>OY101450.1:143634231-144857089 GCA_956483635.1 Panzeria rudis | reverse complement strand
TTTCCAACAGCTTTTGCCTTACCGGCTTTTATTTAAATCGTATAATTCTGTGGTCACAAGCCTTAACTGCTTAAGTCGTTCTCAAAAATTTTCAGGAGAGCTGTTTAAAGTATCAAAAACTCGCTTTCAATCAGTCGTCAGTTTGTTTTTCTTTAACTTCTTTATACATAATTGTCGTCTTAAAAAAGTTACATACGAATGGAGTCCATGACACCAAAAATTAAATTTTGTCCTAACTCGACTCAAGCCGTTACGGGCTGTGACCACAGATATAACAAAATATGTTAGTAGCAATATCGAAAAAAAGCGCATAACGATTAACATTTCAAACTATGTATTACACTAATTTACAAATTTCAGTAAACTTTTTCGTTCCGTATAACTGAAAGATGTCTCTTTAGTTATTTGGGTCGCTGAATGTGAATCAGCATTCCATTTTTTATCAGCTCTAGTTTTCGAGATATACCGTTATGTTAAAAATTAAGGCACTTACACGACATATATTAGCATAACTGGAGAAGGGTTCGCCCTATTCAGTAGAAAAGAAAATCCAAAATTCGACAACAAAGTTGTCTTTAAGCCAAGCGAACGTCCATTAACTTCGTAAGATATCGTAAGAGTTTGAGCCTAAAAATTAAAGATTTCATAAATAATTTTAAAAAGGTCTTTCCCTAAATTGTGAATAAAATCAAAAGTTGTGCACCGACTACTACGAAAAATGCATCATTTGGTTTGGTAATAGACAAAAAATAGAATCTTTGGTCTATTTTTATTTATTTTTACTAGTATGGCCAACGGACGACACACTCGTCCGTAATCTAGATATAAATAATTCCATTAAGGTTCACAGAAAAATTATTCAACGTCATAAATCTCTCTTTAAAAATCGGCGTATGTATATTTAGTTAATATAGACTGAAATTAAATAAATTCAGTAAAATGCGATTTTGATTCGCACACGAAGACTTCCGTTCGAAAGCCATATTCATAATTTTTTTTCGTTTTTGCCTGTTTTTGTTTGTTTTGGGTCCTTTTTTGTTTTGAGTTTTTTTGAGCTTTTTTCGATTTTATTTTATTTTTTTGCGACTAATTTAGTTTTGACGATTTTTTAATTTTGCCGATTTTTAAAATTTTAGTGATATATAGTTTTAGCGGTTTTCTTCGTTTGGTGCGTTTTCTCGTTTAAGCACTTTGGTTTTTTTTAATTTGGCGATTTTTTGTGGTTTTGTTTTGTTTAACCAATTCTTCGTTTTGGATTTTTTTAGTTTGGTGTTTTCTTCTTTTTTTTATTTTGGAGATTTTTTACTTATGGTGGTTTTTGCGTTTTTGATTTTGCTGTTTTTTGGTTACGGTGGTTTTTTGTTTTGGTGCTATTTATGTTTTAGCGCTTTTTAGGGTTCCGATACACCAAAAATGTAAAGGACCCTATTGTTTTCGCTACGCTGTCCGTCTGTCTGTCTGTCACAGGCTGTTTTCTCGGGAGCCGTAAGAGCTATGGACCTGAAATTTTCACAGGATATGTAGAGCTTTGGCCGCTACAACAACAAATATATGACAGTTAAAAATGAAAGGGTGTTCTAAAGGGAGCAACGAAAAATATTGAAATACTAATGTAATGTTTTCGCGGGAACCGTAAGAGCTACAGACCTGAGGTTTTCACAGAATATGTAAGACATTGACCGCTATAACAACAAATATATGACAACTAAAAATTAAAGGGTGTTCTAAAGCGAGCAACGAAAAATGTTCAAATACTATCAGTTAATGTAATTTTACTATGTAATTTAGACAATCTGCTGTATCTTGGGAACCGTAGGAGCTACGGACCTGAAATTTTCAAAGAATATGTAAAACTTTGGCCGCTACAATAACAAAGATATGACAGTTAAAAATTAAAGTGTGTTATAAAGCGAGCAACGCCATATGTTGAAATACTAATGTAATATGAAGACACATATATATCGACACTTTAAATTTTCAAAGTGCTAATTGGTGTAGTCTGTATAATAGACTACACCAATTAACACCGATATTTAAAGCAATAAAAATTAAAGGGTATTCTATCAGTTAATGTAATTTAGACTATGTAATTTACACAATATGCTGTATCTTTGAAACCGTAGGATGTAGAATCATGAAATTTTCAAAACGCTAAAAATAAAAAAATTCAAAATTAAAAAAATTTCAAAACGAAAAAAACGCTAAAATGAAAAAAAAACGCTTAAAGGAAAAAACACCAAAATTAAAAAAATCGCTAAAACGCAATATATCACCAAAACTAAAGAGATCGCCAAAAAAACTAAAAAAAGTTTCAAAAACCGAAAAAAGTCGTCACAACGAAAGTAGCACTACAAAATCGCTAAAACTAAATATATCATCAAAAAATTAAAAAATCGCCATAAATGAAAAATAATCACAAAAACGAAAAAAAGCGCAAAAACCAAAAAAATCGCTAAAACGAAAAATAGTGTCAAAATAAAAAAAATCGCTAAATCTAAAAAACCACAAAAAACCGAAAAAAATCCCCAAAAACGAAAAAAGCGCCAAAACTGAAAAAAATCGCCACAACTAAACTAAATCGCTAAAACTAAAAATATTGTAGGAAAGTGAAAACGTTACAAAAATACCATAACCAAAAAAAAAATCGGCAAAACTAAACTAATCGAAAAAAAAAGATTGCAAAAAACAAAAAACCGCCAGAAAAAAAGGAAAAATCACGAAAATTAGAAAAGCGCAAAAAACAAAAAACCCAAAAACATCGAAAAATACTTAAAAAATAAAAAAAAATAAAATGAAACAAGAAAGCACAACGAAAAAACTGTCAAAATGACGAAAGGGGCAAAAACAATGAGTGATATACATATGTGTATTCGTACGGAACCCTTCGTGTGCGAGCCAAAGTCGCACTTTACTTAATATATTTAATTTTGGAGATTTAATTAATCTTGTCTACTTTTTTGGTTTTGGTATTTTTTTCGTTGAGGTGCTCTTTTGTCTTGGAGATCTTTTTATTTTTGGCGATTTCTTACCTTTATTTTATTTTAGCGCTTTTTTCATTCTGGCGAATTTTTTAATGTTTGCTATCTTGGTTTTTGGTGTTTTTTTCGTTTATGTGCTTTTTTGTTTTAGCGATCTTTTTAATTTTGGCGATTTTAAGTTTTGGCCATTTTTTTATTTTGATGTTTTTTTTGTTTTGGAGCTTTTTTGTTTGGTGCGGTTTTTAATGTCTTAGTGCTCCTTTGTTTTGGCAATCTATTTAATTTTTGGCTATTTTTTTAAGTTTTTGCGTTTTTTTTCTTTGGCGATTTTTTAATTTACGCGTTTTTTTTTGTTTGGAGTTTTTTTTTCGTTATAGCGATTTTTTTCCAATTTACTTTTCTGTTTGTTCGTTTCAATTGTTTAATTATTGCGGTTCATAAAATGCACTTTAATTTTAAAATCACATTAATTAATAGAATACCCTTAAGTTTTTAGATGTTTAGCATTCGTTACTGTTGCCTTTAAAATACTGCACTAACTGTCAAGAGTTTGCCTCTTTCGGTTTCCAATATACAGCTCATTACCAAATTACATCCTCAAAGTTACATTACCTGATTGAATACCATTTAAATTTTATATTGTTTAAAATTTAGTACTTATTGGTCTATTCTGTATAATAATACACTAACTCTGAAGATGTCAAGTACCTATATATTGCATTAGAATTTTAACTCGTTTTTAATTTTAAAATCTCATGAACTTTTAGTAGATGTTGTTGCAGCGGTTACACAAAAACTATTTACTCAGACTTTTGTGGGCGTGCGGCACGCCTTAATCTGAAATGACTGATCTGAACATTTTCAGGGTAGTTTTTTATACATAAATACCCATCGATTTGTGGTATAAGACTTGAAGAAATCCAAATAAAGATTTTTTACGACCACTCTAATGTACATATTTAATACATAATATGTATGTATGTATGTATATGCATATAACAGACAGGCAGACAGACATAGATGCATACATACCATGTGTCTTAGAACTTACATAATAGGGATGCTTTACAGAGTTATATTGACTGGCTTCGTGTTATGAACTCTACTCGCTTTTAAGTTTTTTTTTGGTTCTGGTTACTATATGTATGTAAGTAGTTATAAAGCTGAATATACAGAGAGCAAGAGGCAGAACCCAGCCAGCCATCCAGTTTCATCTTTGATAAGCCTTAACCGACTGCACCTTTTGCAGTAAGATTTATTAAAATACACTGAGAGTATTTTTTTACACAATATTTTTCATTAATATTGGGATTTTACTAAATTTAGGCCTTCAAACTAGAATTATTTATAGAATTCACAAGGTGTACTAAGTGTTGTATCAGTTGTATGTGCTAAGGCTGTTAGAAGTTTTTGACATTATTATTCTCAAAAAAGTTGCTTTGTTGCATCAATTTGCCGATAAGTATACCTTATTGAGGTGTCCTGGATGTGCCTTTATTGTCATTTAAAATGTATCGTTACGACAGACCTAGTAAACGAAAGACTTAAGACGCGAGTGTAAGCAAGCCTTAACACTTTCAAATTAGAGAACTTTGTTTAAATGTAATCTGTCAAAATTCATATAAAAAAATTAGTTTGTAAATGACAAAGTTCTGAGGAAACAAACAATAAAAAAATATGTGAAACGGTTTATCGATGGCCTGCTACGTTGGAGTTTCAAAAGAACTTGGCTCAATCAAGCTTGTTTATTGAGGTAGAGATCTGAATAGAACGCTAGCTAAAAACTTACTTCACATACAATTTTTTGTTTTCGAAAATTCTCAGAACATATTAAGTCATATTTAAGGCGTATTAACCGTACACGGTGGCATCATATTAAAGCCCATAAAAAAAACTTTCAAAGTATATATACCAAATTTAAAATGGCGGCCATGGGAAAACATAAAGTCACGTACCAATTATCAAAATCACCAAATGGGTATTGGCTATTATTTTAAAGAGAATAAAAATATTAGTCTAACGGAACAGTGTCAGGTACCAAAATCAAAGCCTATCGTGATGGCTATTATATTAAAGAGCATAAAATTTTTACGGCATATAACAAATTCAATGGCCATGGGATAGTATAGTATGTACAGAAACAAAAATTGAAAATTATCAAAGCCTATCATATGCATGAAAGAGCATACAAATACCATTCTAGAAATAAATAACAAATTCAAAATGGAGGCCACGGGACAGCATAACGCCACATGTTGGTATATGACTCCAAAGTAATTTAAATAAAAAATAAGTTTATCTAAAAAGTACAAAAAAAGGAAAGTATCGCTATATGCCACCATACTCGTATGCCAACTTTGCAAAGTCGACGTTTGGACGATGCAAGATTTATTGATCAGCTTCTTATTCAGCTGTGGGAAAAACAGAGAAATGTATATTCATTTCTCTGTCTTTCTCACAGCTGAATAAGAAGCTGATCAATAAGACTTGCATCGTCTAAACGTCGACAAGGTAAACTTTGCTAGTGCAAAAGGGATATTTGCAAAGTTTTCATTCAGCCGGCAAAAAGACAAAGAGATGAAGAATTCCTCTCTGTCTTTCTACCGGCTGAATGAAAACTTTGCGAAGTAAACTTTGCTAGTGTGAAAGCGGTGTTTGCGAAAAAGACAGTCATTTTTTGAAATTTTTTTTAATATAATAACAAATAATTTAAACAACCTCCCTTCAAAGCAGCCCCTGAGTTAAAATTTGATTTATTCTCGGTGTATGAATCATTTGTCGCTTAAAGACCTTTAAAAGTAAATATAAAAAAATATGTTCTTATCAATAATAATTTGTTTAAACATTCTCAAAAGCTCAATATTAGAGGCAGCAATGTCACACGCCCATCATATTTTGGAGCGTTCGATATTCATTGATATGACGCCAGAGACCAACCTCTTCCAATATGTGCAGTATACGAGTATATATGTATGTACGAATGTTCGGTATTAAACAATCTCCATACATATAGACAACTGACCTCTAACAACTCTTTTATTGCTTTTTCTTCCTACGGGATTGGTAAGCAAAACGCTAAGCAATATGAAAATTGCTAAATGTTTGTTGTTAGCCGCGTGCGCCAAGGTTTTTATTTGAAGTTAATGCGATTGCTATTGACTGGCAAATCATTTGTACTACGAGTATACGAATGTTTTTCTAGGTTTGATTGTAGACTGATTTTACACGTTCATTATGATTCATACGAGGGCGACAACAAAATTAACTAACTAGACATTTGTATAGCAGGGATTAAGAGAAATGACAGTTGAAAAAGGTGAAGCGGAGCATACATTATACAATATTATTGAATATTTTATTGTTAATTTTGTTGTTGTTTCACCCTTCGCTATTTAATAAGTAGCTCAAACAGTACACAATAAAAATGTAAACTCACACACTTGTAATATAATGCTGAAACTGTTCATAGGGGCTATTCACATATTACGAAACGCTATTTTTGGACTTTTTATACCCTCCCCTTCGTAACGCTTTTTACAAAATTTTCCGTATAAATTATCTAGTCCGTAACAAATCTTTAGCCTACCCCAAGCGTTACGTAATATGTGAATAGGCCTATATTACACAATAATATTGCCAATCAGTGTTGCCGAAATCTAATGAGGAAAAAATGCTAGATCTTTATGAAAAAATGCTTGAATATGCTAAAAATATGCCAAAAAATATGCTAAAACATATATGTGATAAAACAAGGGCAAAACAACATTTTAATTATGTAATTGCAAAAATAAATATGTATATTAAAACCGACAACAAACTAACAACACTTTTGTCAAGAGCAATATATTAAGTTAATTTTATTATAACCAAAGATATTTTTATAGCTGAAATAAAACATAATTGACTGCTTGTCTATGAATCTGCTTCTGCCAGACTATTTTGGCTTAACACACATTCTATGTTAGCATTCGCAAATAAAAAACAGAGCATCTTCAGAATAAACATATATGTATGTTATATTTATATATTTAAATCACTTATTATCTCTACCTCTGAACAACTTCTCTGATAAGATGATTAAAAAAAACGCTAAAAGTATTTTACTCCCGGTTCACACACTTCAACTTTTGTTGCGCAGCTTTTAATTCAGCCGCGAGAAAGACAGAGAAAGCAACACAGTTTTTCTCTATCTTTCTCGCGGCTGAATTAAAAGCTGCGCAACAAAAATTGAAGTTTGTGAACCGGGAGGTAATATTCTTTCGTTCTTCTTGTATCTCCCGGTTCACACACCTCAACTTTTGTTGCGCAGCTTTTAATTCAGCCGCGAGAACAGAGAAAGCAACACAGATTTTCTCTATCTTTCTCGCGGCTGAATTAAAAGCTGCGCAACAAAAGCTGAAGTGTGTGAACCGGGAGTATGTAGGTTGTGTTTACTATTTGTTGTGAGAGAAGTTGCATCATATTTATTTTGAAAGTATTGTGGAATTTATTGTTTAGTATAGGGCAAAACGAGAATAATATGAACAATAACATTTTAAATATTATTGAATATTGTATGAGGCGGAGAACCTTTAAATGGGCACTGTATCTTCAAATATACAGCCAAGAAAACTGGTGATATTTCCACATTTCTTCAAAAAGATGATTATCACTTACAGCACTTTCTTTTATTATCCTCGATAAATGTTATATCAAAAATATTATGTTTGATAAAAATTTGACAAAGTTCTAACAACTGACTCTAGTAGACGTCATCAAAGAAAAATTATACGTATATCAGCGTTTTAAAAATGTGCATCTGCGATTCCGGAAGTCGACGTTCCCTTCTGCCCCTTCCACCTTTCACACTGTGATAGTGAATCGGCACAGGAAATCTTTTAATCCTTAGGCTTAAGGTATAAGATATGCTCAGCAGTTTTATGTAAAGCATGGGGAACTTTTTTTTGGGAACATTTCAACCCTCTAACGCTTCGCTGTATGTGTGTATTTGTCTCTTCTTTAAAAAAGGGGATACAACTACCCTTAAACAGCAATCTAGCGAGCCAACATGTTCTCTACAAATATTTGTCATAAAATAATAATAAAAGTCTTTAACTATGGACATGGAAGCTATAAACTCAACTTGAATGCCAGAAATCATTCAAAAGATAAAATGTGTTTTAGAGTTAATTTCGTACTTCTTAATAATTAGCACTAAAATATCCCGTGAAACATCAGTAAAAACTTTAATATTTCTTTCATATTACTTTCATTTACATATAAATACATATTCAGTTCGGATAATTTCTGGTACGCCCTCGTATTTAAATCCATACATCTAACATGTATAAGGTTGTTGTTGTTTTTATAGCCCCAAGGTTTTTTTTCATATGATACGATAAAATTCTCATTTTAACGTTATTCGTTGTTAATTTGCCTTGAGAACATTTAATGCAACAAATTGACTAAATGCTTACTGCCACTATTCCTGCTTAGCTGAAGCGAAGCCATTTGAAAATAAATAATAACAAAATCTTTAGTTCAATTTGTTATCCGTTGGATGCTTGAACGTTTAGATGTTGTTTTTTTATGCAGTTTTTTTCGAGATTCGTAAGCAAAGTGGCGGCCAATATTTTTATCTGATGACGCTTCATTATGATTGTGTAGATCTTTTTTTGGGAATACCCCTCTTATGAATGTGTATACAAATATGTAGTGGTAATAGGAAGAACGAACGCATTAAGAAAAATACTGTTAACTGATTTAAGGTTTGGTAATTCTTACTAAGCTTTCATGATTTTTAAAGCCATAATTTGTTTGTTTATGAACTTGATGTTGATGTTCTCTACTCAAAGGAACATTAACTTTTCTGCACTTTTGATTAAATTAAAACGACTGATTTTAGTCATAATCACAAAGAGATTGTTGATATTGACATTATGGAATGAATATCTGTTATATCTGCTGTCCAACTGCAACAAAATTGCATGTTAAAAAAAATTAGTTAATCTTCCTATTAGAATTGCTATGTATATCTTTAGAATGAATCGATGTAGTTACATACATACATACATATTTATGTACAATAGGGCGGAGTGAAAATGGCATTTAGAAGAAAGTCTAAAACATGTAACAATTGAACATATTATTCGTAAGCCGATGGTTGTCATACTGGGATAGAGCGATACCTAAAACTCCATTGAACAAGATAAAGAAAATAGTGAATCTCAAAACCATCAAATGAAAGCTGAAAAAACTTACAGAATGAGTCAGCCGAATTGGTTACAGCTAACTCATATTCAACATCTTGACTATAGCTGTCGTGATTGACAATGGGGTTAGTCTAAGTGGACAAGAACTCTAATGATGAGATTTTGGTTAGTCTCCAAACATTAAGTTCAACATTCCGTGCTGGCAAAATTTTCTTTGTATTTTCAATTGTTACATGCTTTAAAATTTCTTTACTAATAAAATTCCAGCAACAAATGAACAATAATATCATTAGTCACAGCATTAATTAACTCAGCTCAAATTACATAGTTATATTTCTGGTGAAACATCAATGAATTTAACACGTGCTTGTCATAGGACCAGTGATATTATATACTTTTTTGAAAAGTCTTTACGCAGCCCGAAAAAAATCCCTACTTTTCCCTACGCGCCCAAAAAATTATCTTTACAAGAATCCCTACAACTTTTAAATGATAATATATGAATGCAAATAAGCTCCTTTGTGTTTAATGTACTAATACGTATATGCCTTAATACGAAAAAAGCTTGTCTCGAATTTTCGATATTTTTCAGGAGCAGGAAAAAACTGAGCTGCAACTTTCTTAGTTCTTTAAGAAGGATGTAATGACACGTTGACTACTAGAAAACGTTAAAAACGCGATTTCGAAAAAAATCGAGATGCGCCTTTTTTATGTTAAGCCATTGATATATAAAATTTATTTAAAGTTGTTATAAAAATTTTTAGAATTTCGAAGTAAAAATATTGCACTATTTTCACAATTTTATTTAGTTTTAGAAAATGTAGCTAACTTTCGACCTACGGAAGACAAATTCCCTTTTTACAAACTTTTATTTTTGGAAAGTTTAAAATTTTCTAATGCATTTTTTGAGTAAGCGCGACAAAATCTTTTCGGCCATTGTCCAGATATCCCTACGAATAGGGATTTTTCCCTACATATAACATCACTGCATAGGACGGAAGTGATCCAAATCACTGAATGATATGCGCTTAAGAGGTTCTCTAGAACGATAAGATTCGGTTAAGTAGAAGTAGTTAAAATAAATATTTACTTTTCATGGGCGTGGCACTGCCTACTTTTCTAGCCATAATGTTGTATTGTACCGATAAACAAATGTGTATAAAAAGTTTAATAAGAATCGGTTGAGTAGAAACTGTTGAAAAATAATATTTACTTTGCATGGGCGTGGCACTGCCAATTGTTATAATCATGATATAGTATTCAAACAGATGTTTAATGTGTGTGCAAAGTTTCATAAGAATCGTTTGAGTATCAGTAGTTGAAAACTAATGAAAATTTGGTTTGTATGGGCGTGATACTGCCCATTTCTCAACGGAACCAATCTGAAAGCACATCCTTTCAAATAAAGAAAAAAGTCCCTTTTTTGAAGTCGGTTAAAAATTAATATCTATATTAAAAAAAGAAAAAAGTACGTAGTTCTAACGACTGATTCTGGAAGAGAGCACCGAAAATATATATGTATGTACATCAGCAAAAAGCTATTTTTATATTATTTTTAATAAATGCGAACCCAAATTAAAAAAAAAAAATATTGGAATTAATGGAAATAGAATTTTACCTTGTCTGTTGGTCACGTTTTTTCGGCAAATATTTGCCAAGTGTGAACGTACCTTTACACCTTAAACAAAAGGCTTACAAGATTTCCTATGCGGAGTGACTATGTGCTAATTCCCCCTTAAATTTATGCCAGATGTAAACTCTAAAAATGCCAAAAATTGGACGCCGATGACAAAGAACGAGGACATTTGCTTAAAAAATAGGACAATATTTTTGCAAATAAATTAATTTAACAAAAAGCCTTCAAAAAGCAATCAAAATAAGTGATGCCATGTCATTTGAAATAACAACGACAATACAGCGCTCTCAACAATTCAAAGATTTCGATGTAAGACTGAATTTACATGATGAAATATTTCATGAAATGAATTGCATGAAATGGATGGCATTCGAAATAAAACAGACGAAAGTTGATTTTGATTTCAGATTTATTTTGCAAACTCAAATATATGATACGACTAAAACGAGTCGGCGCTACAAGATATTTCGTCGCCGGTAAATTGATAACTTTTTCCTTTCTAGGGCTTATCCGAATTCTACTGTACAAATTATTATTATTATTATTATTATTATTATTATTATTATTATTATTATATTTTAAAAAGACCACAAAATATATGGGATTGATTATTGCTAAAATTTTCATAATTTTAACTTTGAACTTCCAAAATATCAGAATCAATTTAATAATTCCAAACTGAGTATAGGAAGAGTTACTATTTTCGCATTTCTAGTGTCTAGTTCTGATAACTTTATATGTGATAATCCTGATGAAAAGAAACCTTATCTTCCGGATGCGGAAATTGAGTTTGCTACATTTCCTAAAACTAGGAAGTTCCAACAATTGGTCGAGATGTGAATTTTAGAATATTATAAATTTAAAATTATAGTTCTGTGTAAATCTCTTTTTAAGTCATTTCAGAGGTGAATATAGGGATAATTCCCCTTGTAAAGTGCCTGAGCAGTGATATCAAAGTGACAAAAACTCTTGACTGCAAACCACCGACTATGGTCGAGTGGTCTAAGCGGTAAAGAACTCTGATAAGATTAGCATGAGCTATAGAAACGTCAGTTCAACCCTCCGCGCAGTAAAAATTTTCTTTGTCTACATGCTTCATATTTATCTCTAAATAAAAATGCAATTTAATTGAAAAATTAAATTAAAACCGAACTCAAGAAAAAATGTTACTCCCAAAAAACTTTTGTTTAAAAATAGTTTCTTGCGAATTCCCAAATGAGAGCCATAGATAGATAAATTGTTTTATGTTTACGTGTTTAAATTACTATTTTTTTTCATGCGTTTTTAAAAGAACAAAGCAAAATCGATCTATTCAAATGAATCAAATTTTAGAATTTTATGGGATGAAAAACCGAAGATATAGCATAAGATATAAAAAAATGGAAACCATGTGCAAGAGGTGTACAGAAACCAAGGGGGTAGGAAAAATGCCATGACTTCAATTTCTTGAAATTTTTTTATTATACTATCGATGGTTTCTTATCGAATAATTGGCAAAAAAGTCGCATGGACATTTTATCATACAAACAGACGATGAAATACGTATCAACTTTAAAAGAGACAGGAAGAAATGTTCATGAAAAAATTTCATAGCGTAAATTTGGTTTAAAAAAAATTTCAGGAGAAAGTTGTAAAAAGTAGGAAAACTCCAGACACCTGCTAAAAAAGAAGTAGGACTACCCCGGGTGCCCTTAAAAAGAGGATAGTATCCGGGGAAAAGAGGATGGCTGGCAACTCTTAACACACGTATATATTTTTTGGTGCCCTTTACCAGAATCAGTCGTTAGAATATTGTAATTTTGAAAAAAAATTGATTTTGTTGTACAGTGCAATTATATAGAGGACTATTTCCGAAATAGATAGCTTATGATACTGATAAAGGTACTAGGAGACGAACATTGGTGACGGAAACAGTATGAACAATTTATGCTATTATCTCAATAAAAAATACCAGGAGCACATGGTTTCTATTAAAAATTAGTCGCATCTATTCCCAAGACGCTCCAAATGGCTACAAAAATATTAATTTAACAAACATTGTTTTAAGTTGCAAACAGTTTGGGTATTTGAACACTGTGATATTTTTTCATAAAACTTTTGAAGTTATTTCTTTTTAGCTATGTATAAGCGTTATTAAATAAAAAATATAATTTCAGTTTGACAAATTATATTTGAGCTTGTAACTTGCAAGCCCGTTGGTAGTGCCATGCCCATTCAAAGTAAATATTCTTTTTAAACATCATCTTCTTAGCCAAATCTAATGAAATTTGGCACACACGCTAAGCTCCAACTTAAATGCAATATTATTATTAGAAAATTGGACTGTGCCACTCCCATTGAAAGAAATTATTCTTTTTCAGTTAGTTCCACTTAACCGTCTCTTATGAAACTTGACAAAAACATTAAGATCCGCTGAAAGTCCAATATCATGGTAAGAACAGTGGGCAGTGCAACGCCCATTTAAAATAGCTTTCCATTCTCACCATTTAAACATTTTTACTGTAAAGTGGCTGCTAAACAGATTAATATTTGACTTCAATATATGTGTTTGTGTGCGTTTGTTATGAAAATCAAAAGCATTTTGATATTCTTCAATATTTCCCCTTCATATATGTTGACTATTTTTTTGTAAACAAACGCATACAAACACATATATTGAAGCCAAATATTGATCTGTCTAGCAGCCACTTAAAACAGCGTTTTAAGCGGGTGACAGGCGAGTCAATATATAGTTTCAATAATGTGTTTGTATACGTTTGTTTACAAAAAATAATTACAATTATACGCAGGGGAAATATTGAAGAATATCAAAATGCTTTTGATTTGAAAGCTGAATATTGACTCGTCTGTCACCCGCTTTAGAATGATAAATAAATCCATAAATGTATATAAACAAAATGATAATTAAAATTCAATTAATTTATTGTCGTAGTCATTAAATATTATTCCTTTATCGAAATGCGTTTTCTTTGATTTTTTGAGGGGACAAATTGTGCTGTTTGTTTCTCACATAAATGCTTCTCCTCCTCACCCGATCAGATTTCATTTGGGTGGCTTATGGAGCAAACTTACACCTTTATAAAACATGAATATGAATATTCAATATAAAATACAAACACAATCAAACGCATTGAACACACGGACACCGCTCTTGTATTATTTGTTTGTTTAGAGCAGCTCCACCAATTGGAGAACGTTGTTAGTGTGTAAATGCGAGGCGTTCTTCATTTCATACGTTTTTTGTTAAAACTTGTTCTCATATTTGTTGTTGCTTCTTTAGAATTGTACATAGCAAAAAAATTTATGTATGTATGTATGTAGTATATATGTATATGTTCACACTTACATACATAGATATACATACATATATGGTATGTATGTCCTCCCAGTGAACATTTATTGCCGACATATCTCACGTCAGCAAAAATCTTAAACTTTACCAGATATTTAGCAGAGCTGTCAGTCGGCAGTTTTCTGGTACGACGTTTCTGTACATTTTCTGAAATATTATCCCTTAATAACAAACTAATCTGCACATTATCAAAAGGCAATTTAGTGTACAGAATTTAACAAAATAGTCAGCCCATCTTCTGGCGTATGTCTTACTACTTTTATCTGCCAATTCTGATCATTGTCTGATTTCAGTTTTAGTAATAACTCTCATTTATCTCTTCGGAGTTTGTGTACAAATGTGACAGTTTTTGAAATTATAAAATATGAGTGAATGTTTTCTAAGCAGCAGAATAATGAGTGCATAGCATAGCGCAGGGAGACTCGGAAGTCTTACAGCTTTTCGATTCTATGTGCTAATTTTATATGTAGGAAATTTCTGAAAAATTTTTAGCTCCGACAATAATACGACAGCACGTAAAAAGTATCAGAAAAATTGGAAAATTTCCTGATGTATGTCGGAAAATTTTCAGACATGCCGAAAATTCCATTAGAATTTCTGCAAATATAAGGAGCTGGGGCCTAATCGTCGCTTTCGATATCGAGCTGATTCGATCCAGATTTCTTAGTATGAGATTATGGCATTCGCTATCGAACAATATAAGCACATTGTTCGATATCGAATGTCATAATCTCAAACTAAGGAAACTCGATCGAATCAGCTCGATATCGAAAGCGACGATTAGACCCCAGCTTTATGGTCAACCAGTCATGATATTTTTGGTAAATTTTCTGACCGACTTCGGCCACTTGTGCAGCCTTTCTGACCGTGTGTGAATTCGCCAAAAAATGTGTCCTGGGTATTTACATATGTATGTATGTATGAAAATATATTTCCAGCCAGAATTAAACAAAAAATTTCAAGTATATTAAGCAACTATGACTAATGAAATGTAACTTTGCTCATATGTAAATACATGCATATGTTGTTATGTATATATGTATATATTTGCATTCATATGTAAGTATGTACTTATGCACATACATACAGTTAATGACAAAACTATTTGTACATCCATACATAGTATTTTGTTTTTACGGAATTGACGAAGGAATTAAAAAATCAAATTAGGCCAATATCTTCTTTTGTTGACGGGACGGTACTGAAAATCGAAGGGCTTTCCAACAATATGACGACGTCAACCATTTTCATCATATTCTTTAAGACCGGTGTCTTTAATATGCTGCAAGACGCCTTAATTAACCACACCAACCATCACTATTAACACAATAGAATACATATGGGATGTTTTTTGGAAAAGTTTTACGGGAATATGGCATTAGAAGTTGCAAAAATATAAAAATGTTCTTGTTCATGCATACGCCGAAATTACAGCCCATATCAGAAAAAGTTTTGGTTACATCAAAAATTTAAAATGTACAAATTGTTTTGCCCTTAACTGTATATCGGATGCATGTACAAAGTATGCAAATTTTTATAAAAAGCGTGAATCAGTCCGTCAGTCTTTGTAATTAATTTGAATGTTTTGCAATGTACGTATGTATGTATGTGTATGTAGTTAGCTTAAAGCTCTCTAAAAACACAATGATTGTGTAAAAAATTATATTCTATGAAAATGCTGTCATTAATAAATATTTGTAATTGATTCTAATGCAAAATAGATTTTTTGCCCGCTAAAAACTAGAGATTGTTTCATCGAATGTTCGTTCGTTCATACGCATGAATATGTTCGTTGTAAATTTTTTGTTTTTTTTTTAACTTTCAGCGGATTTCCCTTTTAGAAAAATAGTAGCAACTAACAGGAAAAAGTACTGGTACTGTTGTCAGTCACGCTTTAGTGATCACAAGAGGGTTCCCAAAACTCGTGGTGATCTTAATTTTTGAAAAGGTTGTTAAAGCAGGGCTGCCATATTTGTAGCTTTTCATTTCGTTGGGAAGTGTTTGTTGTTAAAGAAAAGAAAAGCTTTTTGGGAGTTGTTGGAGATTTTTTGGTGAACATATTTTAAGATAGTTGAAATTAGGTATTTTTGGTCGAACTATATGGGTTTTATCTAAACAATTTTTTTTATTCAGGCTTAAGTTTGTTCAGTTTAATTTTACAATTAAATCATTTTCATTGAGGGAGAATTTTTCAAAGCATCTAATGATTGAAAAGAACAAAGACCAATTTCTTGACTTTTTGTAAGGATCGAACTGATCATCGATGTTTTCAGGATCAACCACGACTCCATCGTCAGAGCTCTTTATACTCTAGGCTAACTACACCCCCGACAGTCAAGCAGATAAATATTCAACTTTTAAACCAATTTGCACTAAGCTCTTTTTACTTACTTAAGTTTTTTGGTGGCTTAGAAATTTACCATAAGTGGTTATTGTCTTAGCCAAACATTACTTGTGCTTTTCCTTTCTTACCTAAGTTGAGAAGTTTTGCTTCTCCAAGTCTTAGGTCTTACATGTGTTTGATTTTCCTTATATTTGTGTTTTTAGTCGAACTATATGTGTTTTATCCAAAGAAATTATTTAGTTTGTAAAATTAAATTGAACGAACTCTTAAGACTGAATAATAAAAATTTTTTTGCTTAAGTTCGTTTTTAATTTAATCTTTTGATTAAATTATTTTTATTTTAGAAATAAATTCTAAAGCATGTAAATATGGAACATTAAAAGAAAATTTGTGGCTGTTCGGAAGGTTGAACTGATATCAGATGTTTCGAGACCACCACAGTCTTCTCATCAGAGGTGTTTTCCCCTAGATCATACTGTCTTGAAAATCTATCTTGAATATAATAAACTTTTTTCAAAAATGGTCGATATTCCCAAGCTTAGGCGGCTATAAAATAGAAACCATAAAAAGTATCGGACTAGCGCCACACCGTCACAAAAAAGCATCAATAATTAGACTAAAAAGCACCGAACACTAACTTTAAATATTTTCGCATCGAAGATTTGAAAAAGCACTAAAAACGGTGCTAAAAGCACTGAGTTGACAACGCTGGATACCACAGTATAAGCTATATAATACCATCTTGCGAACAGCCGCTAGTTGCCCTTATAATCCTCGATGCCCCACACAGATTTAACTCAACAGCCCTGGGTGAGAACATTTCAAAAGTCCAGCTTTGTATAATTTTTGGAGCTCCTTTTCCATCAAGAGCGCTACAGATCGCGTCGTACGATGTATTGTAGAATTCTCTTAGAATATCTATAAAAGCGCTTAGGGCTATTTGGTTACCGCCTAGAGCCTTCTGTGTGACATTGGTTAGGTAGTGTATAACTGTTACCGTCGATTTACTCGGCTGGTAGATAAATTGAAACTGGTGTATCGTTTTTAAGAACAACGAACTAAGGCTGATTGGTCTGAATGGTTTAGCCGGATGTCACATCTACCGCCAGCCTTCGGTATAAAGATTTGTAAATCGCTGTAGAAGGCAACGATAGATGCCATTCGGGAACAGAATAACTTTTTCGATGCGTTTTTGTTGCGACATGAGAATGTTCGAGATATGCTCGCAAGTGTATCGTCAATGAAAGTATTCATCCAAAATCATTGCAGAAATAGTCAGAATAGATTCCAAGGATATCAAAAGGTCGAGATCTTATGACAATTCAATGAAAATCGGTGTGAAATTAGCAATTTTCTCCTTACTTTGATCGTGGGAAGCTAGAAAATGCATGAAAAATACATAAACTGAATTATCTATCAACAGGCGGTTTCTGGGGAGTTTTGGGACATAAACTCTATCTGGCAGCCCTGCTTAGTAATGTGAAGCAGTGAGCGTAGGGGAGAACAAGACATAACTTTCAAACAGAGAAGGAGTTAGTTTAGAGCTACCAGAAGAATATTTTTTCATGTATGTGACCTGGAATTAATAAGAGATCTTGTCAGAAGAATATTTTTTCATGTATGTGAGCTGGAATTAAAAACCGATCTTGTTTGTGATTTTATTTTGAGTTTTGATTATATATTTGTTGATTTTTTGCTAATACGTGTCTTTTGTCAAATAAATATAAAAAATACAGCAAAAGAACATGAAATATTTTTCAAAAGTTCTATAATGGCGATATTGAATACAAAACACCGAGTTTGGAATTTTTATTTCTCTGCCTGTCTCAGCACGTATCACGCAAAAACCACCGTATTGATTTTGATGAAATTTGGTGTGGCGACACTTTAGTACCCAGCCCCCTTATTCTGTAATTCGCTAAAGCTAAATCTCGATCGCTAAAACGCTGAACGAATACAAAATTAACAATTTTCAAGACATTGCCTAATATAGTAATACACGTTGCGAAATTCAGATCAATATCAAGTCCAATATCAAACTAATATCAAAACCACGTTGTTTTTGCTGGAAATAACTTTTGATTTGATTGATGTCAACTTCATTTTGATTTAACTGTACTGCAATATTAAATCAACACGAAACATAGTTAATTCAAAAGGATAAATGTTTCTTCAAGATTGTTGTAAATCATGTTGAATTAGCATGAAACGGCTATGAAGCAAAATCACTACCGAAAAAGGTGAAATTAACCTGGTTTTCGACGATTTTACATTGAAGTTTCTCTGTCTGTATAGATTCGGAGAGAGCTCGTCAGCACGATGCTATTGGTATATGACAGTAAAGGTTTTCGTTGACTCTAACATAGAGACTTTTTGAGTTTAGTTTTTTTGTAATGCTGTTATTTACGGTCCCTGATTTTTAGCGATAGAGATTTAGCTTTATCGTATTACAGAATAAGGGGTCTGGTTAGCATATAGCTCTTTACCACTATAATATATCTTGTTTCCTAGGGTGAATACAAAATTGAAACACTTTTTGTTGTATTTTAATGTTGGTAGCACTGTTCATCTTTCATAGCGGGAACTTTGCAAAATATTTATATAACACAGGGTCTTCACGAGACATTAACTTTGAGATAACATGAGAGAAAACGTCGGCAGAATACTAAAAATAATATGTCGAATTTTCTCTTAATCTCATACTAGGGGAAGACGTAATTTTACTTTTCCGATAAGATTTCATTTTATGCAAATGCTCATCGAGTTAACATGTACACTTTTGCATAGTTAGTTGTTTTATTTTTAATTTTTCACACAAATTTAAATTTATAAATCAACTAAACACATTTATTTAACACAGAAATTTTATCATAAACATCGCTTTTCATTTATTTTAATAAACACTCAATCATGCACACTATTTTATTTTTATGTACATGTGTTTTTTGACAGTTCATATAAGATTGTTGTTATAAGAATTCTTATAACAACGCTCTCATAAAAATTCCTATAACATTGAGATAACACTAATTTGAAGTCTACACCAAGGCATATTCATTACAGGTACCACCATAACTATAACAAATACAACACCAAAAAACACATGTATTTTGTTGGTAGAAATACCCCAGAAATATGTCAAATCCATTATCTGTGAGTCGCACACATTCATAAGCTCTCTCAAATTTACTAACACATGCCCGTTGCTGATAGAAAAATCTCAAACATGTGTCAAAATCTATTGTCTGTGTGACGCACACATTCTCAAATTTACTAAAACAGCTGTTCTTGTAGTGGTACCTGTTCAATCTACCTTGGTCTACACGTAACATAATTCTCTCTGGGATTGAATTTGACAATCTCTTCTTACATATTGTGTTACGTGTAGACTTCAAGTAAAGAATATCAAAGTATAGTAAGGCGCACGGTAGAGCGCCAGCCAAGTTCGATCACACAGTGTATATATAACACCAACGTATTCGCCCTGTTTTTGACTCACCCACATCGCCTCAAAGTTTTCTTTCACTTAATCACAAAATGGTGACAGGATCCTTTTACAATTTCATTATATGTATGTATGTATGTATGTATGTATGTATGTATGTATGTATGTATGTATGTATGTATGTATGTATGTATGTATAGATTTGCTTAATTTCCATACTGTTCTTTTCGAAAAAGTTTCTTCCATTTGGCAACCTTAAATGTGTGGGAAAATAAGTTCGTTTCACTTGCGAGAGTTTCTGTTATGGATGTGTTGGTGTTGATGTTGATGTTGGGGGTACAGAGTTTACTGGCTAACAACTTTTGAGATGGGAGTGAGTACTACGGTCGCTCAGGTCGATCGACCTTAGTTTCATAAAAAGTTTATATTAAAGTTTTGTTGTGTGTTTGTCGTTTTGTAAGCCAAGTTAAAATAAAACTCACTCTTCTGTTTTACGATGACATTGTGGCCGTTCGGTTGTGCTTTTTAGAACGCTTGTTTTTTGAAAATTCGCTTTGAGTCGTTGGTTCGTTCGCTTGTGCGGTCGTTTGTTTTTTTTTTAGCTTGATTGCTGTGACTGTAAATAAAGTGCAAGTTTTCGTTTCGCGTCTAAAACAATCTTTTTAAGAAACTAACAAAAAATTATAAACTAACTAAAACTCAAAAAGTGTGGTGTTTGTTGTTGTGTTGTATCTTATGAAAAAATAATAACGTACTCGTTTCAATTATATTGGTGTGTGTACTTTCCCAAGAGTATAGATACAATAATGTTGTTGTAAATACGGTAGTGTGGTGTCTTGCAACAAAGGCATGTAAATTGCAGAGCCCTTGATTTTAAGCACCAGATACGTTCATTAGTCTTTGCAAGACGTTCCGCAATCTTAAACGCGTATTTTTTTCCTTCTAATTATTGCTACATGTTGTCGTTATGCCACCCAAAAACCACAATGATTTCGAAACAAAGTATTCAAATTGTGAAAAATACCAATAAGCTAAAAAAAAGATATAAAGATTTTGAAAATAAAAAAGTTTTAATAAAGATATAAAGCACAATTTAATATGAATTTATTAATGAATAATGAAGTAAGATTTACAAAAAAAGAATGATTAATTGAAAATAAGAATCATTATAAATGCAAATGTATTATTTATGTATATATCCGATCAAGTAAAGAGAAGAATATAAAATGTATGAAAGTTTATAATTATTTATATTTTAAATGTGAACGTTTCTTACCCAAATCCAATTAAAAATAGTTCTTGCTAAAAAAAACCGACTTCAAAACCGAAAGATGGATACACGGACGAACATACAACATGTTTAAAATAAAAAATTTTAAAAATGGAATCTACAAATTTTCTAAATCAGTTTATTAATAAAGGAGTTCAGACGGAACAAACATAAAAAGATACGCAAACGAATTGAGAATTTTTTCCTATTTTTAAAGTTGTGCATGATAAAAAAGAAAAATCAGTCCAGAAGGAAGTTTCTAGCAAATTTTTTATATAATTATTGATATTCTGGAAATTTTTTCTTAATTTTGAGTTAATATCACAATTTTACTACTCTCCATATTCAAAAGTACCTCTGCGAAAACAATCAATTATTTTGTGCGCTTTTTCAGGAAGTTACAGCGTAATGACTAACTAGCTGCTTATTTTTTTCAAACTTATAATATCTTGTGGGATGATGGATTAATTTAACTTATATTAAATTTTAAATTGAATATTTTTGTATTAGAAGGTAGAACCAGAATTGAAGAACGAATTGCCAACTTTAACTGTAACAGCAATAAATTCCTAAAAATCCACTTGAACGTTTAAAAGTGCTCTAATACAGAACGATAAAATATAACTTAATCACTTTTCCTTATTACAACAGAAAAGTTTAACCATTGACGTAGGTAGGCCCTTCTGAGGGGGGGAGGCTAGGCTACCGCCAGAATCGCTCTAGCCGCCATAGAGATTCAAAACATTAGAACAATTTTGATAATATAATCGAAGTAGAGGGACTAATAAGGGCTTTAGCCCTAGCGTGAAGCAGACTTAAAATCTTTCCACTTATGCTATTTTTCTATAGTAAGATGTCGATTGGCATTCACCAAAGCAAGTTAATAATAAAAACAGGGGCCGAATCGTCGCTTTCGGTATCGAGCTGATTCGATCGAGTTTTCTCAGTTTGAGATTATGGCATTCGCTATCGAATAAGATAAAAACATTGTTCGATATCGAATGTCATAATCTCAAACTAAGAAAACTCGATCAAATCAGCTCGATATCGGGAAGCCACGGATTCGGCCCCAGTATTGAAATATCACATTTGACGATATTTTAATTTTAGTGCCTATTGTGAAGAACATTCAATCTTCGACTATTATCGAAAGAGCCACCAACTCGAACGAATTTTCATTTGGTATTACAACACACATTCGATGCAGAATAACGCTATTGTGAATTTCACTTATTTGTATAATTCACAATAAAATCAACTGTTACTAAAACTAAATGCAGTTTGGGTGAGTCCCAAAACGTAAAAACATATTGCAGTGATGCGGTTTTGCTACTGTTTCGATATAAAGTTACCAACTGTGTTGTTGTTTACTTTGTGAAAAAGCAGCAACAAAATTAGTGATACACAATTTGCTTTTGTTTGCGTATCGATAAGTTGTATTATACATTTAGGGCCAGGCCACACTGGCATTTTTAAAATGCACGTTTCTAATTTTTTGTATTAAATTTGAAAGTTTTAAAATTTAAAACTTTAAAATGCAATCGGTGGGAAATTCACCTATTTTCAAAAAAAAAAAAAAAAAAATTGTCGGGCCAAAATGCAATCAAAATCTTTCAGACAAAAATATAATTGCCTTGTGTCCTAAAACGCCAAATTTTTTATCTGTGGTGCTTTTCTAAGAAAACGCACTAACCAAATCAGTTCTAAATTATAGTGCTTCCAAGTGGAAATTATCCTTATAAAAAATCATACCTGAAAGCGGGAGTATTGCTTCTCTCCCATATAAACCTGGTAATATACAAATAATGATTTTTATAGACATTTAATACAACAAAACACTAAAAAACATTTAGTGCTTTTTTAAGCTTCTTTTATCTCGAAATTACGCTTTTTAGTACCTTTTTAAAATTTTGTTGTTAATAAAAAATAAAAATACACAAGCGAATAATAAATATAAAATCAACGAACTTAAGTTTGCATTAAAAAAATTATTTGGTTCTTTGTGACTTTTACCGAGTGTTGTTTGGAAAGTTTGTGAAAAAAACTATTACAGAATCCGAGGGTGATGAGCCCCTGTCCATCTAGACTGTAATTCTTCTAAAGAAGTAGCCAAGAGACTCGGAAGACCTGCAAGTATTACTAGAGACGCGGATCATCTTATTTCCTGACGCATTTACATCATATACCCAAACTTGAAAATAATCGCGCAGTCATAGTTTAGTTTTCAAATGAGTACTATCGCATTAGCGAAACTATTTTCTACTGCACGTTTCATTCAAACAGACTTGCGAAATCGTCCTTCTCCACAAAATTTGAGTATAATTCGCCATCCCTTGAACGTTTTGCTAAGCTTAACCCCAAAGCGGTCGAAAATTTGCTATTTGGTTTGTAATTTATGAACAAAGTACTTAAATTTCTTTTTCCGCAAATTAACCGATGTGGATCAGATTAGCGAAATTCGACGCAGTTTTTCAAGTCCAAATACAGCAGCCGAATCCTGAAAATCAATATGACAAGAAGTTTTAGAATAATTAAAAATACTTTTTGCGAAGATTTTCAACAGCGATATCTCTGTCTAAGTCTACAAAAGTAAATGCATCCTGAAAACAGATTTTAAAAGAAATTTTGGAGTTATTGAAATAAATCGATTTTTTTTCGAAATTTTTGCTCAACTATATCTCTCAAACGAATCAATCGGTTTTAATAAATTTTTTTGCAGCCGACGGTTTTTTTTAGTTTAAAAGTTAATTGGATTCAATTGGTTTGGTAGTTTAAAATTTATTTGAAGCAAAGAAAAGATATATCCGAAAATTGTCAAAATCTAACGAACCGAGTCGGTTCATTATCTCACGAAATCTAAGTGAAGTCGATGTCCTTAGAATGCTGTAAATTTGGTTCCGCTCGGTTAAGCAATTCTCAAGTTGTGAGAGGTTTATATACATGCATACACATACTTATGTCCCAGTGGTACAGCGTACTAGCTCTGTACCAGAAATTATAAAAAAATAAACAAAATAACTATTTATTCAATTCAAAAGCTCAGTCGTATGGTTTATCGTTTAAAAAAAGACGATACTTGTTTATGTGGTTGTGAACAGACAAATTTGTTGTATCGTTATTTTGTCGTATTTTAAATGTCAATTCATATTGAGTAAATAATTTATGTCGAAAAACGAATTTTGTTATTATTTACAGGTTTAGTGATATTTGTAATACATTTAGCAATTTTTCGTTAACTTGTGATTTTTTTCGCGTTTTTCCGATTTTCGTTTGTTTTTGATGGTGTTGGCGATTTCTAATAAATTTTAGGGCTTGTTTCCGATTTTGCAACTTCTCGCGAATTTTTGCAAAGTTCGTGATAAAAGCGACTTTTTGTAAGTTTTCAGCTTCCTTATTAGACTTTTTTTAGACTTTGTTATCAATCTGCTATAGCAAGTTTTTGCGAATTTTCACCATTTACGCGGTTTTATCAAATTTTTTGCATTCCGCACAGTTTTTGCGATTTTTAATCAAAATTATGGCTTGCTTGTTTTGCAATTTTTCGCGAATTTTCACTTTTTTCGCGACAGGCGTAATTTTCCAAACTTTTTGATTTTATTACATTTTTAGGGAATTTTAATTAATATTGCGCTTTGTAATCTATAAAATTTTAGTTTTTGAAAATTTTCATAATTTTCGAGTGCTTGACTTTCTTTAAAATTTTGGGGCTAGTTTCCAATATTGAAATTTTCCGCGAATTTTCGACATTTTCGCGATATTTGTGATTTACTCAATGTTTTTGGCATTTCTTAGTCTACACAGAAAAAATTATTCCTAACAAATTTTCAATTAATACACTTGATCAGAAATTAAAACTAGTTTCAATTAATTTTGTAATTGAATGTGATCAAAAACAAAATGTTCTACCAAATTTTATAAATTTCGAATAATTGAAAATTTAAATTTAAAATTTTTTTTCATTTCTCAGAAAGCTGGTTATATTAGGAATAAAATAAGCCATAAATCATTAAAATCGAATGACAAATGTCAATTTCATTCAGAATTAAGTGAGGGAACTGAACTGACAAAAATTGTGCACACACACACAAATGAAAAATTTTCTGTTATATGGAGATTGTGATTTTTAATTATGCATAAAATCGAAATTGTTTCATCGATTTTATTGATTTATGGCTTACTTTATTCCTGATATACCAGTTTTCTGATAAATCATAAAAATTTAAAAGTTTTGTCCTCCTAATTTTTTTATGAGTTGAATGGAAAAAAATTTTTGCAGGTTATTTCTGAATAACTCCAAAACAGAAGAAAATATTTAAAAAATTTTATTCCGCATCTTTTGGTGCGTTATTTATCAAAATCGAGCACATCGTCCTCGAGTTATAATGAAATATATTAGCATGACAGCCCTATTTCGGGTGTCATATTCATCTGCCCATAAAAAATCTGTGCTTGATAGACTGAAAACAGATTTGCATTTTGCGCATTAAACTTTGTAGATTCCATATATTTTTATTTAAAGTTTTGAAATAAAAAAATTTTTTGCAGACCAGTAGTGTCGATTTCGTATCGGCAAAAAGGCGTATCGATGCATCTTCAATTAATTAAGAAGTTCGACTGTATATATAGGTCGTAAGCCTTTCTAATTTTTGGTTTAACGAATTACCCCGAGATATTACCCAGTAAAAAAATTGCTTCAAATAAAGCATGTTTTTACTATAAGAGAATAAAAGTAGTGCTTACAAACCTGCTTATTTTTTGTATGGCGAGTTCCCGGCTTAGAGTAGCACATTTTTGGTACAAAAAGCACTTTTTGAAGCGCTGAAAATCATCACCATTTTCAGCACTAAAACTGTAAGTAAATGGAACTTTCTCGCTTAAAAACCTGCATTGTATCAGCAATGAAAAATCTGTTTTTTTGTATAGTTTCTTTCATGTACATTCACTGCTCTGCAATAAGATCTTCTTTTAAAGCGTATTATTATGCGCTTTATTGCCTTAGTGCTTCAAAAAACATGAAAATTGTTTACTGAGTAGTTCAATATAACAAAATTTGACATTACATTTACGTATCACTTGGATGTTTGCATAGTCTTTATTAATGGGTTTTGGTCTAAACTTAAACTTTTATACATTTTATTTTCCAAATTTTAAAATAAGTTTCTTTTAAAAAAGGTGTGATCAACAAAAATAAAATTTAATAGTAAGATACGATAAACAATGTCGTTCTAAGCGATATTAAAAGTAAAATCTACCACAAAAAGTGTTCAAGTGAAATTTTTTATTCAATAAGTGAAATTCTGATCAAAAAAAATATTTGAAGTATTCATCAACATTAAGGGAAAACAAACATAAAATTATGAAAAAATGTATTAAACTTTATCACTTATGTTGATTCAAATAAAAAATAAGGAAAAAGAAAATTAAACACCATCTTTTCTTTTCTTTGAGTACTACCATACATGCATACATAAACACACACATACATAAATATTTCGAAATGATAAAATGAATTGTGAGAAAAAAGCAAAATAAAGAAAAAGGTCTTGAAACTCCACTCATCCATTCATCCATCCATTCATCTGTGATTGTGATACATTTTCTTTTAGATCAAAAGTGAGTATATGTGCGTGTTAGTTAGTGCATCGAGTGTTTGTATGTGTATGTGTGTTTGTGTGTGTGTGAAACACTTGTTGGAAGGGAAATCTAACGGAAAAATGCAACATTGAACAAAATGCTTTTGGCCCTAATACGACTACTACAACTACAAATACAACAACTGCTACTACGCCCACCACCATCATCATCATCATCAACTATTGCAACAATAATACCAGCAAATACAACAATATCATTACAACAATTTTATAAAAAACAACAACAACAGCAGTATCGAATCAAGCAAAACATACTTAACGATCCATAAGAAGAGGGTGGCGGTGAAGAATCAGTAGAAGAAGAAGAAGAAAATAGCAATTTCAAAAAACATTTTAAACTTTTTGTTTTAAAGTTTTCATTATTTTTATTAACGCTGCTATTGCTGTTACCACCACTACTAAATATTATCATCAACCTTATCGCCAACGTCAGTCAGTCAGTTAGTCAGTCACTACTACATCTACCGTTGCAAAGTCAACGATAATAACGACGACGTAAAATGGAACCCTCATATGATCACGAACATCCACATCATCATCAGCAGCAGCAACAGCAACAACAACAGCAACAACAACAACAACAACAGCAGCAGCAACAGCAACAACATCTACTAACAAATTACAAGTAATACAATATTTACATTTTTCCCATGATAGTGTATTTTAACATTTATTTATTTATTTTTTCTTCTTTCTTAATTTAATTTTATTATTACTTATGTATAGTCGAACTTTTATACACTCAACGAAATTTAACAAGGTGCAACTTCGGTTATTATGACCTTTTTAAAGATTTCTTACACTTTAGCTGGTAAACTTTGACATGATGTGATGCAACAATATTGTTTAATCTACATTTTCTATAAGCTCATGTCCTCCTTTGGCTCCGTTGGCTATGTCCATTAGACTAGTAGTTAGAAATTAAATTTTTCCCAAAGTCGACTTACGTTGATTTTAAGCTATTAATGCTATTTAGCATTAATAGCTCAGTTCTAAAATATATACAAAAATATATACATATCATAAATTTGTTGTTGCATAGTGCTATTAAGAACGCAATAAAATCATCTGATTGTGATTAAATTTGCAAGAGTGTATTTAATTTGGTTTCAGATCTATCGACTGCGCTGCCTTATTTAAACTATTTTTGCTAGACTTTTTTTCTGTCTTAAAGCTGTTGTTATTTGCCTTTTTAATTATATCCACGTATAGTGTAGATACATATCTTTTAGATAATAAACATAATAAACAGATATTTTGTTATAAGTATATGTATGTATGTATGTATGTATGATTAGGGTAATATTTAAAATTAAAAATTTAGATTTCTCCTAGCCTCACCCCCCCCCCACATGTTTGGTTTATATTGATAAAAAATTATGCTGTAAAATTTTCAACTCAATCGGTTGGGTGTACACTGTACAGGGTTCCCAATTTTATTTCATACCTTATGCCCAATTTTCGATTTTTCGTTCTTCTAGATCCCCAAAATAGCTATTTTATCATCCCCAAAAATCCCCACAGTTCCTTATAAAGAAAAATCATATTCGGCCCTATTCTGTAAACCGAATCCGAGTAAATTTCTCGTTTTCCATTGATGTATTTTAAATCGTATATAGTAAATTAATTTCAGATATGATATATTAAGCTCTAAAACATGTATATGGAACTGTAAATGTTTGAAAAACATTTTGCTATAAGTGGATTTAATATCTCTAAAACGAGCGTTTTTAAATCGGCTCGATTTACAGAACGTGCAGGACTATTTCAGTATTGTGTACATTTATTTATTTAATTAAATGGTAAATGGAAGCAATAAAGGGGCCTTCTATAAGGCTTTCTTTAGCAGGCTCTAGTACTTCCACTCACATTCATAAATTTTTTAAACGCGATGTCATTGCGGACCAAGGCCTTCTTCGATCCATTACTTAGCAGTCCTATTTGCAGGTCATACGTGGCATGCGTGAGAAGGCCTGTTCTGGGAAGGTATGTTCAAAATCTTTTTTTTATCTGGGTATTTCCATAGTGGCTTCTATATTTTTTATTATCGTGATTTTTTATTTCGAACTCCTTCTTTTCATCCAAAGTAATTTTTTATACAATGAGGTTAAATTTCGTGTATTTATTAAGAAGGAATTGGACATGATGTAGTAGCTGCAACATAAGCGACATAATAGCAGCATGTATGGTGCTTCTTGTACGTAATTTTCAGTCTTATCTACAAATTATTTCCGAAAAACGAATACGAGAATGTTTGTTATTTCTAAAGTAAATTTTTTTATTAAACAAAACGAAAAATCCAAAAATAGAGTACTGCTTCCTAAAGAATAGAGAACGAATGTGTATCGGATCTTTTTTACAAAAGAGTGTAGAGGCCTTATAGAAAGCTATCCTGAGAAGTCAGAAAATAATTAGTTTTGGATCTTATTTCAGGTCTTTGAAGACCTTTAAATAGGCTTATTTAGTGAATGCTTTGTAAGTTTTACTATAAGTGTAAGACGTACCGCTAACCCGCTCAAATTTAGGAAAAGCCATAAAATTTAGTTTTCTTGCATCACAACTTTAAAAATGTTACAAAAGTTGCTTGTGAAGTTTAAAACAAAACAAGCTATATTTTGCCAAAATCGAATTACAACTTTTGATTATATACACAATTAAGTGAAAGAACTCAACTGATAAAACTTGCGATTTCCATGCAACCAACACACACAAATTAAGATTTTACTGTTTGTATGAAAATCATTACTTTTATCAATTGAATTCCCTCACTTAGTTGCGAATAAAATCAAAAGTTGTAGAAGAATTTTAATAATATATAGCTTATTATGTTTGAAACATATTTAGCTATATGTTCATAGAAAATAACAGAATATTTTTAAATTATTTTTTATGTATGTTTTAAAAATAATCATTTTTATAAAATTTTTTTTGCCCAAGTTCCACGATATCTCTGAAATTACTTTCCAGATTAAAAAACAATATTTGTACGGCTTAAAAATAATATTAAAGTCGAATTTCGGTTTTCTGTTTCAATTCAATAGGCCAAATCGTTCCCAGTTATGACGGTCAATTTCTTAAAAAAATAAGCCGATTCGATTTTAGCACCCCAAATTACTTTAAAAAACTATTTTTAACTGAATCAGGCCAAGCCCTTGTAGATTTGTGTGTTTTTTTTTGTTTTGAGATGGGAGGTCGAAGGAAGACTTGAAATAAACAAAGGATGTTTGAAAATTTTATAATTATTTTTCTAACAATGAGTTTTAGAGAAAAGTTGTTGAAGTATAAAATGTTGCAAGCTTCACGGGTAACATTTTCTTCTTATATTTTTTTTTTAAATTAATAGATTTGAATTTAAATCGAATATTTTGTAATTAAGGGTAACCCTAATGTACATACAAATGCTTGGCTTTTATATAATGTCATACATATGCATCTATGCATACCTAGGGGATATTCACATATTACGTAACGCTCCAAGGGGGGGGGGGGGGTTTACAGATTTGTTACCGGTTAGATAATTTATTCTGTTTTTACGCGATAGATACGTTCCTCGAAAACTGACGTAAAAAAATCGTGAAAAAAGATAGACTATCGATACAAAATGAGTGGATTGGTCCACGTACATGATAAATATCACGTAAAATAAGACAAATATGTGCTTAGTTCAAATTCATGTTGCTTCATACACATTTCATTTTATTTTAAAGTCCCATTCACTCTATAACAGTAATCACTATAGTTGCTGTCACGACAGGAAAGTCTCAATATAAAATTCGGCTTGATAGTGCGACAGTGGCAATTACCGTTACAATTTCTCATAGAAATGAGCTGCAATGGCAGTACTATCACGACAGTTATTGCCATGGTGTGAGCGGGACTTAACTATAACGAGACAAAAAATACAGTTTTCACTTAGAAAAAGAAATCACAAAATAATATTTTCTAAGTTTATATATTTTTAATTTTAAAAATTCAAATCAATATATTTATAAATTGAAAAATTTAATTATTTTGAACATTGTTGTGAGAAACTTTTTTATTCCGAATACTCTTACACTTTTACTTTTACCTGAACTTATATGAAAGAAACAAGGAAATCCTCTGTTTTGATTGTAGTGAGTTTTTCGTATCACACGATATGCAGTGCTGCCATTTATGTATTTAATTTAAAGTCCCTCCATATCCGGTATACATTTTTCTTATAAGGGCATATTCACATATTACGTAACGCTTGTGGGGTGTTAAAGATTTGTTACGGATTAGATAATTTATACTGAAAATTTTGTAAAAAGCGTTACAAGGGGGGGGGGGGGGGGGAGGGGGATTATAAAAACTCCAAAAATAGCATTACGTAGTATGTGAATAGCCTAGGGTATTCATTTTAATCGACTTTTAGATTGTTCGATTAATTAATTAATCGAAATTGAGGGTTTTAAATTACTCGAACAATCGAGTAAAACTTCTATTTCGTTCGAGTTATTCGAGTAAGCTTTATTGCTAAAAATTATTCGAGTTAATCGGAAACTTTTTGAATTACTCGGTTTTTTGTAAACTTTTGCGGACAAAAATAAATCAAGCTTTTTCGCGTTTTTATATATTTTAATAACAAAAACAAAAGAAAAAACAACATTTATACATAAGTTAGATCAAACTGATCATATAAAATATTTTTTTTACCATTGAAATGTTTCGCTTTGAGAAAATGTTGCGCCAGGAAATATTTACCCGTTCTGCATCCAATGAGGAATAAAAATAGTCGGAATTGGCATAGCATTGTTGTTATAAATATTAACTTGTAACAACAAAGCTTTTGATTTTGCATGGAGAAAAGAGCAGGATAATTCATTAAAAATCAATGCATTCAGTCCTAAAGAAATAATGATTTTTATCAATTTCATAGATGTTTTTTTTCGATTGAACATTTCCCCCATTATTAAGAATGATCTTTCACTATCCATAAACTAATCTTTTATATGACAAAAGTAATTTTTTTGCTCTTTGATTTTATGAATGCTTTTAATTTTTCATTGCATTTCGCCGTTAGATTACATTCGATATTTTAATACGAAAAATCTAGTTAGCCAGTTGCTCTCGAAATATCTTCTTTACTTAAAATAATTTTTGTTTGATGGATACATATCCGATTTTTTTTACAAAATATTTGAAGTTGATTCCCTTCTCCCTATTATTGTTACAGCATTATTTTACTTGATTCTTCGATCATGCTGTCTATTAGTATGAAATAACGTTCGAATTGCATGGCAAATTTCATATAATTTTTGCCATTTTTTATTAAGAAATCTGCAAAAACTCATTCAAAAAAAGAAAATTTATGTAAAATTTGTTTAGTCGAATTATTAATCGACCAAAATTACTCGAATAAATTTTTACTCGAAATTGAAATTTTTTATTTGATTGAACATTATTTGACTTAAGTTATTCGATCAATCTAGCACACATTATTCGAGTGAATACCCTAGAATAGCCTCTAAAAATATATACTACATTTTTAGACCGCGTTAGAATGAAATACTTTTGTGCAATCGGGTTAAGTCATATTCGCGTAAAAAAGTTCGAGTAAAAACAGAGTTAAGTGTAATGAAATATGTGATAGTAGATATTTACACGATTATTTTGTATTGATTTCATAAAATTCCGCACTAAGATTTTATTTAATTTTTGCTCTTGTCGGTGTTTTAGTAAAAAGAGCAAAAAAATTGGCAGGGTTCTAATGAAATAAAATAAAATAAATATATACGTGTATAAGCGTTTTGGGATTAGTTTTAAAGGGTGTTAAAGTTTCCCCTTCTGCACATTAATATTGGGAAACGGCATAGGAAATCTTAAAATCCTTACTTTAGGTAAGTTCACTACATTTATGTAAAACACTACGAGAATCATTTTTGTGTAACACTTTAGCATCTAACTTAAAAAACAGGCCAACAAACTCCTCTTCAACGGCGATGTAGCGAGCTAAAATGACCTACAAAAATATTCAGCGTAAGGTTCTACGATATTAAAATATCAACTTAAAGTACGTTTAATAATTTCTTTTGAATACAACTTTACTTACACGGGTGTTACACGAAGACTTTTTAGCTATACGAACGATATAAAAATAAAACGTTTAACAGAAGAGCAACTCCATAAGCAATTGACTAAAAAATCGATTTCTTTTGCAGTTGGTACCCCGGTGATCGCTTTTCTACCCCGTTGGTCCATAAATTTTAAAAAAGTCTAGCTAAAAAGTCTTCGTGTAAATCCACTCTTAACAATGATTTGTAAAGTTGTCTGAAGTTTTTTTGCATACGACCGTATTTACCAAGTTTTCTGTTGCATTTTGAGTTATAGTGCAATTTTACGTAAGACATATTTTTTAATAAAATCTAGCCTCACAAAATTTATTTTTTTTGTACCCTCTTCATAGTTTTGTTGAAAAAATTTGATTTTGTTGTCCAGTGCTAATTAAAAAAACACGTTTTTATTTACTCTTTAGACATAATTTTCATATGCATGGAACTTGCATATATTTCTATTGATAAAATATTCGTTTCTAATTTTGCATTAAAAATTTAATTTATAATTTCGGCCGTATGATTTATCATTTCGGATGATAATACAATAATAATAATATGTATCTGCGTTTGTAAAATAACATTAAAAATTTTATTAGCACCAATTGGGTAAAATCTAAAAAAAGTAGTGATTTTATAACAAATAAAATTTTGTTGAAACGTTTTTTATTATTTCCTTTTTTTTAAGGGCATTTGTGCTGTAAATTTTGTTAAAGTTTTGGTGAAAGTATATGACAGTGTTGCCAGGTAACTTTTTTTCTTCCCCTAAAAAAAATGTTAAAACCCCCTAAATTTGGACTATTTTGAGAATAAAACCCCTAAATGTAACAGTTTATGAAATAGTTTAATTTAAAGTAAACTAACTTGATTCAGTTTCAATTTATATAATAATATTCTTCTGAAAGCGAAAAAACCCTAAATTTTAAAAATGTTTCTGAAATTTTCCCCAAAAATATTTTTCTAGTTTCTAGTTGCAATATTTTCATTTAATAAAATATATATTAAAAAATAAAACTAATCAAATACTGTTACGTATGTACATATTTTCATATAAAAAGCAAAAGGGCATATCATAATTTAAAAAAATTTTTCAGGAGATAAAAAACTTAATAAAAACCAAACTTTTGTGATTATAAAAATGATTTGTGTGGGTAGTATCATTAATGAAGTCTAAATCAATGATTCTATCCTGAAAACTCAGTTTTTGAAATCATAATACTCTGCTTGTTATTAATTTTTTTTATCCCTCCTGCAAAATTTTCAAAAATGAAAATAGGCCCTTTGGCTTTTTATATAACGATATGTAATTATGTACATAAACTGAATTTTATATCAAAGTAGTGGTAGTAAGTTTTAAGTATTGCAATCAAGTTTCTGCAAAAATATCAAGAGCTACCAAATCATCATCGTTTACTTTCTATGTACATGTTATCAGAATTAAAAGGTTTAGGTATAAAATTGAAAAACAATTTATTTTCAAAAGAATTCTTTGTAAATCTTGCCCTTGAATTAACAAAAAAAATGTATGCAGTTTGATTTTACTTCATCTACTACGAAAACGAAATAGATCAGTTATAAAATACAGAACAATTAGTTATAGGGAAATCTCCTAGCTATCATATATAATAATGATACTGAATTTATTGCCAAAGAGATGTTGACCAGATGTAAAATATAATAAAAAATACGTCTTATACAGGCATTCAAATGGTAAAATCCCCTAGAGATCCCCTAAATATAAATTTATGCCCCCTAAATTTCCCCCTAAAAATTTTAGCCCCTAAATTTACCCCAAAATGAAACAAAACCCCCTAAATCTGAGTGAAGAGTAAAATGGCTGCTAGACAGATCAATATTTAGCTTCAATATATGTGTGTTGTGTTTTGATATTCTTCAATATTTCCCCACCATATATGTGTAACAATTTTTTGTAAACAAACGCACACAAACACGTATATTGAAGCTAAATATTGATCTGTCTAGCAGCCGCTTTAGATACAATTGAAACTTTTTCTGATTTTTCATCATTTCATTTGATATTATTGAAATTTACTTCGTCTCGTTTAGAACTGAGATCACAGACGAACCAATTAAGCTCAAATTTAAACTGCATATTTCTGGAAATTTCTTGAATATATAAAAATGTTTCATTTATGGTTTAAGGCGAAGGTAACAGAAAATTTACTGGTTCTGCTAGTGATACTACATAAAAGAAGCTTATTTTACACTGAAAGGAAAAATGAAAAAGAAAAATATTATTAATAGCATTGCATTGCAGTGATGAAAAAATACATAAACGGTACGTAAAAGTCAAATTCATTTATAAGTATAAGATATACAATGACACTTTAAACCTTTTAATGTAAATTATTCTGCACAAAAAATCATTGAAATCGGTTACCATTTGCAAAAGTTACAGCATCCGAAAATTTTATAACACGCGTGGTTGTCAATTTGACGCCTTTTAGATCCACCCTGTGTTACAGCAGGGTGCCTCCAAACATAATATTCGAAAGGCATACACCGCGTCTTCACGAGACATTAACTTTGATATAACATGAGAGAGAACGTCGGCAGAACAAGAAAACTAAAATGTCGAAATTTCTCTTCATGTCATACAACAGGACAACGTATTTTTAATTTTGTTAAGAGATTTCATTTGCTACAAATACTCATTGGGTTAAAATTCAATATTTTTGCGTAATTAGTAGTTTTATTTATGATTTTTCAAACAAATTTTAATTAAAAGCTCAATTAAACAATTTTAGATACACAAATTCACAGAAATTTTACTAAAAATTTTGATTTTAATTTATTTCAATAAATACAAACACACAATTTACTTATTTTCATATTTTTTTGACATTTCATATCATAAGATTGTTGTGATAATATTTATTATAACAACGCTCTCATAATAATTATTATAACATTGCGATAACACTAATTTGAAGTCTACACGTAACAGAATTCTCTCTGCGATTAAATTTGACGCTTGCTAACAGAAAAATATTTGATATTATGTCTCGTGAAGATGCTGTGTTATAACTTCTTCTATGCATATCAATTTGAATCATGCAAATCAGTTTAGTAGTTAAGGATTTATTAAAATTTTTTATTTTACGCCACTGTGCGTCGATTACCATCTACGCCACCATAAAAATTTTCAATAAAATATTTCATGTACAGGCACAGTGTTTTAGTTTTTATTTTCAGTAAATGTGTGTTACTGTACCAGTTAATTTTTTGTTGACACTGTTGACAAATTCCCAAGAAAAAAATCAAACTTTATGTTTGAGATTTTGTATTCAAATATTTTTGTATAAAGTACATTTAAAAGCGTTCTGCTCAAATTACACTGTACAACACAAAAAAAATAACATGGTTCTAACGGCTGATTCTGGCAGAGGGTACCAAAAATATATATACATGTATCGGCGTTTTAAAAATTAACCTCGGGAAATCTTGTAACTCTTACGTTTAAAGTAGGGATGTAACGAATACCGATACCGATATATCGGCGATACTTCAGATTTTCCGATACATCGGTATCGGCGATATTTCACTGTCGATACGACGATACTTTTAAAAAATTTTCAGAGTTTTTTTTAACTAATAATTTATTTTTGTTCGATTTTACCATGAATTAAATTCACTTCGTCATTTTTTTAAATCTTATTAATATCAATTTTAAAAACTAATAATATTTTATGCTGTTATTTTGTAAAAAAATATTTATTTTTTGTTAATTTTACCATGAATTCAAATTCAAGTCGTTGTTTTTAAATCTTATTCCAGCAAAAAAAATAGATACTCCAAAGAAGTCATGAAAATATAGAATTCGCGATCTAAAGTATTGCAAATTTGGATAATTTCTAATTAGTTTTACATATCCTTGCCATTGCAAGAAGTTCTGTTTTTCGATTACCAATCACCGAATTGGAAGCGATGCTAGGAAAAATTTCTATTTCGGTATTCTATAATAATTTTTCCTCAAGGAAAAGGGATAAAAAATTACCCATTTTCACAATTTTTCTATGCGAACTATATTTTCATGTAAATTTAAGTGAATAAATATAAACTTAGAAGTCTTTTAATAATTAAGCTATTAAGTTATTTAGAAGAATATTAGTTGATAAATGACCTTTAAAAAAAAATCGATTTTTTAAAAAGCATGGCGAGTATTTTTAAAAATTATAAAGGAATTAAAAATGTTTTCTTGCTTTTCTACTAATTTTCTGCATACTTTTAATATAGATTTTTTGGAAGCAAAGAAAATGTAGCTCCTTAAAAATTACTTCCAATGTTTTATCAATTTTAAATATTCTCTCTTATGATGTAATTTTGTATAATAAAAAAATTGCACTTGAGTTTTGTTAATCTAAACTTGAACTCAATTTCAATATTCGTATCGGTATCGGAATCGGTATCGGCGATATTTATTTTTAAATATCGGTATCGGTATCGGATCGGCAAAACGGCGTATCGTTACATCCCTAGTTTAAAGTGTAATATGTGTTGAGCACTTTTATGTAAAGCATCAGGAGAAACATTTTTGTGTCATATTTTAACCTTTTAACGCTTCGCTGTATGGCTGGCTCTTTTTGTCTCTTTTTTAAAAAAAGGGAGCAAACAACTCCTCTATAGTAACGATATAGCGGGCTAAAATGTTGTATAAAAATATTTCCTATAAATTTCTACTGCAGGTCTTCAAAGACCCCCAAGCTTCAGACTCAACTTGGACGCCAAACATCATTCAAAACTTAAAATATGTTTAAGGATTAATTTCTTACTTATTCACTATTAGTACTTGACGTAGGAAATCTTGTGAGCCTTGCATTTGAGATGTAAGACTTCTGCGGAAAATTTGGTGATAAATGATTCAAAAGTACTCGTTCTATGACTTCAGAAAATGGGAGTGGTACCAAAAGTAAGAAGTAGTGAATGGTAAAAAAACATATCGTGTAAATGGTCACACATTAACCATTTTAAGTCAATTTTAAGTCTATATAAATACAAACTTACGCTTAAATGGTATTTATAATTTAGAAATATAAGTTCCCCTGTGGTCGATTGGGCAGTGTGCTAACCTGTCATGTTAGATGATATCGGTTCGAGTCCCAAAGTCTGCGCTTAAAAATAAATAACAATTTCTACTTGCATTTGTAAAAATAACAAAACAATTAAACTTTAAATTATTAATCAATTATTACAGTTAATTGTAATAATATTTATATATCATTTATATCATTCTACTCCTATTAGGTCTCCAAAAGATAGTTCAGTGACAAGTCACATGGTGCATACAAAGTATCAATTAACCCCGTCCTAGGCCAACCCCATGCAAAAGTGACTGGTCCGCTTAATAGGAAGTGTTAGAACTCGGACTGGTACCTACCACCCCGTGACCGGTTATGTAACTTGTTTTGTGTCAGTTCCATTTACCGTAGGGATGTGTTTAGAAATTTTATGTAAAATAGCACACAGTGGTTCCCTTTGTAAAAAAGAGTAATAAATCTGTATCATTGAAACTTGCGATCCGATTACAAAACGATGTATGTAAAAATCATAGAAGAAGACCTAAGCTTTTAGAATGATGAAACTTGGACTACACTGTAGCTCAACGTGTGTTTCAACAGGGTGGTTCAAATCGGCCTCACAAACTTTTACAAATATTCAAATACGCAATATCCGATTTTATTGAATTTAAACTTGTTGTAAAGCAAGGAAAATAAACATTTAGCCAATTCACAAAGTTTTCTAAAGTGATAAGTAACAAAGTACAATTTAAGGCCAAATAGCACTACTGTGAACGGCCTGTTGTATTATTATATGAAAATTGTCATAAACGTTAAAACTAAAATAAAATAATAGGTGCGTTTGTTTACTGCTACACTAAAATGAGGTAAATGTGTAACTACTGAGTAAACTAAAATATTTGCTCTTAAAAAAGCTGCTGCCCATAAAAATACGTGAACGGGAAAAATTTTCAAATTAGTAACATTGGGGAAACAACTGATGGCAAATAAATGTAGAGTTGAAAATTTTTCACTGAAAGAAAAATAAAAAGTGAATGAATATATAGTATAAAATTTTTTAAAGTGTTTTTTAAGTGTAATATTTAGTCAACTGTTTTTTGTTTATAAATTTTGTTTCAATATTAGCTCCGTTCGAAAAAATTATCTAAAGCCGAAAAATTTAAATAAAACTGGAACAAAAATAAAAAGTGAATGAATAATTAGTATAAAATTTTTGTCTTGTTAACACAATTATACACCTTTACATTTTGCTAAAACTTTCATGTTATAAGAAAAAGAGTTAAGTAGTCAAAAGTGTTCATGTATTTCATTGAAACAAAATTTGGAAAAAAAACAGCTGACTATATAGTACACTTAAAAAACATAGGTAACAAAATAGTATTATCATATTACTTTAAGAAATTTATTATTTGACATATTGTCATAATTTTATTTTAAATGAAATTTATTTGCTGGAGTTTAAGCAATTGTCTATATGCAGCATTTCGTTGGTGCTTTATATGTCAAATAATAAATTTCTTAAAGGTTTAATTTAGATTTTATTTTTAATTTTGCCTTATAAATACTTTTATTGTTATCCAATGGATTTCTAATTGTATGAAGATGTAGAAAAATAAAATAGATTCATATCGAATAAAAAATAATTAAAATATTTGCTGGGTTTTGTATAAGTTTCAAAGCCTACAATGCTTATTTTTTGAAAATCATTTATATATTTGTAAATTCTCAAATGGTTTTTAAAAGTTTGTACATAAGATAAAGGGTTTTAACTGTTCAAAATTGTGTTTAAAGTCTACTGATGAGTTGGTAAAGCACCAAAGAAATGCTGCATATAGACAATTGCTTAAAATCCAGCAAATAAATTTCATTTAAAATTATCATATTATATTTTAATATGAAAAATATCAGAATTTTAAAATTTCGTTTTTGGCCGCGACTTTGTTCCAAATTTCGTAAACAGCCAACATTTTCAAAAATATTTTATGATTTTTAACTAAATCCTTGATAATATGCAGAAGAAATTTTTTAGTTATTTCAATTCATGTAGCCGTGAAAGAAATCCAAGTCAAGACTTTGGAATGAGGATGAAAAATGGTTAAATTTTGAAAAAAATAGAGCTTAATTGTTGGACTTTTTTTTGTCAAAAAATATTTCAGTATAAAAAATTTTCTTTTTCCATATTTCAATAGAATAAACTTCACTGCAGTTGAAATTATAAATGGATTAAAACAAGCACGCTACATCCAGCGTTGGACGAATATAGTGAATTTTTGTACGATATAATTTTCTGGACTGTTCATACAACATCTTTTATACGCAACCAACCATTGGATTAATGACTTGTAAATTGACAAATGTGATATAAGAAACAATTTTCTGGGATGGCGTGTGAAAAGAAAAGTTTAAAGTATTTTTTTATATAATTCACAATATCTCTGAAACTAGATGTTCAAGAAAAATAAGAAAGCTATTTTCGTAATCAGCAGACGAAAATACTTAAGGATCAGCTATTTTTATTTAAACAACTAAACCACTGTTCCGCTGTGTTATCCACACCTGATAAATTTATATCATGATGAATGTCAAATTGATATCATGATGAAAACTTATCACGTATAGCCTCAATTTATTAATGTTATATCAGCGTTATGATATAATCATCAGGGCTCAAGCTCAGATGAATATATTATGATATGGAACGTCATTTCATTTGCTGTTGTTACTTTATTAGAATTAGTGAAAATTACAAGAAATAAATATTTTTTAATGAAAAGCCATACATTTTATGATATTTATTTAAAAAATTTTATAATAAAAACATTTATTTATTTTTGTGGCTATTGTCCATATAAAGGTCTATATGTTCGATGTTAGCTGTACGACGAAGAAGAAAATATGATTCATCAACGTCTACCCCTATGTATTGATATGAATGAAAAATTTACAATTTCTCTGCCGGTGTTATATTAGGTGTCATGATGAAAATGCATCAGGTGTGGACACTATGTTAAGAAACTTTATATACGCATTGAGCTCCCGTGACAATACAACAATATGAGTAGAAAAGTGGCCTGAGCCAATCCCATACAAAAGTAAATATAATTTTTTCACCTGTGTGCAATTTTCTATGACAGACGTTTTGGGCCGCTACATCATAAACGGCGGGGTTATAAATGTTGTTGCAAAGTCATAAACTCTTGTTGGCTTAAACTGCTTCTACATGTTTCTACATCTTTGTTTATATTATTATTTCTTTTTTTCAAAAAATGTTATATAAGAACATTAATAAAAAAAGAATTGGGGTATTCACAAGGTATTCACAAGGTAGTCATAAAGTCATATGTTTTAAAATAATAACACGAACAAATATGACTGCTGTGAGCAACCCCTCATAATGTAGTGTGCTATTACACAGCCGAAAATTTACATGTACACAACACCAACAAACAAAATAAACAATACCAAGCGCACAACAGTCATTTGTACCAATCAACAATGCAATTAAACACCAACCCACTTAAACAACAAATCTTTTCTCATTTATTTAGTTTTCTGTTTGTCTGGCTCTGACAAACATGTACTATCATCGGCTCGACTAAAGAGTTTCGGCCGTTCGGCTTAGATTTATGATGTAGTTATGAAAAACAATAAACACAGCACACAAAGTCATATTATTTTAGGCCTTTTTTGTTTGAAGCACAACAACAATGTTTTTAAGCTATTGTAAAATATTAGGACATTATAACAATTGAATCCCCCAAATAAGTATGTCATCTTAATTCCACAAGTTTTGATCCATACTGTATAATCCGGATATTAGTACTCTTCGGGATATCAAATATATATCTTTATATATATGTGCGCCAAACACACACATTCACACAAATGAATGCATTAAATACATACACACATCCATATTAATTTGTATATTTATCATATGTATGTCATGGTTCGTGTAGTAAATGATAAATACATTAATTTAGTATTTTTTTTTTAGTATTTCATGATCTGAACTACTACTATATACTACTCGCCTGTGATTGTTTCTTGTGCTTTTTGTTGTTGACGCTGTTGTTTTCTTGGCTACGATCTTGTCTGTTTCTTAATTTTATATGTACATATGTAGTATTTCCATTATATTATTATATGTATTTTTCTTTGTTTTTGTTGCCGTAGTTTCTTTATATTAATATTATTAACATCTTAACTTAGTCTGTATGTATGTGGTGCTGTGAGAATTGGGTCTATCTACTGCGTTGCCATTAGAAACAGAAACAAAAAAAAAATTAAATCAAGAGAAAATTTATTCGTAACTTAAGTCAAGACAACGACTTCGTCTGTTTTTTTTTTTTTGAAAATTGTTAGTATTTTATATACAACATTACACAAGGGAACAAAGCATAAGCATGACGACGCTGGTGTAGGGCATTTTTAAATGTTCAGCTTGGAAATTTTAGATTATGTCTGTATGTATATATTTTTTAATTCCTTGGCTTGATTTGGTATTACGTAAAGTTGTATCCTTAACTTTGAGTAATAAATTTCTTAAGAAATCGTACCACTACTAAAGCCTGTGATTTAGTTGAAAAAATCTGCTTTAACTGGCACAAAATTCGTTTTGTTAGCTTTAACTGGCAACACTCACTCAGAGTGCACTAATTTTGCAGTTTCCACTAATACATAGTGATAGTGTAGAATTATTGCACTAATTTTGTTGATATTTAGTCATGAATTGAAAATTAGCAGTCTCAATAAACATTAGTGAAGTTGAAAATTATTGCAAAATTAAACTATCTTAGTCCAAAAAAAGGAATCTTCAGTTTATTTCAACTTATTCTTCTTCACTAATTTTAGTGCAAATTTTAAACTCAAGTTTTTGAAAGTTAATTGAGAGTATGTGTAAGTTGTGTTGTTTAGTGCTGGTTAAAATTTTACACTAATTCAGTGTAGTGCAGTTTTTTGTACTAAATCTGCGTTTTTTTAGTGTTAGTGAAAAAACTTTTTTTGTATCACTAGCCTGATGAAAAGTTCTCATTTTAATCAACATATATAGTGCACTACTCCGATATATGGCGATAGTGTTTTCAGTAATAGCCGACTTGAAAGCTTCTTTTTTTTCTAGTTTGGCTTGTCACTATAAAACACATTGTATCTTCTAAACTACTGATCAGGTTACACAACGATGTATAAAAAAATTATAGCTTTAATAAATCAAAGCTTTAATAAAACAATTTCATTGAATACTCCGTTGGAATGCACACTATGAATTATAGGGTGTCAAAGTCAACCGCCTTGAGTATCAAAAACGATTTTAGTGTTCGCAAGGCTAATAGGAAAATAAAGAAACATTAATGAACTTCAAAAGATATTTGGCATGAAATTTTAAGATATGTGCTTTTGCCTTGTCTTTGCTATTTTCCTTCAAATATCTTCGGTAAGTGCTTCGAAAATTTGGAGAAAAATATTGCTAAATTGCTCAATAATATTCTCAAAGTTTTTTCTAAATATCACAATTCGTTTAATCATGAAAAATAATTAAAATTAAGATTTTGAAATGAGTTTGAAAAATGGCAAAATAAGCATAAATGTTTTACGTTTTTCTTAAAAATCAAAAAATATCATATAACAAATTTGCTCAATGGTTATTAGCAGGTTTCGGACTTCAATGCAAATCTATGTTTTTTGTAGTGATAGATACAGAGCTATTGACTAATTGTCTATGCGAATCATCAAATTTTAATTGGTTCGGCATCGATTTGCAGTTGCATATTTTGGTGGTAGGTCCATATTTTTGCACATTTTGGCAATAAATGCATATTTTTGAAGTTATAAAAATTTTTTTAATGCACATTTCTCAATTTTTGAAAAAAAAAACATTAATACGCCGATTAGGGATGGCAACCGAGCCTCAGATGGATTGACAGTTGCTTAAAATGATACTACTGATGGCAACTGGCAACTGAGATCTGTAAATTTCAGTTACTATAGTGGCTTTCTGGCAACTATTAATTTTCAGTAGCCGACTGGCAACGAAACTAAAGTTCGGTTGCATTAAATAAAGGACCCAATTATGTTTGTTTTATGTTTTTTCTCTAATAATAATAAACAATTAAAAAAAAGGTTAAAGTAAATTTTTAGTTGCAGTTGAAAGTCCGAGCCCTGGTTATTAGTCTCTTAGAAGAGATGGGCGCCGCTCACGTGATTTGCATGAATTATACATGATTTGTCAGTGTGCATGAGTAGAATTTTTACCTGATTGTTTCGTGACTGGAAAGTTCCGAAAAATATTTGCAATTTGTAAAAAAAAATTCATTAATTTTGTTAGTAAATATAAAGATAGATTGTCTTTAACTTGAATTATATTTTCTCGTAACTTAAATGGGTTTGATCATAGGTTTGTGTCTAAAACGAGCTGATAATCGAGTTGGAACGAGTTGGACCCAAATCTACTAAGTATTGTTTTCACTACAATACATTTTATGGTAAGTGACACTTAGTGGCATACGACGAATACTTTATCGTTTTGTACTTTTGAAATTGCAATTTTTAAGTAGTCAATTTTTAGTTTTTTAAACTTATTTTTTTTTGGATATTGCGTTGGCGCGGAACGTTTCCCAACCCAAATCACCTAAAAAATCTATATTCATTACTAGTACAACATTTTCGTCAAGATTGTCTAACATGCATCCTTTAGGTTTTAAAAATCTGTTTTTGTGGTACAATTAAGTTCAAAAAGTACAGTGTTAGCCACCAATTGGTACAATTTAAAAATTTCATTTGCCATCTCTGGTTTCAAGTATATGTTCATACTTAGTCGTATACGTTATATACAATTTATTAAATTCTATATAAAGTGTGCGTTATGCCAAATGGATTGAAATCGGAGAAATTTGCCATTTTATTTATACTAGGATCCCGCCCGGTGGTCGAAATTCGATCACTTGATCCGTAACCGGGTTTGTTTGTAATCGGTTTTTATAGGCCAAAAACGATATCGTGCATATCTAGAGAAAAATATCTTTCAAACCATATATGTTTCATCAATATTGGGCGACAATAAGATACTTAAAAGTGTACGACAAAAAATTGAGTGGCCTATTTATATATAAGATTTTGTATAATATTTATAATACTTTTATTTTTATTGTGAAATAAATAGGCGGTCTGACTATTCGTAATTTTTTTAATATTGTAAATGCAGGTACAAACGCAACGATACAAATTCAAACACTGAATACCGAAATAACGAATGCGAAACTTTCAGGAATCTTCCGTAAGTAGTGACAAGAGCTTACTTTCAACATGTAAAGAAAATTTAGCAGTTTACAAACTTTTTGAGAAATTTTACATACGAGAATTACATCACTAATAATTTGATATTTGTCTAATGTTTTATCACCCAAATCACAGTGTTACCGTTGGTTTAATTTTCTTCGTGCCAATTTTCATGAGCATAATCTATGTAGTTAGTGTTTTGTATAGGAAATCTAATAAAAATAAACTAGATTATATCCGAAATCTCGCTTGAACTAGATTTCATTCAGGTGTAAATATAGTATGTTAATATAAGTAACTAGAGCAGGCATGTCAAACTCATTTCAGTGTGCGGGCCAAATTCTTCGAAAATCATCCTCTTTTTTACTTTTTTATTAAAAATTAAAATTTTGAATGGAAATTGAATATAAATAATTCACAAAGGAAACAAACAAAAAATGTAAAGAAATATACTGTCAGGCCCACTATGTCGACACGTTCTTTCTTTCGCCACAATTACATTTAAAACAAAAACAAATTCTAAAATTTTGTTTTTGTTTTATATGTTATTATAAGAAAGAAAGAATCGCGTCGACATAGTGGGCCTGGCAGATATAAATTAATAAAAAGATTGTAAACTATTTTTGCTGGGTATAATAAATTTATCAAGGTCTGGAGTAAAATTTTTGCTTGATGTAATTTTTAATATCGATGCTAAATGTTCTTCAGTTAATCTGGTTGGCTACGCAGTTTTATTCATCTTCATTTGTGAAAAAAGCTGTTCACAAATATATGTGCTACCAAACATGGATAATATGTGCATTACAAAATATCGATTTGCTTTAATTCTGCGAGTGTCACTAAAGATGACGGTCAACAGACGCCATTTTGTGAAAACGAAAAAAAAAAATAAAAAGTCGGCAAACTATTTTAAAATGGGTATCATTGAACAGGTATTTGAAAGTAATCTTTAGGTTTCTCTTATCATTTTTCATTTCGAATAACCATTTGGAATCTTTAACAGTTTAAAGTTAGTTAACAATCAAATTGTGAATTTTAAACAAAGAACCTAAAACCAAACCGTGTACGAAAACTAAAAAGAAAATAAATAAAGAGTTAAATTTAAAAATGAAAAAACCCGACTGCTTAAAAAAACTAAAAGAAAAAAAAAACAATTCTAGTGTGCGGAAAATAGCGACTTTTAGAGTCGGGAAGTATTTTTTACTTTGATATTTTTTGTTAAATAATTTATTTATTTAAATTTTATGGAGTTGTGGGAAAGTGTTGAGGGTCGCTAAAAATCATGCCGAGGGCCTCATGCGGCCCGCGTGCCGCGAGTTTGACATGACTGAACTAGAGGAAATAATATTTATTTGATCAAATTTTTAATGGCCTCATTTACGGATATACAGATGTTGGTTTACATGGCTGCCTGTTACGCACAAGCATTTAAGTAGAATCAATACAGATGTAGTATGCATGAATTTATCTATAAGTATACTTATAGATATGTGTATGTATGTATATATCAAGATGCATGTTTATTATGTGCGTGTGTTTAAGTATTTCGAAATGTCTCAGCGGTAAAAGAGAACCGGCCGGCAATTTTCAGGCCTTCTTAAAGTCCTGCAAGATCGATACATATGCAAACTGCCCTCTTGTAGAAGAGAAGGGTTTTTGATTCTTGTTCATAGACATTCCACATTCCCTTCTTTAAGCAGGGAAGATGCAAGGTGTATTGTATTCTTAAATTAAAAAGTAAAAAAAGTGCTTTGGATACAATAAACATTCTCGTATTCTTTTTTCGCATGTAATTTGTATATAAGACTGAAATTTACATACAAAAGACATCACACATGCTGCTATTATATCGCAGCTGATTAACTTATCATTATTCCGTCGGAACTACATCATATCCAATTCAATGTATAAAAAACGACTTTGCATGAAAAGAAATAGTTCGAAATAAAAAAAAGCAAATTAATCAAATCGAAAGAAGCCGCTATGAAAATACTTTAAGTTTATTGTGATTTGTTCGTCGTCTATGGAGATTTGGTACGCGAACAAATCACACGCACAAATATCTCGTGTATGGGCTGCTTTAGATAGCCTTCAAAATGGCATGCCAGAAGAGGCCTCGGGCCCGTTTCTCAAAACTACAAGTTACAAATCTACAAGTAAAATACACACAAAACAACAACACTTTTACAAATTTTATTGTAGTTTTGTGTGTATTTTACTTGTGGACTTGTACTTTTTTAGAAACGGGCCCCTGTTAGAATCCATACATTGGGAAGCGGCTTGGAAGGCCTGCGCCGCAATGACAGCATGGGTTAAACTGAAATGAGTATGGAATGCGGATTGTCAAGCCTTATGTCTGCTAAACAGGCCTTCTAGGAGGCCTCTTTAATCCTGCAATTTATCGCTGATGTTACAAGACCATAACACGCACACACACTAAAGGTTTTTATTCTTTCAAAATATGTAGTTAAATACGCATCTATTGCAAGTATGAATGTAAGTCTGTTGTAAGCCTGATACTGTGATGCAATTTAAGTAATGAATGCTGCTTATTGGTTGTTAAAAGTCTGGCGCCAAATGTGTCTGCTCAATATGCAGTCAATGGTTTCAGACTGTCGTCGTTTCATTATGAAGTATGCACGTGCATTATACACGTACAACTATCGGTGAGTTACAAACAAAAAAGTAGTGTGTCACTACCAACACCACCATCATCACCACCAGCATCACGGTTCTTTAAAAGATATAAATATGTATCTGTGTGTATGTATGCATGTGTGCGTAAATAGTGCTAATGGCTATTGCTGGTTGATGCTTCTTATACCCCTACATGGGTATCTTTTGGCTTGGTTTTTTTTCGATCGAACTTGTGTTTGCTTATTTTGTATCTCAGATACCAGAATGACTGGTTTTTCAATTTAATTTTTGTTGTTGTTATTGTCGTCGTATGTAAACAATCTGAGCGCTCATGGAAAAAGCAAACAAAAAAGAAAAAACGATTTAAAAATAAAAACAACACTCATTCAGTTACCAACCAATTGGCCCCAAACAACCAATGAAGTGCAACTAGAACCATAAAATGCTTTGATTATGGATGGACACACCCCCAACAAAATAAATATCAAAACTATCAAAATGGTTTCCGTTATAGCGCGCATTACGGGCTCAACTAAATTCATTATGTGCATATTGTGAGTAAGTGAGTGAGTATCTATGTGAGGAAGCTGTTGCAACTAGTATGAGACTACTATTTGTATCTGTAGATGTGTGCATTTGTATTGCATAGATATGGATGCGATGCTGCGCTGTTGTTGTGTTACATTGTCTAAAGATGAGTAACAAATTACAAGACAAATTGGTGTTAATATTGTGTCTCGCAGTTAGTTGTCAACACGATATGAAAATAAGTTTTTGCACATTATTGAGGAATTTTTCAATTCGCTATTGTTTTCTAATTTATAAAGGATTAAATTTATCTGTGTGACGTTGATTTGAAAAATGTGACATAAACAGTTTCGTTTTCATTTTAAAGATTTAATAAAGTTGTTCGTTCAATAGTGCCAACATTTACACAACTAAAATATTTAATTGAGATCTTTAAATATGTACAAATTAGAGTTTTTATATCGTTTAAATGGCATAACCAACAAAAATACTTAATGCGAAGTACGTAGTAAATATTATGCATTTTCATAATATCCATGATCAACGACTGCAAAATTACTAATTACACTAATTTAAAATTTTTTATCTTTTTGTCAAACCAATTTGAACACTGAACGCAAACATGAAATAAATTTATTTTTCTTAAGATACTTGCAAAAAACGCTTTTTAGAACTTTTTTATTATTGCCTAAAATAAATTTCATTTAAAATATAATTATGACAATATGCTAAATAATAAATTTCTCAAAGGTTTAATTTGGTTTTTATTTTTCATTTTGCCTTATAATACTTTTATTGTTATCCAATGGATTTCTAATTGTATACAGGTGTAGAAAAATAAAATAGATTCATATCGAATATAAAATATTTGTTGGGTTTTGTATAAGTTTCTAAGCGTACTACAATTATTTTATTCTTTTGTGATTTTCAAAAATATTATCGTTTGTAAATTCTCAAATGGTTTTTGAAAGTCTGTGCATAAAATAAGGGGTTTGTAACTGTTCAAAGTTGCGGTTGAAGTCTACTGACGATTTGGTAAAAGCGCCAATGAAATGCATATAGACAATTGCTTAATAACCACCAACAAATAACTTTCATTCAAATACAACAAATATAATTCGAAAAAATTTTTTTCGATAAAACAACTAAAAACGTAAATAAGTCTTCTCTCAGCGGAATTTGTTTTTGAAATCGGCGCCGATTTGAATCGATCGATTTCCATCACATACCAGATTATATTAATACTTGGTAGAAGCTATTTTCATTTTAATTAATTCCTGACATCGTCGGTTCATTGAACGCACAAAGTTGCTACAAATATCCGGAGAAATGGAATACCAAGCGTGCTGAACGTTATCCCACATTATCTGCTTATTTGTACATTTTTATACGTTCCAATCTTGTTTTTAGAACCCCCCAAAAGTGCTCTATAGGAATCAAATCCAGTGATTGGGATGGCCACTCCATAGCGGGTACTTGATTTTGTTCAAACCGCGATTTTACACTTCGGGGGGAGTGCTTAGGATCATTATCTTGCATAAACTCCCATTTTAACGGCATTTCTTCCTCAGCAAACGGAAGCATTTTGTTCCGCAGTATATCTAAATAATCTACATCAGTCATTTTTCCTTGTATTCCGAAAATTGGACCAACGCCAGATGAAGGAAAGCACGTCCAAATCATCAATGACCCGCCACCGTATTTAAGGGTGTTTTTCGTGTGCTTTGGGTCAAACTTACAGTTGGCAGGGCGACATTAATACGACTCTTCGTCTGATCCAAACAAGTTGATCTTTGTTTCATCAGATCAGAGTACATTATTCCAATTTTGACGGCTGAGATGTTGTCTAGCAAACTCCAATCTTTTTTTTATATTTTTCTTACTAAAAAGAGGTACTTTTCTTGGACTGCGACCCATAAGACCAGCCTCTTTTTTTTGAAGAGAAGTAACACAATCAGGCAATTAATGCCTACCAGTTAATTAATTAATGTGTTGCCTTCTTTGGGAAGGGGATAGTGTAGAGAGAACAGGTGGTAAAGTGGGAGAGAGATATAAAGCTTTTTACAACCCTGCTATTGCGCATTTTTTGTAGAGCAGTGTGGCAAGAACTCTGGTGTCAAGTAGAGGCAGGTACTGCCAAAGTGATCAGTGCTATGCCTTCATCACTTTAACAACCAACACAATAACACACCAATGCACATGAGAAAAATGCATGATGTTGTTGGCTGAAACTAGTCTTGAACTCAAGATCTCAGGGTTTGTAGTCCATCGCGCTAACTACTCAGCCAACAGCTAGTCCACTTCTTATTGTACTGGAGCACATAACTTATTTTTAAGTTCATTTGCTGAATCGAAAGGGTTCTTTTTTGAATGCCGAACTAAAAGTTTGCAAAAGTGTGCTAATGTTTTACGCTTTCTGCCTCTCGGTTCGATGATTTTCTTTGAATGAATTGTGTTATACACTTTCTGGATTTCTGGATTCTGGAGCAAAGCATTGTTTTGGCAATTTCTCTTATTGAAAACCCTTCAGATTTTAATTTGAGAATCACATTTTTTACAAGCAGTAGTATGAGTACCGGTGATACTTTCTGATACTGGCAATAAGTTCAACTCAAATATATATCAGATTTCATTTAATTTAAGCAGTGCTGATTAACGTTTACCAATTTTATCAATTTATGGCAAAATTTTAAAGATGCTTAATTTTAGCACGGGCTTAAGAAATGTATCTCTATTATTTCTTCTATATAAATTTACTTCTTTTGTAACTTTTCTCTAAAAAGCAAAATGTTAAAAAAAAACTTTAAATTTAAATTTTTTATGAGTTAAACTTCCAAATTGAAACAGTTTAAATGAATCTGAGATTAGAAAAAAGTTCATTGGCGAAGGCGTTTGACCTAAATTCTTTGCTTGAAAAAGGGCAAAATTTTTAATCGTAATCGAGCGATTAATGGCTTCGATTACGATTCCGATTAAAAGGTGTGATTAATCACGATTTCGATTACGATCATAGTCGCTGTGCAAACCCTAGATCTAACTAATACATTTTTCCAAAATATATTTATATATCGTCACAGAAAATGCAAAAGGGCCCATCTAACATTTTAAAAGTTTAAAAGGAGAAGCATGAAAATTGTTTACATGAAAAAATATATTGACAATTTCTGCAAAATTTTAAAATAAATGTATAAATTTGTGGGTTCTTTTTTAATTGTATTGTAACATTTTACACTAATTGTCAATATAGTTTTCATTTAAACAAGTTTTATGTTTCTCCTGTAAAACTTTTGAAATGTTAGATAGGGCTTTTTGCATTTTCTGTGACGATATATAACAACCCACAGTGTAGTAGAAGCAACATTTTTACAAAGCAAATAAGAAATATCCAAACGGATAATGTTCTCTATATCGTTTCTACCTTTCCGCTGCTGTTAACTTTTTTTGCCGTCCTAAAATTTATAGATAAATTCTATTTAAGAATATTGTTAACACTCAATACATTTTTATACAAATTCAATATTTTTTTCAGAACACACAATATATTTTGAATTTAAGATGAGGGGCTTGTAACTGTTTAAAAGTGTGGTTGAAGTCTACTGGCGATTTGGAAAAAGCACCAATTAAATTCATATAGAAAATGCTTAGCCATAAACAAATAAATTTCATTTAAAATAAACTTATGACAATATGTCAAATAATAAATTTCTGGGAGCTTGGTTGTCTTTGAAAACCTATAGTAAAAGAAAACCTATAGTAAAATTTTATGGCCAACATCCTTTTAGAACATTTTTAGGGGTAATTTTTACGATTTGTTAGAAGAAAGCTTCACAAAAATATTTGCCCTAATATTTTCTACAAAGTTGCTGAGCATACCCTTCACCTCTGATGTAAAGAGCACATAATTTCATGTACCGATATGCTGCACGAATAGGCCAAAAGGGGGAAATTTTAAACCCCTCTAAAATAAAGTTCCGATGTGATCGTACAAAACGTCGACATAGGTATAAAACTTTTTGGTCTCCTCTACCAGAATCGGTAGTCAAAACCCCGTATTTTTTTTCGTGTTGTACAGTGTAATCGAAGGGGTTTGAATAGTTTTTCTTCTATTTTTCAGATTCTTGTAAAGAAGATTTGGGAATTCCAAAATGGAAAGGTATACTACTGATCAACGAACATGCAGCAAGGGAAACACTGGTGCTGTTAAGGGACACGTTCGCCACTTTTTGTTACTCTTTTAAAGATTTGCGAAGCTTTCGCTAGAATTTTTCCTCAAATATTATTGTTTATTGGTTGAGTCATGATCCGGGGCTTATTCACGTATTCACGATCTTTGAAATACCACAAAGAAAAAACTTCGGGAACGGTTTCGTCTGGCGAATATAGTCTCTGCCTCTTGAAAAAATATGTTCTCTGAAAACACTTTATAACAATGCCATTGCTTCTCTTCCTGTATGTTGGTTGTTCAGTAATATATCCTTCCATTTTCAATTTCCCAAATCTTCTTTATAAGAATCTGAAAAATATATAGAAAATATATTAAAATAATGGAGCTATAGATCATTCAAACACCTTCGTTACATTTAGGCCACCCATTAAAAAATATATGTTTTAAAAAAGGACATATTAAAAAAATCTCCTGTAATAAAAAAGGATTGCGAAGTTAATAACAAATAATCTAAACTAACCTTACTATTTACTACTCCTTATTAAACCATTAAGAAGCCATAAAACTCAATAGAGTCGTGGTGTGTACAACTAACTATAAGTAAGAGAAATATATATCTCTTATTTATATTTATATAAGTACGTATGTGCAACAAATAACAAACAACAGATATGAATAATTCTCGTATTTTAACTAATGTTAAAATTTATCAATATTTATAAATAGCAACAAACATTTTTATCATATTTAAAACGAATCGTTCCAATTATTGAAATTTATTTATTCTGGCTTGAAAATAATGACAAAAAGTTTCGTTGTGAAAATGAAATTACAAAAAAAAGGGAAAGAAAACAAAAACTTAACTTAAACTAAGACTGAAAACTCGAAACAAATGCCATTATTGGAGATGATATAAATCTTTTGCCACTGTGTGCTGCAGTTGCAGTTGCATGAATGTATTTTGGTTTATTTGCTTATACTCTCGTATGATAAGTTTAAATATGGTGCAATGCAATGCAAGAACTAATCCTAGGGCATACACTGGCAGGCAGACAGACAGCCAGGCATACTTACTTACTTGCATATGTACATATGAAATAGTCCTACATGTTTATACTTCCGTACGAACAAGCTGAAATCTCGAATTTTATGGTAACTTTCAGTGTTGCCAACTTTGACATTTAAAAAATCGCTAAAACCGAGAAAAAAAGCGCGTAATTAAAAAAACTCAAAATTTAAAAACTGTATTTATTTGTATTATTTATATTTAATTATATGCAAATAAAAATTAATAAAAAGTTTTGGAAATTATTGATAACGCTACAGTGAAAATCTACTTTTAAAATCACTTCTAGTATTTGCAATTATACAAATTTTTCACGACTGCAAAAAAAAATTCAATGTTTATAGATTTCATGTATCTGATTTCTTTCTTCCACGTTAGAGTGAAAAATCAGTTTCTTCTGTTGCTGCGATCAAATGAAGGCCTTGAAGAGCACATTCCAAAATTATATACATAATTTATATGCATAAGTTTTACATATGAAATTTTTCAATTTACAATTTAATCTAACTTCAGTAAGGCTACAAATAACTAAATGAATGAATGTTTTTGTATATGATTGACTTATCACTTGCTTATTAATTTTTAAGCTTGTATAATTTTTAGTTTCATTTTCTTGCATCACTTCGTTTGAAATCCATTTTTTAACACATTCCAAATCGTACTTTGTAGCTTTAAAGTGTATTGCTATTCCTTACATTATTCCAGTACGTCAACTTCACATTTAAAATTAAATTCGGGCCCCACGTTGGGCGCCCTATTATCAGAAATCCTTTACTTTCACCGGAGTTAGCGGGTCTTACCTCTATTGATATCTCTGGTCTAGTTGGGTAAATATTAGCAAATTGCCGTATAAAACTGTATATGTAGTGGTTAAAGTAAGCCTTGTTTATAAAAATCAATTACGAATTGGTAAGCTTAAATTTTTTAGAAAAAGTTTTAATATCACATAGTAGTACGTTATTTTCGCAATTTGGTGATGATACTCGTACTAATATAAATTGGATGTATAAAACTTCTAATTTTCTGTTCAGGTGAACTTGAAACTTTATATATAAATCGATGTAGAGTTAGTTTTTGTAATATGGTCTGTGAAAATGTGCAGGATAAGCCCAGAAGGCGATAAACTAGGCTAAAACTAAACTATGAAAAACTTTTGACACTTTCTAGCTTTCACAAATCTCGACTAATTTTAAATTTGTACTCATCAAAAGTTTTATGTTTGAGCATTCCATTTCTATTATTTTAATTTAAAATTTGGTGCCACCGAAAAAAGTAAAAAGCACTAAAAATGAAAAAATTATGCTGTTGCTTTAATGAAATGTATAATTTTGTTGATTTTTCTTTGAGTGTTCATACCATTAAACGGAATATCATTTTATATTTAAATAATTAAATTTTTATATATGACTACTTATTTGTATTATTATATGTATAGTCTGTAAGGATTGATTCCATAAACTAAATTAAACTAAATAAATAAAAAAACAAGCACCGAGCACCGACTTGAAGATTTTCGCTCACCAAAAACAGCGCAAAAAGCACAGAGTTGGCGACGCTGGTTAATTTTGTATGTACGAGTGGAGCGATTACTTGCGCACATATAATCGTATATACTTACATACTTGCATGCATGCATACATAACTAGTTAGTTACCGTACTTGCTAACGAATCGGAAAGTAAAAAGGGACGTGTTAAAGCCACTTCTCATGAAATATGCTAAAGCCTTGACACTTTTCTACCGGTTTTCTACAAACAAACAAAAAAAAAACAAAGCCGATCTCCCCAAGCAAAACCATTTTGCCTTTATTTTGTAATGGAAGAGATCTTCTGGTTGCTTCGTAGTGGCTAAAGTTGAGATGATGAAGCTGCTGTTATTGTTGTTTTTTCTGTTGCTGTTATTTTATTTTATTTCTACCATAAAGTGTGGCATCTTGATGTCTCCTACCAATAATTTTAAATGTTTGACTTGTTTCTTTTTCCCCCCAATATATAAAAATATTATGTTTAGGTACTTTATGTACGAGGAGTATGTATGAAATAATTGCAATCAACAAACAGTAACAACAAACTAAAGTAGTAGAGTAAAATCATAAAAAAATCACTTTGACTACGAGGGCCATAGCAAAACTTCTTACTAGTAACTAGGGAAACCGTAAATATGCAATTGCATGTTTTTTTCTATGCGATGTATTTAGGCACAAATAAGATATTTATACGTTTCAGAACTTTTTAAGAATTTAGCATTGATTTGTTAGTGCATGTTTTTGCATATTTTACCCTTTAAAGCATGTTTTTCACATATGTTATACTTAGTCGCATATATAGGGCATTTTTATCTTTTTATGGCATATTTGGCTCTTTTCCTGCATATTTTGGTTGTTTTCAGTATTAATATGCATATTTACAAAAAAAAGAAGTCTGTTTTGCCATCGAAAATTTTTGAAATCTTTCCACATATAAAAAATTTTTCTTTTACGATTTTAAATCTACTCTAATGTATTTTTTCCCAAACTTCTTACAAATTTTCGTCATTCCACTGATTTATTCACAGCTTTAAAATTTTTCAATTATGTAGTTTTGAGGATTTTTTGGGAAATTTCAATTTTGTCGAGATTGTTGGCTTATTTGCACTTCATAGAAAAATGGCAAGAGGAGAATAGTCGCTTTTGCGAATATTTAAGCTATTTATACGATTTTGCTGATTTCTTCCTAATAGGAACCACTAAACATGTCTTGGTGCCCAACATATTATATTCGAACAGATGAAAGGCAAGGCTGGCATTGTTAAATCGACTCCCGTACCCATAAGGAACCAGAATATATAGGTGGCTTGCAATAGTGTCCATGGACGTTATTTCCATGTTGACAAGGAAATAATGGCGGGCTTTGGACGGGATTAATTGTTTTCTTCTCTGGGTATGTCGAATAGTGGCTTCGTAGAGTTCAGGTTTTTGACTAGGCAGAAAACCTGTACTCTGCGAAGCCACTGTTCGACATTCCCATGGACATGATTTCCTTATCTTCTGAGACATTATTGCATGCCACCAATATATGTATGTACATAATTCGTGGAATCAGAAATAAATATCATATAAATTATAAACGAAACGATAAAGTTTTAAGATCATATTTTTTACATTTTGGAAGCATATTTTTTAGTTTTTAGTGAATATTTAATTTTTAGGGCATATTTCCGGCTTCCCTGCTAATAACATAGACTTACAAATTGGAACTTTTTCTTTCCGTTTTGAACAAAACAAAATTGTTTCTAATCAGTTTGATGTGCTAAAAAATAACGTGTCATCAGTTTTTTCTTATCACTTACAGATTTTTTATTGGAATATCTAATATTTCCACCAGGTACACCAGTATATTTCGCCTTAACACGCGAACAGTATACCCAATTTTGACCAACAAAACATCAACAGATGCACAACATCTGTTTCCTAGTTATTCACAAATTAGTATTGAAAAATACATTAAGGGAAAAAGGGCAATTTAAAAATAAAAGCTCGTCATATTAATTCAATAATTTTGAACTCAAAAGAAAAACTTTGTTGAAATACTAAAATAATAAATAAAAGATCCGGAATTCGACAACAAAATTATATTTGAGCCCAGCGTGGTCAATAGTTTCAGAAATATCGTGGAATTTGTGCCAAAAAATTTTTATTAACACTTTTGTTTTTTTTTTAAATTCATAAAAAATTAGTTTTTTTCTGTTAGAAGATTGTTTATTGATTTTTTTTTCACAATTAAAGTGAAGGAAATAAATTCAATTTCAAATCTCATATCTCAATTTCCGTACAACAGCAAAATGTTTAAGTTTTTGTGTGTGAGCGTCTTAATTAAAAATACATAAAATCAAAAATTGTGAATCGATTTGAATGAAATATGGCTTGTTTTGTTTGGAACATAATGACCTATCTGCTAATAAAAACAGAACGGAATTTTTGTTGTATTTTTTGTTTTTTATGAATCTTTTAAAACAAAAATTTTACAAATTGTTTTTTTAAAACAATGTTGACACGTCTTAAATATAATCAGCCTTATATTGAATTCCACATGTGAAAATTTCCGAATAAAATTTTTTGTTCACATGGATTTTAATTTCGTATCATGAATTCCATGTGAATAAAATAACATACCGGTTTTTAAAAAACATATAGGGGATGTTTTTTGAGAGCAAACAAATTCAAAAATAAATTTTTTTGGACTTTACAAATTTAAGCATTCGGAAATTTTCACAACACATTTTATTCATGATACGAACTGTTCACATGTTCGGAAATTTTCATGTGAAATTTTATTCATGATAAGGCTGAATATTGTTGTCGAGTTTCGGATGTTTATTTAACTGTTTAGTGAAGTCATTTATTTATTCACATATAAAATACTTTTCAGCATACCCTCATATAAAGAGGTATAGTTATATTCTGTGTGTGTATGTAACTCATATTCATACATCCATTCTTAAATAGTTAATATGTACTTCGTTATATATGCACAAGTCCGTCCAAGTGAATTTTCTTGTGGGTTTTTATTTTGGCGTTTTTTTCAGTTTGCTTAAAAGGTGGGCCAACACATGGAATCTACACAATGAATGCATACAGCATGGAAATATGGTTGTAAGTTTCTTAAAACGAAAATAAAGTTAAAAGAAAAAAATTATTAAAAATACAGAATCCAACTGAAACAGGCCGACAACATGGCTAGTTGAGGCAAATGTTTTGGGCTGTTGTTGTATATTTAAACAATCAGAAGTTAAAAGTAAAGCATTCAATCGAAGCCAAAGTGATTATTATCAGGTTTTAAACTTGGTTATATGCAAATTGTCAAAAGAAAAATTAGTATTAATTTATTTCAGAACCCACACGGTAAAACATAATAATGGTGTTTTCGGAAGGCGCAACGCAGCACTCCTTCGTCAGAGTTTATTAGTAATTCATGTCTTTCGCCACTGCGAATTTAAATCTTATTTATAAAATTCATGACCGGAAATAGAATACGAGAACTATATTATGTATTTCAAATGTATTATAATCAAATTAGAGATAAATTCAACTATTGGTACGCGTTGGTTTTACCTGATGTGTCTTTTTATCCTTGTAGCTTCTATATAAAAATATTTTCAACTGCAAAAAATAGATCAATAAAAAATTTTTGAGACCTGAGACTTCTTAGCTAGATTTTTTTCCCAACGTTTTCTGATTTCCGGCAACCGAAAATAGTTTGATTTTGTTCCCGGGAACCTGAAAATACTCAAAAATTTAATTTGTTAGTTTTATTAGATATTTTAATGAGTCACGACTGCAACCTACAGTGGTTTTTAATGTCCAATTGTACACTCAAAATATTCTGTACGTAAAACTAACTGAACTTGTAATATAAAATAAATGACAGTTCAATTAAAAACCGGTCTACTTAACTTGCCTTTAAATTTAACAAAAAGTTTATTCAATTTAAGATATTAGAAAATTAATTGACTTAAAACCGTAAAAAATTAGTAAATCTTTCTTTCTTTCACAATAACTAATCACAACTTCCGTAACAACAAAAGATGTTTCCCTTGTTTCTGTTATTTTTACTGTTAAATTATCAACTCCAAATTCCGTAAAAATTAATGATTTTTGCTTTATTTTTAAATGTTAAAGGCTTATTATTTCGTATCTTTAATTATTATTTTACTAATTTTGTATTTTTACTCACTGTTTGTTATTTAAATTTCCACTGAGAATCGAACAAAGCTCCTGCAGGTTTAAAATCCAACGCATCAACCACCAGCAGCGCGAAGATAACATGAACTTATTCATTTTTATGCATTTAACATTAAAAATAAAAAACATGCACACATGGTCTTGGCTTAAATTGAATATGTGACCTTCCGGTCAGCACCTTCCGGTCAGGGTTCCCAGTTTTATTTTATACTTAGTCCCCAATTTTCGATTTTTCATCCCCAAAATAGCTAATTTCTCATCCTCTAAAATCCCCACAGAACCTTTAAAATAAAACCATATTCCAAAGAAAAAATATGCGTACGTTTATTTATTTAATTAAATCCATTTACTTTTAATTTTATGTTAAATATTTTTTAAATTAATTATATTTGTACATACTTTGAGTTCTAAATATCAACATACATAAATATCGTTACCTTAATGTAGAAAGGATGCAACTAATTTTTTTCAAATCGAGCTTTTTGCATTTTGCGATAGGTGAACATCTACTCTATCAGAATATGCAAAAACCTCTATTTGAAAAAATACGAGTTAGGACCTTTCTCTATTAAGGTAATTAACGTAAAAAGCACACAAGAATAAAATAATTGCACATTTATCAATGATTATAATTTCACAAACTTCAGAATCAAAATCTTTTGAATAATCAGTTAATGCAATATTCTTGTACATGTTGTTTGTATTAAAAAGTATTAGCCTTTGAGAAGAAAACAGTACAATTTTTAAAATGTTTTTTGTATAAAGCGATTCGAAGATATTTTTGTGTTTGACTGCTTCACTATGCCTGTAAGTCTTTATTTCTGTGAGCTTGAAGAGGTCTAGTAAGCCACAAACACCAGACCATATTTGTTGGGTCAGAAGAAATAAATTTCAAATCCCCTAAAAATCCCCTGGGGATTTTCACAAAATTTGTATCTTCAATCGCAAAAAAATCTCCTATTTGGGGACAAATCCCTAAGACTGGGAACGCTGTTTTCGGTTAATAGTCTAACGCTTTATCCACTACGCTATTGACTTTAAACGAATATTCATATATTTTAAATTACAATTCCAGGTAGTTTTACGTACAGAATAGTTTGAGTGTTTGTGTGTGTGTTATTTTTATGCATGTACTTCTTTGGTACTAATAAGCAACGGACAATATTGAAAATAGTGGAAAATCCGTATTAATGTATACTTGGATTTTTTTAAGTCTACACGTAACACAATATGGAGGCATAAGAATTTTTATGAGAGCGTTGTTATAAGAGATCTTATAAGATGAACTGTCAAAAAATACACGTACATGAAAATAAACTGGTGTGCATGTGTGAGTATTTATTAAAATAAATGAAAAGCGATGGTTTTGATAAAAATGGTGTTAAATAAATGAATAAATGTGTTTAATTGATTTATAAATTAAAATTTGTTTGAAAAATTAAAAATAAAATAGCTAATTATGCAAAAGTAGTACATATTAACTCGATGAGCATTTGCATAAAATGAAATCTTACAGCAAAAGTGAAATTACGTTTACTCCTTGTATGAGATTAAGAGAAAAATCGACATTTTGTTCTTATTATTCTGCCGACGTTTTCTTTCGTTTTATCTCGAAGTTAATGTCTCGTGAAGACGTTGTGTTAAAAGCAGTTAAAAATAAGATTGTTTACAATTTCAAATGTTTATTCATTCAAAAATTAATGCACAGTATACTTCTTGAACTAGGTACATTTCGTTACTATAATAATATTGTTAGTGTATGGAAAAACTCTTTAAGACGCGATTTATTTACATCATTTATGCTAACTTCTTGCCAAGTTTTCATTATGCATAGGGCCAAAAGTAAATAAAATGTTTAATAAAAATAAAGTAAGTAAATAATTGTTGCAAAAGAATCTACTAAAAAACAGGCGTAGCACTGCCCACAAAGTCAAAGCCAACAAAAACATTTTTTAAAAGACATTTATGTCTGAAAATAAAGATATAATAATAATATTTGTAAAATTCAATACAATACTCAAATGCATTTGAACATACCACTCTTTAGTAGCTCTGCAAAATCAAATAATAATAAAGAAGCAAAATCCAACAAGACCATGACGTTGTATTGGCATTCTGTTAGTGGACCAGATTAAGAATATGCAACATTTCTTTAAGATGTTGACATTTTACAGCTTAAAAAATATACCGACTTTTTGTTTCAGCCTTTAAAGCCTGCTTGCTTTTACTAGTCAAATGTTTTGGTTGCTGCTCAAAAGTCCACTACTGTTTGGATTTTTATTTTTTTTTATTATTTTTCTTTCCTTCATGAGGCTGTTTGTTGTTGATTTTCCAAATACTTAAATGTACTCGTACATGGGCTTTATGCTGCATTAATCCAAAAGTCTATACACATACATACATATACTTAAATATTTATGCATGGATGTAAGTAAGCATGCATGTATGTATGTTTAACTAAATATGTAGTTAGTATGTATTTATATGCGATTTTGTTGTATGTCACATTATGCGGTAGCGCGGTGCCCTATTTTAAATCAGCCAAAACACAAACAAACTGACTATAGTTGTCTACGGATGCCCCAACTGTGGATACGTTTATTTTACTTCGCGTACAAGTAGACACTGTTGAAAGCTGTGTTACGGTGTTACGGCTGGTACTGACTTTTTTCTTTTTTCTTACTTATTATGCTAAGAAACTGGCAGGCAAAAGGGTTTACCACATAAATAAATACATTCTTAATCATATATAATCGTATACAGTGGTCTCAAATAATAAACGTAAGAGATTTGGGAAGTTAAAAAAATGATGAGTATCTCTTACAAATGTACTTATTAGGGTAATCATTCGGTTAACCGTTAATCGGTTAACCGGTTGATTACTACCCGATTAACTGATCGGTTAGTTTTAAATTGGTTATTTTCGATTAACGGTTAAACAGGTTAATTTCAGTCGATTAACCGATTAACCGACGTAACAAAATTTTCTTTTTTTTGGTATTATGAAATATTTATTGTGTGTTTAATATTTGTTTCATTTCATATACAAAAGGTATATGTTTAGAAATTATTTTAACTTAAGTAAAACTTTAAAACCTTTGTACGTGGTTATAAAAGAGCTTAGTAAGGACTGCTACTCTAATCGAACTTGAGGAAAAAACTAAATTTTTGTTTAATAGCTTAATAAAAGCCAATAATACTATTACCAACGATTTAATTAAAAATCTAAGGATTAGATTTAATGAGAGACGAATTCAATTAGTTTATACCTCCACTCAGGAATATTTCCTTGTAGCAACAGTATTTTAAAATACAGTACAAAAACGGCAACTAAGGAATTCGGAAATAAACTTTTTTGCATAATTTTTCGTGCTGAGCTCTGCCAGTATGAGTCAGATGATCACCTCCTCAACAGAAAAAAAAAACTATCGATAGTAATACAAGAATTTTTTTTAGCAGAATTAACCGAAACAATTAGAAGTCTTAAGAAATTAGAGAAATCCAGGAAAAGGACTGAGAAACTAGATATTCTGTATTATGGACTGGTTGCGATTTCTTCAACATCTACGATAAGTGAAAAGATTTATTCAAGTCAAGTTTTATCAAATCTAAAGAAAATAATCGCTTAAATCATGAACATTTAAATCAAATTATTTCTCTGAAAGATTGTTTTAGAAGATCTCCTTAAACTATTGAAATAACTAATAAAATGATCTCACAAACTTGTTAATTTTTTAATTAATAAATATGTATTATGATTTTTTTTTTGCTTGATTTAGATCAAGAATTGTTACGTTTGTTATGTTCTTGTTTTTTTTTACTAATAAACATAAAATAATAAATAATTTATGCATTTTTGTTTATTGAAATTACTTGATTTATGAAAAAGCTGTATTAAACAAAAAACAAAACCTCGATTAATTAATCGAGCGTTTAACGGATTAAAGCAAAAGCCCGATTAAATGAATACCCTAGTACTTACATATGTAAATTGTCACAGCAATTAACTAATTATATTTTGACTTACTTGAAGATAAAAAATAAGCGGTACCCCTTACATTGAAGTCAAATAAACAAAAAAAAATTAACAAAAATATTTATTTATAGTTTTTCACACCTTGTTTTTTTATCCAGCTGGGATACGAACCTGTGCTTTCAGATTTGAAGGCAAGTGCTGTACTCACTCTGCTACTGTTGACTTATTATGAGTTTAAGTGCCAAAAATGTGTATTGATGCACGAGTACAAACAAATGTTAACTTAAATAGTGTTTGTCTACTTATTTTAGTAATAATGCAACCTTTTATAACTACTGTCAGCTAATGAAATAAATACGTACTCATTTTATTAATTACTGTGTAGTACTTTTAATTTGGAGCATAGTAATAAGCTAAATAAGTGCCACTACTACTTTATAACCCACTAAAAAAGTACTAGCGATTACAAAAATGATAATAGTTTTCGGTGGATAAGAATAACTTATGGGAATCTCAGAATTATTAAGAACGTCACAAGAAATCCAAAAAATGGAATGTTGTACAATTCCATACTTGGTCCAAGGATTATTTAACACTTTAGCAAATAAATGCGTACACACAAGGATCTACAATTTTGCCCATAGCGTCCATACTTGGTCCAAGGATTATTTAACACTTCAGCAAATAAATGCGTACACACAAGGATCTGAAGAAGTGGCAATTATTTTTGAGTCCAAACTTTTGGGATTTTAGAACATATGGAATAATTCCAAAATTTCTAAGTAAAATAGGTCGTATTCGGAAGTGCCGTCAATTTTTTCTTTGTGTATATACCCAGCAAAAGCTTTGCTTACTGGTAGGCAAACAATTATATGAGGATTCAAGTCGTATCTACTTACAATTTGAATCGATATCACCGTATTTTTATTAGAGAAGTCCAAAAAATAAACGATGTATTTACATTGTCACAGCAATTAACTAATTACTATTTGGCTTACTTGAATCTAAAAAAAAAGGAGTCAAATAATCAAATTTAAATAAAAAAAAATTTTATACACATTTGCTCAATTCACAACCTATTGTAAGTGCTGTAAATCGTAAAAATGTTGTTGGTAATTTTCACATAAACATGTTTCTAAGCAAATTTTTATTTGGAAATTACCACCAACATTTATACGATCTACAACACATACAACTGGTTGTGAGTTGCCCAATTATATTTTATTTATATTTTTAAACTTTGTTTTTTTTACCCAACTGGGATACGAACCTATGCTCGTTCAGATACCCACTCAGGTATTGTTGACTTATAAGTTTAAGCGACAAAAATTATTTCTTATATACAAACACATGTTGACTTAAAAAGTGGCTGTCTACTTATTTTTTGAATATATAACAACAAATTATAACTATTTTCAGATAATGAGAATCTTAGTAATAAGCTTCAATTTATCACTCATTACTTTGTAGCCCATTAATAAAGTACTACCGATTACAAAAATGACAAAAATTTTTGCTGGGTACCTTTCAGATAAGTACATATTTGTTATATGTTCCGAAAGACTTGTTTTTATATGCATATAAAAAAAGGGTGGTGTGTTTTTTTGGCAAACATTTTCGAAAATTAAAATTTTTTCAATTTTCAAGTTAAAAATTAAATATTTTTCAACTCAGACGGCAAAATTTCATAAAATTGTTTCTAAACACTTCTAAATTATATTCATTAACTAACAAAGGAAACATTTAAGAACTCGCTTCATATTTGGATCCGACATCTGGAAAATACTAGACCAAAGTTTTGATAAACTGAGAAATATACATTTTTCAAATGAGTATAACTCACTAACTATAAGGGATAAGTGTAAGATCTTATCAAAGGCTATAATATAGAAAAAAGGGCTATAATTTGAAAACGAATGAGAAACAAAAAACAAGGGGCAAGCGATAAAAACTTTACATGGCCGAAGTGCCCTAATTTGTAGAGTTGGCATTTAAAACATAAACTTTTTTTTAAGAACAAACACAACCCGCGAAGCGATCAGCTTGTCTGCGGAAAACCACCCAGGCTCTATGGCGGGAAGCGAACCCATGACCTCTGGACTGACAGGCTAGCGTTGCTACCACTCAGTTACAGGGCCACCCAGGAATACTCCTCTGTTATGTCACGGCCAGGTCCATCCATATTCACAATGAATAGAATTTAATAATTTATGATAAAAATATAATATAATATTTTTAAGTCACTGTACTTCAGCGAAATAGCTGATAAACAGACGTACAATATTTTGCAATAAAATGTCACAAAGCTCCCAATAAATTATCAAATTCTGGCTCACATCCTTCTGTTTTTATTTTATTTTTCTAAATAAATTACCAACAGTTACCAGTTAACTGGAACATACACACACACACACATTCATTCAAATAAATATACAGATATGCATGGAGTCGTAGGTATATTTTTATCCGTAAGATACCTTTAGCCGCAAACTAAAGATCTTCTATTTAGTAATTCATTACAGACAAAACAAATTTCACTCTCAATTGAATAGTTTCTTTTTTTTGTAGATCCTGTAATTTTATTCAACTGCAAAGTCTGGCACAAAAATATCTAGATAATTAACCACGAGTACTTGAGAGTGAGTGTATAAGTGAGAGGAGGACTTTTTCAAATAAATGTGTCGAGTATGCATACCAAAATAAATACCAAAATACTATTCATCATGTATTGAAATACTCATGCAAGAATTTTTAAACCGTCTGCTCATTTAACTATTGACTGACCGTCATCACCATCATCATCATCATCAACGTTTCGCATACATTTCAGTTATTTTGGTAAATTCCAAGAAAGCGTTTTACTTCGAAAAGTGTAGAAGAGATGTGTCTTTTGGGCGCAACCATAAAGTAGGAAAATAAAACTGTTTTGTACTACTCGCTTTAAATAAGAGTTTACCTTCAGATGTATTCGATCGCTGATCACCAAAAACCTAAAACTTACCGTTTAGATTTTGGTTTACAAAGTGTTGCCAGATATATGTAAAATATATATGTTTTTAAGAAATAAAATTCTTTGGCAAATAAATGGACACACATAAGAGTTTATGAAAGTGTTATTTGTTTTTAAATCCAAACTTTAGGATTTTAGAACATATGTATGTGCTAAAATCAAAACTTTTCTGAAAAATAGGTAGAATTCTAAGGGGTCCAGGGCAACTAAAATAAAAATTGTAGAAATTTTTTTTTCTAAAATCATGTCTCTAAAGATACATTTTAGATACATATTTACAAAATAATTATAACTATAGTATATGTTCCTGAAGAAAAACATGTTTTACAGAGAAAAGAACGATGAGACTTCTTAGGGAAAAACTTGTCAAAAATTCAAAAGTGTTTCAATTTTCAAATTAGAAATTGTGTATTATCCCACTCACACGAAATATTGCCATCAATTTTATTTTAAAAATTTTTAATTTTATTGTTTAACTAACAAAGAAACAATTGTGATAATCGGTTGTTAGTTGGATACGATAAATCGAAAATAAGGTTTTGAAAAATTGAGAAATTGTAATTATCAAAGGAGTGTACCTCTTTAACTATGAAAGATAGGTGCTTAACCAAACATGTTTTTTTACCTCATAAGGACCATAAGGACAAGCGTTGAAAAATTTTACATGTCGGAAGCTGCCTACTTTGGGATGTCATACTTCAGCCTCAGAGAAATGTGGGAAGCTGATTTTCTGAAGTTAAATAAAAATACTATTTTGCTATGACCGTTCTGATCGGAATATCCGTTTAGAAATGGCTAATTTATTTCTAAAATATTTTGATTCGGCCCCACTGTGCCTAACCAGCAGCAAAAGCCAAAAGCCCTTGACATTTTTTATTCAAATCCCATTTTCTACCTTCCAAATAAGGAGCTCTAGAAGGCCTAGTATCTTCCATCTAAAATATCCCATACACATTCCAACCCAATTCTGTAACATTTCTGAGGGCTGCAGATAATCGATTTCACGTACAGACAGGCGGATAGGTGGACACACGGGCAGACTGACATTGTTAATTCGACTCATAATATATATATTTTGAAACTGTTTATGGGTTTTCCTTCCAATATCTTATTTTGCCTTCTAAAAGACTGTTATCAAAGGGCCCTCTGAAGGACCTTCTTCCTGATACCTTTTACAGCTCCTTTTGGCTAGGATAGGTTGAGAGGGCAGTCACAACTTAAGAGGAAACTTACTTGGGTCCGCTGATTCGGTCCCTTTGCCATGTTCTTTGCCCTCCTTCTATATGAAACCATCCTGTTTGTTTTAAGTACGAAGGATAACTTGACTACCCTTACATTTGCCGGGCTGTCTAAGCCCGGCAGGATAACAAAGCCAAGTAGTGTTGCCCTTACGCTTGACTTTACCGGGCAATCGCATGGTTGGTTGGTTTAGATGGCTGCCTATTACGAGCAAGCATTTAAGAAAAATCGAAATGATTCCGTTTTCTCGGATACGGTCATCGGATAAGATCGCCTATACCTATCGCTGATAACTACTATAAGTCATCTAGCATATGATTGCCTAAAAAGTTGTACCCTGAGATGTGCACAGCTGGGTACTCGCAAAGAAGATCTATCTTTAGATTTTTTGAAGAAACTGTTTAAAGATATTGTTTCTAATAATGCAAAACGGAGTGGCAATCGATTTAACAATGGAGGCATCCAGATCAGAGCCAACCAATGCCAGCTCGTCTACCTGTTCGTTGCCAGAGAAGTTGCTATTTGCGGTAACTACAGTCTGACCACGTAACAATGGATAGCACACCCTTGCACTGGCTAACTAGAGTTGAAATAGTAGAGTGTTACATTAGGTACAGAAGTGCCGACAAAAATGCTGATTCTCTATTAGACTAATCCTGTCAATCGGCACCCTGCCCGGTTCCCTTATAGGCAATATTTCACCCTGAAATACACTTGCTCCATCAGAAAGTCGAAAGAGAGTCGCACGGTAAGATTATCTAAAAATACATCCTTGATCCATCAGTATACAGCCTGAAATCGTACTCTCTATCAATACTACCTTCCTTCCACTCTCACTTTGATGAAAGTAAGACTTTGAAAACGGTGTCAAATGTCAGTTAGTACCTAAAATCCTGGCATAACCACATGTTCTTGAAAACTTTCTTTTAGCCAAAAAGAATTGGAAATGAGACAAACAAAAGAGAGAACATACACCGACAACAACGTTTTTATGTTCTGCCGTGTGGGTTGTCATTAATTTTTCGCTTAATACTGGCAATATTGTCCAAATCTTTTCAACTAATAATAAAATTTACTTTTGATTAGAACTTTTTAATCGAATGAAAAAAAGAGGATGTTATCCATCGGTCCAGGGTTGGTAGCTTTGTGCTACCTGCGAAGAAATGAGGGGGAGAAAGAGGTAATCTGAAAGAGATGAAAGAGGTATAAAAGTGATAGTAAAGAAGAAAAGAAGAGGTTATGGCTATCATGGTTGGAACCATCCACTGTTTCTGATGAAAGAGATAAGTCGAAGGATTTTTGGCCAAGGTGAGTTAGACATTGGTATTCAACTAAAGGACAGAGGCACAAAATTTGGAAAATTTGTTACTCTTCCGCCTTATTTTAGCAGCTTCTGCAGAAGTCATGTGATGTTAGTCCCCGTAGTGTGATCATTGCGACGAAGTCATTCAGGGGTGTCCTCTGGAATCTTAAAAGATTTCTGGTACGGGTTGTTTCCAGTGTGGGACAGATTATTGTAGAAGATCTACAAGCCACTAACCTGTGCCAGGGTCCGGAAGTAATTTTCAATTTGCTTCCAGATAGGTCCCATTAAAAAAAATATTTTGAGCATAAAGAAAATGGTTTAAAGTTTGAAAATCCATTATCTCTTTATAACGGTTGTAGTTAAACTTTCCCAAGTATTTGGAAAATAATATTGTGGCAACACGTTAGTTACTCTATATAATCATAAAATGTACTCACTACTCTCTTTATATTCCTCCGGTAGATCGATCGAAGGATCATTCCTTTATTCACTGTATCTTTGCATGTGTGTGTCGGCAGATACTGGTGCGGTAAATTCTTTGATGATGACAATAGCTGCACGCGCCCAATTTACATTTACGAGTTCAGTGTCTACCGAAAACCAGTGTTAAGCGAATTTTTGCTTTAGCCAACCAATATATCGTCTTCTGCCGCCACAATATACAAAATTGTCTCCTTTGAATAGTCGGTCGCATGGATGTATGTATGAAAGTATGTACATAGTATGCTTGGATGAATGCAGTATTCATTCCTACATAAACAAACACGAGTATTAAAGTTAAAACTTCTATACCACAGAATTATACCGCATTGCATCGCAACGCTTTGTAGGACTGACTCCTGTTGCCAAATCTCATAAAGCAGGCGATCTTTAGCACATTGTAACGAGCACATTTGTACGAACGAACAGTCAGTCGATTTATGGAACTAAATAGAAGTAGCAAAAGCCGAAGAAATACGGTTGGTTGTATTACTGGCTGAGTAGCTGGTTGGTTGCTTTGTTGGCTGACTGAATGGATGGATGGTTAGAAGCATTTGCAGCAGAGCAAAACTAAGACACTTGAATTTGGGTTTAATTTTATTAAGTATTATATTTTTGTCTTTTTTGTTTCAGAATTTTTTCTCGTTCAATTTCAATATTTAAGGATAAACTGTCAATATGTCTACTTTAAATACATATATTTAGTGAACCTATAAATCGTTAACTGTCGTCAGTTGCCACGGTTTTGAAATTTTTTTCTTACTTCTTCTTCATGGGTTTTTCTTTTCTTTTTTTTCTGCTGCTGTTCAGGGACATTTAAGAGAGAAGAAAAAAATTTATAAGGAAAAAAATCTTTATTGGTTATTTAAATTTTTTAACAACCAGCAAATTTTTAAGAAACTAAACTGAAGTAAGCTTTTTTATACTTTTTATTTGTAGCTCTAAAAAATATAATTCACCTCTCAATCGTACGCCTGAGTATAACAGTTCAGCAGATTTACATGATCATCAAACCCTGCTGGCCGACGGCCGTTTGATTCATGAAGCAAACGGTGAACTTTCTTATCAATATCGCCATGGTAGCGAACATTCTTCTTCAAGTTTACACTCTCCTGCCATTCATCACTCGACCTCAACGTCGACGCCCACCCATAATAATAGTTATGATAACGATCACATGACCGATGTCACAACGGCCGTTTCATTGCCAATGAACTCCCAGTGCCACAGTTCGGTGATAATATCAAACGCTTATATGGGCTCAACACCCCCACCATCACAGTCATCTGCATCACAGCATTTCATTGGTACAAATATGTTAAATAAATATTTATCGCATTCGAATATGATGAATGTTGCCATGTCTTCAGATACTGAAGAGTATGGTATCGGAGCAGGAGCAGGAAATGTTGTATCAGTAGGAGGCGGAGCGAGTATCATCGATAGTCCAATGTGGGCATATGACTATAAAGGTGAAATCTGTGCGGCGAATAGGAGTTTCTTAGATCGTCATAAATTAGTCAATGAAGTTAAATTTCGTGCTGTCGGCAGCAATCAGTCCAAATGTGCCAAAGAAGCTAGAATACGTAGACCCATGAACGCATTTATGGTTTGGGCAAAAATTGAACGCAAAAAATTAGCTGATGAGAATCCTGATTTGCATAATGCTGATCTAAGTAAAATGTTAGGTAAGTATAACATATTTTACTGTCTTTGTATATTAGAAATTTTGGTTCGAACTGTTTTTAATTTTAAATGCTTGTTACTACAACTTACCTTTAAAGTATATGTTAATAAAAGTTAACTTTATCTGAAGTGAGGAATAAAATGACTGGAGTTGGAACGCTTTTACGTCATCCCACGTTAAATTTGGTTGATAATCTGACCGCCTTCGGCTATGTGCCATCTTCAGTATTCTCTTGAATATTAAAATTGTTTTTCTGTTGTCCTTTGTACAGTTCGTTTGTATATCCCACTTCATTTCTTGATCCTTTAGTCTCTCTCTCTCTCGTCCTTATACGTTTGAGAGCGTCTTCTCTTTCACACGTATAAGGATGAGAGAGAGACACAAAGGGATTAATATAGAAATGAGATACACAAACGACCTATATAAGGGACAACGGACAAAAAAAGCTACTTAGTATTTAAAAGCACACTGAAAACGGCATGTAGGCGAAGCCGTTTCAAAATCGTCTCAAATTTAAGCAAACCCCGTCGGAAGAAAAATACAACACTGAATAAGGTGATCATTAACTTTACTGTAAAACAAAATTAGTCCTTTTGTAAATGTGGCAGTACCAGACCAAAAACCTATTAATTAAACAAAGCAACGTCGTTTCATTCGTGCAAGAAATATCGTTATCGAAAAGCTTCGAATAGTATTTTTTTCCATCTCTATTCCTCACTTATGTCGATTATTTTATATACTCTAAAACCACGTGAAATGCCGTCAATCCGATCACAATAGATTTATTCGTTCGAGATACATATGTCGTTGCTAAACAATTACCACGAAAATTATTTTCAAAACAATTTTCCAGATTCAGACGGACTTGAAAAGCTGCCTGAGTATTTTTTTTAAATCGGATCGATCTTCTTATTTTGACTATATAGGCGCACGGTAGTGCGCCAGGCCAAGTTCAGGTCACACGTGTTTATATTACATGAAACCATTCGACCCCCATGTCCCTCATAACTTTGCTCCACTTAATCATAAAATAATGAAACTAGAAACATAAGGTCTCCCCTACAGAGATAATTTCGTAGGTGAAATTTTAAAGTTCTACCATAAAAGCTTCGCGAGATATGACGGGGTAAAAAGTGCATATATTTTTTTTGAGAAAAAGAGAAGTAACACAATCAAGCAATTAATGCCTACCAGTTAATTAATTAATTTGTTACCTTCTTTGGGGAAGGGATAGTGCAGAGAGCACAGATGGTTAAAGTTGGGCAAAATCGTTCCTTTTGTGGAATTGTTCCGACCGATCCGAAATACGAAAAGAACTAGATCGTTCCTTTCGTTCATCGTTCCGGGTTTTTGTTTGAACAGTGAATGAAGGTGGAACGAGAGAATGTCTCTGTCGCTCCTAAAAACGTCAACAAACATTTTTCATTGTTTATTTTCATTTTCTGACATAATAGCAATAAAATAATTCTTTGTTTTCGTAAAATATTTGTAAAAAAAAGCAATAGCGCACAATAAGCAATAAATTTTTGAAAATAATAAAATCTCTCATAAGCATAAATTAATAAATCATTCTCTATACAAAAAAGTGTAAGCAAATAAGAGAACGAAACAAATGTGTTGTTTAGAACGTTTGTCAAAGCAAATTAATTACTCCTCAAGACGGTTTGCAATTGCGGAACGATGAACGATAAAAAAGGAACGAGGAACGAGGAACGGTCCGTACCGTTTCAATTTAGGGAATCGTTCCATGGAACTAGGTCGTTCCGGAACGACACAACTCTACAAATTGTGAAGTGGGAGAGATATAGAAAGCTTAATTCATTACAACTCTGCTATTGCGCGTTTTTTGTAGAGCAGTGTTGCAAGCCCCTCTGGTGTAAAGTAGAGGCAATGAGTTGTTTAAGATGTATAGCCAATTCATTAGTTCTTTTACTGCGCTGTGGGTGCTGTGAAATGCATTAGAATATGTTAGTATTAATCGCTGCCGGCACTGCCAAGGTGATCAGTGCTATGCCTTCATCACTTTAACAGTCGAACAACAACCAACACAATAACACACCAATGCACATGAGAAAAATGCATGATGCTGTTGGGTTGCCTGAAACTAGTCTTGAACTCCAGACATCAAGGTTTGTGGTCAAACGCGCTAACTGATCAGCCAACAGCACCCTCGATTCAAATCGATTTTATAGATTCAAACAGACTTGAACAACTGCCATGAATGCCGCAAACTCCATCTAAAGCGGTTAATTTGTTTGATAGATATTGCTTTCGGCAAGTTTCGCAGAGTATTTTTCTCGATCGGATCGATCTTCTTACTTCGATTATGTTATTTTATATGAAATCACATCAAATTCCATAAATCCGATTAAAACCGATTTATTCATTCGAGATATATCGTGGCCGAAAACTTACTCCGAAAATTAGAAGTTTTTTTGTTAATAAAAAAATTTATATATTCTCGAGCGCTTTGAGCTTCAAATTATCGGCAAGCTCCGGGGATGATGTGAAGTTTATATTATTTTTTTAAGTGGAATTATAAACGCAAAATAATTAGTGCTTTGTATTTTAGAGAAGCTGAATAAAATTTCAGAACTAATCCTTCGTTTCATTCCTGTTCCTAAAAATTTAGTTCCATTACTTTGATTGGTAAAACTTCAAGCATTTGAAAGCAAAACTTATGGCGTTTTCTTTTCTACAAAACATTTAATTTTTTTTTACTTTTTATTTAAAAAAATCGCAATTTAGCATTCCTTTACGATTTAAGAAGGTAAATCGTAAGTGGTTATGCAATAATTACTAATGAATTAATTCACTTCCTCGAAAAATGATTATATTGAATATTTTCATTGAAAAATGCAAACAATGCAAAATTTTTTGTAGAAAATGTTAACTACATTTTTAGCAACTCATATTTAATGATTTTAAATATTATTTTTAGGGAAAAAATGGCGTTCTCTAACCCCACAAGATCGTAGGCCTTATGTAGAGGAAGCAGAACGGCTCCGTGTTATACACATGACCGAACATCCCAATTACAAGTATCGACCTCGACGAAGGAAGCAATCCAAATTACGTACTTTACAAGCAAACGGAATGACAAAGGAACAAAATGGTGCTGCTGGTACTCAATCGCCGAGCAAACAAGCAAATACAAAGCCGTCAGCAACCCCACCCTCTAATTCACTATCATCGGGTACCTTCGATACGAACTCAAATCATCAAAGAAACTCAACGCCTCATATACACACAACCTCGAACTCTACACTCTACCAACAAACATTAAGGCCAAATTATTCACCCAGTTCTTTGGACTGTTATAGTAATCCAGATATGGCTGACAATACGGACTTCCTTAATTGTCCACCACCTCGTAGCAGTGACACTTCAACGGGGGTTGACACTCAGCACGATTATAGTTTGGCAGAAGATACTACTAACAGTACCTCACAGTACAAGAAAAATTGCTCAAGGAGCTCAACGACTGCGCAAGTGGGCAAATCACAAACAAGAACACGTTTAATAAGTTCTGCTGGTGGTTGTGGTGGCGCTGCAGCAGCACATAAACAGTCTCAAAAAGAAATTGATCGAAAAGAGAAAGACAATAATGTTAAGTCTGCATATCCTTTAACGGCAACATCACTGTCTGTAGTAGCTGGAAGAGGTATGTACGTTACCTGCACGAATCGCGGACTTCTAGATCATGGTCATTCGGTGAAAGGTACTTTTTACCCTCCAGTGTCGAGTCTAGATGAAAATAAAATTCACACGAATACACATACAAATGTCTTGAGTTCTACTAGTGGACACTTTTCAGCTTTGAGTTCAAGCAACTATTCGACGCATCAAACAACATCACATCACCACAATGAATTGAATTATTCCTTAGACAATGCTCGCATGTCACAGAGCTCTTGCACTGGAGATTATTTAGTCGCCCCCAACGCGTACAATCACAACGCTGCATATGAGGATTACTTACGTTACACTACAACAGCAGCCGCTCATGGTTCACCATTTCATGACAACGAGTACGCAGCTTTACATGGAGAAAATAATGTCAGTGGAATGCACAATGAAGAGGACACACTTAAAAGTCCCAAGCAAACCAAATATCCTGATTCCAATCACAATTACGATGGCTATGAAACATTCAATCCCATGGTTGTGTCAACTACAGCAGCAGGCAGCAGCTACTATAGTCAACTACCATATTCCTTAGCTAGCCAGTCTTTTCCATTGCAACTAACCCTGCCTTTGCAACAATCGCCCATACCAGCCGGTGTCTACGGCCAGGTAGCTCATAATCAAAATCAAACTTATCTTCATTATAACCACTATGGTCCTCAAATTGCTACACAAATGTCGCATTTAAATGAAGGCGGCGGCAGTTCACCTTCTCAAATAAGCCTAATGTCACAGGCTTCACCCACTCCTTTGGCAGCCACTTTGGTGCAATCATCACCATACACAACTCATTCCCATCCACACCATCATCCACAATTATTCGGCAGTGTTCCCAATTCGCCGGGCGTTTTAGGTGTGGGCGAAATTCTACTCGATTCTAGGCGAGATGATGAAATTAGCAACATTTTAGCAGGAGTAAGAAAAACATGTTACAGCAATTAGCAGAGATTGTTGCAATTTCATCACAAGATCATTATTTAATAACTTTTATTTTGTTAAATTATTTCAGTCTTAACTATACTTTTTACTAAAAAATTCTAAATATAATCATGTAAATAAATATGTAGAATATCCTCTTTCATGAAAAGTTAAGAGCAAACAATGTTAAATGTAGACGAATAAAATTTTTTAAAGTTGCATGAATAGTTAAAATGTTTATTTTTCATTATTATAGGAAATTAAGATTAAGATTCGGAGAGCAATTTTAAAAGAATCTACATACATACGTATATAAAATTAATAGACATATACATATATAAAATTAATAGACAAGGCAAATTTTTGTTATCCCTGTTCCAGACACATTATAAAGCAACTTTAGACAAAAAAATACAAAATTTCAAAAGTATCTATTTACAGATGTGCACAATATATATTTTCTTAATGCCAGTTCATTAGTTTGGAAGCTATAAGCATCTAAAATTTGCTACTAAACGTGCTAACATATTACACATACATGTACAAAAACCGCTATATATTAAAAAAAATCCCTCTTTTCCCCTACAACTGGTTTTTTTAAATAAAAAAACTGTAGTTAAGGGGCTATTCATACACAGAAAAAATTATCACCAAAAAATGTTCAAACAAAAGTTTGTCTAAAAATAAATTTATTATGTTCTGTCCATAATCTATGAATTGTTTGTTTGACTTTTATTTAGAACGCAAACACCAAAAACAACAAGAAAAACTGTGCTGTAAAAAACAACCACGATGACGACACACACACAAATAACAACAACAAAAATGATAGCAAAATGAATGCGATTGTACCAAGTTTGTTTACTGAAGATTTTTAAGTGAATCAATTCGTTAATGTCGTTGCATTAATTCTCATTCATACTTTTAGAGTCTTTAGATAAACATTCAGACTTGAACACATTTAAGAAAGTAAAATTTTATAAATGCCTAATGCATGATGATGATGATGACCCAGACAATGATTGATATATTAAAAAACGTCTACTAAATATTTTTGTTTGATTAATTAAACTATTTTGTTTAGTATTTGTTAATATTTTCATGCCACTGACTTAAACCTACTCAGTTCAAAAAAATTACGTGTGTTAAGCTCTGTACAGACGATTGCCAGATCTTACAGTATTGTCAGATCTGCCAATGTGCTGCCGATGTACTGACAAAAAAATTTTCAGCACAAGGTTGGTTCACACGATTGTATCAAAGTTGTTAGCAAATCTTGCAATTTATTGGCAGATAATTGTTATTGTCAGTAAAAAAATTGGCAGTTCCCAAGATTGTCAGATGCAAACATTGTCAGATCTGTTCTTTGGCGCTGCCAGACTCAGATCATTTAATTTGTGTTAACTTTAAAAAGTGAAAATATAAATTAGTATTAAACATAAAGAAGCAATTTTAACTATTTTAGCTACATAGTTTCTTTTATATTCCTTTTTCCCAAAAAAAAAAAAAAAAAAGATGTATGCAGTACTGCCAATATTAAGAAGTCTCTGTCAATGACGCCATTGTCAGATGCAGAAAGTTCGCACATCTGACAATTAAAAAATGTCTGACAATAATCTGACAATGACAATGCGATGTGTTCACACGGTTGTGAGATGTCTGACACAATTTTTCGTCAGCAGATAGTATTAAAATCGACTGACAATGATTTTCCTGCCAACGTTGTCAGACAAAAATTTTCATTTCACACGATTGTAGGAAATTATTAGCACATATTTCTTACAATATTGTAAGATGTGACAATCGTCTGTACATAGCTTTAGGCTTTAACGTTATTTAAAATTTGATAGCAATTATTTATTCTCCTGTAGAATTTTTTAGCTAATTTGATCACCTATTTAACATTCTACCACTTTAATTTTCTGTCAGCAAAATTACTCAGTTTGTATGTGTGGATGATGATACCATATAACTAAATGCATACTTTAGGGATGATCGAATTTTTGAGTCACCCGATTTAAGTAATTGTGGATTGATTCTTATCCAAGACATCTATCACGAATCACGTAAGTACAAACTCTTTTCTGTTTGTTTTAAAAACTACGTGCGATTTAAAATCACTAACTTTCGTTATGTTTTTATTAATAAACTTTTTGTGGCTGGTAATTTAAAATCTTTGATTATTTTTCAACATTTGTTTTACAGACTGACTGCTATATCTGTGGTCACAAGCTTTAACCGCTTAAGTCGTTTTAAATTTTTTCGGGAGAGCTAGACTATTCCAATTTTTTCATTCTTAAAATTGTTGTCGACAAATAGTAGACAAGTGAAAATTTTTGCTGTCGTGTTGATATGACGTCGACGACGCCATTCATAACAGAAGGAAATGAGTTACATATTTTATATACGAATTAAAATGTTATTTTTCAGTTTTCTAAAACTTTTATAAGCAGACCTGCTAATAACGCTCAATATTAATTTTGAATATTTTAAAAAATCCTTTTACAAACGCATAATTGTGAATGATTTTACTTTATTATGAGTGCAACCCTTAAATCATGCATTACATATGATTTTCATTAAAATCTTAAAGACATCACGGAGCATGCGTCAGATCTAAACGTAAAGGAAGAAAAATCCTACAGAAATTCACATTTTACACTAAAATTTTTTGGCGTTAGTTGTTACTGGCTACAACGTTATATAAAAAAGTAATTTAAACATTTAAATTTATTAAAGTTTTTAATTTTCTTATAACCAATCTGTAGTATAAATTGTGTTTAAAAGTGTTTCTGCTGTATTCAAACTTAATACATCAATTTAATTATTAATTTCACATTTCCATTTCAGTTTTAGTGTTTTTTATAGAATTTTAGTATGTATCGATTTCTGTTCATCACATTTTTTTCCTAGAAGACAAAAGTATTTTATGGGCCAATGAAAGAAAAAATGTATAACATAACGAAAATTCCAAATTGGTGCGGGAAATAAAGAAATAAAACAATTCAGGACGAATTTATAATTTAACTTGAATTGACAGCATCACAAAATTTTCTTCCTATTACGGCTTACAAAATCGATAAGAATCACACACAACTTTTTTTTATTGGGAAATTTGTCTACCAAAATTTTGAATCATCATCCCTCTCTTGAATTGTGTTTAACCTAAAAAGAAAAACAACATAAAGTTCAACTGTTGTAAAAGATATATTGAACTTCATCGTCACCCAATCAGTCAGCCTGTCAGTCATTGTAGCAAAAACATTTTGTAATAATCATCAAGTATTGGAAAAGATTTGAGAAGAAAAACTATCATGGCATTTTTAAATAAAATCAAATCAACACAGTTGCCACCAATAAAAAATATTCTTAATGTAGCTGTGCAAACGGCCCGTCAACATATGCCCGCTAAGAAGGACTATGAACAACCGGGTGGAGTCAGTAGCATGGCACAACCGCATCATCAACAGCAGCAGCAACAAAATCAGCCAACTGACACACATGCCATGTATCAGGGAGACGAAGTTAACTACGGCACTGGTAAGATTTCAGATATATGAATGTTAAGAGATAAATATTTATTTAATAAGTATTGAAAATTTTTAGCAGACAGACCCACAGAATTGAATCCCTTTCGAAATCCAAATGGTTGGGCAGATGAAGCTGATAGCAGCGACTTGAAAGGTGAAGGCTACCAGACCACATCTTTTGTCGCCAACGAATATGATGGTTTTCGGTAAGTTCTTTTCTTTCTCTTTTGATCAGTAGTATTACAAAAAAAAAAAAGATTGTATGGTTTCGCCAAATAAATACATATCCCTCCCTTTTCATGAAATTTCGGGATATTATACCGAAAGTCTAGGAGTTATTGCTTAAACTTATTTACGTGTCACAACACAGTCCTTTTACGAAGTTATTTTTAGCGTTTTTATTTGAAATCAAAATACTTGTGCAATTGAGAATTGTCACTTAGTCCTTCAAGATATAATTAAAACAATTTTTAATATATTTATCTTTAGTGGATTTTAACAATCCAATATAATTTTTTGTTTCTTGCTCGATTCCAAAAATCTTTTATGTACGTATAAACATATAAAAAATTTCTCTTTGATTGATCACTGGTATTTTATAGTTAGTGAGGTAAAGTCGCTTGAAAATTAAAATTTCTCAATTTTTCAAAATATCCCAAATATTTAACATGGAATTTAACGCACAGAATAAACTAAATTTAATTTTCAGTAAAGATATTCAATGAATTAGTAAATATTTTGTCTAGAAACGGACCTACAAACAAATTTGTAAATATGTATAGACAAAAATATCTCAACAATTTCATTGAAAAAACTGGTTTTTTAAAGTAAAGAAATTGTATAAATCTATAAAACAATTTGTCCAAAAAATATTTACGAATTCTAAACAAAACAATTTACTGAATCAAACAAAAATATTTACTGGATTTTCTGTAATGTACCAAACAATATTTTTGTCTGAATTTATAAAACAATTTGTCTACAAATACTAAGCAAAATATTTACTGGTTTTTTTCTGTAATATACCAAACAAACTTTTTGCCTGAGCAATTAAGCAATTGAGCAATTAAGCATTTATGAAATTTCACTTTGTTAAATGTGTTCAACTCTGAATGTTTATCTAAAGACTCTAAAAAAGTTAATAAGAATTAACGACACAGAAAACGGGTTTTTGTTGTTGTTTTTGGTATTTGCGTCCTAAATAAAAATCAAATAAAAAACTCACTGATTTAGTTAAGAACATTTACTGAAAATGAAATTTATTTTTAGACAAACTTTTGTTTGAAAATTGTTTGGTGAGAATTTTTTCTACACGGCAAGTTCGGCGTGTAAAATTAATGGATTTACTGCTTGTTTTTGAAAATAAAATAAAAGCTTTCATTTGGAAAATTATATTGACTTGATTGAGAGAATTTTCTTAGTTCGAAGCAAATGAATCTATGTATCTGTGGCACCGTATCTCTAAACCGGATAGATCGATTTTAGTTTAGTTTCTTTTGTTTGAAAAGTGACTTGATCTAAAATCTTGTAATCTATATTTGAATGTCTTTTGGTCCACTAACTACAAAAACAGTCGAAATTTTGTATTCTATGGATATTTTTTTATTTTTCTCTAAAATTTGAAATTTTTAAAGAGGCTGCTAAACTGATTTTTTCATAACTTGAAAAGAGATTATCCAATTTTATTATAAAGGCCACTAAAAACTGGAAATAAAATTATCTCTAAGCCGTTTTAAAACTATTATTTTTATATACTCAATGGTTTCGGAATTATTCAGACCGCAATGTTGAAAAATATATTATTTTTATGCGAAATTGAAAATTTTTTATTTTTTTTAAATTTATAAAAAATCGAAAATGCAAAATATTAAGATTTTTATTTCTTAATCATAAAGCCACATATAGAATAACCCCTCCTTTTGTCGTAGTCGGGTAAAAATAAGCTTTATTTTATGAAAATCGATGGATAAATATTGATTTTATTCCTAATAAAGTGAAGTCACCTAATTTTACCAAAAATTGCGAATATTTACACTCTACAACAAAATAAATTTTTTTTAATGGCAAAGTAAAGGCCACAAAAAATACATACGTGTATCGGCGTCTTGAATTTTTATATCTGGGATCTATTTTAGGGGGAGTCATATATTTAGTTGTACTGACTCAGCATAGAATATCTTTTATGGCTTACGTTGAAGCTATAAGATGTGCTTAACACTTTTTTATAAAACACCAAGAGGAACACTTTTGTTGAACAATTAAGCCCACTATAATGCCACTGAAGGGTAGTATTTTGCCCCTTATTTATTTAGGGGCCTAAAAGACCTATACCGCAAAGAGCTAGATGGTTAAACTGTTCTACAAAAATGATAACTATGCTGTTTTACATAAAATTTCTGAACACATATTACACGTTAGCCGAAAGGCCTACAAGATATCCTATATCGAATTAGTATAACTATGTGCAAAAGGGGGGATTGGGGGTTTTTAACTCCACCTAAAATGAGTGCCAGCTTAGACTCAGGTCAAAGTCATTCGAACTCGTTCAGCAGCTCGTTTTAGGCATAAAACTATGATCAACCCCATGTAATTTAAATGGGTTTGATCATAGGTTGGTGTCCACAACGAACTGCTGAACGTCTTCGAACGAGTTGGACACAAGTCTATGCCAGATGTAAACTTTTGAAGCGCCGATACACGAATGTATTATTTATTGTGGACTCTTTATGTACATATTTTTTCCCGAAGTTCTACCTGCATCTGTAAAAAATATAGAATGTATGGAATCTTTACTCAGCACAACCACTACAAGTCTACAGGAGAAATAGATAATATTGCGCACCACCACAAAATCTAAGAACTAAATTTAATGGCAGATGGATTCAAGTTTTATACCCATATATTTTAATCTTTTTTTTTATTAAATATATCTGTGGTCACAAGCCATAACTGCCTGAGTCGTTTTCAAAATTTTTCGGGAGAGCTGTTTAAAGCATAGATTATACGTAGATATCCAACTGGGCTCCTGTCAAAAAAAAAAATTGACAACTCTCTTCACACCTATGGGTATTTTGTTATCCAACACACTGAGAGAGGCAACTCAACACTCTCAGAGAGCATAATTTTTGCACTTGAAAATGCACTAAAATTTATTTATTTTTTGCACACACAAACACTGTTTAGTATTATTAAATTTTTTTTATTTGCCATGTAACAAATTTTATGTTTCTTCTTGCTGTAATTCTAAAATATTTGTTTAATTTTTTTGACATTTATTTGTGTGTTGAAATTTATCAAAGTTTTCAACCGTTTTTTTTTTCATTCAACAGTATTGCATTTTTGATACTATTTGGGACAATTTTTTTAGTGCCAAATAAAAAAAATGCAAAAAAATGTTTAGCGAATCAAAAGTTTTTGAGCTCAATTGCATTTAAAATGATTCTAGATTCATATTTTCATTAATTAATGCAAAATTAATTATATATAACAACTAAAAATTCGTGTTTAAAAAATATAAATTTTGTTAAATACTTTTTGTACAACTAAGTATGCTGTGGGGAATATTTTATTTTAAACCAATATTAAAACAAAATGTTCTACTAATACATACTTAGACTTAGGTTTTTGACAGCAAACTTAGGTTTTTGAAGTTTTAGTTGACTATCTACGTATAGTCTATGGTTTAAAGTATCAAAAACTCGCTTCCAATCAGTCGTCAGTTTGTTTTTCTTTAACTTATTTATAGATAATTTTCGTCTTAAAAAAGTTACATACTTAAAAAATTGGTAGCGATTTGATTTAGACACGGATGGAGTCCATCACACCAAAAATTAAATTTTTCCTAACCCGATCTAGGCGATTAAGGGTTGTGACCACAGATATATCGCTACCTTAATATAGATAGGCCCTAACTCATTCTTTTTTCCAAATCAATTTTTTTTCTATTTTGCTAGACGAACCTATAGTGTATCGAAATATGCATAGATAATATAATGAGCCTTCCTATACTCGTATTAAGGTAACGATATATAGCTTAAGAATATATTTGTTTGCTATTTTCACATAAATAAGTATGTCCGTTCGATAAACCAAAAACAATTGAGTAATTTTACTAAATATAGCCAGAGTTGCCGTGATAAGAGTAATATGAAATTTTTCTAAATAAAGCCATTTCGCAGCTCTGTCTCTTAAAAATCCTTAACATACACTATGTACCATGATACAATAATACAGGTATGTACATGCATTAGCAAAAATTCTCATCAGCTGTGTTTTGTATGTACGTGTTTGGTTGTGTGTACAACGAATTTTGTTGTTGCTCAGTATGTAAATTTTGACAAGTCACATGAAGATTTGACCACCTAGATGAGAAAAATTTTCTAATGCATGTACTTGTATTATTGTATCATGCTATGTACTTAAAATATGCTACTTTTCTTCTTTCTTTCCAGACAGGGCAGCGTTGCATCAGAGGGCAGTTCATTTGTGTGCGAGGGTGAAGGCGGTGGTGGCTGTAAAATCGATGAAATGCAAGCTGCCTGGAATGTAACTAACGCCATACAGGGAATGTTTATTGTATCTCTACCATTCGCGGTACTACACGGTGGCTATTGGGCCATAGTTGCCATGGTTGGCATTGCCTACATTTGCTGTTATACGGGAAAAGTGTTGGTGCAGTGCCTGTACGAGCCAGATCCAGCTACTGGACAATTGGTGCGTGTACGTGACAGTTATGTTGCCATAGCGAAGGTATGTTTCGGTCCCAAATTGGGAGCACGAGCTGTAAGTATTGCTCAGCTAATCGAATTATTGATGACTTGCATTTTATATGTGGTCGTGTGTGGTGACTTAATGGTCGGTACATATCCGCAAGGTGCTTTCGATTCACGTTCCTGGATGATGTTGATTGGTATATTTCTGTTGCCCATGGGCTTTTTAAAATCGTTAAAAATGGTTTCGACTCTTTCCTTTTGGTGCACCATGTCGCATATTGTCATCAATGTTGTGATTTTGGGCTATTGCCTTTTACAAATCGGCGACTGGGGTTGGTCGAAAGTGCGTTGGAGTATTGATTTTGAAAACTTTCCCATTTCCTTGGGTGTGATAGTGTTTTCGTATACTTCACAGATATTTTTGCCAACATTGGAGGGAAACATGATAGATCGCTCTAAATTTAATTGGATGTTAGATTGGTCTCATATAGCAGCGGCTGCTTTTAAGGCCGGTTTTGGTTACATATGCTTTCTGACCTTCCAGAATGATACGCAACAGGTTATAACGAATAATTTACATTCGCAGGGCTTCAAAGGTTTGGTCAATGTATTTCTAGTTATCAAAGCCATACTCAGCTATCCATTGCCTTATTATGCTGCCTGTGAGTTGTTGGAACGTAACTTCTTTCGGGGTCCTCCAAAAACAAAGTTTCCCACCATTTGGCATTTGGATGGTGAACTTAAGGTATGGGGTTTGGGCTTTCGTGTGGGTGTAATCGTATCCACAATTTTAATGGCCATATTTATACCACACTTTTCTATACTCATGGGTTTCATTGGCAGCTTCACCGGTACCATGTTAAGTTTTATTTGGCCTTGTTATTTCCATTTAAAGATCAAAGGTCATCTATTGGATCAGAAAGAAATTGCCAAAGATTATATTATTATTGGTTTGGGTGTTCTCTTTGGCGTAATAGGAATCTACGATTCTGGCAATGCATTAATAAATGCCTTCGAAATTGGTCTTCCATTTTAAAGAAATGAACGTAAATAAATATCAATTAGAAAAATATAAAATTAGTTATAAATTATCATAATACGAGTAATAACAGAAATAAATATACATAATATTCATATACAAAATAATTAATTTGTAAGTAAAAAATACAAAAACAAGTCTTCCAACAAAGAAACAAATATGAAAATTGTCTTCCATTTAACAATTGTGTCTAAGTATAATTAATTAATTAAGTATCTTATTGTTAAACTAAAATTAATCAATGAAATATTTACATATAAATTAAATGTAATATTAACTACATAAAAAAAAAAAGAAACAAAGTCTTCCAAACAACCATTCTAATTATATTTTATTTATACATATGAAAATTTATAGAAAATGTATTTATTTCATCTGAAATCTTATTTGAAATTTTTAATAAAACTTATTTCATAGTTAGAAATAATTCACAAACGATTGTTTATTGCTAATTTAATGAAGAAAAAATAATAATATAAAACGATTGAAAATTAAAAGAAATATACGACTTTATAAAATGTTAAATCAAAATGTGTTTCCTTTCCTATTTTTAAATACTCGTACGTCTGTAGTTTCGGATAATGATAACACTGGTCTGCAGAAAAAATCGCCTTTAAATAAAAATATGCGGAATACACAAAGTTTAGTGCGCTAAACATAAATCGGTTTTCAGTTTTTTTCTATCACGTACAGATTTCTTTTTATGGGCACATCAGTATATGTATGTCATCAGAAATCAAGAACGTCTTGCCCGATTTAAATAAATACTCCAGGAAGAGATGCGGAATAAATAATTTTTAGCGCCTACCAAAAAAGGATTGTTATAAGTTTGCCTGTGCATCTGTACGATTCCACGTACAGACCAAACGGCTGGACTGATTTTGATTTAGCTTTTTCTGTATGAAAGGTGACTTGATCGAGAGTGTTTGAAGAAAATCGGTCCAGCCATTTAGAAGACACATCGTTTCTAGATGTATTCTGTTGAATCTGTGTGTGTCTTTGACGCCGTAACTCCCGATAGGTGACTTGATCCAAAATCTTATAACCTATGTTTGAAGAAAATTGGTCCAGCCGTTTTGCAGTTATCATAAATTTTCTTCGGTGGTTTTTAGCATTTTAAAATTAATGTTACTATTAATACGGGATTTAGACGAAGACTTTTTAGCTTGATTTTTTTTAAGTTTATGGTCAAACGGGGTATAAGGACATTTAGTTGGATACGAAATCAAAAATAAATTTGTTCTCTTAGGCAATATCTTTTGGACTTGGTACGCGGTTAAACGTATTTTTACCTCTTTCGACCATCAACTCTAAAAAAAATCAAGCTAAAAAGTCTTCATCTAAATCCCATATTATCTATGTATAATTTTTTATACTTCCAACTGTTTCGGAGTTATTCAAAAATTAGCGGCGAAAATTTCTTTTTTTTCATGCTAAATTAAACTTTTTTTACGTTTTCAAAAACTCATAAAAAAATTAAGAGGGCAAAAATTTTTAATTTTTTTTATTTTATCAGAAAGCCGGGTATATTATGAAAAAAATAAGCCATATATCATTAATATCGAATGTTGACTTTATTCAGAATTAAGTGAGGGAACTTAATTGACAAAAATTGGAATTTTCATACAACACACATACACACAAATTGAAATTTTACTGTTGTCTAGAAATAGTGATTTTTATCAATTGAGTTCCATTACTTCATTGTGAATAAAAACGAAATTTTTCCATCGACTTTAATGATTTATGGCCTATTTTGTTCCTAAGATACACAGATTTCTGATAAAAGATAAAAAATAGGAGGGCAACTATTTTTTAATTTTTGAAAATGTTTTTTGCTGGCCAATGTAATCAGAATGTTCCTTTAATCCTATTCGGGTTGGTTGGGCAGCACTTTCTCCCTAAAACCAGCTGATTGTGTTCATGAAATTCTTTTGCATGTCATACTACGTTTCCATATACTTACACACAGAAAAAAAAATTTAATGTAAAATCAACATGACGCAATTGTGATTTGAAATCATATTAAATTTACATGATATAATTTGTCGTTTAAGTGTGTTAGTGTTTATTTGCTTTATTCATTGCTACAATTCACTGTTCTGCTTAGTTGTGTGACTTGTTGTTGTTTATTCCTACATGTGTCGGTTATGAAGACGACAAAAAACGAATTACCAGCAAAAATTTATTGCTGCTGTTTTAAAACTACCATTGTTTCATATCAGTTTTAAATGAAAAATTATTAATCTAATCTTAAAGCTCTTTGATTTAACATTTTTCACTATTAAAACAACTTTGTTAAAAACGTTACATTTCATTTTGAATCAACATGACTAAAACTTTAATAAAATAAGTTTTAATAAAATAAGTTTAATGTTAAATAGTCATTTACGTCATGGTGAATTAAAATGAAATTAATTTTAAGTGCGATGGTATTTATTTAGTGTATAGGTAAAGAAAAGTTTGAAGCTGTTGTGGCTGCAGTGGTTAGCGCGTGCACTATCATGCACCCGGTACGAGTTCAAATCTTGGCTGAGGCAGCCAGCTACAACTCAAAGTTTTCTGATGCCTATCACGTAAGTAAAATAATTAATAGAATACCTACATTAAAGTCATGTTGTTTCAGGTTGATATAACTATAATTTAACATGATTCATAGTGTTGCCTCAATATTAAATTCACGTTGTTTAAACTTGAAATAACTTTGATTCAAAATGATTCTTTGTGTTGTTCCAATATCAAATTCGCGTTGTTTCAAATCGAAATAACTTCGATTCAACATGATTTTTCGTAATATTTCAGTTTTAGCTTCATTTTGATTTAACTGTACTGCAATTTTAAATCAACATGAAATATTGTTAGTTCAAAAGGATAAATTTTCCTTCAAAATTATTGAAAATCATGTTGAATTAAAATGAAACGCCTATGAAGCAAAATCGACGATTTTACATGGAAATTTTTCTGTGTGTACGTGTTTTTAGGCAAAATACGTGTTTTGCGCAAAAAACGTCACACAAAACATATGCAAATACACATTTTTCGGAAATATTTATGCTATTTTACATTTTACGTCAACTAGTCAACTAGCAACTACCCCTATCACTGATCGCATAGAAAATACTGGTTTATGAAATTAAAAAAAAAATTCCAAATCGTACAGACTTGTCAAAAAATCTGTCTCACATATTCACTTTTAAGACACACTATCATACGTCTTGAGCACACAAGAGTTTTTTGGGAGATCTAATGACAGAATCTGATAATGAACCACGCCATTTAGGCTCATATTCATAGTATTTAGATAGCTAATGATGGTGGCTTGCATAACCAATGAAGTTTATATGCGAAATCGTTAGTTGAACCACCGACGTTAGTTAACCACATTCTGTGGATTTTGTCTTTCAGATCACCCATCTGCAATAAAATATTTTTTTTTACATTTATATTAAATATGAATTGAATTATTTTTAGCTCCCGACCAAAAAAGAGGAGTGTTATAAGTTTTTAGTGTGCATCTGTGTGTCTGTCTGTTCCCTCGTAGAGCACTAAACGGCTGTACCGATTTTGACTTAGTTTGAAAGGTGACTTGGTCGAGAGTGTTCTTAGCTATATCGGTCCACCCGTTTGGAAGTTATCACCTCTTTTCTAGATGTATTGTCTTCAATCTATGCGTCCGTGGCACCGTAGCTCCCAAACGACTAGGCCGATTTTAATTTAGTTTCTTTTGTTGGAAATGTGACTTCTAACCTACATATATATTTAAAAAATCGGTCCAGCCGTTTTGAAGTTATCATCCATTGCCTTCGGAGATTTGGAAAGTTTTTAATTGACGCCATAAAACTGGTCTAAGCCCATAAGGAGAGTAGCAGCGGCCCGGTTGGTTTATTCAGCTTCTATCTCATTACCCTGATGTCCCCTATGACCAGGTTTCCAGTGAATAGAAACCTTGTTACCTATTGATAGCTTCTGTACTGCGTTAAAGCACTCTAGCACAAACTCGAATCGTAATTCTTATGAAAAGAGAGATTTCAAAGCAGCCGGGCTATCAGGACTACATGTCTCAATTTCTGCCCATGGGAACAGATATTTTAACATTGGGTCCAAAGACTGCGGCAGCAGCCCCTCATCGGTTTTGTATATATCCGTAACCCACCGTAAGCTTCTGGAGTTCACAGGAGAACTAACAATCCCAAACGTAGTCTCTAGCCGAACCTCAGTTCACAGTTTAGCCAGTCCCAGCAAAAATAAATCTGGTACAAGGAAGCAGGTAGATTAATAAGAAGTGCTTCGGAGATGCACTCCCTCTGTCTTGCGAGGATGCAATAACGTAAGCGAGCGAAGAAACTTACCACACACACGATGAATTTGGTCGGCTATTTATGTTTTTTCATGTGTTTTAAACACGAAGTTTTTAATTCAACTCAAACTTTTTTATAGTGCACCATCTCTCGCTTACGTGGGTACAAATATGGATGCGAGTGTGATTTTTGCTTCGTAATTTGAGTTTTTTATTCTTCCATTGAATTGTGTATGAAAATAAATGTGCCTCGATAGCTTAATGGTTAGTGTTCTAGTCTACCATGCGGAGATCGTGGGATCGATTCCTGATTCAATACGCGAGCAAAAAGTATTTAATAAAAGTAAATTGTAGTGTAATATAGTTTCATAAAATAATTTCAAATAAAAAATGTATCCAATTGTAGATGCAATTGTGATATAAAGAGCAAAATTTTTTGAATTATATACATAAAAAAATACATGAGGTTAATGCATCTATAATGCGTAAAAAGAAGCTCATGCCTCCAGACCTACCAAGTGGGACATCCCATACAAAAATCATGTAATACGGAAGCAGGTTGGTAAGGGAGAGTACCGAAATCTCTCCCTTACAAACCTGCTTCCGGTAGACGGATATTTTTGCTGGGGTTATAGCCCCTTAAAGCAGGCTATCTGTATAATAATGGCCAAAGCAAATTGCCTGCTACGAATTTTACTTTAGTAAAGCAGCATACTTTTAATAAAAGTAGCATATGTACTTTAAGAAGCCAATATTTTAAATTTTTCCAAGAAACAGATACTAAATGAAATTTGTTTTAATTATTTCTTCATTTCGAGATTTTTATTAATTATAAATGTTTTTATTTATTTTGATATGTATAAAAATATTATCATTATTTAGTTTTATATGAGTGAGTATGTAAGTATGTGTGTAAATATTAGTACAAATGTGTTAACAAAAAAATTAGAGGAATATTAAAATATATGCATCAAGAAATATTTCTGCAATAATAAAAAAAAAAATATAATATAAATCACTTAATTAATTGCTTTTGAAAATTTTCTGATCACGAGTATCCGTAGTTTGATGGAATGCACCTTGTTGTTGTTTTGTTTTATGCACAGCACAAGTTGTGACCGGAAGAGTTTTATATTCCATTTTGTAAAGGCTTGATGAAGCGGAAGTTTCGTTTCCAAACGAAATAGATGATTGATTGGCACGTTGACGTGAGACAACACGTTCTGAACTTCTACTGTATGAAGGGAAATCTAGGGCGGAGCCATGTGCGGACATGGTATGTTGTACCGTCGTTGAGCCCTTGTTGCTGCTCGTCTGGTGGTCTTTGATTTCACGGTGTTTCGTTGTTAAACTACGGCGTTCATTCAGGTTGCTCGAAACACATGATTCGGCTTCTTTCTGCCGATGAATACTGGTATAACTTTGTCGTTCACTGGGAAACCAATTGCTCGAAGGTTGTTCATTTAGGTTCATTATACTCTTGCGTTGTATTTTCGCATTTGATGTAAGACTACCGAATTGGTTAGATTCCGATGGTATACTTTTCCGTTGCAATATTGTATTGGCAACACTGGACTCTGAAGAAAATTCTGTTTTACGATGATGAAACTGCTTACTAGACGATATTGATGTCGATGATGCACTTGCGCTTTCTAAACTGTTTGAGCTTATGTTTGTGGTATTTGAGCGGATTGCGTTGCCGATGTTACCATTAGTGGTGTTTGTTGTAATTTTTGATGTGCTGTCACGGGCGTGAGTTTCATGCCCACTGCTTTCTGAGCCATTTATTAAGCTCTTCATTTGAGAGTTATTATTTGCATTTCTTTGATTAATGCAAGTAGCTCTTCTAATAATGGTTGTGCCGCCATCAGTATGGATGTGATTCCTTGAGGCTGATAGTTTGCTTGCTAAGCAAGTGTGATGGTGTTGCGTGTCCGAGTTTGTTTTACTTTCGCCTGTTATTATTACATTATTTTGAACGCCGTTTACAATGGAGGAGCTGCCGTTTGTTATACGCTTGGTATCATGTTGTAAGGAATCGACTATTGTTTTATTTTTTGACGTAAGATGGTTTTGAGTGACGGAAACATCTTCTTTGTAAATGTTTTCGACATTTTTAATGTTTTTAGTTTTCGACGATTTTTCAACATTTTCAATAACATTCACTTTACCTTGCCTTCTTATGTACTGCGTTTCGGGTTCTTTTTTGGATTTGGCACCCACAACGGTGGTAACTTTCTTAGTAGAGACAATGACCATGCCATCTGCGGGTTTCTCAGTTGTTAGATCACCAACAGGAACAGCCATCTTACCGGATGCAAAGCTCATCTGACTTGTTGTTTTCAATATAGAGCTATCGGTTCCTAAACTAATAGAAGAGCTATTGTGAGCATATTTACTTTTAGTTTGACGGACAATTGTTTGCTGCGTGGTTTTAGTGTCATTCTTTTTAACGATCTCCATTTTTCCTTCGAGTTTTAAATTATCAACTGGTCGTCTTGGAGTTACTCTATCGACAACATCCTTTGGACCCGTTTCTTTGTCTTTTTTGTAAAATTCACCCTCAGGTTTTAGATTATCAGTGGGCTTGATTGGAGTTGGCCTCTTAACATATTGATAAGTGTCTTTTTGTTCGAACGTCATTTCACCTTCAGTTCGCAAATTGTCTTTACGCACGATGCGTTCAACTTTTTCTCCGGGTTTATAAGGAGATTTTTCTGGAGTAATGAACTCACCTTCTGGTTTTAGGTTATCACTAGGCTTAATTGGCGTTGGTCTTTTCACATGCTGATAAATATCCTTTCGTTCGAATGTCATTTCACCCTCGGTATGCAAATTATCTTTGTGTATTATACGCTCCATTCTTTCACCTGGTTTATATGAAGGTTTTTCAGGTGTCAAAAACTCTCCTTCTGGCTTTAGATTGTCAGTGGGTTTGATTGGAGTTGGCCTCTTAGTATGTTGATATATTTCTTTTTGCTCGAAAGTCATTTCACCCTCTGTTCGTAAATTGTCCTTGTGAATAATTCGAGTTACTTTGTCTGCAGGTTTATATGATAGCTTTTCTGGAGTTACAAACTCGCCTTCCGGTTTTAAATTATCAACTGGCTTCTTGGCAACTGGACGTTCGGCTGGTTTATAGCCTGGTTTATTTGGAGCATAGAAATCACCTTCAGGTTTGAGATTGTCAACAGGTTTCTTTTGTGATGGTCGTTCAGCTGGTTTAAAGCCAGTTTTCTCTGGTGAATAAAACTCGCCCTCTGGCTTTAGGTTGTCGAACTGTTTGATGGGTTCTGGTCGCTTGCTGTAATGGTACTCATTCTTTTCAGTAAATGTCATTTCGCCTTCCATGCGCAAATTATCTTTTCTTAAAACGACCGTTGTTTTTTCTCCTGGCTTATAAGTAGGCTTATCAGGAACTGTGAAGTCTCCTTCTGGTTTTAGATTATCCTGAGGTTTCTTTTGAGCTGGCCTTTCAGCTGGCTTAAATTCGGTTTTCTCTGGAGTAAAGAATTCACCTTCTGGTTTAAGGTTGTCCTTGGTTTTGATGGGTTCAGGCCTCTTAACGAACTGATATTCCTCTTTTTCGATAAATGTCATTTCACCTTCGGTTCGCAGGTTGTCTTTTCTTATAACGCGTTCAGTTCTTTCAGCGGTTTTAAATGTTGGCTTATCAGGAACTGTAAATTCACCTTCAGGTTTAAGATTATCCTTCGGTTTCTTTTGCACAACTTTTTCTGCAGGTTTGTAGCTTGGCTTCTCTGGGGAATAAAAGTCTCCTTCAGGTTTCAGATTATCTTCCGGTTTCTTTTGAGTCGGTCTTTCAGCGGGTCGAAAGCCTGCTTTTTCTGGAATATGAAATACACCCTCAGGTTTTAAATTATCTTCTGGCTTCTTTTGAACAGGTCTTTCAGCTGGTTGAAATCCTGATTTCTCCGGTTTGTAGAAATCTCCCTCAGTCTTGAGATTGTCTTCTGGTCGAATTTGAGAAGGTCTCTCGCCAGAAACAAATTTAGGTTTGTGTGGTGCATAAAAGTCGCCTTCTGGCTTAAGATTGTCTTCAGGTTTCTTTTGAACTGGCCTTTCTGCTGGACGGAATCCGACCTTCTCAGGCACATAGAAATCTCCTTCAGATTTCAGATTATCATCCGGACGAACTTGAGAAGGTCTTTCACCTGGAAGGAATTTTGGTTTGTCTGGTGAATAAAACTCGCCTTCCGGCTTAAGATTATCTTCTGGTTTCTTTTGAATAGCTTTTTCCGCTGGACGAAATCCTGGTTTTTCAGGAGTGTAAAAGTCACCTTCAGGTTTGAGATTATCTTGCGGTTTCTTTTGAACTGGTCGTTCTGCTGGTTTGAATATAGGCTTTTCAGGTGTGTAAAAGTCTCCCTCTGGTTTTAGGTTATCTCCGGGCTTCTTTTGAACGGGCCTTTCAGCAGGACGGAAGCCAAGTTTCTCTGGAACACTGAAGTCCCCTTCCGGCTTAAGATTATCCTCAGGTCGGACTTGTTTGGGTCTCTCACCAGGCATAAATTTTGGTTTCTCTGGGACATAAAACTCACCTTCAGGTTTTAAATTATCTAGACGTTTCACAGGTTCGGGTCTTATAACATATTGATATTCTTCTTTTTCTACGAATATCATTTCACCCTCAGTTCTAAGATTGTCTTTCCTAATTATACGTTCAGTTTTTTCTGCTGGTCTGTAAGAAGGTTTATCAGGCACGGTGAAATCTCCTTCTGGCCTTAGGTTGTCTTCCGGACGAACTTGCGAAGGTCTTTCACCCGGAATGAACTTTGGTTTGTCTGGTGTGTAGAAATCACCCTCCGGCTTAAGGTTGTCTTCAGGCTTCTTTTGAACTGGTCTCTCTGCTGGACGGAAGCCAGTTTTCTCTGGTGTATAGAAGTCTCCTTCAGGTTTAAGATTGTCCTCTGGTTTCTTTTGAACGGGTCTTTCTGCTGGGCGGTAGCCAGATTTTTCAGGGGTATAAAAGTCTCCTTCAGGTTTAAGATTATCTTCGGGGCGTACTTGAGAGGGTCTTTCACCGGGGACAAACTTAGGTTTGTCTGGTGTGTAGAAATCACCCTCCGGCTTAAGGTTGTCTTCAGGCTTCTTTTGAACTGGTCTCTCTGCTGGACGGAAGCCAGTCTTCTCTGGTGTGTAGAACTCTCCTTCAGGTTTCAGATTGTCCTCTGGTTTCTTTTGAATAGGTCTCTCTGCTGGCCGGAAGCTTGGCCTTTCAGGAGCATAGAAATCGCCTTCAGGTTTAAGGTTATCCTCTGGTCGCACTTGAGAGGGTCTTTCACCGGGGAAGAACTTAGGCTTTTCAGGAGCATAAAATTCGCCCTCAGGCTTAAGATTATCTAAGATTTTCACGGGTTTAGGTCGCACAACATACTGATATTCTTCTTTCTTAGTAAATGTCATTTCCCCTTCTGTTCGAAGGTTGTCCTTTTGAATTATGCGTTCAGTTCGATCAGCTGGTTTGTATTCTGGTTTATCTGGAACTGTGAATTCACCTTCAGGTTTAAGATTATCTTCTGGTTTTTTCTGCAGTGGTCTTTCAGCCGGAACAAATCCAGATTTCTCGGGTGTGTAAAAATCACCTTCCGGCTTAAGATTATCTTCTGGGCGTTTTTGAACCGGCCTTTCAGCAGGTCTAAAACCAGTTTTTTCTGGTGTGTAAAAGTCACCTTCTGGTTTAAGATTGTCCTCAGGTCGCTTTTGTTGTGGTCTTTCAGCTGGCCTAAATCCAGGCTTTTCTGGAGTGTAAAACTCACCTTCTGGTCTCAAGTTATCTTCAGGACGAACTTGCGTGGGTCTTATGCCAGGTCTATACGCTGGTTTATCTGGAGTATAGAAATCGCCTTCCGGTTTTAGATTGTCTTCCGGTCGTTTTTGCTGTGGTCTTTCAGCTGGTCTAAATCCAGGTTTTTCGGGAGTGTAAAATTCACCTTCTGGTCTTAAGTTATCTTCTGGGCGCACCTGAGTAGGCCTTTCACCGGGTTTATACTTTGGTTTATCTGGAGTATAGAAATCGCCCTCCGGTTTAAGATTATCCTCAGGTCGCTTTTGCTGTGGTCTTTCAGCTGCTCTAAATCCAGGTTTTTCGGGAGTGTAAAATTCACCTTCTGGTCTTAAGTTATCTTCTGGGCGCACCTGAGTGGGCCTTTCGCCGGGTCTATACGTTGGTTTATCTGGAGTATAGAAATCGCCTTCCGGTTTAAGATTATCCTCAGGTCGCTTTTGTTGTGGTCTTTCAGCTGGCCTAAATCCAGGTTTTACGGGAGTGTAAAATTCACCTTCTGGTCTTAAGTTATCTTCAGGACGCACCTGCGTAGGTCTTTCGCCAGGCCTATACGCTGGTTTATCAGGAGTATAGAAATCGCCTTCCGGTTTAAGATTGTCCTCAGGTCGCTTTTGTTGTGGTCTTTCAGCTGGTCTAAATCCAGGTTTTTCGGGAGTGTAAAATTCACCTTCTGGTCTTAAGTTATCTTCAGGACGCACCTGCGTGGGTCTTTCGCCAGGTCTATACGCTGGTTTATCAGGAGTATAGAAATCGCCTTCCGGTTTAAGATTGTCCTCAGGTCGCTTTTGTTGTGGTCTTTCAGCTGGTCTAAATCCAGGTTTTTCGGGAGTGTAAAATTCACCTTCTGGTCTTAAGTTATCTTCAGGACGCACCTGCGTGGGTCTTTCGCCAGGTCTATACGCTGGTTTATCAGGAGTATAGAAATCGCCTTCCGGTTTAAGATTGTCCTCAGGTCGCTTTTGTTGTGGTCTTTCAGCCGGTCTAAATCCAGGTTTTTCGGGAGTGTAAAATTCACCTTCTGGTCTTAAGTTATCTTCAGGGCGCACCTGAGTGGGCCTTTCGCCAGGTCTATACGCTGGTTTATCAGGAGTATAGAAATCGCCTTCCGGTTTAAGATTGTCCTCAGGTCGCTTTTGTTGTGGTCTTTCAGCTGGTCTAAATCCAGGTTTTTCGGGAGTGTAAAATTCACCTTCTGGTCTTAAGTTATCTTCAGGACGCACCTGCGTGGGTCTTTCGCCAGGTCTATACGCTGGTTTATCAGGAGCATAGAAATCGCCTTCCGGTTTAAGATTGTCCTCAGGTCGCTTTTGTTGTGGTCTTTCAGCTGGTCTAAATCCAGGTTTTTCGGGAGTGTAAAATTCACCTTCTGGTCTTAAGTTATCTTCAGGACGCACCTGCGTGGGTCTTTCGCCAGGTCTATACGCTGGTTTATCAGGAGCATAGAAATCGCCTTCCGGTTTAAGATTGTCCTCAGGTCGCTTTTGTTGTGGTCTTTCAGCTGGTCTAAAACCAGGTTTTTCGGGAGTGTAAAATTCACCTTCTGATCTTAAGTTATCTTCTGGGCGCACCTGAGTGCGCCTTTCGCCTGGAACAAACTGTAGTTTTTCGGGTGCATAGAATTCACCCTCTGGTTTTAAGTTATCCAATTGTTTCACTGGTTCCGGTCTCTTCACGTATTGGTATACTTCTTTTTCGACAAAAGTCATTTCTCCCTCCGTACGAAGATTGTCTTTTCTTATAACTTTTTCCGTTTTTTCCGCTTGTTGATACAATGGCTTTTCAGGTACGGTAAAATCTCCTTCTGGTTTTAAATTATCTTGTGGCCGTTTTTGAATGGGTCTTTCGGCAGGTTCATAATCAGTTGTATCCGGTGTGTAGAATTTACCTTCAGGTTTCAAATTGTCCTCTGGACGGACTTGCCTTGGTCTTTCTCCTGGAATAAATTGTATTTTCTCAGGTGCATAAAACTTTCCTTCTGGTTTTAAATTGTCTTCTATCTTTACGGGTTCTGGTCTTTTGACGTATGTGTACTGTTCTTTTTCTACAAATGTCATTTCACCTTCTGAACGCAAATTGTCTGTTCTAACTATACGTTCAGTTCGTTCAGCCGATTGAAAAACTGGTTTATCAGGAATGTAAAATTCGCCTTCTGGTCTTAAGTTATCTTCTGGGCGAACCTGAGAAGGTCTTTCTCCTCGTTTGTATGTTGGTTTTTCTGGAGTATAAAAATCTCCTTCTGGTTTCAAATTATCCTCAGGTCGCTTTTGTTGTGGTCTTTCTGCTGGTCTAAATCCAGGTTTTTCGGGAGTGTAAAATTCACCTTCTGGTCTTAAGTTGTCTTCAGGACGTACCTGACTGGGCCTTTCGCCAGGTTTATACGTTGGTTTATCTGGGGTATAGAAGTCACCTTCCGGTTTAAGATTGTCCTCAGGCCGTTTTTGCTGCGGCCTTTCAGCAGGCTTAAAACCAGGCTTTTCTGGAGTGTAAAATTCGCCTTCTGGTCTTAAATTATCTTCTGGACGAACTTGCGTAGGCCTTTCACCAGCTTTGTATGTTGGTTTATCTGGAGTATAGAATTCTCCTTCTGGTTTCAGATTGTCCTCAGGTCGCTTTTGTTGTGGTCTTTCTGCTGGTCTAAATCCAGGTTTTTCGGGAGTGTAAAATTCACCTTCTGGTCTTAAGTTGTCTTCAGGACGTACCTGACTGGGCCTTTCGCCAGGTTTATACGTTGGTTTATCTGGGGTATAGAAGTCACCTTCCGGTTTAAGATTGTCCTCAGGCCGTTTTTGCTGCGGCCTTTCAGCTGGTCTAAAACCAGGTTTTTCTGGAGTGTAAAATTCACCTTCTGGTCTTAAGTTATCTTCTGGACGCACCTGAGTAGGCCTTTCACCAGATCTATAGGTTGGTTTATCTGGAGTATAAAAATCACCTTCCGGTTTAAGATTATCCTCCGGTCGCTTTTGCTGTGGTCTTTCGGCAGGCTTAAATCCTGGTTTATCTGGAACGTAAAAGTCGCCTTCTGGTTTAAGATTATCCTCCGGTCGCTTTTGTTGTGGTCTCTCGGCAGGCTTAAATCCTGGTTTATCTGGAACGTAAAAGTCGCCTTCTGGTTTCAAATTATCTTCATGGCGAACTTGAATGGGCCTTTCCCCTGGTTTATATTTCGGTTTCTCAGGTAAGTAAAAATCTCCTTCCGGTTTAAGATTATCTTCAGGCCTCTTTTGTTGTGGTCTTTCAGCTGGTCTAAAACCAGGTTTTTCGGGAGTGTAAAACTCACCCTCAGGTTTTAAGTTATCTTCTGGACGCACCTGAATAGGCCTTTCGCCCGGTCTATATGTTGGTTTACCTGGAGTATAAAAATCGCCTTCCGGTTTAAGATTGTCCTCAGGTCGTTTTTGTTTAGGTCTCTCAGCTGGCTTAAAACCAGATTTTTCGGGAGTGTAAAATTCACCTTCTGGTCTTAAGTTATCTTCTGGGCGCACCTGAGTAGGCCTTTCGCCGGGTCTATACTTTGGTTTATCTGGAGTATAGAAATCGCCCTCCGGTTTAAGATTATCCTCAGGTCGCTTTTGCTGTGGTCTTTCCGCTGGTCTAAATCCAGGTTTTTCTGGAGTGTAAAATTCACCTTCTGGTCTTAAGTTATCTTCTGGACGCACCTGAGTAGGCCTTTCGCCGGGTCTATACGTAGGTTTATCTGGAGTATAGAAATCGCCTTCCGGTTTAAGATTATCCTCAGGTCGCTTTTGTCGAGGCCTTTCTGCTGGTCTGAAACCAGGTTTATCGGGAGTGTAAAACTCACCTTCTGGTCTTAGGTTATCTTCTGGACGAACCTGTGTAGGCCTTTCACCGGGTTTGTACGTTGGTTTATCTGGAGTATAGAAATCTCCTTCCGGTTTGAGATTATCTTCAGGCCGTTTTTGTTGTCGTATCTCGGCGGGTTTAAATTCTGGTTTATCTGGAACATAAAAGTCGCCTTCTGGTCTCAAATTATCTTCATGGCGAACTTGAGAGGGCCTTTCGCCCGGTCTATACGTTGGTTTATCTGGAGTATAGAAATCGCCCTCTGGCTTAAGATTGTCTTCAGGCCGTTTTTGTTGTGGCCTTTCAGCAGGTTTAAAACCAGTTATTTCTGGGGTGTAAAATTCACCTTCTGGTCTTAGGTTATCTTCTGGACGAACCTGAGTAGGTCTTTCACCGGGTTTGTACGTTGGTTTGTCCGGAGTATAGAAATCGCCTTCTGGTTTAAGATTGTCCTCGGGTCGCTTTTGTTGTGGCCTTTCAGCGGGTTTAAAGCCAGTTTTTTCTGGGGTGTAAAATTCGCCTTCTGGTCTTAGGTTATCTTCTGGACGAACCTGAGTAGGTCTTTCACCGGGTTTGTACGTTGGTTTGTCCGGAGTATAGAAATCGCCTTCTGGTTTAAGATTGTCCTCGGGTCGCTTTTGTTGTGGCCTTTCAGCGGGTTTAAAGCCAGTTTTTTCTGGGGTGTAAAATTCGCCTTCTGGTCTTAGGTTATCTTCTGGACGAACCTGAGTAGGTCTTTCACCGGGTTTGTACGTTGGTTTGTCCGGAGTATAGAAATCGCCTTCTGGTTTAAGATTGTCCTCGGGTCGCTTTTGTTGTGGCCTTTCAGCGGGTTTAAAGCCAGTTTTTTCTGGGGTGTAAAATTCGCCTTCTGGTCTTAGGTTATCTTCTGGACGAACCTGAGTAGGTCTTTCACCGGGTTTGTACGTTGGTTTGTCCGGAGTATAGAAGTCGCCTTCTGGCTTAAGATTGTCTTCAGGCCGTTTTTGTTGTGGCCTTTCAGCAGGTTTAAAACCAGTTTTTTCTGGGGTGTAAAATTCACCTTCTGGTCTTAGGTTATCTTCTGGACGAACCTGAGTAGGTCTTTCACCGGGTTTGTATGTTGGTTTGTCCGGAGTATAAAAATCGCCTTCAGGTTTAAGATTGTCCTCGGGTCGCTTTTGTTGTGGCCTTTCAGCAGGTTTGAAACCAGGTTTTTCTGGAGCATAAAATTCACCTTCTGGTCTTAAATTATCTTGTGGACGAACTTGAGAGGGCCTCTCTCCTGATTTAAATTTAGGTGTTTCGGGTGCATAAAAGTCTCCCTCCGGTTTTAAATTGTCCTCAGGCCGTTTTTGTTGTGGTCTTTCAGCTGGTCTAAACCCAGGTTTGTCGGGTGTGTAAAACTCACCTTCTGGTCTTAAGTTATTTTCTGGACGAACCTGTGAGGGCCTTTCACCTGGTCTATATGTTGGTTTATCTGGAGTATAGAAATCTCCTTCGGGTTTAAGATTGTCTTCAGGCCGTTTTTGTTGAGGTCTTTCTGCAGGTTTGAATCCAGGTTTTTCTGGAGTATAAAACTCCCCTTCTGGTTTTAAGTTATCTTCTGGTCGAACTTGAGAGGGTCTTTCCCCAGCTTTATAGGAAGGTTTATCAGGGACATAAAAATCTCCTTCAGGTTTAAGATTATCACTTCTTAAGACCGGTTGTGGTCTTTGTACATATTTGTATTCTTCTTTTTCAGTAAAAGTCATTTCTCCTTCTGATCGAAGATTGTCTTTATGTAAGACCACTTCAGTTCTGTCTGCAGGTCTATAGCCAGGTTTATCTGGAGTATAAAAATCACCTTCTGGTTTTAGATTGTCTTTTGGTTTTATAGGTTCTGGTCTCTTAGATGGCTTGAATTCGTTTATTTCAGGCTTGAAAAACTCTCCTTCGGGTTTCAAGTTATCATGAGGTCGCACTGGCTGGGTTCTTATAATGTATTCATATTCGTCATTTTCTGTTACTTCTATGGTACTATCTAAATGTCTTTCAATGCTTGTTGGTTGGGATTTTTTGGGAATGTATTTGTCACCTTTTCTCAATGAAATAAGAGATTCATTATCTTCAAAATCAGATTTAAACCACGTGCTGGTTCGTAGTCTGCTCGTTTCAACATTATCCACCATATCTAGAATGAAATTTAAAGCTAAATAATTTAAAAACAAAAGGCGAAAATAATATTTATAATATACCCGTAGATTCTATTAGAGTATCCTGTTTCAAAGTTTTAGAATCTGTTTCGCTGGTGGTACAATGATGATGGCTGAAAATTAAAATTTTTATAAATGACTGGAGCATATGTATGCAATGTTGTAGTAATAAATTATGCTTGAGTTCGTATTTTCAATAAGTTATCCGTTATGAGGAGATTGGAATACATTTTCTGCAGCACTACATACTTAATCGGTTGTATAAAAACTAGAACTATCACCACTGAATTTATCGTAGCCGAAAATTGTGACTAGCACAGTGCAATATTTGCAAACCCGAACTTATAACCATATCGCCCATTTGCTCCAAGAATATCACGTCTTTAGGCTTATGATGTTTTTGCAGCAAATTAGCGCTATTACATCTAAGACCAGATTTATAGGAGAATTTCTTCCATAGAAAAATTTTTATTTGCTGATGCGCAGAAGCAATGGGGTAAAAAAATTTTACAAAATTTTTGGATATTTTGCGTCATCCCATTTTTCTATCCCGCTTCTCAACGTCTCAGCGGTAAATAAATTCAGTTCGAAGAAGTACATACATATGTAGCTACACCAATAAAAAGAAACATAAAAATAGGGTTGCCATTCGTCCTTTTTTCGCCGGGTAGTCCTACTTCTTTTTTTACCAAGTGTCCTGGGTTGTCCTACTTTTTACAACGCTCTCCAGATATTTTTTGTTAAACTAAATTTTATTCGATGAATTTTTTTCATGAACATTTTTTTCTTTCTCGTTGAAATTTCGATGCAACTTTTTTGACAATTATTCAATACGAAATTGGCAACGATTGATATCTATACGAAAATTTTAAGAAATTGATGTCATGTCATTTTTTCCTACCCCGTTTGTTTCATGAAGAAAAATAGTAATTTGAAAGATGCAAACATAAAACCGGGGTCTAATCGTCGCTTTCGATATCGAGTTGATTCGATCGAGTTTTCTGAGTTTGAGATTATGACATTCGATATCGAACAATGTGTTTATATTGTTCGATAGTGAATGCCATAATCTCAACCTAAGAAAACTCGATTGAATCAGCTCGATATCAAAAGCGACGATTATGCCCCAGTTTATCTATCAATGGCTGTCATTTGGACATTCGTAAAAAACTATTTTTAAACAAAAGTTTTTTGCAAGAAAACTTTTTTCTTATTAAAAATTTTTAACTCTGATCGATTATATCATAATAAATGTCCATAACAGGAAGGGTTGCACTATTTTTATAATGTTTTTCATAAGTATATAGCACTTTGCAAGGGGAATTATCTCTATATTCACCACCAAAATGGCTTAAAAAGAGATTTCCCAACATCTACCTTCTTCTTCCACTATATTGCTAAACTTTAAAGCTCATTTACACAAACCTCAGTTTTTACATTTATGATATGTATTCTAAAATTAATATCTTGGTAAATTTTTGGAAAAAAACGGAATTTTTTTCCTAGTTTTAGGAAATGTAACCAACTCAATTTCAGCGTCCGGAAGATAAGCAATATAGTATATATCATATATAAAAATCTCCTGATCCTAAACTTAGATCTCCAGTTTGATGACAAATTCCCTTAACTGGAAACGCTGCTCTTACCAACAAAACAAAATTTCATAGAATAAATTTCATGAAAGATTTCATTGTGGTAATTCACTCTTACATCGAAATTTTTGAATTGTTGGGAACGCTGTATTGCCATTGTTATTTCAAATAACATGGCATCACTTATTTTGATTGCCAAACCTTTTTGTTAAATTAATTTATTTATAAAAATATTGTCCTATTTTTGGGGCAAATGTTCTCGTTTTTTGTGGTTGACGTCCTCTTTTTCTCAAAACGGAAATGGCAACCCTACGTAAAAAAACTTACCCGCAAGTACAAATCTCACATATGCACATCTCGGTATGTGTAACCTTTTGCGTCTTTCTTTTATCGACTCCATCCTAAATGACAAAAATAATATAAATTTAGCTGATAAGTTCAATTGTCAAAAATGTGTCGCCCTCTATTATCGGGAATGAACTTACCTTTCTTGAATCGGTTATTCTCTTCAGATTTGTCTGTCTTTCATTTATTTCGTCGTAGGTATTTTCGGTTACATCTTTATGTTTTAGTGTCTTGCTTAAATTGTATTCAATATTTTCATTATCTTCCAATATTTTTGAATTCTTTTCAATTTCAGTATATTCGTCAATGTAAACCGTTTTTTTCGGAGCTTCTACAATCTTTTCAATGACATCGGTACGCGTTTTCTCATCTAGAACACGCCAGTCATTAATACTAGCATCATAGATCTGTAAAAATTTAGTTTATTTTTTATTATAAGATAAATAATGTAAGTAAGATTTTTAGCAGAGAAATCTAGAACATTTACATTCGTTATGCTGATCATACCTACTGTGGACTTTTGTCATAACAAGTCGATCTAAGGAAATTTCCTAGTTATTACAATAGCAAATTAATACGAAAATACTTTTAATATTTCCTGTTTAAAATTGTTCAATGGTATTTTGATTCAAACATTTTTGAAATTTTAATTAGAAATGCTTAAAAAAAACCAACTTAAAAGTACTAAAAAAAGCACTAAAAAATAAATAGTTCTTGCAAAACAAAAACAGACTACAAAATAGGCATGGCACCGCCACCATATTTTATCGTCATGTACTTTTACGAGAACTAATTGCGTGTGCGAAGTTTCATAAGAATCGGATAAGTAGAAGTAGTTAAAATGAATATTTACTTTTAATTGGCGTAGCACTGCCCACTTTTCTAGCCGTAATGCTGTATGGTAAGGATAACTAAATGTGTATAAAAAGTTTCAATAAGAATCGACTAAGCAGAAGTAGTTAAAAAATGCTAATTTACTTTTCATGGGCGCGGCACTGCCAAATTTTCTAAACATAATGTTGTAGTGGTTGAAAAAGAATATTTACTTTGTATGGGCGTTGCACAGCCCACTTTTTTATCCTGATGTAGTATTTAAATAGAAGCTTAATGTGTGTGTGTAAAGTTTCATAAGAATTGGTTCAGTAGAAGTAGTTGAAAACGAATGTGTATTTACTGTGTATGGGCGTGACCCGCCCACTTTTCAACGGGACCAATCTGGAAGTACATCCTTTTGAATAGAGAAAACAAATCCGAAATCGGTTCATAAATAGCGGAGTTTTGAGGGAACATACATAAAAAAATACATGACGAATAGATAACCTTTCTAGTTTTTTTAAGACGGTTAAAAATAGCTAAAATATTATTGTATGAGTTAACTACTTAACTGTTTTCAGTCTGTGCCAAGAAGGCATGTTTATTGGTTGGCAATATATAATATATTAATGCTGCGTTTAATTACAAACCTTCTTGGCACCGATGCCAGACAGTTAAGTAGTTAACGCATACAATAATATTTTAGTTATTTTTCATTTTTTAGTACATATGTATAATGTACATATATATGTACATTGTACATATGTATATGTATTTTAAAGTCGGTTTAATTTGTTTACGTTTTTTTAATATTACTTTGTATGGGAGGTACTCAAAAAAAATGTACTTGTATCAAAAAAATGTATTGAGTGTTATCCATATTTTTCTAATATTATTGAAATTTTTTAGTGAATACCTCAGGAGGTTATGTTAAAATACATCGAAGATTATACATCTGACTTTTATTGAATTCAATATAAAGTATGTGTTCTGAATAAAATATAGAATTCGTATAAAAATGTATTGAGCGTTACGTAAAAAACTTTTTTATGTATAATTTATCTATAAATTTTAGGACGTAAAAAAAGTTAACAGCAGCTGAAGTAGAAAAGATGTAAGGAACATTTTCTGTTTACAAATTTCTGGTTTTCTTTGAAAAAATTTTGCTTCTTTCTTCACTGTGGGTTGTTATACGAGTATTTTAGAAGAATGTATTAGGCAGGTCGTATTTTGCTACAAAAAAATTTTTTGAAATTGACATGACTTTTGACGTTGTTGGTCGATTTAATTAAAATAGGTCTTATTTGAAAGTATACTTATCCTACATTTTGCTTATGTATAAATGTTTGTAAAGAATTATTTTAAAACATAAACATTTTTTATTTTTCCATGTGAACCGAAGTTAAAATTTAAAAAGTGGTCATAACTTTTAATTGCGTCCTGCGATTATTATAATTTTTTAACCGTCTTCCAAAAAGAAGGAGGTTATCAATTCGTGTGTATGTTCTTTTTTTACTTTTTTTATGTTTGTACACCATAACTCTGTCATTTGTGAACCGATTTTTAAAATTCTTTTTTTGTTGGAAAGGCTTTGCGTGCAGTTTGGTCCCATAATTTTTTTTTCGAAAATCGGAGGGGGAAATTTGATCCCCCATACATAACTCTGTCATTTGTGAACCGATTTGCAAAATTCTTGTTTCATTTGAAAGGGTTTGACAAAAATTGGTCCCAAAATTTTTTGTTGAAATTCGGAGGGGGAAATTTGCTCCCCCCATGCATAACTCTGTCATTTGTGAACCGATTTTCAAAATTCTTGTTTTGTTTTGAAAGGGTTTGACAAAAATTGGTCCCAAAATTTGTTTGTCGAAAACCGGAGGGGGAAGTTTGCATCAAACCCTATGCTCATGTTTTATGGTATATTTTTCCGCAAAAATCATTCCCAGAGCCCCCGCGAAGGAGAAAGTAACGCTCAATGCACAAAAATGTACAAAAATCGAAATATGTAATTTTATTTTAGGAACCATTGAATGAGGCAAGAACTATAATAAAAATATATGTATATGTATATTAGATACATTGGTAAGCAAAAAAAAGAAAGAAAACAAAATGTATGTTTGGAATGAGAATGATCCATATATTAATACTCGTAAAATAAGTAGACAAGCACTTTTTAAGTAAACTTAAAGTCATAAGTCAACAATAGCTGAGTGAATAAAGTGCTTGTTTTCAAATCCGAACGAGCACAGGTTCGTATCCCAGCTGGGCCAAAAAATAATAACATTAAATTAAAAATTTTGAAATTTTTCTTCAAACAAAGATTTTGGATCAAGTCACCTTTCAAACAAAATTTACTAAATTAAATTGATTGGCCCGTTTGGGAGCTACGGTGTCAAAGACACACTGCTTTAACAGAAAACATCTAGAAAAGATGTGATATCTTCTAAATGACTGGACCGATTTTCTTCAAACAACTAGGTTGAGTTGTCAATGTTACAACCCAACTCAACAAATTATTTTATTATGATTCGCAACTAATTTTAGTTGTCTTCGAAATAATGTTCGAAAAAAAGGCTCTTGGCTATACTCTCTGTAGCCATCACAAAATAATTGAAATATTTTTAGTTTTGGCCTTACTATTTTTTCTTGAGATTTTATGTTTTATGGATATGGCAACAATATTGGTTGAAAAATGGGATAGATTGGCGCCTAAAGTCACCATTTTAAAAGTAAGCAAAAGTAACACAATACTCGAAATAAAAACCAAAACACAACTGATAAAAAACAGTTGTCTCAACTACGACTCAACTATCAATTTAGTTGTGAATCATAATAGGGGCTTTAATTATTTTGGCTTGAGTTCGGTTTTAGCTTGATTTTTCAATTAAATTATATTTTATTTAGAGATAAATTTAAAGCATGTAGATAAAGAAAAATTTTACTGCGCGGAGGGTTGAACTGAAATGTTTCGATAGCTCCCGCTATTCTCGTCAGAGTTCTTTACCGCGTAGACCACACGACCAAAGTCGGTGGCTTGCAGCCAAGAATTGAACATCATTTAATTTAATCAATTCATTTTGTCACTCTTAGAGTTGTATTTCATTTGATAGTTATTGATATTCACTTTTTCATTTATGTCTTGTGTTAATCTTCTAGTTATTTCTCTATTCTAGTATGAATTATCATTGATAATTACAATTACTAGTTTGTGAATGTTTGTTTTGTACACAAACAAAAATATTATAATTTCTATTATTTAATTTCCGTTTCCGTTCTTATTTAATAAACAGGGCTCGGACTATCATGCAACTTAAAATTGATTTTAAGCGCTTAAAAAATGCACCTAAAAATTAAAAATATGCGCAAAAATATGTATTTACCTACCAACAAAGTACCAAAACTAAAATAATATGAAAATATTTTTTTTTTAATTTTATTATTATTAGAGAAAAAAACATAACACAAACAAAATTTTGTCTATTATTTAATGCAACCGAACTTTAGTTGCGTTGCCAGTCGGCAACTGAAAATTAATGGTTCCCAGAAAGACACTAAATGGCAACTGAAATTGATAGCTCTCAGTTGCTAGTTGCCATCACTAGTATTATTTTCAGCAACTGGCAACCCAACTGAGGGTCGGTTGCCATCCATAACCAGCCTATTAAATCTTTTTTACTCAAAAATTTAGAAATATCCATTAAAAAAATTTTATAACTTAAAAAATATGTATTTATTGCCAAAATATGCAAAAAATGCAATATGCACTTACCAGCAAAATATGTAAAAATATGCAACTACAAATCGATGCCAAACTACTTAAAATTTCATGATATGCATAGATAATTAGTCAATACTTCTTTATCTATCAGCACAAAAAGCATGCATTTGCATGAAAGTCCGAGCCCTGCTAATAAATATCTATACGTATGAGCACCACTAGCTGTATCTGCCCTAAAATGCATTCTTTTCTCTATTGGAACGTTCATAATTTGAGGCACCTCTAACAGATTAAGCATGATTTTGTTTTGTCATTAATCCACTGCAGAGATTGCGAAGATAAATAAATAGCTTCATTTTCATGATAAGGGGGCTAATGAAGGGTGTCAAGTAAGTGTTTTTGTTTCAGTTTTGAATACAGAGAATATCTAGAAACTACGATATATGTTAGATATGCTTCAAATTATTAACGTTCCAATAGAAAAAATAATGATTTTTAGGGCAGATACAGCTAGTGTTGTTCATACATATAGATATTTATTAAATAAGAACGGAAACGGAAATTAAATAATAGAATTTATAATATTTTTGTTTGTGCACATTGTACATATTTTTTAAAACTATTTATTTTTTTCATTTGACAATTTTTGTTTTTATTTGAATTTTGTTAATCATTTTATAAACAATTTTATATTTCCCTGAAGAAGCCGCACAAAGAAGTGGCAAAATTTTTGTATTTTTTTTTTAAAAAGTTGACCTCAAGCTTAATTAAAATAGAAAAAATAAAAATGGTGTCTATAAATTTGTTTATATTTTGTTTATTTAACTACTTGTTTTTAGCTTCAAGTGAGTCAAATAATAACTAGTTAATTGGTGTAACAATGTAAGTACATTTGCAACGGGTACCTCTGTTATTTTGAGCTTCTCCAACAAAAATAAGTAGTTATCGAGCCAAATTATTTAAATCCACATATACTATTTTGCCTACCAGTAAGCTTAGTTTTTGCTGGGTATTAACAACATCCAGGTAATTAATAGAAATGTTATTCTACTTCTAAATGCTAGTGTTTTAGTTTTTTCCATTATGACCTTTTTAGTTTCTATCCGATTTCGGTCTCTTATATCTTAAAACTTTTGAACCCGAATTGACTATTCAATATAACTATAAAACTATGAGAAATAATAGTCAATTTCTTGTATAAAACACCCTCTGAAATGGCAACAATTGGTCAAAATCATTAAATTCGTTCATTTCATTAAATTCTAATTTCGTTCCATTCCAATTCCGTAATTTACTAAATAACCATGAGACGCATAGTTTAATTAATAGCCTTTCAAATAAGATATGTATAACAAAGGTTTGTACAATGGCCGAAAAATTTTTTTTCGTGGTCACTACATCCCAATTACCTTAAAAGAATGTAATACAAACTTAAAACATTCGTAAAATAAAAATTTGTAAATTAAGAAAGAAAAGCAATGGCTTCTTGAGAATTATTTAATATTTTTCTTCTTGGATTTATAATATTCCCAACATTAGTTCTATAGAAGATACATTTTTAGAAAGCGAATCTGATGTTCGAAATATCATAGTGTAGAAAATCAGCGACCGAAAATAATTTATTTTTAAAATTAAGATTAATTCCGGCTGAGAAGGCCATCTTGAGCGGCTTTTTCTCCTCAGCTTTCATTAATGATCAAACTAATTAAATAACTTTGGATATTCTAGTTATTATTCAGTTTATTCCTTCTCCTGCAATGTAACGAAAATTCGAGATACACTTTTTCTATATTCAGCCATTGATACAGAATTTTATCGCTCTCCTGAAACATTCGCTAGACTTAAGATGTTTTGCGAAAAGTCCACAGCATTAATTTGTATTTTTAGTTAAAAAAAAATCAAAATAATATTTCTTATATGCAATTATTTTTTGCAGACCTGTTCACATTATTATTATTTCTTTATGGCTCTATCAAGTTAACACCACTGTTGGGATTTGTGGTACAATTGTACCAATTTTGGTATAATCGCAAGCTGAGTGGTACGCTGGTACACTCATCATATTTCTGGTACAATTTTATAATTTTCAAATAAAAAATTTTGGTAAACTTCTTTTATTTGATGTCTTAAATATTGTTCGAATTTGTGACTACGACAAATTGTCCTAGAATAAAGAAAACTTTTCTTTAATATAGAATAAATTGTGATAGTCACAAACTCGGCTTCGACATACATAATTCGGGTGAATATCTTCCAACACACAATTCCTATTCAAATGCTAATAAAATAAAATTGATTGTTAAGAAAAATATTGGAAATAGCTTTTAATGAATTACTTTTGAACTGCTTCCAAGATATCAATACGTTTGTATTTTCGACTTCTTAGGACGTTATTATTAACAACATCCAGATAATTAATACAAATTCTATTCTACTTTCGCAATCTTCTCTGCTACTCTCAAAGTTATTTTATGTATATTTTAGCTTCGCGGCGTTGCTTTTCTAGATCATGAAATACAATTCCTTAGTTCGAGCCCTAACCGTGTCAGTCGACAAAATATCAATAAAATAAATTAAATGTTCAAACACTATTCATGAATATAATGATGAATATAATGCGACAAATAAAATTTTTAACAGTTCCAAAAAATATTTGTTTCAACACTGCGAAAATCACTTCACATTAGAGTTTTTCTTTTCCCGGACTTTTTCATTTCCCGGGAAAGCGGGATTGATTTTTCAATTTCCCGGGAATTGCCGCCCAATACAAAACGATGCAAAATAGCATTTAACTTAATTTATTTGAACAAAAACAAATAGCAATTCACGAGATCTATAATTCACGAGATCTATAAATAAGTTTATGAATGCATTAAACGTTAGTAAAAAAATTATAAAATTTGAAGTTTGTAGCCGCATGCTTTTTAATTTAAATTAAAACATTTTATTTTTTATTGTATAGGGTGTTTTTTATTGAGGTATAGAACTTTAAGTTGGCATCACTTTTTTAACTGGCGGCCATTTTGTCAGCTGTCAAGTAATTAATATTTAGTTTGGTTTGCCATTTCATCATGAACAGGTTGACAAAAGAACAACGCTTGCAAATCGTGCAAATTTATTTCGAAAATAATGGTTCAGTTCGCGAAGTTTACCGCAAGCTCCGTCCATATGGTCGACATAATCGTCCATCAGTGCAATTAATTCGGTTAACCATGGATCGTTTTCGCACTACGTTTACTCTATGTGATAATACGCATCCGCAGAGACGTCGAACAGTGCGCACCGAAGAAACAATTGCCGCTGTAGTGCAAAGTGTTGAAGAGGACCCGAATGAATCGATTCGCCACCGTGCACAGCAATTGGAGCTTTGTCCATCAAATTGAAAATTGGACCTGTAGAATTGGCTTTATTCGAGCCAGCCGCGGCGGCCACATGCCCGAAATCATATTTAAACATTAATGGCATAAAATTATCCTTCCAATAAAGCCAAATTGATGGACATTAAAACGATTTTCTTGTGTTTTATTTCAATTCGAAGTTCTATACCTCTAAAAAAAACACCCTGTATAACTTCTGATTAGTAGCCACCCGAAGTAAAAAAATGTACTAATTTCATACTTTTTTATATATTACAATGATTTATGCTTTATTTCATAAGACACTAATGAGCATTTCATACTGCTAAAGCTATCTTTACATGGTAATAAAAGGTATTAAAGACTTTGTAGAATCAAAATATTATGAAATACTCTTCGTGCTTAAAAACAGAGAACAAAAGTCAGTTGTAAGTATTTTTCATGTTTACACCTCTGGTATGATAATAATACAAAAGTTTCTAAAATGGTTTAGAAAATAAACATTTACCGAACGCTTGTCAAATTTTGTATCCGTATCCTCTCCTATTCAATACATACTGCGTTTACATGATAAGATTTTTTCATTTTAGACATATCGTTATACATATATTACCATGTAAAGACACTTTAAGCAAAACTGAATTGAAATAATTAAGTGGCGGAAAAGTGACCACCTGAAAATTACATTTTTTTTCGTTTATATCGATTTTTAGTTGAACCCTGTGTGCAAAAATTTATAATGTTTGAAAAATTCAAAATTTTGAGCTTCAAAAAACTCATGAGTGGCTTAAAATAACAATCTGATATTTTCAGAAAATATAGACTAGTACTTCTTTATTGTGCCCACTTTCGCTATGTCCACTTAGTGACAATCTGTTATTTTCATTTCTTCACGAAATATGATATTTTGAGTGCTGCTCTTAGAAAAATATGAAAATAAAAATGAGGACAAGTAAAATGGTCTCAAAAATACATATTTTTTCTTTTATTTACATATTTTTCTAAATAAAAGCAGCACTAAAAATGTGTGCTTACAAAGAAAAGTTACCATAATAATATTTAAAAAATCCCGGGAATTCCCGCACAATTTTCCCGGGATTTATTTCTCGAAAAATCTGCGGGATCCCGGGAATTTTTTCCCCGAATGAAAAACACTACTTCACATCTATTGAATAGGAGTAAAAAAAGTTTTTGCAATGACAATCTCATGTAACAACCTTACAAATGATCCGGATTTGCACCACTTCCGGATCACAATTTTAGGATCTTATTCGTATATGCTACACCTTTTTAAGTGGAAATTAAAGAAATACAGCATCCGAATTCGCAAGAACAAATGTGAAAACTGACGATTTCACATTTTTTAATGTTCTCGTTTCGTTTTGCATTCACCTGACTGTTTTCAAGTGAAAAGATTTCTTAATTTGTTTGAACAAAAGTGAACAAGAACATAAGAAAATATGAAATCGTCCGTTTTCAAATTTAATCTTTTAAATTCGGATACTAGAAGAAGACATGCTATTAATTTTTGTTTTCTCATTTGCAACTTAAAGAGGTGTAACATCCGAATTGACAAGAACATTTGTGAAAACGGTTCGGATACTACATCGTACACATACGATTGACTTCTTTGGAAGCTTCTTTTTCACTGGGTTTAAATGAACCCCTGCTGTTAAATATCTTTCGAGTAGCTCAAGCTATTTTTGTTATGAATTAATGTACTTTTACTACATTGTGAAATTTTGGTACAATTGATGCTCATTTGGTACAATTTAATCATTGCGACGGTACAATTTCAAAATAGTCATATCCCAACAGTGGTGAACACTACTACTGATTATATTGAAGCTCTCTTACTTTTGTTTTATGCCTCTTTAGTTAGATCTCTTACCTTGGTAATCTCAGTTGTTGTTGTAATGTTGGCAACATCTGTATTATCTTTCTCAATCTCACGCGCAATATCCTGTGGCACAAACGCTTTCGAATCAACAAACGATTTTTCATCAACAACTTTCCACGCTCCAAGTTTGGAGTCATAAATTTTCGTTGTATATGTTGTCGTAGTTGTATTAATGACATCATCAACTATTTCGGGAAATACTTTTTCATTAGCATTATTTACAGTTTTCTCTTCAACAACACGCCACTTGTTATTGCGACGATCATAGATTTTCTTTTTGTACGTCACCTTGCAAGTACCATCCGAATCCTTGCTAACGAAACGTTCATATGTTGGTTGTTTCGTATCGTTGGCATCATGAAATTCACTCCAGGTTTTAGTTTTAACATCGTAAACCTCTTTTTTTGACACCAAATTGCTCTTTTTTGTTAAATGCTCTTGTGAGAGACTCTCCTTTTCGGAAACTTGTTTTGTGGAGCTTAAAGATTTTTTATTTACACTGTGTGTGCTTGAAGATGTTGTGTCGGTATGATCTAATGCTTTAGTGATCAGTGAGGAGGAGGAGGAGGTGGTGTTGGTGTTAGTGGTGCTGGTGCTGTTTGTGTTTATCGATTTGATATTGGTGGCTGAAGCTTTGCTTTGTTCAATACTAGTTAGTGATGCATCATTATTGTCGATGGCAGTAAAGTCATTAAAATTGTGCTTGGAAGACTGTATTGTGTTTTGCATGTTCGATATCATCGATGTCATGGATGATGTAGATGCTGACGGAGTTGGAATTGGCGTTGCCGGCATTAACACCTCATATGTTTCGGCAGGAAGAAGAATGTTATTATTGCCTAGGCCAACGTTGCTAATACCGGTTGTTGCTGGATATTTATAATGTTGTTTTTCAGTGTTGGTGTTACTTTGCTGTTCAGCTTTTGTCGTTGTGCCATTAACTGATTCTGCAGCTTTAAACTGGCTTGACATGGTTGACGATGATGTCATTTCTGTAGCACCATTTATAGTTTTAGCCAACGTTTGAAATGATTTTGTGTTAGCCATTGATTCATCTTTTATAATCACAGTTTCTGGCTTAAAGTCCACATCGACGTAACCAGTGCTGCCATCGGTTATTGCTTTGCCGGTCATTGATGATGATGTTAAGGTGGCCATATTTTGTGACATGGACTGTGACGTCGACTGAGCTGATGATGAAGTAATGGTGGAGAAGACTTTTTTCATGCTTCCTGTACTGCCACTAGTCGTTATTTCTACTACATCAATGGGAACCGAAAAGACCGGCTCCTTTATGGCGGACTCGCTAACCAAATCAATAGATGAAATCACATTTCCCATTGAGCAAAATTCATCCGACATCTCTTGATGATGTTGTGATTTTGAGCTAAATTTAGTTGATGACGATGACAATGATGATTCGTTATTCGATTGAATTTTTCTTATGCTGGTTTCACTCACAGCTGACTTTGATGATGACGTTGAGGCCTTATAGTGTTTGGCCATATGGAATTCTCCTGATTCACTTGAAATGCCGTGCACTTGCACTTGCGTGTCACCTGCTAAATCAACATCCAAATTTTTCACAGCCATTTTGGAGGGGGATGATGATGCTGAAGAAGTTCCCTGAAAGACGTTGTTGTTAGATGTGGATGATGTTGTACCAACATGTTGTTGTTGCTGTTGTTTCTTTTTGGCATTTCTTGAGACCATTTTTACTTGTTATTTGAAAACTGTTGTTTTTTATTTAAAATTTTAAACTCAATTTTAGTTTCCGTTCCACTTTCAAGTGTTTCTTAAAAATTTATAAGCTTTCAAATCTCGTTTCTTTTCTTTTTTCGAATTTTCGTTAATTGCTTCTTTTATTTCTTTACTTTTTTGCAAATAAATGTATTTTTTTCTATTATTGATTAGTTACTTGTCACGAAAAAAATTAAATAACACAAAAACACAGAAAGTAAAATAAAACAGTAAAATAACGAAATGCTTTATTTTTAAAATATTATTCACTGGCACTTTTTAGTTAATGGACTTGGTCAGGCCCATACGTACATCTACACACATGTATGTACACAAGTACGTGATGTATGTAGAGTGTGCTTTTTTTATAGACAAATAGAAAAACAACAAGAAATACTTTTTTTTAGCTAGCGAAAATATCTTATAGAATAGACAAAAAAGCAGTCTAGTGCTAGCGCCTTACACTTAGCTAATAATCAAAGTACAAGCTACGAAGAATGTCAGACAATACTAAATTATATTTAATTTTTTTTTTCGCTTCTGTTTCAAGTTAAGAAAGCTAATAACTCAATAAAAGCTTTAACACACAAATTTAAACTTAATTTTGTTTCGTTTGTTCTCTTTTTCTCTTATTTTAAATCAATTTTTCGTTTGTTTTCTGTGTTTTTAATTATTTTTTTTACTTTTTATTATTTTAATTTTCTTTTTAGTAATTAGCAGATTTAAAAAAAAATTATTTGCTTTTTATTTTCGGAAAAGTCGACCGTCGCGAACCAGCACTAAATATGAACTGATCATTTGATGTGTAAGTGGAGCTGTATACAACCTGGCTGGTGCTGGTGCTGCTGTCGATAGTTTTTTAAGGCAGCGACGACGACTGCTCTTATTTTTTTATTTTATTTTTTTAGCAATGAACATAGAAGTGGGTTTCGAATCTGCTCATACGAAAACATACAAACAAACTCTATAAAACTTTTCACATTTGGTAGCATTTAAATAAAGGCAAACGTTTCGTTTAATGAGAATATTACATGCAGAACATTATAATTTGTTAACAAATTAAACAAAATTATAAAATGTTTTAATATTTAACATTGAAAATAAGTATTCATTGATAAGATAATTCTGTCGTTTTTGTGAATAATAACATAAGTCGACTAATTTAAACACTCTTACCATGAAATATCATGGAACAATTTTGATGGGTTACTTCAAAGTAACTTAACACATACAAGATCACTCAAATGGTCTCTGTACACTCAAACGTTCAGATGGGACGTATAAAGAAGGATCATCAGAAGGGCCATGCAAACTTCATCTAAATACACACTTCCCACACACAGGAAAATTTCAATGTACAATCGTCGAAAACCAGGTTAATTTAACATTTTTCGGTAGTGATTTTGCTTCATAGGCGTTTCATGTTAATGAAAATGTTAAGGAAAATTTATCCTTTTGAATTAACTCTATTTCATGTTGATTTAATATTGCACTACAGTTAAATCAAAATGAAGTTGATACTGAAATAATACGAAACATCATATTAAATCAAAGTTATTTCGAGTTGAAACAATGTGAATTTGATATTAGAACAACACGAAGAATCATGTTGAATCAAAGTTATTTCAAGTTGAAACAACATGAATTTGATATTGAAACAACACTAAGAATCATGTTGAATTATAGTTATATCAAGCTGAAACAACATGACTTTAATGTAGATATTTTATTAATTATTTTACTTAAGTGATGGTTTTGAGCATAGACATGAGAAAACTTAATGTTGTACTCGTGCCACTTGCATGATAGTCCACGCGCTAACTACTGCAGCCACAACAGCTTCAAACTTTACTTTAGTTATACACTAAATAAATACCCATCGTATGTAAAATGAAGTTAATTTTAATTCAATAAATGATTATTTAACATAAAACTTTTTTTCAAATTAAAGTTATAGTCATGTTGATTTAAAATGAGATGTAATGTTTTTAACAAAATTGTTTTAACAGTGAAAAATTCAAAATCAAAGAGATTTAAGGTTAGATTAATAATTTTTCATTTGAAATTAATATGAAAAAATGGTAATTTTAAGCCAGCAGCAGTAAATTTTCGCGGGTATTTCGTTTTTTGTCGTCTACATAGCCGACACATGTAATAATAAAAAACAACAAGTCCCACAACTAAGCACAACAGTGAACTTTAACAATGAACAAAGCAAATAAATACTAACACACTTACAGCCCCTTTCACAATGTACGATTAAGAGTTAACGTGGACTTTAACCACAAGTTTTGTATGCCGAACTTGCCGTTAAACTCTACGTTAACTCTTAATCGTACATTGTGAAAAGAGCCGTTTAACGACAAATTATTTCTTGTAAGTTTAATACGATTTCTAATCACAATTGCGTCATGTTGATTTTACATTCCCTTTTTTTCTGTGGACACCTAGTTGTAGCAATAGAGATGGTAGGTTGGTGGACAGAATCTTTGGAAAAGATCAAATAAGCTTGGCGTTATCTAACAGCCATACCTAAACGAGAGCGGCAAGCGTCGCGCTAGCAACAGGGAAAACAACACGAGGAAAATTTTTGTGGAACATTTTAGCCCCCTAGTTCTTCTTCGTATTGGCCTTTTTGTCCCTCTATTAATAAAGTGGCCAAAAACTTCTCTTCAACGGCGATTTAGCGGGCTGAAATGTTTCACAAAAATATTTGCCATATCAAAGATCCAAGCTCAACTTTAACGCCAGAAATCATTCGAAACTTAAAATGTGTTGAAGGGTTAGGCACCTATTATGATTCACAACTAAATTGATAGTTGAGTCGTAGTTGTTAAATTCTTATTATAAATTACAACTTTCATCAAAGTGAGACAACTAGTTTTTATCAGTTGTGTTTTGGTATTTATTTCGACTATTGTGTTACTTTAACTTACTTTTAAAATTGTGATTTTAGGCGTCAATCTATCCACTTGTCAACCATTATTGTTGCCATAAAACATAAAATCTCAAGAAAAAATAGTAAGGCCAAAACTAAAAATATTTAAAATATTTTGTTATAGCTACTATGGTTTTAAAAAAACAGATAGTATAGATAAGAACCTTTTTTCGAACATTATTTCGAAGACAACTAAAATTAGTTGTGAATTATAATACAAAAAAATGGTTGAGTTGGGTCGTAACATTAACAATTCAAACTAGTTGAGTTGTGAATAATAATAGGGCCTTAATTTCGTGATCGACTATGCTGTAGATGCAATATATCGATGGTCATACGTTGACAACATGTAACTGATTTTTTAAATTATTTTTCAAGAAAGGCAGAAAACATTTAATATAAATCTCTAAAAAAAACATTCCTATCCTCAAAATAATAAAAACCGAAATTAGTTAAGAGCATCTACTAATTAATTTACGTATATTTTGCTTCGTAGTTAGAAACGCTATCAGCCCAATTATAATCTAAAATCTTCAACTGAAATGTTGTAAAAATCAGTTACGTGTTGTCAACGTATGACGACCATCGATATATTTACACAAATAAAATTGTCCCCTTAAAAATATTTCCACGGCTGTACAACAGCTTTTCAACGTAAGTGTCGAGGCAATGTAAGCGTATAAACATATTCATACTTAAAAGGCAAAACAAAAAGTCAAAAGCGTGTAGGTAACACCAACAATGCGTAGGAAATAATCAGACGCGACATGTAGCAAAAATTTATATGAACAACATGCATCTTAACGACTTTTAGACAGAATTTTAAGCCAAACTCATAACGTACAGGCTCCCTCTCTCCCGTTTCGTTTTCCTGTTGGCAGTAGCCAAACAGCTCAGCGCTTACACCAGTTTGATTTAAAAGATTTAATTTAGCATATTAACCGCTATATGATGGCCCTACTACGAAATATAAACGTGTTCAACAATTATATTGATTGACATTACGTGCGTAAATATTTATAAATATGTATACTATTTCTACTGTACAATTTTGACTTTTCTCGTAGACTACACGATCAAAAATTATTCATAACTTAGTTGAATTTCTACTGAAACAGGTCCAATAAAAGAGTTCGTAAACTCAAACAAAACATTGTTTGATATAAAATGTACAAAACAAAAAGATTTTTAAAAACTTAATGTGGCATTTCTTTTCCATAAAAAGTTTCCAGAAGAATCAGAAGATAATGAAACAATCACGTGAAATTTCTACGCATGCCCAGTGTTGCCATATGTGAAGTTTCTTGAGATGTCAAAAAGATTAAAAGATTTTAATCGTTCAAAAAAGAAAAGATTTTAATCGTTCAAAAAAGAAAATTAGATTTTTAAAAATCTGAAATGTCACTTTTACAGCACTATAGGGAGTTTACATAGTTGTTTTTAGCTTGATTTTTTAAAGTTTATGGACGAACGCCAAAAGAAATCGTTTTAGTCAATCGTTTTTGGAGTTGCTACTCGGTTAAATGCTTTTTACAACGTGCGTCCATCAACTCTAAAAAAATAAAGCTAAAAAATACTTTTAGAAAAACATTGGCTCAATTCACAACCTGTTGTATGTGTTGTAGATCGTATAAATGTTGTTGGTAATTTCCACATAAACATGTTCTTAAGCAAATGTTTATTTCGAAATTGCCAACAACATTTGTACGATCTACAACACATACAACATGTTGTGAATTGGCCAATTGTCTTTTAACTAAAATACAAATTTCTTGCTTTACAAGCACTGACGTATTGCGTAACGTAGCTAAGCGGGTATGGGGTTAAAGATTTGCTACATTTGAAAGTTTACCCCTGAGATTCATTTTAGGGGGAGTTACGAGTCCCTTTCCCCACCTTTTGCACATAAAAAGGCATAAAAAATCTTGTAATTATTACGTTTAAGGTATAAGATGTGTTTAGCACTTTCATGGAAAACATCACGTGGAACATTTTTGTGAAATATTATAACCCTCTAACGCTTCGGCGTATGGGTCTTTTTGCCTCTTCCTTGAAAAAGCACAAAAGAAACTCCTCTTAAACGGCAATGCAGCGTATGGCATAATGTCCTACAAAAATATTTGTCATACAATTTTACTATGTCTTCAAAGACAATTTGGACGCCAGAAATCATTCAAAATTTAAAATGTGTTTCAGGTTTAATTTTGTACTTATACTCTCATGCGTGCTTCACCCCACTCACGTGAACGGTGCCCATCTTTCACAATATAAATATGTTATTTTGCTGTTGAGTATTTTTATTTAAATATTATCTAGATATCTCCCATCCTCTACAGACTAATCACACACACACCTATACCTTCTTTGCGGTTTTCGGATGTTTGCTGATAAAATATGTCGGTTTTGGTTTTGATTGTTTTGCCAAGTGTGAGATTTTTTTTAATTGTTTTAATGGAATTCCATTCATTAACTATTTGTAACTTAATAAAATTTAAAAACTTTTTTCTTTGGTTTTGTTTTTAAATTAAATTTCTTTATTAATTCGTTGAAAATATTTTATTTCAATCTAAAAGCATTGTCGGCTCTGGCCCTTTTATATTAAGCTGCATGTTCCTAAGCTTGATATCAAATATGTACTTTAAAAATTTTGCTTGTTGGAATTTGTACAAGTGAAGTAAATAATATTATTGAAGTAATAAATAACACTCACATGTCTTGGATTTCATAGCAGCCACTTATTTACTGGTGCCTTTAGTAGTTTTTTTTTGCTAATTTACATGATTTGTGTCTCCGCAAATTTACAGCTTTAAATGCGAATGATTGTTTGGCTGGTTACAATCGATATTTGATTAAATTTCAAACAACATTCTCATTTAATTATGCAATCCAACTAATTTTAACTTTCAAAAAAGTTTATTTTCCAGTTGATGTTATGAATTTTTAGTTGAACTGTATTGGCTGTTAGTCCAAAGATATTTAAACCACTTCGGACTAAGTTCAATTAATTTTCAATTAAATTATTTTTAATTTTTTTGATTTTAATTTTAATTTTTATGTTTTCGAGATCAACCACGATCTAATCATCAGCGCTCTTGTTATACCATTCCACCATGTGAGGGTTGCAGTCAGCAAATACGTCTCCTCTTACGCTTAGCAGAGTCTAAATTTTTTTTCACAGAATTGCCAATGATAAATTGATGTCGTCTGAGATCGCAGTGTAACACAAGCAGGCAATTAATGCCTACCAGTTAATTAATTAATGTGTTACCTTCTTTGGGAACGGGATAGTGTAGAGAGAACAGGTGGTGAAGTGGGAGAGAGATAGAAAGCTTAATTCATTTACAACCCTGCTATTGCACGTTTTTTGTAGAGCAGTGTTGCAAGCCCCTCTGGTGTCATGTAGAGGCATTGAGTTGTTTAAGCTGTGTAGCCATTTCATTAGTTATTTTACTTTGCCGCCGGTCTGTTACAATACCGACGAAGGAGGGTGCTGTGAAGTGCATTAGGATATGTTAGTATTAATCGCTGCCGGTACTGGTGATCAGTGCTATGCTTTCATCACTTTAACAGTCCAACAACAACCAACACAATAACACACCAATACACATGAGAAAAATGCATGATGTTGTTGGCTTTCCTGAAACTAGTTTTGAACTCAAGACCTCAGGGTTTGTAGTCAAACGCGCTAAGTACTCAGCCAACAGCACCCTCGTTAGTAATCTTAGCTAACTGTTGTCCATTAGCAGTAACTTTTGTGATTTGATTTGGGATAACTTAATAAATAAACCGTTTTGCTTGTTTTAGATCGTGAAAAGTTTTTCAATGGCAATCTGAGCCGGAGATGTCAAAGAAGTGTTCCAGTCCTATAAACCTATGTTGGGCTCCTCTGTTGGGTTCTAGCATGACCTTCATGGCTAGGCAACCAGAATGACATTAGCTTCTTTTGAACACCAAGTTCATTTACAGATGTGACAAAATCCATGAGAACACCCGAACTTAATCTCAGAATAGATTAAGACCTTAAGCTCTGCCTGGCTATCACACATCAAGTAGATACGAATTCGTTTACATTTTTTTCTCAGGCATTCTCTAGCACAAATGAGTTTAACTATGGGATTGGCCCTTGGGAATTTAGGAAGGTATACCCCTGCCCCGGATCACCATTTTCTTGTTTGGAACCAGATGTGGCCAGCATCTTCGTGCCATGAGTATGGCCGACTTCATAAACGCCACAATACATTTCAGTGATGCGACTATACATTGTTTACAACAACAAAGCATACACGACTTTGCATCACTGCAATGCATTGTGGCGTTTATAAAATCGGCCTATAGTTCAGCCATTGACTCCTTTCACTGGTTAGAACGTCAAAGTTATTGTTCAAGACTATTGTCGGTTGTATTTGATACTTATTCTAATAAATGGGTCTTGCAGAAAATAACCCAGTATTTACCGAAGTGCACTCCTGCGGCCTCCTGGTTCACTATAACGTGCAAAGGGGAAATATGCAGAATGGCACCCAGGGAATATGTAGGACATGTTTTCATTGCCCCGCTGATCGAAATACATACTACGCGGCAGGCACGGGTACAAGGGGGAGGGAAGAGAATATTTCCCCCTCTAAAACTAATCAAATATACCCAATTTCTATTGAGTTTCTAAAAGAAATTTTGCAAAGTAGTATGTTTCAGTTGAAAGTTTCCTCCCCCACACAAAATCTCAAGCTGGAACCGCACCTGCTAGGAGGAATACCTTCGGGTAGTGCTCTAGTAATGACTTGTTTAGTTTTTGGCCACCAAACCAAGGCAGCGTATGTATATCAGTATTGGTTTTATTGTGATGGTAAATGACCAATATATTATTTGATTTTGCCAAATAGCCGTTGGCAGACATGAAGTGCCCTGATAGTTTTGTTGGCAGTATAGGAAACATATTGATTCCAGGTGAGAGAATTGTCCAGAATGAACCATATTTTCGTCTGGTAAATGGTGCGATGATTGTCTTTTCCGCGCTAATGGTCAACTCCCTATCCTTACACCATTTGTTAGTTATATTTAGGGATTGTTGCATCCTTTCCGACATGGTTCCACCCTCCCCTCTACCACAGATATGATAACGTCGTCGGCGTAACCATATGTTCGGAAGCTCATGTTGTTAAGTTGCTCAAGCAGTTCATCGATGGCCATCGTCGACAGTAGAGGATATAAAACGCCAACTTGTGTATATCTTCTAGTTGTTCTTATGATACTCGATGTCCCACATAGTTTTAATCCAACAACCCTGGATGACAACATTTCTAAAGTCCGGTTTTTTTTAATTTTCGGAACTCCTTTTCTATCAAGAGTGTTACCGATCGCGTTGCATGGTGTTATGTCGTATGCTCCTTGAATGATATTTGGTTAGCGCCTATAGCTATTTGTATGACAGTGGCTAAGTAGTGTATGACTGTTACCGTCGATTTAACCGTCTGGTAGACAAATTGAAACTAGTGTATTGGATACATTGTTAGGTAGGTTATTCGTAATATATCTATCCAGAAATTTCTCCATCGATCTGAGACTGATGGGTCTAAATGATTTAGGTAGATGCGCAGATCTACTGCCTGCGGTATAAAAACCACTTAAACACCATGCCAAACCTTATTCTGGACAGTAATCTCGACCTTATTGTAGGAGGCTTCTATAGATAACATCTGGGCCTGGGACTTATTTAGTCATTTACAAAGACTCTGTCCGCCAACTCACGATCTCTGTTGGTACAACTAAGTGTCCTTTGAGGGAGCGAAAACGGATTTACTGGCAGTGATCCTAGGAAGTGTTTACCTAAAAGAAGTTTACATGTCTCTTCTGGTGATTCTGTATAGGTCCTATCTGAACTTTTGAGTATAGTCGTACTGCGCCAGGCATATTATTGATCCGTGATCGTCTAAGAAGCGCTCTTTTAGGAAAGCCAAAAGATTAAAACAACACCAATCCAAAGCAGAGAAAAATGTTGTACTGTTATTCTCTTTGCAAAAGCAAAATATATTTTAACTTTTATCTAATAAATGTATGTGTATAATGTGTGAATTTAGTATTAGCAAATTTTATAGCTTATGGCTCCCAAAATTCTGAACCGATTTTAGCCAGATATAGATTGTGCACATCTGTCAATAAATATCTTTAAAATGGTGTAAGTTTTGTCAAAATCGGCTATATAATTTGAGCGTAAAATGCATAACAAAATATCAGCTTGCCTATTAGTTATATAAACACATATGTACATACATACGTTGAAATTTATTTTTAACACTCTCTGTAATGATTGACTTATAGCCAAATCCATTTCATTTATAATAACACTGGGGCCTATTAATCCTATGAGTCAAAACAAAATAACTGTTTTAAACGCGTTTCTTCGAAATAATGCATCAGCATGAAATATTTACAAATTATTTAAACAAATGGGAACTCATTTAGAAAAGAGAGCAAATAAAAACGGCTTTAATAAAAAAATTCAATTAAAGTTGAAGTTTAAATATAAAATCGCATTCATACAAATAAACAATGACAGTGGCAGCAGCAACTGCAACAAAAACAACAACAGACAAATTAACCTTCCGAATGAAGCTTTTGAGAAAAAACATGACGTAATTTTCACTGCTTTTTCACTTGTTACTCGTAATTTAGTGTTAAATTTTTATTTCTGTTTTTTTTTGAGTTTGCATTCTTATGACTTTAAATTTTAGATGAATTATATTTTATTGAGGTACCAAATCTTAACGAAAAAAAGAGTATGATGGAAAAAGTGGATTGTGAAAAAGAGAAAAGTTGTCATTTAATATTGTAGACAAGTAAAACGTACAATGACAATGAATGATGACGTTATTTTATTTACATTTTAAAACTTTATTTTTAATTGACATTTAAGGGTAAATTATGCGATTTCTTTTCATTATTTTCAATACGATGACATCTGTTTTGAAATCATTGAAAATTCTTAGAAATCTTATTGATATTTCAAATGTGTTTTCTATTTTTGTTGTTTTAATCAAAAAATTTATTTATTTCATTTAAAAAAATCAATTAAAAGCATAGAATTAAATAAAAACAAACAATATTGTTTGTTTATTGGTAAGAAGAAAAAAACAATCTGGTTTTGACTGCTGCCGACTATCAAAATGTATTCCCCATGCAGGGAAGACGAGAAGGAAACAGCTTTAAAAAATTTTTTTTTATTAATTGCAATACATGTCTATACGACATACACAAATACTGATAATTACTGTGGCTTACAGGCGCCCACGTAATTGTTTAAACAATTTCAATTTATTTTAACTCGAATGACTAATTTATTTTGTTTTATTTGAAATTTATAATTTAATAGTTACTTATTGTGCTAAATTATATTTAAAATGCTAGACATTATTAGCATGTTGTTTTTTTAAATATCATTTGAATATTAACGAATAATTTATATATTTAAAAAAATTTTAAACTGAATTTCAAATAGGAAGTGATTTCTTTAACTTCCCGCAATATAACAATGGGAAGTTACTGATTTAATCTCGATTTTCGAAAAACAAGTTTTCATCAGATCTCGACGTTTCGAAGTTCGTATGGATGTGTGAAAGTTTTAAGCCACCGTTCCGATTTAGTTCAAAATCTAATCAGCTTAAAACTTACAAAACTACGTCGATTGCTGAAATCGGTCTTTGATAGTCAATAAATTTTTAGGACTTGAAAAACTGTATTGAATACTGCAAAATTATTAATCTATGTAAATCGGTGTTAAGTGGTTCGTGAGATATTTTTGTCAAAAATGTGGAAACAATTTTAGTTTTTTTTTATATTATTCAAAAATATCTACGAATTTTCTTGATATTAGCAGGAATTTCCACGGATGACCGTATCTCATATTTTTTCATTTGGCATACGAGTATGATGCATTATTTTTGAAGCCGACAACCAAAAGGAAGCTTTTTGCCGAAATTCCTTGATATTTCGCTACCTCAGTATTGGTTTGCTCCATAAACATAGGAAAAAGCATTAGAAAGGAGCAAACCAATACTGAGGTAGCGATTTGGCATAACTATCGTTCTAGTAGATATAAATGTGTATGCACATTTTTTATGATGTTTATTTGTCGTTATGAGGTGCGAAAGTGTTGTCGTTCTTGGTTTTTTTTAATTATTGTAGCGAACTAGAAAAAATAAAACAAACAAAAAATTAAAATAAGTGATTCTTATAGGAAATCGTTTGATCTTTAAAAAAATCTTTAATTAAAAAAAATTCGTATTCAAAACCGGAAATGACCAATTGAAACTAACATTTTTCTAACTTCGACATGTTTTATTTTTTTTTAGCAAAATTCTCCTAGGGTGTCCTCAATATACTGCGAAAGTTTGATAATGAGATCTCCATAAGTTGAAAAGTTATGCAAATTTCTTGACATGCCCGCTTCCCAACACCCCCAACTTTTGCTCATTGTTATAGAGAATCAGTATAAGATATCGTGTAAACCTTACGTATTAGGTGTGTACAGCATTTTTATGTAAAACTACACGAGAAATAATATCATTGAACATTTTAACCCCTTCTTAAAAAGGGGCCAAAAACTCCCCTTCGACAGCGAGATAGCGGGCTGAAATATTCCACACAAAAATCGTCGTAATTGAATTCGTAATTCGTTCGTTTTTGAAAACAATAAATTTCTAAACTCAACTAGAACGCCAGAGGTAATTAAAAACTAATTCTGAATAAGTACGAAATTAACCCTCAAGCAAATTTTAAGTTTGTGCTGATTTATGGCGTTCCAGTTGAATTTAGAAATTTATTGTCTTCAAGGATTTTGTCATTTCCGGTTTTGAACATTAATTTTTTTAATTACATATTTTTTTTTAAAGATCAGACGATTTCCTTCCTATAAGAATCACTTATTTTTTCAAGTTCGATACAATTGGAAAAAAATCAAAAACGGCAACACTTTCGCACCCCATAACTCGACAAATAAACATCATACCAAAAAAAATTCGCACACATTTATAGCTACTAGAAGTAAGTTATGCCACATATCAAGGAATTTCGCCAAAATAATTTTTGGTTGTCCGCTTCAAATATAATGCCCCATTAGGGATGAGCAAGTCAAAAAAAAAAATGTTTCGATATATATATATATATATATATATATATATATATATATATATATATATATATATATATATATATATATATATATATATATATATATATATATATATATATATATATATATATATATATATATATATATATATATATATATATATATATATATATATATATATATATATATATATATATATATATATATATATATATATATATATATATATATATATATATCGATATCGATATATTTTTAAATATCGATCGGCATCGATATATATCGAATAAAAAAATATCGATATATCGATATTTTTCAACAATGATAATTCATACGTAGTCCCCATTTTTTTTTTAAATAAAAGAAAAAAAGTACCTTTCTTATAAATAATTAAGCTGGAAGGAGTTAATTTCCAAGATCCTTACTGTTCCACCAATATTTCATGGAACATGCATCAACAAAATTACACTCAAAGAATGATAATTTTTCGAATATACAAAATATTATAAATATTTGATTTTTTGATAAAGACTGTGCCGAAATGTTTTTAAAAATTGCATAAAAAACAAAACCAAAGCTAAAAAAATCGAATTTGATACTGCCGATATATTTGGAAAAAATATCGATATATCGAAATTAAAAATATCGACGATATATATCGATATATTTTTGAGAAAAAATCGATATATCGATACCACTACAAGAACAGCTGTTTTAGTAAATTTGAGAATGTGTGCGTCATACAGACAATAGATTTTGGCACATGTCTGGGAGTTTTCTATCAACAACGGGCATGTGTTAGTAAATTTGAGAGAGCTTATGAATGTGTGCGACTCACAGTTAATGGATTTGACATATTTCTGAGGTATTTCTACCAACAAAATATATGTGTTTTTTGGTGTTGTATTTGTTTTAGATATAGTGGTACTGGTACTGGTAATGAATATGCCTTGGGTACATTCGTAAATTCAGTAAGTCCCCGTACAGACTTGAAATTTTGTTGCAGAAACTATTAAGCTTATAGGTGAGAGAGGTGAGAAGATTGCGGAGTTTCATGTGCTGTGTAATTCTCTTTTGCTTTGAAATTCGCACTGTCAATTTGAAGTTGGATATAGGTGTATTTGACGTTCTATTTTACTATGCATAAGAAAATAGGAAAACTAGAATTTCATAATGTTGACACTAATGCAATTCTGCAGCAGAATTAAAAAGGATTCAGCAACAAAAATTACAAGTCTGGAAATCCATCATTTAGCAATACTTTTCTTTGTCAAAAGTTTCCAAACAATTGACAGTGCTACCACAGATTTCTGCAACTACGGCAGCATTTTTACTAGTGTTGCAAAAGTTTGAATGCCGATTGCACAAATTTACCGCATTTACGAATTCATCATATTTCTTGTATAAAAACATGTATTCGATTTACTTTCGACCAGAATTTTCTAAATTTTTCGGTATTTTTGACATCAATATGTACATATCTTTCGAACCAATAAACCGATTTAGATGGGATTAGCGCAAATCGGTGCGGTTTACCAAGTTCTAAATATACTCGACGAGAATTTCGGAAGACATAAAAAATATTCAAAATATCATGGAGGAGAAAAGAAAGGCCCTGCGTCGAAGGACGGCTACATAAAAATCCTATATTAAGCGAATGAGAAAGTCCTTGGGGCCAACCGAACGCCGGCTATACATAAATGCAAGGGTGGAGGAAACATTTGCGCACGGACAAAACCCTCTACTCAGAACATATTTGAAATGAGCATTAATTAACGTTAAGCTTCTTTCGAAATTAAAGATGACAACGAACTACTTTTTAACTGTTTTTTATAAGGAGCTTTAAAAAAACTATTTATAAATAATTTAATAATACCTTTCCAGCATATGTATGTATAGTACATATGTATGTATATGTACGTGTGATATCTATAAAATCTTAATCTTTTGTACAATATAATCTTACTCACACCTTTTTATCTAATAACTTTTGTAAACATTCTTTTTTCGCAATTCCCATTAATAAAGCAATAAACCTATAATTTTCAAGTGTTTCGTTCCAAATGTGAACTTCCAAGTATTTTTAAACAAAATCAATATTTATCACACCTTTGTTTGGAAGATCACTTCATACATATTTATGTACGTAATAAAATCCTATAAAGTTAATGAGTTTAATTTCGAACAAAGTTTGAGTTTATTATACGTTCGAGTTTTTTAATTATTGCAACATGACTTTTTGTTTAGAAATAAAATTTTTTTATAAATTTTGCTAAAACCTTTGTTTAATATATAATTCGATTATATTGATAATAAATAATATAAATAAACTAATAGTAAAAAAAACATTTTTAAAAACTCCTTTTATTTAAGTGATCTAACTCTGTATATGCGCGGCACTGCCCACTTTTCTAATCACAATGTTGTATTGTTGCGGGTAGTCAATGTGTGCGCAAAGTTTCATAAGTATCGGTTAGGTATAAGTAAGCTAGCAGAATGCCAGAGCAGATACTGACAACCACCATAAAAGTAGAAAGAACAAACACTTGAACGCAGATGAGATTTGATAGCGACCATCGAAAACAGCGACTGTTTCGTGTTTTCTATAGTATTATGTAATTAGCTTTTCTTGTATAACAATAATTTCTCTTAAAATGTACATCATCACATTTTATTATAGGTACTTTTCCTTGAAAGGTAGTTTTTCTAATAAGGTACTTTTTCTAAAAAAATACTTTTTCTCAAAAGTAATTTTTCTTAAAAAGGTACTTTTACTTAAAAAGGTACTTTTACTTAAAAAGGCACTTTTACTTATAAAGGTACTTTTACTTAAAAAGGTACTTTTACTTAAAAAGGTACTTTTACTCAAAAAGGCACATTTACTTAAAAAGGTACTTTTACTTAAAAAGGTACTTTTACTAAAAAAGGTACTTTTACTTAAAAAGGTACTTTTACTTAAAAAGGTACTTTTACTTAAAAAGGTACTTTTACTAAAAAAGGTACTTTTACTAAAAAAGGTACTTTTAATAAAAAAGGTACTTTTACTAAAATAGGTACTTTTTCTTAATATGCAACGTACTTTTTCTTAAAAATGTACTTCTTCTTAAAAATTTACCTTTTCTTAAAAAAACCCAAATTAAAAAGAAATTGCTAAAATGAAAAAAATCGCTACAATATAACAAAGCGCTAAATGAAAAAAGACCCAAAACTAAAAAAACTCGAAAAAAAACTAAACACCCTAAAGTTAAATAATAACAAAAAAAAATGTCTCAAAAATTAAAAAAGCGCTGGAAAGAATAAAAGCACCAAAAATACTAAAACAAAAAAAAAAGTCAATACAAAAAACACCTCAAAAATTAAATAGAATAGCCAAACGAAAAAATCAGCAAAATGAAAAAGCGCTAAAGTGAAAAAAAGCACCAAAAGGAAAACAGTTGCCAAAAACTAAAAAAATCGCAAAAATTAGTTCCGCTAAAAACCGACTTCAGTGCAAAGATCTTATGGAACAGATTACAAAACGGACGCAATATAGCGTTGGATCAAATGGTGTGTTTGTCTACAAATAAGATGTCCGTCCACAATTTTTCATAGTACCAATCCTCTGATGTCTATTCAAATATAATATTTTTCAAAACGGTAAAGAAATGGCGCAGTTATGCGATAAGTAATATATCGACCTATCACCCGATTTTTAATGCTATGGGATTAAACTGAGAGGAAACCCTTTCAAACATAAAAAATGCCCTGCAGGTTTTCGAAAAAAATTTATAGGACCAACTTGCACGTAAACTCTTTCAAACAAAAAATATATAATTTTGAAAATCAGTTCACATAGGTTCACATGCTTGGGTTGAGCAAATTTCCCCACCGATTTTCGAAAAAAAATATGCAACAAAACTGCAAGCAAGCAGTTTAAAACAAAAAAAAAAACAACAATTTTGAAAATCTGTTAACATATGACAGAGTTGTGTATTGTGGGAGCAAATTTTCCCCTCCCTTTAAAAAAAAAAATTATGGGACCAAACTGCAGGCAAACCCTTTGAAACAAAAGAAGAATTTTGCAAATCGGTTCGCAATGACGAGTTATGCATGGGGGGGGGAGCAAATTTAACCCTCCAATTTTCGAAAATAAAAATTATGGAACCAAACTGCAGGCAAACCATTTCAAACAAAGAAAGAATTTTGAAAATCGTTTCACAAATGACAGAGTTATGCATGGGGGAGCAAATTCTCCCCTCCGATTTTCGAAAAAATTTATGGGACCAAACTGCCGGCAAACGCTTTCAAATAATAAAAAATCGGTTCACAAATGACAGAGTTATGCGTCTACAAACATAAAAAATACACACGAATTGATAACGTCCTTCTTTTTTGAAGTCGGCTAAAAACGAAATAAAATCGTTAAAACAAAAAGCCCTAAAACGAAAAATTACGCTAAAATTAAAAAGTCCCTAAAAACAAATAAAAATCGACAAAATGATAAAGGGTATATGGTATTTCGTGCGCGATTCGAATTATTTAATTTTTGGTTTAAGGCCATTTTTCATGGATTCCAATATTTCAGCAATTAATTATTGAAATGATTCAAGTGAAATTTTATTTTTATTTACCTCCACATCACTGTAACTGCACTGCTGTTTTTCAATTATTTGAACAATTTATTTATATTCGTGATTAATGTTAATTTATATGGGAAAAAATTATATAAAATAAAATTGTCATACATTTTGTATATTTTAACTTTATTTGATTTGTTTGCACCATAAACAACATTTCTGACTTAAACTGAATTGACTTTAAACAGACAAAACAACATAAAATTCACTAAAAAGGTTGGCAAATAAATAACATTTTTGTTTGTGATCGAGACAAAAATAAATAACGAAATTTATTTGCTGGAGTTTAAGCAATTGTCTATATGCAGCATTTCGTTGGTGCTTTACCAACTCATCAGTAGACTTTAAACACAATTTTGAACAGCTACAAACCCTTTATCTTATGTACAAACTTTTAAAAGCCATTTGAGAATTTACAAATATATAGAATATAGGGTTTGTAACTGTTCAAAATTGTGTTTAATGTCTACTGAGGAGTTGGTAAAGCACCAACGAAATGCTGCATATAGACAATTGCTTAAACTCCAGCAAATAAATTTCATTTAAAATAAAATTATGACAATATGTCAAATAATAAATTTCTTAAAGTTAAAATAAATAACTTTAAAATTAGTTGAAATAAATGAATAATTACAACTTTAGAGTTTTAAAGCTTCCTTCCAAAAATCCCTAACTACAAAATCGGCTTTTTAATAAATTTCGATATATTTCACTTACATACATAAGTATTATAAGAATCAGACTTTCCGGATTAAAAATAGCGATATAATTAAGAAAATCTAAAAGGAAAAATACCTGACCGATTACGTAGCATATTTATTGCTTCTCCAGTAATATTATGAATATGTTAGTTAGGGCGTTTTGCGTTTCAGGTGACGACATATTGGATTTTATATATTTACCTTGAAAATTACTGTAAAGGGTGGTCGAAACTTAGTCAAGAAAATAATAGAAATATTGAAACACGAAAAAATACATGTTTCAATACGAAACGGACTAAACCAAAAATTACACTGCCTGACAATTTTAAGCTCTTTGGAAGTTCTGTAAATACATTCATATTTTCCAATATATCCTACTTAAAGTATATTTAATAAAAAGACTTGAATTCGCCCTCAAAGTTCTTGTAATTATAGAGTTGTGTATCAGCTCCCACCTGAACTTCACCATGTCGTCTACATAATTGGATAGTTCAACAAATAGCGTAAACATGTTGGCGATTTCGAGTGCTCCTCCCACTGCGTCTGGTACAACCACTTTAATTCTGATATTTTTAATCAGAATAATTTATGAATCATGTAGAATTATTTGTAATAATTTCAATAAAATTGATTTATCCGTTCGGGAAATACCGTTGTCGAAATTTTTTGAAATCGATTTTTTTTATTCGAAAATCTTTTAATATTTAAAAAACTGCGTCGAAACTGTTATAACACGTAACATTTTATCCCAAAAGAATTGGTCACTTTACAATGTTCCAGGGAATAAGAAAAATACCGACGTAAATTAATTTTAGCGTACACGGTGGAACATAGCAACGTTGTTGACGGAGGACGTAGCACTCCCTCATCACTAATTCATGTGTATTTTACGAATATCATCATCTTTAAATGGCTGCGATCGTATGTAAATTATAGTATTTTTTAATAAAAGGCATATATGTATGCAGATAGAATACGAGAATTATTCATTGTTCCAATAAATAGAAACACTCAAATGATTGAAAGTTAAAATTTACTGTCACTAACTACCCAGGAAACAATTTTTGCCGACATGTCTAACATCAGAAAAAAAAAACAAGACTTCACCAGACAATCAGCCGAGTTTTCTAAATTCCCTCAGACATTTGGCGGAGCAGTAGGCAGTTTTCTGGTACGACGTTTCTGCACATTGTCTGAAATATTATCCGATTAATATCAGAATAGTCTGCACATTATCCGAAGGTAATTTAATTTCGTTTAAGACATTTAACAGAATAGTCTGCTCATATTCTGATCTAAATCTTACGACTTTTAGCAGCCATTTAGCAGACATTTTTCCGACATTGTTCAGATATGTCGAAAATTCCTTTAGAATTTCCTCAGAAAATTCGTCTGAATTCGTACAGAATTCCCTTGGATATTTCGGCATATTTTTTAGAACTTCCTCAGATAAAGAGTTCCGGTTTCTTGTGAAGTCTGACCGACTTCAAACCGAAATCGGCAAAAATTGTTTGCTGGGTAACGCTGAATTAGCAAATTAGCTCATGTTGCTTTTTCTTCCTTCTTTTGTTTTTACTCAAGTCAAAGATTTAATTTTAAGAACACGAATAAAACGCGTAAGCCGCCTTCGATAAACAAATTAAAAACAAACAATATAAGTAGATCGATCATACACTCCTACTAAAAACTCTAAATACTTCCAAAACCGGCTTAATTAACAAAAATCACACTCAACTCACATTGTTAAAAACAACTTATTAACCAGTTCTAAAGCAAATAACAAAAAAAATCTTTGAAAATATGAATAAACAAATGTATAATAAGGGGAAAGAAATTTGTATGAAAACAAGGTCATTTGTATAGCTGTATGTACACATACATACATATATACAAGCATACACACAAACATACTATAGATATGCGAATTTTGTTCACTAACATTAAAATCAAAACAAATGAGTTATTAAAATTTAAAATGAAGCTGCTTTTTTAGCATTCATTAAAAGGTAGCTAGCTACTAGCTAGTATTTTTAATGTGTTATTACATCCACAACAGTCACTAACAAAATTTAACGTTCAAACTAAACGAAGACCTTTTTGAAGATATTTTTCGAATTAAATCCATTTCTAGTCCACACGAAATTCATACGAGTACATTCTACGAATACATTTGAGTACTCTTTGCAGTCCTCTATTACTTATACTATTCATGACTAGAAATATGATGCAAGAGTTACATGAGTTAAAATAATTTGACTCAAACTCAACTTCAGCTTGATCCATAAATTAAAATTTACCATCACTGAATTAGCGTTAAATTAAACCATTGCTACGCGTTGGTAGCCCTGGTTTGTTGTGATATTTTATTGGAGAGTATTTTAGTGTTTATTGAAAAATAAAAAATCTGTTATGTGATGAAAATCGATAGATTTAAAATCGCGCGATTTCGCATAACTAATTATAGACAAATAGGTGTTCTGTAAATCGCACAATACAGTGAAATCGAATTTAAGTTCGAATAAAGTATTTTAAGTCTCGAAAACAAAAAAAAATCATCATTCAGTAGAATTTGTTTTTGAAATCGCGAGATTTGAAATCGATTGGTTTTCCTCACTTACCATAATATATGTATGTATATTTTAATTGAGGTCGACTTCTGGAATGGTTGGTTTACGTGGCAGCCAGCTACACGCAAGCATTCAAGTACAATGAAGATGATTCAGTTTTTACAGACCACTACATTTGTCAGCGTCAAACTGTGTGTGTACAAATCCATGTTCCCGAATCCAGTAATCGGTACTAGATCCATCCCGTCGCATTCTAATCAATCTAATCAAGTTGCAATTTCGCGCATTCGTAAAAAAGGTGGAAATCCTAGCCTACTAGCATGTCTGCCGATCGCCCAATGTCCCGTCTCTACTCGCGATGTCGTTACGGTTTATGTTAGTTAATTGTGTTGAGCTTGCGCCATCTATTTTCAGCTTTTTGCAGATTTTGTTGCTTATAGTGCCAAATGGGATGGCAAGCGATTCAGCAATGGAGGCATCCAGAGTAGAGCCAGCCATGGCTGCTCATCCGCCTGTTTGTTGCCAGGGAAGTTACTATGTGCGGGAACCCAGAACCTAACCTGAATAGCACATCCTTGCACTAGCTAACTAGAGTAGAAAAAGGGGTGTGTGACCTTAGAGGCAGAAATGCCGCCTGGCTGTCGACAAAATGAAAATTCTCCTATAAGCCTTCCAATCACTCAGCACCCTGCCCGCTTCCGTAATACCCAGTATTTAAGCCTGAAATACATTTGCTCCATCGGTATGTCAGAAGGAGTGCCGTCAAGATGAAAATACTCCAGAGCTAACACCGCAGATCATCCTTGACCAATCATCCAATCATACTCTCTTTCTATGTTACCTACTTTTCACTCCCGCCTGAATGGAAATAAGACTTTGAAAGCGCTATTAAAGTCCAATAGAGGTGACCATAAGTTCTTGCCCTCCACTACCCAGATACACCCAATACATGAAGGTCAAGCCGAATTAAGTTTAGTATAGCGGATCCGTAAGTCAGTATGAAACGTACAAATATTGTATAAATCAATTTTAGAATCTTAGTAACCACACATCCTATGTCATTAGTAGTAAGCAATTGTGACCTTTTTAGGCTTGTGTTGCACATTTAGTTTCCCAACCTAGTGCTGTTCCTCTGCATGCACATTGGGATTTTTCGCTATTGCCTAGTTTTGCAACAACGTTTCTGGACTATAACATGGTTATTATCCAGTGGCTAATGTATTCCTTAAGCTGTTTTTAGACTGTTCGACTTCTTCACAAAATGCAACCCTGATATAAAGTTATTGCTTTTTTAAAACTTTCCACAACTCATTAGATCAGTGTTCCATTTTCTACAGAAGTCAAACGGCTTGTGAAATATTGTAAAACAGGCATTAACATTACGGAGATCATGTTGGACGAATATGAAAAATTATTAAAGGCACCTACTATGTCTAAGAAGGCAGCCGAAATATACTGTTAAAGTTACCACCTCGTGTAGGACCGGCCATACTACCACTTTTCAGTCATCGATTGATTTTGTCTTTATTTAATGTATAGATTCTGAAAAGCAAACCAACCAACTTGAAAAATTTGTTTTGTCGGGTATATTTTCAATTGTTTTTGAAAGCAGGTGCAGAATATACCGACCAGTGCATTAATTACATTTCCAAATGGATTCATTAACAGACAGAAACAACTTAATTATTTACCAACTAAAACATGAATAGATGTTTCTTTATGTTCTTTACTGTTTAATCTGTTTACTATTAAATAGGTCACTATCAACCTAAATTATTTAATCAATAAAAACTCATTTTATAAAACTATAACAGAAACATTTGGCATTAAGCGCCCACGATTTGGAGTAAAAGCAATAAATAATAATAACAAAAACATACAAAGAAATGAATAAAAGAAAATGTTCATGTTTATTACAAATAAAACAAACATTGTTTAGGAAATAGTTATTAAATAAAAATATATTGAAAATATTTAACAATTTTTCTCAAATAAATATAAACATATAACATTTATTTTCTTATCAGCTTTTAAAGCCAATAACAACTAAAAAATGCCTCCGAAAAATTTGAGGTATTTGCAACAATAAATATAATGTTGATAAAAAAACTTGTTTGTACATACTTCTAAGAGAATATCTAATATTTTAGTCATAAGTACTTATGTATACATAATACGTACAAATGTATACATACATACATATATCCACGTACATATCGATGAACTTCGAATAAAACAACGTATTTCGAGTTAAGATGATTTTGCAGGTTTGTTTATTTATAAATGTAGACTTTTAAGGCCTTTCCTTTTGGTCTAACCGGCATATTTCGTCGATAGTTACACTGCGAGAAATTTTTTACCAATATGTTCCCGACTCGTGGGCGTTGAAAAGAGAACACATCACTTAATGAGAGCAAAAATGTTAACAAAATACCTTAAAATCAAAAATATTTGTACAGTAGTTTGACTAATATTAAAGAAACCAACCATCACAGGACAAGTACCTTAGGTTTGAATCTAGAACCTATTACTCACTGATTATCTTAATTATGTCAATGGATCCCCCCTCCAGTAACAAACTCATGTGAAAGTGACAGGTCCCTCCCATATAAACTTCCAGAACTCGAACCGGTTGCTGGTCCTTGGGAGCCAGTCACTTGACAGATTCTTTTCCTTCTAGAGGAATTACAGAGTAGCCTCTTAGTCTGCTCTTTTTCACCCTAGTCCAGATTTTCGGAAGCAGATTTTTGCCAAGTAAGTTTTGACTCTACATACTTACGTGCGTACTAGGTATAAATGCTCTATGGTATAAGCATTCTTATTTAATTTTTTATTATTTATTTTTGTTGTTATTGTTATTTATTCATTGTCGTATTTACTCAAAGTTAGATTTTCAAGAGTAAAAAAAAGCGAATAAAATTGAAATGTTTGTACTTTGTAAACGAATTTAAATTGTGTTCACCTTGAAAACTGATTTGGGTGCCAGCAATTGAGTGAGTGCAGTGCAGTTGACAAAGTAGTTTTTAAGGAATGAAAAGCTCAAATAAGCCTCATAAATGGGAGAGGATTCCATAAATGTATGAAATCTTGAATGTATAGTATGTATAACGCACTACAGACAGAGGTGTAAAAGAAATATTTGACTCAAATTGATTTTTAGACTATGTAATCGTTTTTATAAAAGCATAACTCAACAAGAATTTTTTTTGCCGATTTCGGTGCGAAGTCGGTTAGAAACTCTGCACGAAATGCCGAATTCGTATCCGAAGTTGGTCAGAAAACGTACTGAAAATCATGAGAGTGGTTGGCAAGAAACCGGGCCTCTTTGCCTAAGGATATTCTAAAAACTATGCCCAAATGGCTAACAGAATTCTGTACGAGTTCTAAGGAATTTCCTAGGGAAATTCTTATCATTGATATCTGAACAATATCGGAACATTTTTTGACAAAACTTCAGAAAATTTTCCGCTTTATCTGATACTTTTTAATTCCTGTCGCATTCATATGTCGGAGAAAAGTCGGAGCTAAAATTAGAAATTTCTCAGAAATTTCGTTTATGCCACTTATGCCAGCTCATCAGAAAAGATTTACCCATATTTTGTAAGTTTAAAACCCCACATATTTGTGCACATACTCTCAAGAGATAATTGAGAATTATTTCGAAAACTAAAATCAGATATTGTGCAGAAGTGACTGCTAAAAGTCGTAAGAGTAAGACGTAGATCAGAATATGTGTAAAATGTCTAAAAGGAAATTAAAGTCCGAGGGAATTTTAGACAACTCGGTTGAATGTCTGGTAGTCTCAAATTTTTTCTAACGTTAGACATGTCTGCAAAATATGTGTCCTAGGTATTAGTAGAAAATTCCTATTAAATGTCTGAATTAATTCAAGACAACTCGGTCGATTGTCTGACAAAGTCTCAGACATCACAGAAGTCTCAGAGCTCACAAAAGGCTTAATAAATTTTCTAGGCGTTTGGTTATAGCTCAAAAAAGGCTTAATCAATTTTTATTGTGCACATCTGCAAATACGTACACAGAAAAAAATAGACAATAATTATGTTTAATAACACCATGTTATTGAAAGAATTTCAATAACATTTATCATTCAAAATCGATTTTATTCTTTCAAAATCGGCTGTCAAATTTTAGCGTAAAAGGGTTCACAAGGAGTCACCTTGCCTAATAATTACATCGATTTCAGAGTAAAATTAAGTCGGTGAGGATTAAATGTTTTCCACTTGTCAACCTTAAGAATGTATTCTTTTTAATCACTGTCCAAAAGAATCTAGATACGACCAAACACACACAAAAATTAGATTCAATTCTTGCGGTTTCTTTATAAAGAAATGACAACACAAAAAGAAAAACACAACAAATTGTAAAAAACAAGAAAAACAAAGTATTTATATGTACGAAAAAGAAAACAAAATAAAAACAAGTTGAGCTCCAACAAGTGTCCGTCTGACGGTCTCGCCTGTCTCGTCTGTATTTGTAAACACGCAAAATATAAAAATAAAAAAAATCGTATCTCACTTATAAGCCTCGAACAGCAAAATCAAACATTTATTGTTACAGTAATAATTAAATACGAGTATCTATCAAGAAGAAAATTAGATTGAAGTAAGAAATGTTAATTAAGGGTAATATTTAATATTTCTATTGTTTTCGTGAATAACCACATAAGTCTATTTATTTCAAACGTTCTTCTTATAGGTAAAAAATTTTTCGAAGTAGCAAGGACCGATACACATTCCAAGTTCTGAATGATTTCTAACGTTCAAGTTGAGTTTGGAGCTTTGGTGTCTTTGAAGGAAGAACTATGTATAATAGAATTTAGTGACAAATATTTTTATTAGGACATTTCAGCCCGCTAAATCACCGTTGATGGAGTGTTCTTGTCGCTTTTTACGAAAGGGCCAAAAAATAACCTTACAGGAAATCGTTACAGAATTAAAATGTTCCTCAAATAATTTCCTCGTGGTGTTTTACATAAAATTAGTGAGTACATCTTGTGTCATAAGCATTACAAGATTGCTGATTCACTTTCAGCCAAATTTTCCCGGGGAGTTTTTTATCTTCCCATTCATTTGTTCCCGGTGAAAAACCCTCCTATTCTAAAAAGCAGGGGATTAAACAAATAAGGGAGAGGGAAAATTCTGGATCAGATGTTTAGTGTTTACATATTATTCTGCACTAACGCAAGAGTTCAGTAATAGAAATTAATAAAAATTTTATGTTTTCCTTGATAATAAGATTGTGTATTAATATAAATATTTGTTTTTGCTTAAATAAAAACTAAAATGTACAGTGTAGTCACTCAGATGCTCTCGGAAGAACTTTATACGAAGGAAGTGAAGCAAAAACTGTGTCAAGGCCAGGTCCAGATGCATTAAATGCCCAATGATTGTGTGCAAAAACAAAATTGTAAATTTTTTAAACCGCAACAAATCTTCCATTTACCTATTATGTGAACTTAAAGGATGCGTGCAAAATTGAGTGTGTTTTAAAACTTTATTCCGAAGGCAGAAGTATATCATGTTTTTGAGCCGCATGTTTGTACGGGGTGGATAAAAATGCCCAAAACAAGAGAGTAATATAACATTCCGGTGTTTATTTAAACTTGTTGTCCTAAATAAATGCTTATACAATTGTTTCACAACATTTTTTTGTTTGAATTTTAAATGTTTTCAGTAGTTCCCTTCAAAATGTTTGGGGACAAAGCTCGCAAGAATTTCTCTCATACATATTTAGAATACATACTTGCTTTTTTCCCTGGGAGTTTTTTTCCCGGGAAAATTGTAATTTAGAATAGGAGGAATGGGAAAAAGGAAAATTTTCTTAGGGAGATTTTATTTAGAATACGGGAAGAGGGAATAGAGAAAAAACTCCTGGGGAATTGTTATTCATAATTGGACTGTATAACAACGTGCAAAAGGGGAATTTTCAAAACGGCGATACACGTATATTTATTTATTTTTTTGGTGGCCTCTACCAGCATGAATCTATCGCGAGTTTGAAATTTGTGTAATTTTCCCGCTTAGGAATAATTTGACGCGCAAGTTCACTTACGTTATTATTTACTGAATACATTTTAAAATTGTTTAAATCATTTTTCCCTTTGTAATAACCACATGTATTGACATAAGTGATTTTATCTGCGCACAGTTTTAACTGTTTTTAGTGGAGCATTCCTATAGGAATTTTGCCTAAATTTTTTTACAAAGTTCTTTATATATTTAAGAATCACAGATTTATGCATTAATATGCTGTTAAAATACTCGTATCATTTTTAAATGAACATCAATCACGCATCACAAGCAATTATTTTTTTTCACAGTGTTAAAATGAGAATATTTAACCCGCAATGTTTTTGACCTCAAAAAATTTGTTTCGAGATATGTATACATAAATCTAGATATATGTGCGAGTATGTATTAAATGTACGATTCTCAGAACAGAAATCAGTTTCATACGTCGCTTTTATTTTGTGTGCAAATAAAATTGATATCAAAAAGCGGTGAATTATAATCAAATTTATAGGTGGATTAAGTTGAATTACCAGTTTTAACACAAAAACAAATGACCAAATTAAAATAATTTTTCTAAATACTAAAGTATTTTGTGCAAAATTTGTAAAGTGTTCTCAGAATACTAATCAGCACTCAGTTTTTGAGTGATTCCCAAACAAACTGTATACTTCAGTTATTTGATACGTCAGTCGGTCGAATGGCATTTTAAATTTCTAAAAAAAAAAAGTTAAATTTTCCTATAAAAAATATGTATTTTTAACTGACTTAAAAAAAAAGAAAGGCTATCAATTCGTCGTTTTTTTATGTATGTTTCTCCAAAACTCTCTCAGACTTCAAACTTCATACATAAAAACATCAGAAAAATTTTAGTGCTATTTTTTATATCGACTTCGTCTTTTGTCAAGACAAAACAATGTCTCTTGTGTTCCGGAAGATGTAAAATGCGGATCAATATTTATTTATTTATTTTATAAACCGATTTCGGATTTTTTTTTATTTAAAACGATGTACTTCCAGATTGTTCCCATTGAAAACTGGGCGGGGTCACGCCCAAAACGAAGTAAATACACGTGGCTTTTCAACTACTTCTACTCAACTGATTCTTATGAAACTTCGCACACAATTAGTTCTCATGAAAGTACATTATAATCAAAATACCGAGGTATTGTTATCACCAGGGACAGGGGTTTCATGCAAATGCATATTTTTTCCCTTGAGTCGGATTATGGGAAAACCGAAATATCTTTACGAAATAATGAATTTGCTTAAAAACGGCATTGATTTGTCAATGCATATTTTTTGCATATTTTGATGAAAAGGCAAATTTTTGCATATTTTTGTTATATATGCATATTATTGTGTCATATTTTGTGAAAAATTCGTTATATTTGAAAATTTTACTATAAATGTTTGATTTTAGGGGGGGAAAATGCTAAAAGTGAAACCATCGACCAGAAATGTTTTAAACAAGTACATGTCGGAAAACAATGAAATCTTTAAAACTAATATATGAAAAAACAATAATTGACCTGGATACTCACAAATTTTAAAGAATTAAAATGCGGGTAAATTAAGTTTTTAAAAATTGCAATACGGCAACACTGACTTTAAAAAACGTAGGGTGCTTTAAATATGTTCTGCTGTAGAGAAAAAATGTTTTATTAAGAATGAATTTTACAGTTTGAAGCTAGATATTGTACCAAAGTTGACTTTAATTAATAATCTTTATAAAGAATGAATGGTTTGTAACATATGTATCTGTAACAAGGCTCGATAAAGGGCTAATTCATAAGAATGTACACATTATAAAAAATAAGTATATTTCTTATACTATTATTGTTCAAACGTACCACAGTTTAAAATATTACTTTCGAGTGTGTAAGTTACATTTAATTAAACATTCATTTAACTCAAGCAATTTAAATCTTCATGTACAAAATATTTTATTGCTATTTTTTTCATAATAAACAAAACAATTATTAAAATAAAGATTCATAGTCTAACGATCACAATGAACGATCACATAATAAATACGAGATACACTTTGCTTGAAATCAGGTTTATCTCGACAAGCAGTTGAATTATGGTTTGATTTTATTTTTATTTGCAGCTTAATAAATAAACAACTTCTGAAGATGACGTCATATAAACCATTTGAACAATTTGAACGAAATATGCACGTAAAAATCTTAAGGAATTGAGAAAGAGAAAAGAACCCAAAACGAATTAATTTAATTTAATTTTAAATTGTATTAAAAAAAGCCATTGACTTTGTTTGTCATTCCACTTCTTTTCAGACATTTCTAAAAAATTGTTTTAAAACACACGCCATTCATGTGTAAAGTTTTATGAATTTTTTGTTTGAAAAGTTTAAATAAAATTGTATGCAGACATAAAATAATATGAAATATGAAAGATAGGACTGATATGACACTACTTTGAATTGCCCAAATGTATTTTAACATACTGTACACTAAAGTGGTTCGGCCTCCATACAAAATGAAAAAGTTGAGCCAGGTCACCCCCTAGAGTCAAAGATTAGTTGAAAAAACTTCCAGAAATAATTTTTTTTAATTTTTTGCCACGCCCCTGGCTACTGCCCTTTTAGTTTTTTGTACACTGCGTTGCCATTTATGGTCCGATCATAACATATTCACCCCTATCGCGAATGTTATGGGAATAAGTTGTTTGGGAGCAAACCTATATTCCCATTCCCAACAAACCAGTATCGCAAATATTTTGGGAGTAAAAGTGTCTATTGTGAATTATTTGGGAGTAATAGTTTCTATTATGATTTATTTATCAGTGCTTTACATATAAAATAATATGTGTACATACTTATAAAAGGAAAATTATACACATTTTGAAGAAAGTTTAACTGCGTTTTGTGGTGCTGGAAGAAAAGAAGCAATCCGTAGATTGCGAAGATACATACGCGATTAATCATCGTTAGAGCAAAATTTGCCTGCTAGCAGCAAGATGTTCGCGTTACCACCCGTAGTGAAAATGGCTGGCACTTTGGCTATCGTGCATCTCCTCCAACAGACAATTAATTTGTTATTTATTAACACTTGTGCTCTTTTAATAAAATTAAAAAAAGGAATTTAATACAGTTCTAGCTTAAATACAAATTACTGCTTACATGTTCCCTTCTCGTTCCCATCGACACTTTTTGTGAACTTATTTTGTAAAATTATTCGCGTGAGTAAACATTGGCGATGCCACATTTTTTAAGTTTGTGAATTCGCTCCCAAAAGCTTTGTTATAGGAAACAATCACGATAGCAAATCAGAAAATTTTAGAGCTTTTTCATGGAAATAGGTATTCGCGATAGGGGTGATTATATATCTATGGCTTTATTTTTGCCTGTGTTGACTTTTTAAACCGACATCAAATTCTGGGCGCCACTTATGCTATCTCCGATCCTTCCCCTCTCATATCCACTTTTTGCACGTGGCAAGAAAGCCCTTCTAAAACTTAGTCTTTTTTAATATAGCCACTTTTGTGATACGCCCTTTTTATTTTCACATATATATTGAATTTAAGCCAGGTCAATCAATATATAAAACAAAAAGATTTGCACCAGTCACTCCTTAGAATGAAAGCTATATCAATAACGTTTCTAGAAGTGTAAAAAAATTTTTTTCCACGCTCCAAAATACAGCACTTGCCTGGTTTTTCATATACGGCAAGCAATGTAATATGTATGAGTAAAGGAAACATTAACTAGTTCTGGGGCGTGGCATAAAAGTGACTATGTTAAAAGGTAGACATACCAAAGTTTTAGAAAGGCTTGCTTGCCACGTGCAAAAAAGTGGACACAAGAGAAGGATGTCGGATTAAAAAATCACCAGAGCCAAAAATTAAGTGACAGTCAAGCTATAAACAATGATATGAGACATGATAAAATCGGACTTTATATGGCGGCGTTTTATGTGAAACACAAAAAGTGCTATATTTTGGGGCGTGGCAAAAATATTTTTTTACAGTCTTAGAAACGTCATTGATATACCTTTAATTCTACGATGTAATTTTTTATTCTATTTGACCTGGTTTGATGTAGTATGTATATGAAAAAGAAAAAGTGTCTTTCCTTTGGGGGTGGCATAAAAGTGAGAATATTAAAAGATAGACATACTAAGTGGCCATAAAACCGTAATTTTCAACATTAGCTCAGTTAGTTCTTTAGCGAGGGTTGGCTCCAGAAAATTAAGAAAAAACACAATTTCAAAAAAAAAATTCAGATGCGCCTTTTTTATATTAGGCCATCGATATGTATGTATATGTAAAATAATTTTTTTTAATTTTAAATTTGTTTTATTCAACATATACCATATTTACACTAGGGATGTAACGAATACCGATACCGATATATCGGCGATACTTCAGATTTTCCGATACATCGGTATCGGCGATATTTTACTGTCGATACGACGATACTTTAAAATTTTTTTCAGAGTTTTTTTTTAACAAATAATTTATTTTTGTTCAATTTTACCATGAATTAAATTTACTTCGTTATTTTTTAAATCTTATTAATATCAATTTTAAAAATTAAAAATATTTTATGCTGTTATTTTGTAAAAAATTATTTATTTTTTGTTAATTTTTCCATAAATGCAAATTCAAGTCGTTGTTTTTTAAATCTTATTCCAGCAAAAAACGACACTCTAAAGAAGTCATGAAAATGTAGAATTCGCGATCCGGAAGTATTGCAAATTTGGATAATTTCTAATTAGTTTTACATATCCTTGCCATTGCAAGAAGTTCTGTTTTTCGATTACCAATCACCGAATTGGAAGCGATGCTAGGACAAATTTCTTTTTCGGTGTTCTATATGTAATTGTTTTTCCTCATGGAAAAAGGATAAAAAATTACCCATTTTCAAAATTTTTTTTATGCGAATTTAAACTCAAAACTTTATTTTCATGTAAATTTAAGTGAATAAATATAAACTTTTAGAAGACTTTTAATAATTAAGCTATTAAGTTATTTATAAGAATATTATTTGATAAATGTTCTTTAAAAAATCGATTTTTTAAAAAGCATAGCGAGTATTTTTTAAAATTACAAAGGAATTAAAAATTTGTTCTTGCTTTCCTACTAATTATCTGCATATTTTTAATATAGACTTTTTTGAAGCAAAGAAAATGTAGCTCCTTAAAAATTACTTCCAATTTTTTATACTGGGTTAAAATCAATTTTAAATATTTTCTCTTACAATGTAATTTTGTATAATAAAAAATTGCAGTTGAGTTTTGTTGATCTAAACTTGAACTCAATTTCAATATTCGTATCGGTATCGGAATCGGTATCGGCGATATTTATTTTTAAATATCGGTATCGGTATCGGATCGGCAAAACGGCGTATCGTTACATCCCTAATTTACACTATGCAACTTTGTTGCATGCAATTTTCATTTTAAGTAAGAGTGTTGAAAGAGAAATGTACACATTTTGTATTTCTTCTCTGTCTTTCTCACTGAAAAAAGAGAGTTGCATGCAACAAAGTTGCATAGTGTAAATATGGTAATATTGTTAAATTGCTTAAAAAAGTGATAAAAATCTTCTTATCTAGATACGAACAAGACAAGATCATACAAAATTAATATCAATTAAACACACGTACGATTTACCCCAAAAGCACAAATTAACAATTAACTCGCAAGCAAGTGTTATAAATTAATTTAAACTAAATAAGGAAAATAATTATATATGTAGTACATAGTTTTTTTTTAAGGGAGTCTTGAGAATTAATGTTTAACATCCACTAATGGGTTGTTGTTGCACACTTGTCGTAGAGAAACATGAAAATAAATTATCTGGATATAAATAATTTATTAAAATTTACATATTACATTCATTTATCATTTAAAATGAAGTTTTCCAATAAGAAATGATTCATAGGTATTTATTTTATTATTATTACATACATATTTCTAATTTTTTTTCAACAATCAAATTTATTTAGAAAACAAATTTCATGTGCGTTATTTATATATTGAATGAATAATAAATAAATGAGAGAGCAGTCGCTGACCAAATTTGAGGGAATAATATCTACAAAAAACACTTTACACTGCATTTCAAATGTATTTGCATACTTTGTAAATAACACTATGCAACAATAAAAATACCAAGGAGTACCACTATATTTTTTGATGTGTTAATGTCCCCTAGCTACAGGCTTGCCATTTTAGCATTTTTAGTGCTAGATTTAGCACTTTTTTATCTCAGTTTTCAAAAAAGTGCTAACTGCTACTTTGGCACTTTTTCCAAATTACTTGGCACTTTTTGCACTTTTTTAATTTATTAAATTAATTTATTTTTCATAGATAATACTTTAAACCAAACCTTAAACCAAATAACGAAGGTATTAATAAAGTTATACAGCCCAATTATGAATTTTCCCGGGGAGTTTATTCCCGGGGAAAATCCTTTCATTTCCATTTTTTAATTTCAATTTTAAATTTTTGCATTAGTTGCCTTCAAAATGTTTGGGGAAAAAACTCACAAGAATTTCTCCCTCTCCTTCATATTTAGAATACTTACTTTTTTCCCGGGGAAATTGTAATTTAGAATAGGAGGAATGGGAAAAGGGATAATTTTCCCGGGGAGATTTTATTTAGAATATGGGAACAGGGAATAGGGAAAAAACTCCCGGGGAATTGTTATTCATAATTGGGCTGATAGATTAACTAAATTTTTGTTCGGAAAGTGAGAACTGTCACTAGGGCTATATAGCTAAACAGCTCTGCGGTATAAAACTGGGTAACTATTCTATTAATTAACTATTCCATTAATTAAAAAAATTAAAAAAAAAATTTTATTTTCTGGCTCTGGTTTTTAAGAAGAGTATCCTAAATGCTTAAAGTGTCACAACTTTAGCGTCAGTTATGTGAATATGTTATTAGTAAAACTATACAATGTGGTATGTAATGGAAATCAATCGATTTAAATCGGCGCCGATTTCAAAAACAAATTCTACTGAAAGATGATTTATTTACCACTCTTAATGTTTTCAAGGCTTAGAATATTTTATTCGAATATTTTGTTCGAGACAAAATAATAAAAAAAAACGTTAAAGAGTTAAACGTTAAAGAGTATCACCATACTTCTATTGGCATTGCAATATGCAATATGATGTATGCACTGCAGTGCTGCATTTACGAACATGCCCGATTTTTCATCAGATCTCGACGTTTTGAGGTCCTATGAAGCTATTCGGCTATTGACCAAACTTATGGCGTTTTCTTTTCTGAGTAATATGCTGCATTTATTCTGCCTTTTACTTTATGATCTTTTCTAAAAACTATGTGTTATTTTAAAAGTGTAACGCGTTCTTTTCTCACGGTGTTGCCCTTAAAAAGAAAAAATGTTACATGTTCAAAGCTCATTTAGATTTCGAGAATTTTCGAAGATAAAGTTTTGCGAATTTCTCTTTTAAACAAATTTTAAGTCGCTATTCCGATCAACATCAAAATCTAATGAGTTATTAACCTTAAAAAACAGCGTCGATTTCTGAAAATTTCATAAAAATCGAATAATTCCTTCGAGATATCTCTCGTTGTTGAACAATTTCGAAGTGTTACATATTTTGTAATTACTCTAACATTCTTATCAAATCGATCTTTCACATTCAATCAATTGTTAGGACTGGAAAAACTAGTCGAATACTACAAATTTTATTTAAATCGGTTACGTGGTTCGTGAGATATCGTTGTCAAATCATTATTTTTTAATTACTTCAAAACATGTTTTCTAGCGCTTTGAGCTTGATGTTCGGCCATGTCGCAGAGTTCAATTCCGTTCGGAAACGGAATTCAATCAACCCTAATATGTCAAGCCCTAGCTGGAGCATACCGCGCCATAATAGCGCCGCCAACAGTCTGGACACACCTGACAAATTTGCGTATTTTAGTTTTCGTTTTTAGACACCAGCTGCTACAAAACTGGGGTAGGTTGAATTCCGTTTCCGAACGGAATGGAACTTTGTGACATGGCCGATTAGCGGGAAGTTCCAGCGATGGTCTACAAGGTCAACGGTATTCCATTTTTTCAGCATGGGTTTTTCATAACCATATTTTTGGCATCGACTGTTTAATTTTATATGTAATTAAGCATATAATTTCCGTACAAAATAATATATGTACGTGACTTGAGAATTTTACATGACATTCGTGTATTCTTTCAAAAACTCTGCCAATAAGACATAAAATATAGTTGCTAAGCCATTCTATTAAAAAATCTAATAAATTTATTCACATTTTATTGTTCTAAAATGAAGTAAATAGATTTGACTGAAACACCTTAAAAGATTTTACAGATGATTTCGAAATTTCTTTTTTTTCAATTGAGCTTTTATTGGGTATTTGCGCGTGAATGTTTGTTTTGTTCCTTTTATTTATTGGAACAATGTACAGTATTAGCTATGAAATTTTAGTGTTAACAATTAATTTATGAATTTTTAGTCGAACTGTATGATTTTTAATCACTTTAAAAGTATCCGAAAACTCATGATATAGTAAATAGAAGGTAGTTTCATTCTCCCTTTATTTCTTTAATAAGGATTTTTGAAGTTTGTTTTGAAGGTAAAATATGAAAAAGCGTTGCCATATAATGGAAAATGGATCTCAACTCCTGGATATTATTTTGCAAAAAATGTGTAATTATATTTATGGTTGAATTCGAAAGCATCAAAAAATGTTCATTGTAATGATGCGGTTTTATTATAACATAAAAAATTAAACAACAAAAACATTTACTACACTTTGCAATTTCCGCGATATGATTTTCTGAAATTATGTTATACTTCATTTTGATATACTTCTTTGATTTCATCTATACATATATTTAGCAATTTTTCGCGAACTTGTAAGTTTTTCGCGTTTTTTTATTATATGTTTTATTTTTACAGTTTTGGCGGTTTCTAATCAATTTTAGGACTTGTTTTTGATTTTGGAACTTTTGGCGAATTTTTTCAATGTTCGCGATAAAAGCGATTTTTGCAAGTTTTCAAATCTTTACAGTTTTCGCGCTTTTTGAACAATATTAGACGTTGATATCATGTAGCTGTTGCCAAGTTTTTGCGAATTTCTGAAATTTTCGCGATTTTTACCGAATTTTTGGCATTCCTTAAAGTTTTAGCAAATTTTTATCAAAATTATGGCTTGTTCAAAATTTTGCAATTTTTCGCGAAGGCCGTAATTTTCCTATAGTTTTTGGCTTTTATAATCTTTACGCTTTGTAGTCTTTAAAATTTTAGCAAACTTTTGACGAATTTCCTCGATTTTTTCCGGGTTCTTGACATTACAGTTACGGTTTTAGCAGTTTTAATTAATTTTAATGTTGGTTTAAATTTTCACGATATTTACACTCATTTTTCTTTAAAATTTTGCGAGTTTTCAATATTTTTACGGTAGAAGTGAGTTTATCCTTTGTACGCATGGACAACTTTATTAATATATTTTGCGGAGTGTAACATTGTTAAAGTTTGCATGGTTGCGTATAGAAACGCGGATTGCAAATTAGCCTGCTTACGTTTACATTTTTCATATTATTTTCATGCAAATCACAATTTTAAGAATATGTAATATAAAAAAAACAGAAATTGAGGGGACATATAAAACCAGTACGGTAGCATGATTTTAACGAAAATGTCACAATCCTTATACTTGTCAGGTAGTGAATGTCAAGAAAATTTGAGAGAATGAAACTACCTTTAATTTATTATATCATGCGAAAACTCATGGTTATTAAACTGGGAATGAGGGAAACAATAAAATGTCAATTGAAAAAATACAAGAAAAATAGTGAATTTCTAACCCATCAAATGAAAGCTGAAAAAACTTACAAGGTCCCTCAGCAATCGGTATTCGACAAAAGCAACTTTATGATATTATTCACAATGAAACAAATTGGCTAAAACATCACATTACAATGCACTTACCAAAATAGTTCATCTAAGAGTAGTTCGTATGTTATTTTATTTAGACTTTCTTATTATAATCCAACAGGGAGGGCATTGATTAAAGTTTGAATTTATTTAAAAACTGATTTGTTTTGATTTATCCACAGAAAAATCGCATTCCGGTTTTAATTTAGCAGCCTCGGAGCAAATTGTCAGGAATAGTAAAATTGTCATCTTTTTGAAAAGGTTCTGAAAAAAATCATCTTAGTTTAATTACAAATTGTTATCTCAGGAAATAGTAAAAATTTTAAGATCAGGTGTGTTTCTTTACTCTACTTTGGGTTTTATTCGTTTTGCGAAATCACGTGATTTCGGATCATTATCTAAATCGCTTCTGAGTTCAGTAATCAGTCGCTACATTAGAGTATAATAAAAATGAATATTCAACATGTTCGTAGAATCCCATACGAATTAGTTTGGACGCAATTTCGTTGCGAAACCGACTGGTTGCTTCATGTGCAATTCGAGTCCTGGGGCCGAATCGTCGCTTTCGATATCGAGCTGATTAGATCGAGTTTTCTTAGTTTGAGATTATGACATTCGATATCGAACAATGTGTTTATATTGTTCTATAGCGAATGCCATAATCTCAAACTAAAGGCCAGATTTTGTAAATACAAACGCTTTTTGCGTTTTGAAATTTGTATGAAAAAAAATTTTTTTAACGTATTTGCGTTACTTTTCATACAAATTTGAAACGTTTAGAAACGAAATTTTTTACAAAATCTCCCTATAAGAAAACTCGATCGAATCAGCTCGATATCGAAAGGGAACCTCAACCAACGTTAGGACTCATAAATGAAACTAGATGAGAAATTCGTATCGAATTCTTTGAACAGACAAATTTAATAGATTAATTTTTATAAAATATCACTACTTTTATCAAGATTTGTATTACCAACGAAAATCGGTATACATACTTTTAATAAAAAAATTCGCTTACCTCTTTAAAAAAAAATTTGTATACATATAGAGAAAAACTTTCGTCAAAATCCTTGTTGTCTTTCGTTTCAAAATGTGCAGATTTGAATAATTTTTTTTGTGATTAAAAAAAATGCCGATTTTACATGTAAATTTATTTTTATTTTTTACTTTATTTCGGTTTTCATTTTCTTTTCTTCTTTATTGTTGAGCTTATATTAAAATATATATATTCGGTTATTTGTTTTTCGTAATTTTAAAACTTTTATTATTTTTGTTATTTTAATGCTTAACTAGAAAACTAATTTTTATACACAACATTTTTTTATGTTTTAAGTTTATTTTTTCATATTTATGTTTGTTTTTAATATTTTTTAGTTTGATGGAAAGGATTTTCATCACTTTTTTCCCTTTTATAATAATTATGTATTATTTTACATTGTAGATAACGTATTTATGTGATTAAGTAGTGCTTTTAGGCACATATTAGCTCTGTGGTGTTCGTTTAAATTTTTGTGTAGTTTTATACATTTTTGTTTGAATGCATGAAGTATATTTAAGGGCTACCTGTGCAATTTATGTATTGATTTCGAGATTTTTTGTTTCCTTCTTTGCACATATGCCGACGAGTCCTTTTATATTATAAAGCCACTGCCCGTTATAAAATAATAAATAAATTGAAAATTAAAATGTATGTTTTAAATAACACTGTAGAACGAAAAAAAAAATACAAGGTTCTAACGACTGCATCTAGTAGATAACAAAAAAAGTGAAATATCGCGAATAAGAAGTGAAATTCATGTTCCCATGAAATTTTCATTTCCCTTCGAGGGAAAATTGCTATCGTGAAGTTCCCGTAAACATTTCCTTAGTGAATGGTAAATAAGGAAGAAGCTTAATAAAATAAATTAAAAATCAAAGAAGTTTTTGTTAAATAATCAATCCTATCGCGAATAACACGTGAAATTTATGTTCCCATGAAATTTTCGTAAATAAGAAAGAAGCTTAATAAAATAAATTTAAAATTAAAGACATTTTTGTTTAAAAATAAAAAAATTCAGTGCTAAGAATTAGAATTATCTTTTTTTCCATGAGGAATCCAAACAAAATCGAATTGTTCGTCCAGGAGTGCTAGATGCATCTAATGCCTTGGAGTATACGAGCCATTGCAGGCAGCCTAATTCAATGAAATAGTCTTTTGGTGTTAAGTTAAAATTTCTTAAAAGTAAGTAAAACTGGGTTTTTATATATTTTTGACGCGATGAATGATTTTCTACTCTACAGACGCGGAAAAATCATTTGCTATTCCATCATCGCGAAACTTAGTTCATATGTGCCGGGAAGATGTTGCATGGAGGTAGTGTTAAGATAAATGTGTTAGTATTAAGATAAATGAACACTATTTACTGAATTTGTCCCAAAAATTAATTTTTATAACCTTTAATACTTAATTGGAAGGATAAAATAGCAATTACATGATGTATTTATATATTTCGCCTGCTAAAATAAAGTGAGCAAAAACAGGGGAAAAGGGAAAAAATCCACGTGAAAAAAAACATTCATGATAAGGGGAATTTTTCGATTTTTTATTCACGATCGCAAAAGAAGGGAAAGGGAAATTATTTCGAGGAAAATTATATTCACGATAGGGGTGAATTTTAATTCCTTGCAACACTATATGGTCGGTGGATTAAATAGCAAATGATTTTTCATCGCGCCCAAACTATATATAAAAACACAGTTTTATTCACTCTTGAGAAAATTTTGTTTAACACCAAAGACGATTTCATTGAATTAGGCTGCTTGTGATTTCTTGGGTACTCCAAGAGATTGGATACATCTAGCACACCTCGACGAACAATTCGATTTTGTTTAGATTCCTTATGGAATGAAAAGATAATTATAATTCATAGCACTGTATTTTTTCAACATTTCTTTGATTTTTAATTTATTTTATTAAGCTTCTTTCCTTTTTTACATTCACTGAGAACTGATAGCGGGAAAATTTTTTCACGGGAACTTCGTGATAGCAATTTTCCCTCGAACGGAAATGAAAATTTCATGGGGGAATAAAAATGTCACTTGTTGTTCGCGATAGGCGTGATTATTATACCTAAAACGTAAGGATTACAAGATTTGCTACGCCGATGTGCAAAAGGGGAGGAAATTTAACGCTGTCTAAAATTAATCACAGATGTAAACTTTCAAAACGCCGATATATGTATACCTTTATTTGGGGTGCCCTCTACTAAAACCAGTCGTTAAAATCTTATCATTTTGCAAATTTGTGATTTTGTTGTACAGTGTAATTGAACAACACTAAGGCTGAACCCACGCCGAATAAGACAAAACTGTTTTTTGTGACTTATACGACAACAGACAACAACATTAGTTCTTATGAGATAACACACAACAAATTTTTTTGGTGTGCGTTATAATCATACGAGTGTGTTTGACTTAAAAGACAAAACCGTTTTGTCTTATTTGGTGTGTTTTCAGGCTAAGTAAGCGGCTTTTTGTTCAAATATAACCGGACATTCCTTTCCTCAAACTATTGCATGCAACCAACACCTTTCAATTTAATTCTTCGGTATATATAAATAGTTATAACATTTGTTTTTTTTTTTTTATTATTATTATTAATGTAAAACTAAGTTTGTTGCAATTTATTATAATTATGTTGTGTATTATTATTTATGTTTTTAGTACCTGCGTTCTTTTTAAAAGACATGTCTGTATATGTTAATGTGGTTTTTAATTTATTAAGATTTTCTTCTAACGTTGATTTAAAAATCTTAAGAAAACATTTCCTTTCTAAAAGAAATGAAAATTGGAAAAATATGTTAAAACTAAAAGTAAATATAATTAAAAGTTTTCATTATTATATATACACAAGACTATTAAAATAGAAATAATTACAATGAATCAATTATTTTTAGTTATTTTTCTTTACAAACTATACATATACATAATTTTAGTTTTGCATAAAAACTTGTTGTTTAAATCTGACACTTAAATACTAATACAAAAGACAAATACCTAAACTGCATTTCTATTGAAATGAAAAAATAAAAATTAAAAAAAAAAAACAAGCAGCAGTCATTAATGAAAAATTGCCAATAAAGCTAAAAAGATAATAGTGGGTGGAAAATCCACCATTACTTTTATAAAAGAATTCTTTAAGAAAAAAACCTGCTTTTTGTGTGTGTTTTGCTTAATAATAATTATTATTAATCAATATTAAACATTAAACTTTTTTTTTTGTATGTTTTGCTTTCTTTCCTTTTTTTTTGTTTTATACAACTACAAATCTTTAGTGAAATAAAAAAACTAAATTGTTTATTTTACAAATTTTTCTTTATTTTTTACATAATTTTCGAAATTTAAAAAAGGTTGTAGTTTTAGATGCGACCAACACATCAAATGTTTTTTTTTACTTTTTGTATTTTTCAATAAAATATTGGGAAGATTATAAAATTTAGACTTAAACATTTTATTTCGTTTGTTAATAAAAAAAAAATAAAGAACGTGTTTATTTTCTTCCGTTTTGGGGGGGCACAACAAAGTGTTTGAAAATTAAAAAAAAGAAATTATGTAAAAATATTTTATTGATATTTATTTTTTCTGGCGATGTAAATAAAACCAATTATTTAATCTTTATCTCAACGTTTCGTCGATGGTTTGTCGACTTCATCAGGAGATGAATTTTATTAAATTGATTATAGTTTTACATCGTTATTAAAATATTTGTGTAAAGTTGGACAACACGTACAAAAAAGAGTTGCAATAAACCAATAAAAGTACGTTCTGTGATATAATTTTAGTTCAATTCTGTGATTTAATTTAATTATTTTATTTATTTATTATATTAATTTTTGTACGTGTTGTCCAACTTTACACAAATATTTTAATAACGAATAAATAGACAGTGATGTAAAATTATAATCAATTTAATAAAATTCATCTCCTGATGAAGTCGACAAACCATCGACGAAACGTTGAGATAAAGATTAAATAATTGGTTTTATTTACATCGCCAGAAAAAATTAACATTGACCAAAAATAGCCCAAAGATATAAATATATGGAAATATAAAAATCTTGACAAACTAAGTATTACTTCATAATTGGTCACAAATACATTAAAGATATTTATTTTGTTTAATGCTTTAAAGCCTAAAATTTACACAAAAGAAAATATTATATAAATAATATTCTAAAATAAAAATATGTGATCAATTTTGTTTTTGTTTTTTTTTAAGTGATAACTTATAACTAGTCTAAAAATACATTTTGCAATTTTTTATATTTTTTTCTTTTTATTTACTGATGAAAAAATGTTTCATTATAATTTTAAATCAAATGTTAAAAATCAGAAACAAAATTTTAATATTTTTAGAAATTGAGACTCTTGATCATATATAAATAAATAAATAATCATGACCCTTTGTTCCATACATATATTGGAACGTTGGGAATAAATAAATGTATATTATATATTTTCATTAGTAATACCGTGTTGTACTCATGAGAGTCTAAATTTCTAAATTTTTCAACTCAAATTCACTCAATTTTTTATTATACATTTCGTCCAGCAAACTCACCAGCTTCATAGCAAGACCCAACCTTAGATAAGTTGTTAGAGAACCTAATCACATTATAAATATTCTTTTAATGGCATGAAAAACAAATTTTATGGGTGAAAATTTTTTAGGAGGAAACCTATCCCATTCCTAACAAATCGGTATCGCGAACATTTTGCGAATAAAAAGGTTTCTATTGTGAATTATATTGATAGTAAATTGATTGTTTGTAAAAGTAAAATGCTTGATTCCGACCGAAACCAGTTTTTTAGGCCGAAACTGAACTTTAATATTCGGCCTAATCTGCAACTTACCAAATGTTTTGTAGCATTACATGTAGGAATTAAACCATTTATTTTATTAAGAGTATTTTTTGTGAATTTATTATGTAAAATAATTTGTGGGATGCCACATTTTTCAAGTTGTGAATTCCCAACAAATTTGTTATATGAAACATTCACGAGAATATAAACACTCATCGGAATAGTTATTAGCGATAGGGGCGGAAGTGTTATATTTATAATCAAATTCTCCCGTTGAAAATATAGTCTACTGTTAAATCTAGTCTCTATAGTTTAAGATTTTTAAAAATGGTTTCTTTAATTCTCCTGCTGCTCTCAGTTCTTCCATAATCACAAATTAAAATCTTCTCGTTAGAATAATTAACATTTGTTTGCATTTTCTCTGCAACATTTGCCTTTTTACAACAGACCTAAAGTACACATCGTTGGCTTAATATAGAAAAGGCGTAACTCAATTTTTTCGAAATCGAATTTTCTGGTAGCCATCTTATGAATACACATCCTGTAAGGTTTTTAAATGAATTAATATTGCGAATAGCGGTTTTATGGCCACTTAAAATAAAGCATTTCGATTTGTTATTGAGTCAGATTGCTGCCAGAACCAGGGCTCAAATCGTCACATCCGTGAACGTACAACTCGTCACGTAAAAACGCCATTTTCGGATTATGACATACGTGAACGTACTGTAATCCCATACATTTTATACGATTGACGTGTCACGTAATTCATTATAGTACGATTGCCGATACGATCACGGATGTGACGATTTGAGCCCAGGATTGAAATCGACAAAAATAAAATGATGTTGGTGGCGTCATAGAAATCGCTGTCATAGAATCGGTGTCATAGAATCCAATGTTATCGTTTCTTTTTTTTACCAGGAATATTAGGATCATGTAGCAGTTGCCAGACAAAAAGGTTTTCTTTAAGTTTTTGATTTAAGTAGTTGTATGTGTACGTACAATGTAAAAGAAATTCAATATTTGTAGAATATAAAGGCCTGATTTTGAAAATACAAACGCTTTTTGCGTTTTGAGGTTTGTATGGAAAAAATTGCTTTGAAACGTATATGCGTTATTTTCATACAAATTCGAAACTTAGAAACGAAATTTTTTACAAATCTGCCTATAAGTAAAATAACAAATAGATTAAAATCACAAATATTTTACTTTCTTAAAAAAAACTCTTGTACCAAATCGGGACCTTCGACTGTGATCGAAAAAGCTGATCGAACGAATTTTCGTTTGGTATTATGACGCACATTCGATGAAGAATAGTACTATTGTGAATATCACTCATTGTCATTGTTCACAATAGTATATTTCTATCAGCTGTTACTAAAACTAAATACAATTTGTTTGCAAATTGAGTTACATGTACATAAATTAATGAAAAATAAATTTAAAAATTATAAGAGTTTCTTCTATTAAACTAATAAATAATATGATTTGGGATCAAATCAATTTGTGCAAATTGTAAATTTGCTTCCATCAGTGAAGCAAGCATTTCTAGTTGTTGTTAGACACTCACGACATTATATCTGCATAAAGTTTACAAAAATAGTTTGAAATTACTGCTTCGTCACCCAAAAGCAAAAAACAGTTGCAAACTACTTGAATTTTCAAGAATTTCTCACATACACTACACCGTCGAAAGCAAAATTGTATTCGACTGAAAATTCGTTGCACAGCGAAATTTTTGATAGTAATGCCAGCTCATAATACAAATTTGACATTCGATACTCGAATTTGATAGCCAGCGAAGATCGAACATCGAATGCAACTCATAATAAGGGCCAACATTTAGCCTTGTCGAGACTTTTCAAAAATTGAAGACTTTAAAAACCGTACAAGATCAAAGAGCAATTTCGAGGCTGAAAGTCGAAAAAGACGCTAAGTTTAACCTCGAAAACCTGATTGTTATGATTGTTCGTTTATTATCGAATCAAGGTAAACATAAGATTTCATGACACCAGGTTCCCATAAGAACTGTGTGTAAATAAAAAATAAATTTAAAAAATTAAAAGCCCCGACTGAGTAAAAAATCGAAAAGAAGAAAAACAAGTCCAGTAGTGCGGAACATATCGTGACACTCGCAAGAATAAGATATCCAGCCGAAAAACTTAACCCTTAACTCCTTGACAGTCCGGTAAAAAAACTTAGGAAATTCAGGTTGGAAAGAAAAGTAAACGGAGTTTTGGACATTTATTGTATATTACAGGTATGTTGTAACAAGAAGTGGAGAGCTTTTTTCGTCAACTGAAACAAAAATTAAATTAAAGTTCAGACAATTGTTTAGTCACGAAATGCTTGATATTTCACAATTTTCGTAAATTGAAATTTAATAAAAAACACTTAATTTTCCGTGTAGAAATAAATATAAAAAATTCCAACCCCGAATTTCCATAAGAACTCCATACCAGAGTTTAAATCAGAATCGGTTTTCAATTCAAATGACTATTCTGACTTGGATTCTATATTGCAAGATATTTTCTCTCTAAATATTTTTAGGTTTTGATTAAGTTTTTTACTGCGAAATTCAAGATACATACTTATTTTCTATATTAAACCATCGATATAATGATTGTAAGTTTTTTCCATAAATTTGTTGTATTTTTGCTTCCTTCTTTAAAAATTTCCAATAAAAATAAAAGTATGTAGTGTTAAAAATATTAATAACTACAATATATACAAATTAAATTAAATTAAATTAAAAAAACAAAAAGTAATAGTAATTATTAAAAAATATGTGAAAAACAAATTTTTATCCTAAAATTTAAATTTAATTTACTGCTACTTCACTTATAAGTATGTTTGTTGTATGTAGAATAATTAAAAAAAAAGGAATTATGGTAAAGATTTCAAAAAAGGAGTCAATCATGATCCAATAATCAGGTCAATGCAACTCGACAGCTGTTTATTGTTTACCATCGTAAAGATCTCAAACTTCATATAAAAAAAAACGTTAACAGCATTTTTTATGTATGGAGTTTGTTTGACATCTTCACAATTATGGCATTTTTGTTGTAGAGATGAATATACCTAATTATTGGATCATGGTGTCAATATGGTTAAAAAAAATTAGATAAAAATAAACAATAAAAAAATAGAAACAAAAACAACAACAATAGTGGTTAAAAACATAAACCTTAAAAAGAGAATCTAAGCGAACAACAACGAATAAAAAGAGAAGTTATGGAAGAAACACAGAGGAGGCATTTGTTCCTTAGAAGTAGGCTTGAATGAGCTTGACCAAATATGAAAATATATCGATGAGTGAAGAAGTAGTTTTTCCTTGATAAGCATATAAACGCATGCAAAACTTTCATGCATCATGATCCTTACTATGAACGCTAACCATTTGCTTTTAAATGCTTCTGTTAGTTGATATACATAATCTTTTTCTAACAGTATTATTGTACAAGTGTATACGTATATGCATATGTTTGTGTGTATTTGTCTAAGTTTGCATTTGCATTAGTCTTGCCTTCTTCTTATCTTGTCCTTTAATGTTTGGTACTGTAGTGTCTTCTATCGGCGTGTATCGTTACATGTCTTATTATATGGATCATTCAATATTTTGATTCTCTTGTGGTATATTTATTTCATATTTAATAACTTGCGCCGTATTTGTACCTTGTAACACTTGCACGTGAACAGCTTGATTGCCAATCATTACTTCTCTTGTCGTCATTTGTGGCTGCTGTTGTTGTTGTTGCTGCTGCTGTTGTTGTTGTTGTTGTTGTTGTTGTTGCTGTTGTTGCTGCTGTTGTTGTTGAGTTTGTTGCTGTTGTTGGGCAATTTGTTGTTGCTGTTGTTGTACCTGTTGTTGCACATGTTGCTGCTGCTGCTGCTGCTGTTGTTGTTGCTGTTGGGTGTTATCCTGTCGAAGAATAAAATCAAGCTGCTTGTATTGTTGTAGTTAAACAAGCCTTATGCATAAATTATTAAATTCTTAAATAAAATGGGTTTATTTTACTAAATGAAATTAAAATGATGAAATAAAAAAATTAAATGAAATGAACTAAAAATGTTAACATCGTCATTAGCAGATTGTGAATGGGGAAATGTTGAATAAGAGGTTGTGGTATGTGCATAGAAAAATAAATGTAAGGAATTTTATTTTTTACTCAATATATTCAAAACATATTTTCCAGGCTATTGAAAAGATTTTGGGAAGAAAACTTGAATAATAAAAAAAATTATATAGCTACGATCACATAATTTAAGCCTATTAAAAAAGTAAATACAGTGAATTCGCGGTTATATAAATTCTCTAAATAATGTTCAAAGTATGAAAACTTTTATTAAAAGTAAATTGTTTCAGGGAATTTTTTTTTTATTGCGGCTTATAGCAGCTTTTGTCAACAATGATTATTGGATGCGGTAACGATTTTGTGATTCACTAACTTATCAACAAGTTTGGCTGAGTACCTCGTAGTTATAATGCACGAAGTTGGCAAAGTGTAACAACTAAAGATAGCCAAAGAATTATAGCACTGGTCGACACATAATTAGAATTTGTACCAATGGACCACAAAAAGTCGACGATAACATCAAACTTGCTTCCTCAGAGGTACTTTTTTATTCTTTTAAAAAGATATCGTGTGGCAGGCTATCTGTTAAAAATGCATGCAAAAAAAAAAACAGAATACACAACAGGCGTCCCTAGAATTTAATGTGTGTACGTACTAGATATGGGCAAAAATATCGATATTTTCTCACAATATATCCATATATCTGTGCTTTTCTTGAATAAGCGCGTTTGTCTAAAAACCAATTTTTTCACGAGATTCGAAATACCTAAGGTTAAGATCCTAGAGAATAATTAAAAATGCTCCACAGATTTTCGAAAAAATTTATGGGACCAAACTGCAAGTAAACCCTTTCAAAAAAGAAAAAAAAATTTGAAAATCTATTCGCATATGACAGAGATATCCTTGGGTTGAGCAAATTCCCCCTACAATTTTCGAATAAAAATTATGCAACAAAACTGCAGGCAAGCCTTTTCAATAAAAAAAATCAACAATTTTGCAAATCGGTTTACAAATGACAGATGTGTGCATGAGCGAATTTCCTCTCCGATTTTCGAAAAATCATTAGGGGACCGAAATGCAGGCAAGCCCTTAAAAAAAAGAAGTTTAAAAATCTGATCACAAATGACGGAGTTGTGCATTTACAACCTGCCCTCTGGTGTCAAGTAGAGTCATTGAGTTGCATGGATTTGTTGGCTTACCTGAAACTAGTCTTGAACTCAAGACCTCAGGGTTTGTAGTCAAACGCACTAACTACCAAGCCAACAGCACCCTCAGTTTATTTATAATAACAGTACTTTTCGTGTTTTATTTTTCAAAAATTTTGGCACCATGGTTTATGAATAATCATGAATCGTCAGCTTATATGGGTTTGGCGTATCGACCATTTTTAAAAAATTGAGTTAGGTATGGGGTGTATATATTTTGAATACGGTCTTTCAGAATCCAAAACCTGTTTCGCGAAATTGTTTATGGTTTCTGAGATATCAAGATCGATTTTAAGTCGATCGATTTCAAAAACTAATAATAGCCAAATATGTGTTCTGGAAATCGCACGACACAGAGAAATCGAATTTAAATTCGAATAAAATATTCTTAGCCTCGAAAACAGTAAAAACATCAATGTCATCTTTCAGTAGATTTTGTTTTTTGAAATCGGCGCGATTTGAAATCGATCGATTTCAATCAGGGACTAAAACCGAACCCGAACCTGAACCCAAACGGGTTCAGGTTCGCTGTTTATGAATACTCAGAACCAGAACCCGTTGAGCCCTAAATAAAATTCAGCAAGGTTCGGGTTCAAAAATATAAAAAAACAGAGAATTATTTAATAGAAGAATAATAAAAAACATTACATTTCTTGCATGCAAAAAAAATTAAAAACAAAATCAAAATAAAATAACGACCAAGGCAAATTCATACCAGGTGGCAGCACCTGGCCGAATGGTTGCTCAAAATTGTTGCTTTTTCTTGTTCTGGGTATTTCTAATAATTTCTAATTTGAAGTATATTTTCTTATGTCAATTATGTCAATACGTTACAACGTATTTTAAATGTTAATTCAATGTAGTCAATTCATTTTCAGTAAATAATTTATGGCGAAAAACTAATTTTGTTATTATTTACAGGTTTAGTGATTTCTTTAATACTTTAGCAATTTTTCGATAATTTGCGATTTTTTTCTCGCGATTTTTCCGAATTTTTTCGTTTTTAACGGTGTTAGCGATTTCTAATCAATTTTAGGGCTTGTTTCCGATTTTGCAACTTTTCGCAAATTGTTGCAAAGTTAGCGATAAAAGCGACTTTTGCAAGCTTTCAGATTCCTCACAGTTTTGCCGATTTTTGCGCAATATTAGACTTTGTTATCATGCCGCTATTAGCAAGTTTTTGCGAATTTTCGCTATTTACGCGATTTTTACCAAATTTTTTGCATTCCTCACAGTTTTAGAGATTTTTAATCAAAATTATTGCTCGATTAAAATTTTGCAATTTTTCCCGAATTTAAAATTTTTTCGCGACAGGCGTAATTTTCCCAATATTTTGGCTTTCTTACATTTTTAGGGTGTTTTAATCAATATTGCGCTTTGTAATCTTTAAAATTTTAGCAAGTTTTTGCAAATTTTTATTATTTTCGCGTTCTTCCGAGTGTTTGATTTCCCTTACAATTTTTGGGGCTAGTTTCCAATATTGCAATTTTCGCGAATTTTCGACATTTTCGCAATATGCTTGATTTACTCAAAGTGTTTGGTATTTTTAGAGCTCGAGTCACTTTTAATCTATTTCAAGCCTTGATATCGATGTTTGCATTTATTTACTTTTGATTTTGCAAATAATCATAATTTTGTGAAGTTTTTTGAACAACTCTTCTACAAGCTGTTATAACTGGTTCCCATTCTATACCTTATATTTGTTTACAAATTAATCTAGCAAATGAAATATTCCCAGGCAATACAACTATTTGGAAAACATAAAAATCAATCGTATAATTATAACGCACTTTTGTATGAAAATTGCTAACAATAAAAGTACAATATTGTATAATTAGACGATTACACAACATATACGACGTTAATACGAGCTTGTGAATTGAACAATTGTTTAAACGTATAAACGTGAATGTAAAGTTGATTTATATATTTTATTATTAAACAAAATAATTGCGCGTTTAAATTGTTGGTTTTAAACCCGACCCTGACCATGAACCGAACCCGAACCTGAACTTTTTATTTTGATTAACCCGAACCTGAACCAATTTTTTTCATGGTTTCAGTCCCTGATTTCAATCACATACCACACAGAAAAAACTAAAATACGATTTCAATTACGAAAACTGCAGATTCAATTAATTGTGTTGTTGAAGTTCAACCAACGACGCAAATTGTATATTCCAATCACTGAAAATCAAATTTTCAATTACTCTACATTTTTAAAATTTGTTAGAAAATTTTGTTTTTGATCACATTCAATTACGAAATTAATTGAAACTAGTTTTAATTTCTGATCAAGTGTATTAATTGAAAATTGTTTAGGAATAATTTTTTCTGTGCAGTATGTTTTAATACAATTTTTGGAAAAAAAATTACAAATCAAAAAAATTATATATCAGAAACCAAGTAAAATACCGAGTTTCATCAATATTTACTTTTTATTCCCTGTAAATATGTTTTCTAATAACATATGTAAGCTTATTTTCACCAGCGAGAAGAAATTTTCATATCCACAGAAAAAAAACTCATTACACGGCAGAAGTATACACGTGTAGCACAAAAAGTTACTTTTGAGAAAATAATTGCGTATATGGCACAAAACAAGATTTTTCATTTTCAATAAAGGAATACTTTTAACCACATTCATGAAAGTTTACAAAAATTTACATATTTTTTCAAAACATATGCCGGAAGCACTGGAGAAAATACAAAGAAAATTCTAACGGTTATATTTTGAAAAAACTTTATGTACATCTTCTTTGTCGTTTTTCTGCGTTCCTAGTTTGTGGCATATGTGCCAAACCAATAATAAGCTGACGATATGTATATCGAAATATCGATATTTTTATTCGATATATCGCAACCTCATTTCTGGTTTAGCTCATATGCCAAAAAGTCGGCAACAACAAAGAAGATTTACATCATTGTTGTTCATTTCAGCAAACAATTGTTTGTACTCTTTCATTTCTTTTTATACTCTCTATTTAGTCGTTAATGCGAGAGTGACAGCAATACAGCTGCAAAATATTTTTGACCACCAATGATTTACATGAAGTTTTCTCTAAATATACCCGATGGAATTTTTTTTTGTATTTTCACCATTGCTTCCGGCATATGTTTGGAAGAAAAATGTAAATTTTAGTGAACTTTCATCAATCTGGTTGGAAATTAACATCTTTTTACTGAAAGTAAAATATATTGTTTTGTGCTGTATTAGCCACTTTTTTATTTTATTTGTAATAATTCTTGCAAAAAAACCGACTACAAATTAGGCGTGGTACCGCCCCCCATATTTTATCATCATGTACTTTTACGAGAACTAAATATGTATGCAAAGTTACATAAGAATCATCTAAGTAGAAGTAGTTAAAATGATTATTTAATTTTCATGGGCGTGGCACTGCCGACATTTCTAAACATATAATTGTATTGTAACGATAACTAAAGGTATATGCAAAGTTTCATAAGATTCGATTAAGTAGAAGTTGTTGAAAATGAATATTTAATTCATAATAATCGGTTGAGTAGAAGTAATTGAAAACGAATCTGTATTTACTTTGTATGGGCGTGACCCCGCCCACTTTTGAACTGGACCAATCTGGAAGTACATCCTTTTGAATAAAAGAAAAATACGAAATCGGTTCATAAATGGAGGAGTTTTGAGGGAACATACAAAAAAAAATACATGAAATAGATAACCTTTCTCCTTTTTTTGAAGTCGGTTTTTGTGCTGCAGGTGTATATTATCCGCTGTGTATTGAGTAACTTGTTATTGAGATGAAATTGTCCACATTTTATTGAAAATAAGCGTATAAATGTTATTAGAAGATATATTTACATGGAATAAAGTCAATATTGTTGAAACTTGGCATTTTATTTGATTTCAGACTTTTTTTTTATTTATAAAATTTTTTTTTACAAAAAATTTATCAAAATTGATAGTATCGGGCACAATGAATGCTTGATATCTCAGAAACTAGAAAAAAATTGCCAAACAGGTTTCGGATTCTGAAAGAGTGTTCAAACCATATATGCCCAATACCTAACTCAATTTTTTTAAATGGTCGGCGTGCCAAAACAGAAATGACGTCGCGATATATCGATGCCGATCGATTTAAAAATATATCGGTATCAATATAGCCCTTTGTGTACACAGTTTCACAAGAATCAGTTAAGTAGAAATAGTTAAATACATTTATTTCGTTTCGACGTGGCACTGCCCACCTTTCTGATATGTTGTATTTTTACGAGAACTAAATGTATGTGTGCGCTGAATTGATTTAGTAGAAGTACATAGTTGAAAAGTAATATTTACTTTGCATGGGCGGTGGCACTCATTGTCCACATTTTTAACCGTAATGTCGTATTATCACGATAACTAAATGTGTGTGCAACTTTTCATAAGAATCAGTTTAGTAGTTGTTGAAAAATAATAATTAATTGAAAAATGATATTTAATTTATATCCATGCTCACATATATGTAGTATGTATTTAGGAATAACTTAATTTGTGTACAAAGTTTCATAAGAATCGGTTAAGTAGAAGTGGTTGGTTGAGAAAGAATATGAATTTACTTTGTATGGGCGTGACGATGCTCATTCTTCAACGGGACCAATCTGGAAGTGAATCCTTTCATATAAAGAAAAGAAAGTCAAAATCGACTTATAAATGCAGGAGTTTATATCCTTTCTCCTCTTTTGAAACCGGATAAAAATAAGAATGAGATCTGAAAGCGAAGTACTTTGGATAAAAAATAATTCCCATACTACCGATACTTACTCCCTTCTGTTCTATACACCAAGACAAATTTTTGGTTAGCTGATCTCTTGAGCTGCTTTGCTTAAAAGCACAAGTTACAAATGTATAAGTGAAATACCAACAAAATAACAATAAATTTTGCAAGTGTTGTTGTTTTATAGATATTTTACATGCTTTAAAAAATTATACTAAATATCAAAATCGACAATTTTACTTTTACTTTTTCGAAACAATTAGATTTGTTAAACTACGCCAGTAAATCGCAACCAATAACAAATAAAACTAAATGTGTCAGCAAAAATGCTTCTCCAGAGCTGAGCTTGTACTTTGCTTTTAATTTTCTGCGGTCTTTGGGGTTACAAAAATTCAACTGGTGCAACAGTTTCTTCGGAGTTTTTGCATATCTATTTCCTCATCTAAAGAAATAAAATAGAAACTATTTTACACCAATTTATACCACAAAAACATTTTGTATGTGTAAATATATAATAAAAAGGGATTTTAATTTGTATCTTCTTTTTCTTATACCGTTTACTATTATTCATTGTAAATACAACCAGTCCAACACCATTTGAAGTGAGTTTTTATTACTTTTAAATAAAATAAACTGAGATCAAAATGCTAAAAGTAAAAAAAATAAATATATAATTTATATGTATATAGCAAAACTTTTCGGGAGAATAATTAAAGAAAAAACAACAGTTTAGAAAAAAAAAATCAAGTGAAGATAACCGAAAATTCAACAGAAAAACAGAAGAACACAAAATTGAAACGAACTGGTAGAATATAAATATGAATATAGTAGACAAAATGGATTTAAACATCTCAACACTTACGTTGCACAACTACAACCTTTTAATAAGATTAATTCTCAATTATTTTTAGAGAAATTTGATTTGAGAGAGTGATTGTGAGTGAGAGGTTCAACACACCTGTTGCTGCGAAATGGGTGGTTTCGTTTCCAAATGTTGACGTTGATGTAGCATTAAGTGATTCTTTTGGAAGAATGCCTTGCCACATTCACAGACATGAGTGCGCACCGTACAACCGCCATTCGGATGACGACGACTGTGCTGCATAAGACCGTGCTTGGCGGCAAAACCTTTGCCACAACTAGCGCAAAAGTGTGATTTCGGTTTGGTGGGTGTTGGTTGGTTGGTTTGCTGTTGTTGCTGCTGCTGTGGTTGTTGTTGCTGTTGTTGATGTTGCTGGTGGGCAGCTCCATTTTGTAAATGTTGCTGCTGTTGTTGTTGCTGTTGTAAACCAACCGATGGCATACCGGGAACAAGTGTCTGCGGATGAGTTGTAGCGGCGGCCTGCACCAGTGTTGTTTGTGATACAACTTGACCCGTTGATGATATGATTTGAACTGGCATTTGGTTTTGGGCTATTATGTTTGGATTGGTAGCCACTACCGTGGTACCCGAGCTCATACCGGTCGTGCTTAATAAATGTGTAGGCAAGGCGGCAGTTAAAGCACATAAATCGGTCATAAGACTTTTATCACCGGTATGTAAACGCAGGTGGAGAGCTAAAGCTTCGCGACTATTAAAGGCACTTCCACATTCCCTAAAAAAATAAATAATAATAGTTTTTAAATGAAATTTATTTGCTGGTGTTTAAGCATTCATTGCCTGTATGCATTTCATTGGTGCTTTACCAAATCGTCAGTAGACTTCAAACACAATTTTAAACAGTTACAAACCCTTTATATTATGTACATACTTTCAAAAACCATTTGAGAATTTACAAATATGTAAATGATTAAATATGTATATGATTTTCAAAAATAAGCATAATAGGATTTGAAAATTATACAAAACCCAGCAAATAATATGTATTCGATATGAATATATTTTATTTTTCTACACCTTTATAAGTTGTGTATGAAGTCTACTGACGATTTGGTAAAGCACCAATGAAATGCATATAGACAATGCTTAAGCACCAGCAAATAAATTTGATTTAAAATTAAATTATGACAATATGTCAAATAATAAATTTCTTAAATAATTTTTAAAATTATCTTAAAAAAATGAAAGTTCTACTACTCACCGGCAACCAAATTGAGGTCTAGCCGAATTATTGGCATCATTGGCTGTGACTGTTAGCAGTGCCGAATTGTTGGGGTTGCTAACCACAGTTATAGTTTGTGGATGATTATTTTGAACTTGATGCCCCTGTTGTTGTTGTTGTTGCTGTTGTTGATGTGAAGAATGGGCTTGCGTTTGGTGTACTTGCTGCAAATTAGAAAAATAAATAAATATGAATGTAAAGTTAAATAAAAGAGTTCTTCAGTTCTTATTTATTCTTGCTAAATACTTGTATGGTTTGTGTTGGCTGCTGCTGTGAAATCATCGTATTGGACGGCACTACGACGGAACTTGAAGAGTTTGGATTGACACCGCCATGAGTGTTACGTATATGCTGATTTAATTCCTGTCTTGTGCCAAAACCTTCGCCGCAACTTATACACGGATGTTGTTGATCACCTGTATGTATCCTGTACAGAGTGAAAAATATATGTATTTACACAATTATAAATTCAGGGAAAATCTAGGGAAAAGTCCTATAATTTCACAACACTGTAACATTTTGTTTTAATTTTCAAAAGTCATAATCGCTAACATCTATATAAAGCAAAAATATTTTCAAATAGCGCACTGTTTGTTTTATTTCATAAATTCCTATCAAACTCGTTCCTTTAATATCAAATCTGTACTGAAATTCTTGAAAGTATTGTACAGTAGGTTTACAATGAAAAATCAACATAACTCGTGTGGATTATTATTAGTTGATCTAAAACTCACGTGGTAGGAATTTTAGCCAAATCGAAGCACTTTGAGGTGTGTCCCATTGAGGTCAAAAAGTTCAAATTTTGTAAAATTTATCAACATTAAGCTCAATTTACGTAAAGCGACGTTTCACTAAGGGTAATTAAAAGTTTTGGGCCCTCTAGTGGTCAAATTAATTTGTTTTTGTAAAATTTATAAAAATTGAAAATTTTTTTCCAAAAAACAGTCTTTCATATGGTGTAGGTAGAAATTTGAAACAAATTAGAGAACTATAAGTCGTGGTAAATTTCACAAAATTGTAATCAATGGGGCGTGGCACATTTTAAGTTGTACGCTTCTGCTAAAATGTTCACCACGTGAGTTTAATACCAAATGCCACAATTGTCCGTACGGATTTTGTTTAAACGAGAAAAAAGGAAAATATTTGAATCCAAATTGATTATTAGGTTAAGGTTCGTAACGTTATATACAGAAAGAATTCAGCATGATTAATATTCCAAGGAACAAGGGAAAAATTGACATCAACTTAATTTTTCAACGTACACAGCAGAACAGAGTAACGCCACTTTCGGAATCCGCTACACTTTCATCGTCACTCAAGTTGATATTAAACTGCATTTTCCCAGTGTTGCCATTGTTTTATTTTTCTTCATTCCCATGATAAGCAAAATACACATGAGCACTGGCGCTACTCTGTTCTGCTGTGTACGTTGAAAAATTAAGTCGATGTTAATTTTTCCCTTGTTCCTTGGAATGTCAATCTTGTCCAATTGTTTCAGAATATAACGTTCGAAATAATCATATTCATGAAAAATATTTCATTGCCATCCTCCAGTACAGTAGGAGGCTGTACGGCTATAAACATACTTCCAGATTTTTTTGAAGTGTTACAGAAACAAGGCCCCGATTACCGTTCACAACACTAATTATTTTAATGTTGTATTTTGTAAACTACGATTACGATTTACAACATTTGTCGGCAGTGTTGTAATTTTAGTTGTCCATGTTAATTTAGTGTGATTATCGTTTACAACATGTATTTTTATTTGCTGTCAAAACTGTCAAAAACTTACAACTGCTCATTAACTGTTGTCTTGTTGCCGTGACAAGATGAAAAATTAAAGTGGATACCGTTAACATACACAACAGCTAGATGTTGTAAATCATAATCGAAAAACAACTTATGTTGTGTTGTAGCCGAGACAACACAACATTTGCGTGTTGTAAACGGTAATAGGGGCCCAAGTTTCAAATTAAAAAAATAATCTTGTATACCCTTTTCAATAATTCACTAAAATGTTAAAAGTCAGTACTTACCGCATATGTGCCACTAATGTCCTCTTCTGTAAAAATTCTTTGCCGCATACTGTACAGGCATGTGGAACTTTGCCATGTATACGCGCATGATTGACCAATTGAAATTTACGCGGAAATGTAACACCACAATCCTGACATACAAATGGATTAATAGAACCGTGAAAACTATAAACAAACATATCACATGATGAGACTTCTTAATTCCGAAGAGGTACACAAAGTGGATATTTATTTAATAATAAGCACTTACCGTGAATGCATAACAAGATGATTTTCTTGGGCAAAACTTTCACCACATTCATCACAAACAAACGGTCGTTCCCCTGCATGATATTTGCTATGGGTCACCAGATGACGTTTCAAAGGGAATGTACGTCCGCATTCATTACAAATAAATGGTCGATCACGTGAATGCACCCTTGAATGGGTCAGCAAATGATGCTTTAGTGTAAAACTCTTTTTACATTCAGTACACTGATAAGGGCGATCGGTGGAGTGTAGTAGCAAGTGGGTATTTAAACAGTGTTTGTGGGCAAAACTTTTACCACAGTGTGTACATATATGGGGTCGTTCACCTGATAGTATAAAAAGTCGAAAACCAAATAGCATTAACAATATTAATTAAAGTAAAATTCTACTGTTATTTTATCTAACATTTACCAACCTGTATGGACTCTAGCATGAGTAGTCAAATGATGTTTTAGTAAAAATGATTTGCCGCACTCATCACAACTGTAGGGACGTTCCTTTTTTATGGTGGCTTCGGCCTAGAAAACAGAAAACATCATAAAGAGTTTGAAGTCTTTTTTTCATTACATACTTATTAACTTATATGAAATGAAAATACAAAATTATAGAGAAAATAAATGTTTTTTTTAAATAAAGAAAATAACTTCTCTTACATCCGTAAAATGTATGGGATCTTGTAATTCTGTTTTCGGTGAGAGTTCCAATGTTCCAGGTTCTAACTTTAAATTTGGTGCATTACCTTGTGAGTCGTCATTTTCTTCTAAACCTTGTATAACTTTTTGCACTTGCACTGATATACCAGGCAACATGTCACCTAATATTGCATGACCAATAGTTGGGAAGTAGATGAGGAGAAAATACAAGATAAGGAAATTTCATCACAAATAACTTTCAAATCTTATAGAAACTTGTTTTTTTTCGTATTTTTAATTGAAAAAATTATATAATCCTTACTTGTAGTTGTATTATGACCATCATTTGATGTTATAGTTTGTGGATGCGTTGCGGCCAAAGCACGTTTCATTAAAATTTCATTACATTCTTCGGCCGTCAAATGTATCGGACCAATAGGACTAAAATGTGCCTTATTAGTTCCAGCAGTTGTTGTTAATATAGTTTGGGTTTTGGAATCGACAATACCGTTCGATAAATGGGATTGATCTGGTTGATCGACAAGAAGATCTAAGAAGTCAAAAAAAAGATATTGTCTTCTCGAAAGATCTAATGAAAAATAAATTAAAAACTTACAATTTTTGTCACAATTTAAGTTTAAAACTTGTTGTTCCGTTTTTTTAACACCTGAGGAGGCAGCACCAGTGATTACTCTAATTATGAATTAAGAAAAAAAAAACTTTTTTAATAAAATGCTACTTTATCAACAGCAAGGACATACTCTGAAGGAGTTTGATTTTTAAGGAAGAATTAATTTTAAAAAGATGTATGCTCACCTTTGAGCTCCTGATGAGAATGGATCATTGACCAATACCATACGCCGCACAACACTTTGTTTGCCAGCTAATCCTGTTTTAACATCTTTTTGCACTGTTAATGATCCATCAGTGGATAACAAATATGGCATCTGAAAGTTATAATGCTATTATAATCATAGAAGATGAATTGCAACATTTATAATTAGTATGATGAATAACAATTATTTTAATGATGTTTTTATATGAATTTTTCGAATTTTCGTAATTTATTTGATAAAATTTATTTATAATCTGTGTTAGTTCAACTGTGCGTTCATTTTCATACTTATTCGTATAAGGATTTGAAGTCATTATTGTGCAGTGCTGTTCAAAGGAAGGAGTCATAAAAATTTCGATATTAATTAAAACAGCTTCGTTTTTATTTTAGATTCTTTATTTATTTTTATATTTCGTGTCAGAAAACTCTGTCTTAGAAAAATGTTTGTAGATCAGTATTTACCCACCAGAAATAAAAGGATTTTTTTACTACTCGAAATGATATTTTGTATATAGCTTTTTTAATTTTATAATCTGAATAAATCAGTAACGTTTTGAGACAAAGTGCTTTGGACGCTAAATCGGAACATTGGAACTGTAACAAAACTATACATTTTGGGGAATCTTCTTATCATAAATATTCGCCTTTACTCTATTATTTCTAAAACTATACATAATTAACTATTGATTTTACATTAAGAAAGATCTCAGTAGTATAAAAGTGTTGTATCAGCTGTACTTGCAGAGTTTATATAAGATGGTATGCAATAATGTCCGCGGAAATAATGTCCATGGATGTTATTACCACGATGAAAAGGAAATAATGTCCATAAAAAAATGGAAATAAAGTCCATGAAAATAGTATTGCACAGTAATGATTTCTGGCATAATCGACCCTCGGCCAAGCATTATTTCCATAGACGTTATTGCATGCCACTTTATGTAATGGGTCGATTATGGACGGCAACCGACGAGCCTCAGTTGAGATCTGTCAACATTATTTGCTACTTAATGGTTTTCTGGGAACCACGAATTTTCAGAGGCCCGCAACTGAAATTTGTTTGCAATCCACAATCGACATCTTGTTCGTATTCTTTAAATATAATTGTTTTCATGGAGAATACCATAAATATTTGTAAAACTTCTCTAAAACATAAGCACATACAACGTTTACAACAATTGATACACCCCTGAAATTTCCTTTATTATGTTTATAAACTTTTTGTTTACAAGTTATTTATTATAGTTTTATCTAGTTTAAAAAGATTTAAAAAGTAACGAAAGATTATACATAATTAAGCAAAAAAAACTAAAGAAAAACTAAAAAATTATGTATACATATAATAAAAATATTAAAAATTGAATTAATTTGCAATTTAATCATACGCAAAACAATGCTTTTTCGTCTATAACATTTTAGTGTCTGTTGGATATGACTTGACAATTTTTACGAATATAAAGTTAAAATTCTTTTCCGATTTTGTAAACGATATAACGGATTACAGGGTATTTTAGAAATCTACAGCTTTATTTCAAGAACTTCCTATTTATTTCTTAAATTTCGATTTTCTTTTCACAAATAAAAATTATAAAATAAAGTTTTAGGGTTATTTTAAGAAAGAGTAGAACGTTTTTTGTAATCTTAAAGAAATGATAAGTTACTTTCTAATAATAATTTGCATTTCTGCTAAAAGGAGTTAACTTTTTTTTCTACAATATAAATTACAAGAGAAAGTTAAAAAAAAAATACTTTAAGTCAAATGAAAACATAGTTGGAATAATTTTAGTGAGTTTCAAATATTACAGAACTTATATTTCGTGGAAGTCGTTATAGATACGTGACACGATATGATAATTTATACTAAGATTTTGATAAGAAATGTTACGAAGTAAAGGTAGGCTTGTCAGATCTAAATTGTGAAAAAGCTTGACATTTAGAGAAAAAAGCTTGATTGACGAAAAAAATCTTGACACTAAGTGGTGTGCAATAACGTCCATGAAAATAATGTCCATGGACGTTGTTACCACGTTGAAAAGGAAACAATGTCTATAAAAGAACTGAAATAAAGCCCATGAAAATAGTATTGCACAGTAAGACATTAATTTTTAGCTTGACAAATTGTTTTTACGCTGCTGCTAAGAGGTTTATAGGCTTATATGCTTTATTTCTTGCGTTACTCCTCCTGGTTTAGGTATGTTTGTAACCAGTGCAACGTTCAATTGAAGGTGGTAATATGTACGGAATAAGACAGTGTTAAAGCAAAACTTGCTTATTCCCACCTTATTGCCACAGATTTTATGGCTGATACAAATAAATGTTGAAAAAGTGATGTCAAATATTAAAAGATGCTCCCAACAATACTTAAAACCAAAAAACGTTAAAAGTAGAAGGTAGCTCATAAAAAACAAATACAATTTTTTTATTACAACACTTTTCGTTCTAGAGACCACAAAATTAGACGTCTCAAAATCGCATTTCTGCAAATTCCGGCGTGTTACAACAAAACGCCGAACACGAGTTTTTTTTCAAATAGGGATGCAAAAGATACCGATATATCGGCGATATTTCGGAATTGCTGATATATTGGCGACATTTTTACTGCCGATATGACGACAACAACTGAGAGATGTTAGCTAGAATAACGACTTGCAGTCCAAGCTAGCGAGATGGAAAAAATTATGCGTTACTTGGAGGAATATACAAAGTCAATTATCAAAACTACTGCTACGTTGTCTGAGGCAATTCCTTTAGCTATCTTCGAAAATTATTAGAAAACATGGCAGATCCATAAACAGGAAGGGTGAATAGATCGCATCCGCAAAAGTTAGTGACTGGCTTCATAATGGTTCTTAATGAAACGTTTCATGCAATAGATCCAAGAGCGGTGATTGTTGGGCGATTTTTACTTCTGAATAGGTTTTCTGAATTCCCGACATTTTGTGATTCCCGGCAATCGGGAACAATTTTGTTGCGTTCCCGGAACCCGGATATCCCCGAAATATATTAGGCAATGTACTTTTCAGGGATGGCAAATGAGATTTTAAAATTGTGCCAATTGATCTCTAAAATTGTACTTTTTTGTGCATAATTGTAACAAAACTGATTTTTAAAACCAGAAACATTTTTTAAGTACAGAAAATACATCAATTTTTTGTACATATATTCGTGGCAAAAGGGAAAAAGTGCTTAAGTAGGAATTAGCTATTGCAATTTATGATCTAAAATAGCTCACATACTAGCTATTGGTAGGTAGAACGACATACATATAGTACGTTTATACGCACGAGTTATTTGCAAATAAAAACGTAGTGCTACCAAGTATGTATTTTTATTGTAAATTAATAACTCACGAAAACAATTACTGATTAACGCGCTATTTGCAAATAAGAAATTTGGGTTGCCTCCTTTACATATGTTTGTTAATAAAAAATAATAAATAGATAAATATATTCACAAATAGATGAATAATCAGTGATTTAATAAGTTACAATAAAAAAGGATTTGGCAGCATTTTACGTTTTTATTTGCAAATAAGCTCTGCGTATAAACTAGGTAATAGTCTCAATGAAGTTACGAAAAATTTACCTTTACTACAAGGCAAACAAATTTTTAAAAAAATATTTTTTCACACTCTATCATGTATCATGATCACTAATAGCTTGAAATTATACAGACCTTTTGTGAGCTAAGCTTATTTGACCAAGCCAAACTTTGTTTTCAATACTTCGCAAAATTTAAATTTAGTTGAGATAAAAGTGGCATATGTACGAGCGGACGAAGAACATAAAATATTTTATCACAATAAAAGAACTAAAAAAATAGAAAATCATTAATTGTACTAAATAAGGCATTGGTGTACTATTGTACTTTTAGAATCCGAATTGTACCAAAAATGGCACAATTGTACCAACTTTGCCATCTTTAAAAAAGTATGCAGCCTTATAACGGTTACCGGAATCGTGACGAAATCGATCAAAATGTGGCAACGCTCGCTATGTTTTATATTGGAGTCGTTTAATTTCGACTACGACAACCGTAATAAGGGCCAATTTGTAATTGAAAAGAAAAAGATACATATTATACCTATACTCGTATGTATCAGTATTAAATATCAGTAACTCAAATTTTATTGAACAACATACGAGTAATGTAACTACTCTGCGGGAATTCTTATAACCATTACTTTTAACGTAGTTATCCTATGATTGCTGAAAATGGGAGTTATATATACGACAACGCCATCTAAAAGTGACTGGTACCTCTCATATAGTTCCAGAATTCGAGCCGGTTGATTGTGCTGAGGAACAATTCACGTGACTTGTCTTGTGACAGGTTCTCTTCCCTAATTCTGAAATAAATTTTTAAATTCAGAAAGAACTTCAACAATTTTTCCAAGAGCATGGTCGCATCACAAAGGGACAAAAGGACCCAAGTGGGCCGGTTGTTAGAAACCGGCAGCGTGTTCATGGTCGCATATTCCAGTAGGTACGTTTTAATTCCGGGGATTCGACAAAATATCGCGGGAATAGGGAAGAAATAAACTGATCTTTTTCCCGGGAATTTTTCTCCGACGCTTTCCGGGAACGAACCCCTACTTCTGAGATACTCCTTTACGACCTCAGAGACATGTTTATGGTCATTATCAATGCTGATAACACGACACTTCAGAGGCGCTACCTATCTGTCCGTATATGAAAAGTTAATTTGCGCAGCAAAGGGTTAAAACCTAACGACTGATTTGATCAATATATTATAAACTAAAGCTGGAAGTGAAAATTTGAGGAACTAGTGTCACCTATACTTCGTTTTACAGAAGAAAAGCTTTAATAGGTGCTAGGAAAAAAATATAGCAAAATTAATATACATATTGTGCATACAAACATGAGTTTCCTGAACTATAGGTTTAGTTTTCGATATAGAACTTTTTGTAAACAATTAAATAGATTGTTTACAAATTGACACTTTAATAAATTTATCAACAAAACCAAAGCATAAATAAAACGAAGAAACATGAGAAATAAAAAAACAGTCCGTGCACATAATTCTTCTTCTTCTTCTTCATGCACATATTCAACCATATGCATATGGGATAATAAATACATACATGTTTATGGGTGAACATGTTTATCCCAACACCACCCCCGCCAAAATTAACTAATACTTATGACCAATTCTAACCAAACATACATAATCATCATAAATCATCACGCGCGCGCTTTCTACAAAATTTATATGCATACCAACATTCATGCATCCGTACAACGAATTCTGTGTGTTCGTGAAGTGTTGTTGCTGTTGTTTAACTTTGCTGAGACATCACACAACCAACCTAACTTCCAACGACCACGACTACGACGAACAGAACTACCACGACTATCACAAGTACAGTCTTATAAATTTTATTTATTCATTAGTATTTATGTATTCAACATTTATATATTTTTTTTTGTTTTGTATTGCGGGCACAACTCTTTTCCACATACAGAACGAACACAGCAGAACAAACACAGCCAGAGGAACCAATTAAAAAAAACAAAAATATATAATTTAAAAAAACGATGAAAACGAAAAATTCAAATAAAAACATATTGAATACAATTAGAAAAATTTTACTATTACTTACAGATTCACTGCTAACTGTGTAGTTTATGTTGGGTGATATTTCCAACACGGACTCGGCCCCTCGAGTGTTGTCTGCAAAACCCCAGGCATAAGGACCAAAACTTTGTGTTGGATTACTTTGAGCAGCACACATCTTCAAGGCCTTTTATTTATTAAAGAATATATGTAATACACACACGCACGTATACGAACGTATGAATGGAAAATAAAAAAAAAGTAATGAAACCGAAACGAACTCAAAGAAACAAACGGCCACAGTAATTTCGCTTTTTAACTTTTATTTTCGCTATTTTATCTAACTTTTACTTATAACAATAGAACAACTTTTACAATTTAGTGGTTTTAGTTTTTAGCATGTTTTTCTTAAGTAATATTTACATAAAAGTATGAAATATTTTATGCAAAAACGATTTTATAAAAGGAAAGTCAAAACGTCGCGGGCGCCATTTTTATTTTTTCTTTAGCGTAACTTTTTTCAGTAGGTTTTTTATTAGCTTTTCATTTATTTCACTTTTTATTTAATTCATTTGCACAAAAATTGTTTGATACACATTTATTAGCCATTATTTGTTTGTGTTTAAAGATTTATTGTTGTAATTGGGTTAAAAATCCACCAATATATATAATATGAATATAAAAAATCAACACAATTGAAAAAATTCCTCAATTCCATCACTCTACTGACGTCGCCATTTTAGTTTTTGTATTTCACACAAAAAAAAGAGTCACACAACGCACACGAAGGCAAAAATGAGTTTGTGTTGAATACAGTGTTGCGAAGAAATTAGCAATGAAAAAGTAGTATATTTCCATACACTCCATATGCAACACTGCAGAGGTGAACTATGTGCATCATAAGAAGCAACTCTGTTTAGTACAAGAATATCATACAACACTGGTCATGGGAAATACATCAAAACTTACACCGCGTCTAGACTAGCAATAAAGGTCAAAATACACCATCAAAATGCTTGATGTCCGATTCGTGTACGTGTGCTTGATGAAAAATCAAAATCAAGTATATTTTCCATCAAGCGTCATCTGTGTCACTTATCCTAATAAAATTTCACACATACTATTACCACGCTTGTTAAGCATTATGATGGTGTATTTTGCCCTTAATTTGCAGTCTACGCCTAACTTAACTTAAAGTTATTACAACAGCATTTAGTTAGGTGGAGACGTAGAGTAAGACAGAAAACGTTGGCAAAATAACACTGCGGCCTGACGTGCAATTTTTATTTCTGAACATAAGAAATAACGTAGGCAGAGTGATTTAAAAAAAATTTCTGTGTTCAAACCTCTGTTAACGGCTGGGTAAACGTAGTGATCTTGGGACACAATTTTTATATATTTGTGTAGTAAACATGCACGGTATTTTATAAATATTCAATGTATTTCACTTTATTACTTTCGTATTTATAAAAATTTTATGAATATGAACATAAATAATGTGCAAATAATTAAAAAACAATTAAATATTTTTTTGTTTACTTTCCTTTTTTCCATAAAAACATACAAATTATACAGAAACCACTACATACATACTAAATTTGACAGCTTGTGTCCTAACATTTGCTCTGGCTTGTGTTTGAACATCAATTTCCAAATATGCGCCCGAAAACTGATATTTACTGTCCACACAGTTATTTTTTGTGTTAGCAACAGATTTTGACAATTGCAAACACAATAATTTCCAAACCTATCTCGTCAAGAATCGTAGTTGTAAATTTAATAAAATAATAGAAACTTTATAATATTGTATAATTTTCTAGTAGGCTTGCTATCGACCAATCTGTTATCGATTACCTTTTTAGTACTATTATTATTGTTAAAAGAACTAAATTGAAGCTGTCAAAGTTGTAATAACATTCACGGTATTGAAAGGAACATGATATTAATCGTGTAAAAAACGACAGATTTGTTGCGGTTAATTGTACATTTTTTGTTGATTTAAAAAATGCTGTATTAAACGTGAGTTATGCATATTTGAAAAGTAGACAAGCTGTGTAGTCTTTAAGATAGGTCTTAATTAAAATTTACAAGTTTTGCAATATCTATTTATTAGTGACATATAATATACAAGAAAGAGGTCAACTATGTACATAGTAGAAAAAAACTTCCCTTATATTATTTGTCACACTATTTCAAGAGTATATGGTAAACACGGCTACCAGATCAAACGATTTTTATATAAAAATGACGATTTTATGCAATGCTGAAAATAAGTTATTCTAATATATCTGATTTTGGCAAATAGAAAAAAGACTTTTCTCATGTCTAATAAATTAATGTATATGTGTGCGTTTGTTATGAGTGATTTCACCAGTGAAGAAAATAAGCAAGATCTGGTGTCCGAATTCCATGTTTGAAATCATGTTTGAAACTGCCGAACTTTTTTTAAAACGATTTTAACACAAACTACAATTTTTCCAGTGCTAGTTTTGTGTTTGACCAATTTCCAATTTAGTTACTACACTCTCTGTTACGCGATTTATTAATATTGGAAAAAACATTTTTTAAATCAGAAATCAAATTTTTTTTTCGAAAATTCATCTGTAAACCTTACTGGGGGTCTCCACGAGCAATAAACTTGGAAATAATTATGTTCTCATCTGTCAAATTCTATATCCAACATCATATGTTCGCGTGTGGACCGCAGAAACATTTATTTGCAAATAAATTGAGACATAATTGTTCAAACTTATGTTCAAGAAATAATGTTGAACATAAGCTGTCAAATTTTATCGGCATTTGCTGTTTGCGTGAATTAAACAAAAGAAACTTATAGCTGTGGTAAAAATACATTGTTTTTTAAATAAAATAAAGCAAATTAAAGTTAAATAGTTTTAAACAAAATTAAATAAACTAAAATAAAGACAAAAAACATCGATCCATTCACAGTGAATTTTTTTAATTTATGTCCAATACCACAATACGTGTTCTATAGCTCAGAACATAAGCCTATACATGAACATATTTGTGCTGTTATTCTGCCGACGTTATTTCTTATGTTCGGAAATAAATATTGCGCGTGGAGACGAGCAGTTAGTGACGAATTTTATATGTGCTTCAAATAGTTGTATTGAGGTCAGGTCTGGGAATATTCTATTTGTTAGATTAATTTGTAAATATCTTTTATATATGTGATAAGTAACACCATTCTTCTTAATGATAAATATATAATTGATTCATTTCAATTTAATGTTCAAACTATTTTAATCAAAATTACTTGTCGCGAAAAAAAGTTATTCTATTTGGCGTCAAATTAAAACTCCCATGCTTGGTTTTATTTCATGGTATCAAATCAAGGTGAATTAATACCAGCTGGCCTCGAGAGATCGGCTGTCTACGAATTGCTTACCATATTTGAACTGCCAACTATGTTAATGTATCGGCTTTTTTGATAGTCCAAATGTAAATTCTGCACGGCGAATTTATATTTGGAATGTCAAAAAGCTGATATATTAACACTGTTGATAGTTCATATATAGAAACCTTTTCTTAGTCACCTGATCTGGTATTAATTCGCTTTGCCTTGGTATTCATTAAATTGACATTTAAGATACGAAAAAATAACGATACAACAAATTTGTCTGTTAACAAGCACATGAACAAGTGTCGTCTTTTTTTTAACGATAAGACACACGACTGAGCTTGTGAACTGAACAAATGTTATTTTGACATACCGACGAAGAGTTCTCAAAAAAACTATGGCTCATCAAAAATAGCCAACTGCTTTATGAATCGCTAGATCGAAATTTAGGACGCCAAACAAGTTTTAAAATCGCCATTTTGGCGAGAAATCGCCACATCTGACAGCCCTGCCAGGTGGCGTTACTGGCTCCATGAAAAATCGCCCGAAACCAAATCGCCCAAAAATAAAAATGAAAAATCGGCCAAAATGTTTCCATACAAATTTTGGGTGATTTTTCATATGAAAAATCGGCCAAAAATTTTGGGCGATTTTTCATATTAAAAATGTTTCCATGAAAATTCGCCCAAAACTAAATCGCCCAAAAAATACAATTTAAAAATCGGCCAAAAATTTTTCCATACAAAGTTTAAGTTATTTTTCATAGGAAAAATCGCCCAAAATTTTACACCCAAAAATTCTGGTAATCATCAAAATCGAATATAGAATTTAAAATATTATATTAAATAATTGAAAGTTTCTCCAATGTGTTCCATCTCCATCATTATTTGGCTTCTATAGCAGTAAAAGTTTAAAATCCTTCCACCCGGCCAAAGGTCGGCTGCACGGAAAGTCGTTGAAAGCACGTACCAAATTAAGCATTCCGAAGGCTTTTAATATTGAAAATTGTCGTAAGCGAAGCCGAGATTTAACATACCATAGAGTCGAAAATCCTTCCGCCCGGCCGAAGGCCGACTATACGGAAATTCGTCGAAAGCGTTTCTCAAGTTAAACATTCCAAGGTTCACTAATATAAAAACTTGTCAAAAACGAAGCGGATATTTGACATACCATAGAGTATAAAATCCTTCGTGCAGGTGGAATCAAGTCTTTGCTTCGCTTACGACAATTTTCAATATACGTTGCCTTCGGAATGCTTAATTTGGTACGTGCTTTCGACGATTTTTCGTGTAGCCGGCCTTTGGCCGGGCGGAAGGATTTTAAACTCTATGGTGTGTCAAATCTCGGCTTCGCTTACGACAATTTTCAATATTAGTATCCTTCGGAATACTTAATTTGGTACGTGCTTCGACGACTTTTCGTGTAGACGGCCTTCGGCCGGGTGGAAGAATTTTAAACTCTATGGTATATCAGGTCTGGTTTTCGCTTACGACAATTACACGGAAAGTCTACTAATATTGAAAATTGTCGTAAGCGAAGCCGAGATTTGACATACCATAGAGCTTAAAATCCTTGCGCCCGGCCGAAGGCCGGTAACACGCACAGTCGTCGCAAGCACGTCCCAAAACAAGCATTGCGAATGCTACTAATATTAAAAATTGTCGTACGCGAAGCCAATTTAATTAATACTAAGGCAAGGCGAATTAATACCAGGTGGCCTCGAGAGATCAGGTGACTAAGAAAATCTCTATATTTGAACTATCAACAGTGTTAATATATCAGCTTTTTGACATTCCAAATATAAATTCGCCGTGCAGAATTTATATTTGGACTATCAAAAAAGCCGATACATTAACACAGTTTGCAGTTCAAATATGGTAAACAATTCGTAGTCTCCTGATCTCTCGAGGCCACCTGGTGATAATTCACCTTGATTTGATATCATGAAATGAAACCAGGCATGGGAGTTTTAATTTAACGCCAAATAGAATAACTTTTTTCGCGACAAGCAATTTTGATTAAAATAGTTTGACAATTAAATTGAAATGAATCAATTATATATTTATCATTAAGAAGAATGTATTTTCTGGTATTACACATCACATATATAAAAGATTTTTAGAAATTAATCTAACAAATAGAATATTTCCAGATCTGGCCTCAATACAACTATTTGAAGAACATATAAAATTCAATCGTATAATTATAACGCACTTTTGTATGAAAATTACCAACAACAAAAATACAATATTGCATAATTAGACGATTACACAGCACATACGACGTTAATACGAGCTTGTGAATTGAACAACTGATTTCGACGGCTGTTACATGTGTTTATATGTGAGATTATTATTATTTTGTAGTGGAAAAATTGCTTTACGGCCATGTTGTGACACTCGCATAAAAATTGCGATTGTGACTTGAACTTTCAAAAAGGTGTTCTGTAAATCGCTATCGCCAGACTCTTGGCAAGTTCAAATCGCAACAGTATACTGAAGTGAACTGATGAATTTCGACTAAACTAAACTTTAAAGAAGCAATAAAATTATGAATAAATTAAATTAAATATATTTTGCTATTATTTGCATCAAAACTGGTAACACATTTTTATTAACAATTTTTATTAACAATATGAAATTTAAATATTGATATTTGCTTTTTATCGATTGTTTTCTTCTGCACAGGCGATTTCAATAAACATCTGATCTATTTAATATGACAAATGGCAAGCAAAACGCGTGAGTTTGAGAACATGAAAAATCAAGTCTGGCGATTTACAATTCACATGCGATTTCACAATCGTGCGTGTGTCAGAATATACCTGTTAAAATAATGACATCTTCCAATAACTTGAAGTTATCATTATTAAAAATTCAGTTAAGTCCGACTTTGGCTCGCGCACGAAGGATTCCGTACGAGTACACATACATAATATGTGTAATATATTATACTCCTTTTCGTTTTTGCCCTTTTTTCATTACAAAAATTTTTTCGCTTTGATTTTTTATTTAATTTTAGTTTACTTATTTTTAAAGTTTTTTTTGTTGTTGCGATTTTTCATTCTTTGCAATTTTGTTTGTTTCTGTCGATTTTTTTAGTTTTGGCGTTTTTTGGTAATGGGGGGTTTTTTTAAGAGAAGTAACACAGTCTGGCAATTAATGCCTACCAGTTAATTAATTGTGTTACCTTCTTTGGGAAAGGGATAGAGTAGAGAGAACAGGTGATGAAGTGGGAGAGAGATAGAAAGCTTAATTCATTTACAACCCTGCTATTGCGCGTTTTTTGTAGAGCAGTGTTGCAAGCCTCTCTAGTGTCAAGTAGAGGCATAGTGTTGTCAGCTGTGTAGCCATTTTATTAGTTATTTTACTTCGCCGACGGTTCTGCTACAATACCGACGAAGGAGGGTGTTGTGAAGTGCATTAGGATATGGTAGTATTAATCGCTGCCGGTACTGCCAAAGTGATCAGTGTTATGCCTTCATCACTTTAACAGTCCAACACAATAACACTCCAACACACATGGGGAAAATGCATGATGTTGTTGGCTTGCCTGGAAATAGTCTTGAACTCAAGACCTCAGGGTTTGTAGTCAAACGCGCTAACTACTCAAACAACATACAACCCGTACTCTTTAATCTACTACAAAAAACGACTTAGGCGTTTACGCCAACGCCTTACACAATCAAGCCCAATGTGTTGTTTCCACAATGCAAACAAGCATTGTTTAAGGTCGTACGGTTGCCGGGTGTTGAGCCGTCCGATGAGTAACAAGTGTTTGTTTTTTTTAATCTATTTAATTCTCCTGAGTCTTTGATTGGATGGATTTCTCAATATATTGATGTGCATATACGATTTCATATTGCGCTCTTTCATTATTATCGCGCTACACTGAGTTTCAAATAATTTTGCATTTGTTCGTGTCTTGTTGTTTCTGTAATTTTTTAAAATGTAGTTGTTCTTTATTTTTAATTTTTTCTATTTAGTTAAATTTGTCTCGTGGGTTTGTATGTTGGTCGACTCGCTCACTAGGTAAGTAGATGACTGCAATAAAACCAACAACAACAACAACAATAATTTTAAATTGGAATCAATGAACGTACGAACGAACAAACAAACGAAAGATAGACAGACGGACAGACTCTTGTTTGGTTGGTTTAGATCACTTGAGATTTTTGGCCTAAATCTGTAGGCCTTGAGAAAAACGTAGTACGTATAAATAAATAAGCAGAATAAAAAAGACTAACAACATTTTGAGGGAAATGATTGCAGCGCACGCGAAGTTGGCTGTTTGTAGCAATGAACAACTAAATAACGAAGTTGCCAACAACAGAACAGCAGCACCAGCATCAGTAAGTGAGGCACGAATGAATATCGGACAAAGTACTTGCAGAATTTCATACATTCATACGCACGTATACAGACACTGCAAACCATACTGCAAACATGTGTAGCATTAGCGTTGCCGTTTTGGATATTTTTAATCAAAAATTTGCATTATCCTCTCCAATTGTTGATCCATCATTGCTGTTTTTTTCTTCTTCCCGCCTGGATGGAACCAAGTCATTGAAAGCACTAAAGTCCGATTGAGGTACCATGTAATCGAAAGGTTTCCTAAAGGCGGAGGCAGCAGATCCAAGATCCTAGTTTAGTACGACATTCAGAGCTTTAGAAGGGCTAGAACGTAAACGACATGTAATCCTGATACAAACAGATCCTTGAATTCTGTATATTTGGTCTACCATCCTATTGAGCCGTAAGATATGTGTGCTAATATTGTAGGGCTTAAGGACCATTTGACACCGAACGTACTACTATAGAGGTAGTACGAAACGCCTAGATACTTTGCGCTGTCCAAAAGAGACACTTTCTGATTCTGCAAATGCTTATCACATCCATAAGCATTTTCGATACAATTAATACTTCTTGAGCCGCGTATGGCACGGTCTTGACTCCCTTGCTGTTTAAGAACGAGAAGCCATAGAAGATGTGGAAATAGGCATGCTGACTACTCGAGAGTCTTGAAGATCCTAATAGTCGTCGCCTATTATGTGAATCTTTGAGTCTTTCAAGCGTGTTCACAGCACCCTCCTTCGTCGGTATTGTACCAGAACCGTCGGCGAAATAAAATAACTAATAAAATGGCTCATTGCCTCTACTTTACACCAAAGGGGCTTGCAACACTGCTCTACAATAAAAACGCGCAATTGCAGTGTTGTAATTTGATTAAGCTTTCTATCTCTCTCCCACTTCACCACCTGTTCGCTCTACACTCTCCCTTTCCCAAAGAAGGTAACACATTAATTAACTGGTAGGCATTAATTACCTGATTGTGTTACTTCTCTTTAACAAAAAAATGCAGTTAGTCAATACATTTGCTGTTGGCCTACATATAAATATTAAAATCAGTCAGTATATGAAATGTGGTTAAAGTTTATTGCCAGTTGACCTATATATTTATATGAATAAAATTTTAAATAAATTAAAGTAAAATTTTTAGATAAAAATAAAATGTAATTGAAGTTTGTTCGCAGTTGACCCATATATTGATAAGAGTCAACAATAAGTTGTATAAATAAAATAACAAATGCAGTCATTTCATTGGCAAGTGCAGGCATATAGATTAGCTAGCCCACAAAAAATAAATATATCTTGTGTTCAAAATGGGGGCCATGGAATAGCATAATATCAAGTACCAAAAACTAAAAACTATAAAACCTATTGTGATGGGTAATATTAAAGATCGTATGATATTCTTTTGATATATACGAATTTCAAAATGGCGGCTATGGATAGAACAGTATCAAATCAGAGATCAAATTTAAATTCATCAAAACCCATCGCTATTGTTATGATATTACAGGGCATAAAAATACCATTCTAACGACATATAACGAATTTAAAATGGCGGCAATGGAACAGTATAAAGTCGAAGACCAAAAATTTTAATTCATCAAAACCTATCGTGATGGGTATCATATTAACGGCCCTTTTCACAATGTGCGATTGAAAGTTTACGTGGACTTTAACGGCAACTTTTGTATGCCAAGCTTGCCGTTAAAGTCCACGTTACCTCTTAATCTTACATTGTGAAAAGGGCCGTAAAGAGCATAAAAATACAATTCTGTATGTAAATATGTAGTAGACTTTTCAGTGGTAGTCGATTTTTGGTGATTAACTTTTAATTTCTTGTTTACGAATAAATGTTTTAATATTAATTTATTTTACCAGTGAGTATTTTACCAGTAAGACATGAAAAGACGGTTTGTATTTTTCACCTTTCCGATTTTAATGAAAATCAGCACATATCTTCTGCTCCTGTGTGCACGTAGCATGGCGAACAATTATTTCGATGCCTCATATGGTTTCTATTTTATAGGCCTCTAAACTTGCACATCTCGGCCATTTTTTAGAAAAGTTCGTCATATTGAAGATTGAGTAACTTTCGAACGCGTCATCGGATATAAACAAATTTGATGTCATTGGAAAGGTTTCAGTCTCCTCTTCAAGAATACTGATTAAAAAGGACACAACTTCCTGCTACAAGTGCCTCTAAAACGACTATAGCAAACACATCACACCTTTTATCGTTTTCAAATCGTAGTTGTGTCTAAATCGTTTTTCATCACATGCCTGATTATTTCTTATACAATTTTCATAGAAATTATCGAGTTATCATAAAGAAACAACTGTATCTTTTGAGTCTGTTTTTATCCCATCTTGAAAATTGTACACAATAAAGATTTGTCAGTTGGCTACATTCTGTAAAAAACAAAGAAATTAAAATACCATTTTCCAGGATATTTAAGGATAAAGGATGCTTTGGCATTTTAGAGGCACTTTAATCAGTATTCGTTAAGAGGAGATTGAAATCTTTAGAATGACGTAAAATTTATTTATATCCGATGACGCGTTCTAAAGTGATTCGAACTTCAATATGACCAACTTTTCTCAAAAATGGCCGAGATGCCCAAGTTTAGAGGCCTATACAATAGACCCCATAAGAGGTATCGAAATAATTTTTCGCCATGATACGCGCACACAGGACTAGAATATATATGTTGAATTTCATTAAAATCGGAGAGGATAAAAATCCAGACCGTACCGAAAATTTTTGTTTTTACTCTAAAGCTTAGTATTCTGTTCAAATTTGCGAAAAATCTTAATCAACATTTGTTTTTTTTTCATGCGAAAAATATGACAAGTAACCAATCATAACTAGCACTTGAAAGTATGCTGCAATTGTGTACGTTTTTAAAAAAACTCAGCCATGTCACAGAACACCATTCCGATCGGAAGTGGTTTCAATTCCGTAAGTTGCTCCTTCAGAAAATGAAAAACTAAAATTTTTTTCGTAATCAAACCACTTTTAAATTTGAAAGCGGAATTGACAATCACTTTTCTGCTAACTTCATTTGCACTAAATACTTAAAAACGTGCATACTTTTAGGAACGTCAAATAAATATTTGGTCATATGCTTTCCATGTGAGATTTTTTTCTAAAAACAAACGCCTCAAGGTATAAAAACATTATTATGTATTGTAAAATCAAAATACAAAATAAACGGAATCTAAAACACCAAAAATCAACTTTTTCGGAATGACAACTACGGAACCAAAACGGAATCTGTGACACGGCTGAATGTGTTTGTTGTAAATTTCACACGAAAAAAGTGGTGCTCATATTATTTCGCATGAAGACTCAAAATGTTGTATCTAACATTTTATATGTTTTTCACAAAATAAACAGAGTACTACTTCTGCAACAATTTTTCGTGAGCAATTTGTGTAAATTGTTTTTATATGCACTTCGCACGAAATGATGAACAGAGTAACATGCTTAGTACTAAAATTTAAATACGTATGTATTTAATAAATAAAGATAAAATAAATAATGGTTTTGACAGCATTAACAAAAATTGTTGGTTACAGAAAGTTGTCGTTCGTGGCAACACTGTGTAGAAGTATGATTTTTATGTTGCTGGTATGTCATTCTTGTCTTCTGTGTTATTTGGTTCACAAATAACAATCTATGGAAGATAAAAAACTACAGCCAGAGACAAATATGTATGTAGTATGCAAGTTAGTAGCTGTTTGTATATTTATTTAGTTTGATTAGTTTGTTGCTAAAAGCGCTGCTAATGCTGGGACCTGCTGCTGTAGTTAGCGCTGTGTATTTTTTAACCCACCATACACTATCGCCGTCGCCGTCGCCGTCATCGTCGTGTTCACTTAATATTAGAGATTTTATTTGCTTCAACACCATTGACAATCAGTGTGTTTTTGTTTTGCGACCATTGCGGATGCGGAATTTGGTGTTTAACTCTTTTTTCCTCTGCTTTGTTTTCGTAACGTTTTAATTCTTCGTTTGTTTGATTCTTTTTTTTTTTTTCTTAAATTTTATTTTTTGTGCTTGCGTTACAAAATAAATCCAACAATTGAAAATTCTCGTGCGTTTGTAACTGATTTTCGTACAGTGGTAATTTTAGTGCGTTCGTAGGCCTGCTAAACAACGCGTCTTGAGCGCTTTTTTCTATTGTTGACTTTTAAGTTGTCATATTATATACCGCCTGGGGACACAATTGTAAAAATTAAGAAGAAAAAAAAAACAAGTGCAAAAAAAAAAAAATATAAAAAATTTCCAAACTAAACGTCCAAGTTCTAAAATAACCGTGTCGTAATAAAAGTTAAAAATTATTGCTTAAAATATTTTTAAATACGTACTTACAATATATACAACAAAAAACAACGAAATAAATAAAAAAAATATACAATTGCAGTTTACAATAAAATTGTTGCAAATTTTCTTTAAAAAGCAAAAATTAGTTTTTAACAAACCCTACAAAATTTAGGGGCTTAAAGGTTGATCGATTTTACATTGCGAAAATTTAAGCAAAAACAACAACACAACAACAAACTAAAAGAAACGTGAGTGTAAATTTCAATTGCTTTTATTTTTTATGATTTTTTATAAATTTTTTTTTGTAAATCTAAGCAAATGACCTAATTAATTTTATTTATTTTATTGTTTTTTATTTTACTACTACATAAATCAAATACACAATAATATAAATTGTGGGCTTGATGATGTTAAGTTGCTTGTGTGTATGTGTGTGTGTGTGTGTGTATGTGAGTTGGTGTGACTGTGCTTATTGTTGTATAGACAGACGATAGTGATTCTAAATATTTTTTAAAATTTAACAGATTGTGAATGAGAAAATAATCAAAACAATAAATTTACCTGCAGTGACACATATTTTGTAAACTAAAAGAGAAGAAACAAATAACATTGCATTAAAAAATTGATGTATTTGTAGTAAAAAAGCTTTAAGTGGAAATAAATTATCATCAACATTCATAGAGAAGTTGTGATGCAATTTTCCCCCAAATGAACAATAGGGCTGCCAAGCATCTTAGTCTTAAGTATGTTCATGTGCATGTGCATAAAAATGCCATTCTATTTCAAATGTTAAATATGATTAAAACAGTAAGTCCCTTGGCGTAGCTACGCATATTTTCGGGGAATGGCTTTTTTGCTATTAGTATAAAATTAGATTTTCCAAATATTTATTCGAAAAGGCAGATACATACATACTTATTTCTAGGGATGTAACCGATTCCGATACCGATATATCGGCAATACTTCAGATATTCCGATACATCGGTATTGGCGATATTTTACTGTCGATACGACTATACTTTTAAAATTTTTTTCAGTTTTTTTTAGCAAATAATTTATTTTTTGTTAATTTTACCATGAATTAAATTCAATTCGTTGTTTTTTAAATCTTACTAATATCAATTTTTAATATTAATAATATTTTACGCTGATATTTTGTAAAAAAGTAATTTATTTTTTGTTAATTTTACCATGAAATCAAACTCAATTCGTTGTTTTTAAAATCTTATTCCCAGCACAAAAGACACTCCAAAGAATTCATGAAAATGTAGGATTTGCGAAACGGAAGTATTGCAAATTTCTATCATTTCTAATGAGTTTTACATATGCTTGTCATTGCAAAAAGTTTTCTTTTTCGATTACCAATCGCCGAATTGGAAGTGATGTTAGGAAAAATTTCTTCTTCGGCGTTCTATAATGATTTTTCCTCAAGGAAAAAGGACGAAAAATTACCCATTTTCGTAATTTGTTTCTTTTATGGGAACTTATAGGCAAAACTGTGTTTTTATGTAAATTTAAGTGAATAAATATAAATTTATATAAGAATATCCAAAGAAATTTCAACTATTTTGGCTTGAGTTCGGTTTTAATTTAATTTTTCAATTAAATTATATTTTTCTTTAGAGATAAATGTGAAGAATGTAGACAAAGAAAATTTTGACTGCGTGGAGGGTTGAACTGACGTTTCGATAGCTCCCGCTAATCTTATCACAGTTCTTTACCGCTTAGACCACTCGACCAAAGTCGGGTGTTTGCAGTCAACAGAGTCAACAGTTCGACTAAACTCATTACTTATAGAAGAATTTTAACAATTAAGTTATTTAGAAGAATATTAGTTGTCCTTTAAATGTCGGGATTAACCACAATCCCATCGTGGGATTGTGGTTAATCCCGAAAATATCGATGTTCAGTTCGACCTTTACAAAAGTTGAGAAATTGGTATTTGTACTTTTCAATTGCCACATGCTTTGAAAAATTATTTCTCAATAAAAAAATGATTTAATTGTAAAAATTAAATTGAACGAACTTAAGCCTAAATAATAAATTTCTTTGGATAAAACCCATATAGTTCGACTAAATACAAACAACTTCAATTATTAACACTAGAGGCACATAGTACATAATATGTTAGATAGTTTCCCGTGTAATACGGATAAAACAAAACATACGTAAACACTAACAACTAGAGAAAGGAGCTTTCTCAATCTTGGGTGAGAAATATAAACAAAAAGCATAAGTGTGGTTGTTGATTAGGATAAGTGCCAAGTATGGTAAATTTCTAAGCCACCATAAAATAAACTTAAAGCCAGGAAACATAGATCTTTAATGCAATTGGTTTAATGCCAGATATTTACCGCTTGACTTTGGGGGCTGAGTGGCCTAGAGTATAGAGAGCTCTGACGATGGGATTGTGGTTAATCCCGAAAACATCGATGTTCAGTTCGACCTTTACAAAAGTCAAGAAATTGGTATTAGTACTTTTCAATTGCCACATGCTTTGAAAAATTATTTCTCAATAAAAAATGATTTAATTGTAAAAATTAAATTGAACGAACTTAAGCCTAAATAATAAATTTCTTTGGATAATTAAAAATATTTTAATTAAAACATTAACCAAATGGAAAATAAAATGTTCTTTTCCATTTTTAATAATAGTAAGAATTAAAAATTTGCCTATTTTGTTTTTATTTGCAAAAGTGGGCTGTAAAAATGCCAATTTCATCATCTCAAGTGTACTGTGAACGGGTTTGATTAAATTTTTAAGCTTTTTGATTAAACACGATTAACATCTCAGGTCTGAACATAGTATTAGCCATAGTATTAATCAATTTGGATTCACGAACTTTTGTAATATTAAAAAAAAACATTGCAAATTTTGATATTAAAGAAAAACAGGATTATTATACAAATTTCTTATATGATACAAAATAAATTTGGTGGCCACTTATGCCATTTTATAAATATGTATGTCAAAAAAGTCTATATATTTATGAAATAAGGTGTACTTTTAATTTCAAGTTTTCCCGAGAAAATCTCAAAAATTTCTCAGGAGTATTAGGCAGACTTTTGCCGGGAATTCCCGCTCGGGTGTAAATTAAAAAAATTTGTAATAAGTATAGAACTTCTATTGACGGGATTTGGCTGAAAGTTGGCATAGTTATAGAGCAGGACCGTGTCTTGTGAAGTCTATAGGTGAACCAGGGATGGAACTACAGTCGGTGAAAGTCGCCTACCTCGAGTGTGAGCAACTGTGCGGCTTGTAACTCTCTTAAATTCTGACCGACTTGTAAAATTTCAAGCGCATTAGATTTTACTAAACAAACCAAAAAACGTGCTTGTAATTATTTTTGTATCTTTTATAGTTTAAGCTTTCATAATTTTTAAAATTGCCAAAAATAATTTTGTTCGAAATATTAATTTTCTGTTTTTACATCCTTTAAGAATTTATTTAGCGAAAACTATTTTTAGTTTTGGAGATGTACCTGACATTTGGCAGTGGTTGAAAATCATCGATTTTAAAAATAATTTTTGAGGTTATGTGCATGTAAAAAACTTTGCACAGGATGCCTTAAAAATCCATGAACGAGGTTTTATTAGATGGATAGTTAGCATTGGTCCTTCTTCAAACGAAGACATCCTGGCTATAAAAGTAGCTGTTAGGGCAAAATTAGTGAAAAAACTCAAATTTCAGGAAAAAATTTGTATATTATAAAAATTTTTTTCTTTCTGAAAATTGTACTGTGAGCTCTAAATGCATTATATAACTACGTGTTAAAAAATTATTGATATACATTTTACCGATCTCGAGATATTGAAGTTGTAATGTAAGTAACAGGAATATCACGATTTTCAAGCAGACACAAAATATAAAAAAGTGGGCTTATTATTTGACCAGACCCACGTATCTACATGTAGTTCTACGCGCTGAATCCGAATCTGAAGTCCTTTTTGCTCGTTGCCCCTTAAACTTTGAGTAAATTGCGAAAAATTTCGAAATAATTTTGTTTTTTCTTTAATTTAAACCACTGTGTAACGCCGATAATGGTTACATGTCTACACAATTATTGGGGGCTTCAAATTCTCGGACTAGGTTAGATATGGTATACACTAGTGATGTTACGAATTTTTAATATTTTTTTTTATATATTCGCGAATACGAATATCTGAAACAAATTCGCCGAATTCGAATACGAATACGAATATTCAATCTAAATGTTAGTACCACTTAAGATTTCAAATTTAATTGAAAAAAAAAATTACCCTTTGCGTCAATAACAATAAATTGAAAAAAAACTGTCACAATACTACAGATATCTAATATTATTATGATATTCCGATGACGGAATTTGAAATTATTAACTTAGCACCTGAATGCCACTTTTTTAAATTTTTGGTGGAAAGTAAATAAGGGAAAATACGAGCTTCTTTTGCCTATACCCAGGCAATATTTACCCAGCAAAAAATTTTCATGATTTTTGAAGCAGTAAAGAAATAAAGCGCTTTATAATTCGCTTTAAAATATGAACTTTTCAGAAGCTGATTTCATAGCGTCACAACAATGCAGGTTTTGAAGCGAGAAAAGTATTTGCTTTTTACTTATACAAAAGCTTCGTACACAAGCTATACAAAAAAGCTGATTCTATAGTGCTGATCCAAAGCAGGTTTTTAAGCGAGAATGAAGAGTAAGTTTATTTGAGTTTCTTGATGCCGTTTTGCAACAGTGTTTTTGGTCCAATGATTGGTACGTTGGACTTCAAACCTGAAGGTTCTTAGTTCGATACTAGTTGAAGTTAAAATAACAAACATTGAGTAAAAATATGAAATTAATAAAAATAAATAAAGAAACGAAATAAGAAAAATTCAAAATGGCGTTAACGACGCCAATCCACATCGAACCATTTTTTTCATATATTTTTAGTTCTAGTGCTGAAAATGTTGATTATTTTCAGCGCTTCAAAAGCCCTTTTGTGAGTAAAAATGTAGTACTCCAATCCGGAAACTCGCCATACAAAAATCAACAGCGATATCAGCAGGCTTGTCAGCGCTACTTTTATTCCATAAAAGTAGAAACCTGCTTTATTGGAAGCAACTTTTTTACTGGGTACTGACACCAGCGGCGAGTGTTCCGAGCGAGCGAATGTTTAGTGGTGCGGAGCTTATTTACACACCGCACAATAGGCTTGATGGAGAAAAGACTTAAAAAATGTTATTTTTGAATTTCAACATTCCTCTACTGAGCTTTGAGTATTACTTTAACATGATTAATAAATTAATTTAACAGGACTTTACTTTTTAAGTACCATGTCGTTGTGAAATATATTTTATTTCTTTTTTCTTTACTAAAAGAAGATTATTGTTTTGCGTTATAGACAATTTTTTTTTAGTAAAAATTAATATTTTTTGTTTAATTTTCAGTGTTTTTTATGTATTATTTTTTGGAACGTATTCACAAAATATTCGTGAAATATTCGCTTGAATTTGGCGAATACGAATACGGATACGAATATCATGAAAGAGGTGAATATTCGGCGATTCGAATACGAATACGAATATTCGTAACATCACTAGTATACACAGACTTTTCTGCTATTACTATTATTTATATATTATACAAATGCGTATACGTATTTGTATATTAATTTAATTAATAGATTTCCATCTATATATTCCATTCAGCGTTCTAGCAGCGTGAGTTTTTAACGAAAAAAAATTACAACCTCGAGTCGGACTTGTTGTCTTTGTTGGTTGGAAGCGTAATGGAGTTTTTGGACTATAAATCAATACTGACAAAAGAAATGAATTTTTCGTTAGCATTCTTTGTGGTAACTATGCATTTTTGATTTTCGTTGAAACGCAAAAATATGACCCACCTTGCACTGCTTTTAAGGTGGGGTACGGTTGAGGTTGTAGCTGTGATTGCCAGCAAAGCATATTGCGGTTCGAAGGACCATAATCCATTCTTCAGTTGTAAATTGTACTTTCTGTCTCTATCTACCGAAAGTAGCGCAAATTTTTTTGAATTGCACAACTCTGCATCTTATGTTGGAGTTCTAAACGAAGAACAACTGATTTTGCGTCCACCTACCAACATATTTTATTTATTTATTTAATATTTAAATCTGTTGTTTTTCGTCTAGAGATCCAGCAAACGATTATAACTTTCGACATTATGCGACAGATCGTTAATGTAATAAATATCAACAATTAAACCGCAAGAATTCTAACCAAAATAATATCCTATTCCGATGGCAAAGAGTGTTAATAAATTCCTAATTAGGACATGTGATAATCCCTTAAAACTACTTCCGATTCTAAGCCATATTTCTCTTTTTAAATAAAAAAAAATTCACTTCAGAAACCTGCAAACATTTTTTTTGCAATTAATCAGATCTCCTTAATTTACACATATACGAACGATTAAAAAATTACTTTTTTGTTCTGCTTGTAGTTGTGAAATCTTGGCTTTATAAATAACTACTAACTTTGAGTATGTAGATATTAAACTGGGTTATTTTATAAGCTCACTTACCTTGTGGGCCGTTCGTTATTCATTGGTACTCGAAATGTAATAATATAAGAAGAAAAAAAATCTATTTTTGCTGAAACACACACACCGAAACCGAAACAGAAAGCTTTAATGATTTCATTTGCTGTTGCAGGTGGCTGTTGTTGTCTGCATGGTTGGCTAAATAAGTGACTGAATGACTTACTGACTCGACTACCTATAAGACTGGCTGCCTGTAAGTTGTAGTTTCATTCTACTTTAACCGATTTCATAGTTTCTATGGTTTGCTGCTGTTATTTTTTTATTTTTTTTTTTTGCATTTTCTTAAGATACGTTCTCGTACTTTTCAAAGTTTCGTTTATCTAAAAACAGAAAAACAAAGACTAAATTTACACCAAAATAAGAAAACAAAGTTGTTTTAAGTCTTAACACAATAAGTGTTAACTAAAAGTGTATGTTTCTAACTTGGGAGAGAAAGAGGGAGGGAAGCTTTAATAAAAAAAAAAAATTAATAAAATTGTGACACCAAAAAATACTAATAAGGAAGGTTACCGTCAACCAAAATGTGAATTTAATATAATCAACTAATTTTAGTGTTTGCAAACATTTTATTTGCCAACTCTTTCGTTGCTTAATGTTTGTTTCAGAATTTTGCAACAAATTAAAAATAGTTTGCTTAGCTAGAGCACTTGTAAGATTTTAAGTGAACTCGAAACGGGGTTTAAACATTTTTGGTATAGTTTAATACAGATTTATAGAAAGCAAGTGGTTAAAAGGATCATAGAGCAATTGTTATAAAAAGTTAAAACTTCATTCTTCACCTACTTCCCCTTGAAGTTTTCGTATTGAGAACGACGGCGAAGAGTTTCCTTAAGATTTTGCAGGCAGGTTTGCTGAGGGCAATATTAACAGGTCACATGAGAATTTTAAAAGAGATTAGTTTAATTTGTTTCTAACAAATACGTATTGCTTCTCCCCATTTTTGGCTTTTCTGCAGAAACACTCAGGATATTGACAGCAATTGAACCTGCGACCTTCCGGTTAATAGTCTAGCACACTATCCACTACAATATGGGTGTACCCAAATTGAACAGGTCTCCATAATTCCTGGGCTCCAAGATTGTTGAAATTGATGTTAGAAGGACATTCTTATTAGTAATGCCGGATGGTTGCTTTTCAATCTGATAGGGTCTACGACGGTTGTGCGGTCTTTACAAATAGCTCAGCGATGGGAATAGGCACGGGCACTAGTATGTATATTTTGGAACGGACGTTCATAAATCATTAAGACTTTCGAATAAATTTAGCGGCTTCCAGGCTGAGATCGTAGCTATTCTAAAGGCCACGAAGGTGGTGTCCGAAAATGAGACTGAAGACGAGGAGGTAACCCTCTACTTGGAATATTGGGAGGCGTTAAATACTTTTAAAAGATATACTGTCAAATCCAAACTACTTAGAGACTGTAGAAGAGCCCCATTTGTGCTTATGGATAAGTGTTGGGTTTCGGGCCGCTGTAACGTTTCTTCAATTTAAACTGCTGACGAATAAGTTCAACGTTCGCACTACTTTCGAGAACTCAGTAATTGGGTGGCGGATAGACCCAATCGTTCCGAGGCATTAGGAAGGATTGCATAGTCTCGAAGGCTATGTGGTCAAAACTATGAATAGGAAGGTTCTAAGAGATGTCAGAGGGGAGTTAAATGGCCACTGCTCGTTCAGGGCGAGAACAAGCATTTGCGAAACTGGCAATCCTGATTTCTGTAGACTTTGCGAGGAAACGATCGAGTATATTACCTGCCATTACACGGAAGTGCAACGCCATTGGCTTAAATGGTTGGTGCCAGGCGTTTCCATGATGTGATTAGTGATATCGGGAAGTGCAAACTTGAGGATAGCAGTGGCTTACTCATATGAATTAGGCTGCCTTGCGGAGATAGTAAAAATAACAAATATTTACTCTTGGACCAGTCTAACGCTCCGGCCGAATTGATATAACTTTATTATTCCTGTCTGTAAATTTATAAAACTAAGTGAGTACATCGTGCTGTGTTGAGGATTAACTAAATATTTCCTCCCATCAAAAACTTCTCCATTTGTACTAGCAGAAATCACTATGAATAACTATAATTTGGTCTGGTTTCCTAGCCAGAGAAGTGCTTATGAAAGCCTGCCGAATAGCCATCGACGTAGGAATATTCAACCGCATCTTAGTAAAGCCGTTTTTGACGAAACGAAGCTCGGTGATTAAAGCCTATAATCAATGAGTTCTTTAATTTTAAGTGCATAGCGCACTATGAAATGAGGAATGTCTTTTCTTTCGATACCAGGATGTATTTCACTAGTGCAAACAGGATCATTGGTGACTCGAATTATATGTCATTTTGATCTCTATGCTCTCTCAGTTAGATTTGGATTTAATGTCGCCTTTTTGTTCTATAATTCTCTGCAGAACTATGCTTTCCAGATACATTTTTTCATTTAAATTCAATTTATTATAAAAAATAGTCCCTACAAATTTTGCCGACCGTGACAACATTATCCTAATGCCTTTCCTTTTCCCTAGTGAAAAGCAAAAGCTCAAAAATATTTCACTTGGTCTTCTTCCCTTGTAAGAACTGCAAAATAGTTCCAACATCAAAAGTAAATCGTAAAAATAAACTAGAAAAAATAAACATTTTTAAACCTACAAACATTTAATACAGGTTGGCAAACATGAAACGAAAAAGAACACCAGCCAACCAACCAACCGAACCGAACTAAACCAAAACATTTGGCAATAATGAACACAACTGGCATCAAGAAGGGAGAGCTATAGTGAGAGCAAGATAGAAGACCTTTACAGCATAAAAAAATGATAGTTTTGTATGAAAAATATCAGTATGATTGTTTCCGTTGTACTTCCCACCATTCTATTCATTTTCTTAATTGCCTGGCTGTCTGTTTGTTGGTCTGTCTATCTATTTGACTGACTAACTACTTAATGCAGATTTTACACAATCTTCTAAAGAACAAGTATACGCTTGCACAACTCCCTCAGTGCATTGCAATGTTGATCCGAGCAAACAAAATTGAATTCAAACACAATTTATGAGTTTTTCCATCCAACACACATTTGTTTGCTCGTTAGGTTTTACGAACGGCGACAAGAGCCGACTGACTGATCATTTGAAAATGTTCTCTAGCAAAAACTTTTTTTTTATATTTTTGATCAATCATCTGCTGTTGAAGGCAAATTATTTTCAAAACCTTAACGATGTGTAGCAATAAGCTATGCAACTGCTAACGTTGTTGGTGGTGAAAAAAAACTAAAAGGCAAGGGTGGAACAATTTTAGTGTAAAATAATAATTAATTTGTTTGAAAAATTGAGTACAAATTCATTGGAGTTTGGGATTAGTTAGGAGTGCAAACGGGACCGGGTTTCAGAAATCGTGTAATTTGGGACTTCAGATCTTAAAGTCCCGAGATACCGGCATTTTTCAGCATGGTTGAGCTGATAATATGCGAATGGATAAAAACATTGATTTTTTCGATCAAGACACCCTTCAAACAAACAAATCAAAATCGTTTCAGCCATTCAGCTTGAGTGTTTGAGTTAAAAATTAACGAAATTTCGCTACGAAAGTGCTGTACACATGTTCGCAAATTTTTAAAAATGCCAACGTTTGTCTCCAGCCAAGGTCGATATATAAGGTCTGTGCATCAGCCCATATGTTCGGTAATTTTGCTGCCAAATTGTATTGTATTTTACCAATCCACTTATATTTTAATATTCGCTTTTAGTTTTTCTCGTAAATTTTTTGACACCACAATTCCCAAAAAAAGTTGCTTTGTTGTATTAATTCGCCGATAAGTATACCTTATAGATCTACCTTGCCTCCAGCGAAATAGTCTGGATAATATCTCGAAAATAAGCACTGGCAAAACTCCCGAAAATTTGCAAAATGTCAAAGTTCTTTTTATCCTTTGGAACTACCCCAAGACAGTGAAATGAAAAGCTTGGCATGTTTTACATTGGGTAAATCACATTGGGTAATCACTCCAGTGTCCAGCGAATTCCGATTTAACCCATGATCGAGTCTTCCCTTTAGCATAATCCTATTAAAATCGTTGCGTCCCTTTACTTGCTAAACACTCAGTCCTCTTTTTTTCAACATGATATTTATAGCCAGGAAGGAGTTGCGCACAATTTAAGTACACCAAGTTCGTTTAGAGATACGATACAATCCATCACCATGAGCTTTATATTAAGATCTTGACGCGCCAGCTGCCTGTCTCATATCAGATAGATTTTATACCTTTTATCAATCTCCATAAATAAAAATGTCGTATATTTTCGTACTTTACCATAGGGATTCCCCTTTGATAATTTGGGCCATAGATTCCGGGCCATATTTGGAGCCGTCACTGAAGCAAACATATTCCGGACTATTGTGCCATAATTCAATTAGCAAAATAAATGATTTTTTGAGGCTCGCTTTTAATATTGCTAAAGATTTGCAATTCAACTGAGCGTTGGAGTGACCGCCAGAAGGTATTTATCGTGTTATCTTCGGTTACTCTCGAATATTTTGTCAAAAATAATACGAGTATTATTATCCAACTATTGGGATAGTTGAAAGCTCTCTACATACATTGGGGAGTAAAATCTCTGTGTGATTCATGCAATAAAATAAAATTTTTCATTTTAAAAGAATTAATTTGTTATGAAGCGTTTTGAGAAATAGTATCTCAGGCAAAAAAATCTGGACCATGCTTCTGTATTAATAGTAACCATATCGTCTCATGATCGATATTTGAAATTAAGTACGTAACTGCAACGACATGGTTACTATTAACGCACGCCAAAGATATTCTCAAGTGGAGTTCTATATCAGTGATGATTGACGAACTTCTGTACGTTCTTAGTGAAAAAGAGCATGAATCGATACACCGATGATTTGGAGGTGCTCTCTCGCACGTCATGAGTGAAACTTTGTTCACTATTATGACATGATGTGAGGAACATGATCTTTCGGATAATCCAGATAAAACTATTGTGTGAACCTTCCTCTCTTAGAACAAAACTTGAACTTGGGATAGTCTCGTTAAATGGATACAAATTCCCTTATGCTAACGCTGTCAATTGTATAGGTACCTTTCTTAAAAGAAGGCTGGCTTGGAATGGCCACGTAGAGCTGCTAAGGCGTTCTGCGTGGTAAAGAGCTGTGCTAGATGCACCTGGAGTATGAGCCCGAAAATCGTTATAAGGATCTATAAAATTATAAACAGACCGATCAGACATATGCCGCAGACTCAAACAGGCTGTACCCACTATGCCAGATCCAGAGATTGGCGCATGTTCCTGCTAACGGTGTAATGAGGACATGTCCAACTTTAGTCATAGAGGCCTTAATTAGTCTAACTCCTAATTAGATTGTCGTAAGCTGCTCTGCAGTAATGGCTACTTACAGGTTGGATCTTGGGAGCCCTGCTAAATCTGTTGGTAAGGAGCATTGGTCGATCCTGAGCACAATATCTTGTACAGACCTATTGGGTATGTCAAGTGATAGAATAAATACACACTTTGCCTTTTTTGCTTGATTTTGGTTGGTTGGTTTACGCGGCTGACTGCTACTCAAATCAATAAGATTCCGTTTTGATAGATCCACTCCACTCGTCAGTGTCAACCTATGTAAGTTCGCATCCATATCTCGGATACGGTAGTAGGTACTAGAACTAACCCTTTGTATTGAGATACGTCAACTAATCTCTGATAGCTCTAATATGTCGTCTAGTAAATTGTTGCCCAAGACCTTGTGTCTCAGGAGGTGCAAGGCCGGCCAGTCGCAAAGAAAGTGGAAAACTGTTGCTTTTTTACTTTAATCCCGACAACTACGACAGAACGCATTATAGGAAAGGCCTATCCTGCTAGCATATCTACCGATCGCCCAGTGCGCCATCACTACTGCGATGAGCCTCGAAATGTCCTTACAATTTCTGTTCATTAGTTGCACTGTGCTTTTATCGTTGTAATTAGGCTACATCTTCCTAGCTGCCATACACGTACTCAACTTGCATCACCTGTATTTAGCTTTTTGTCGATAATATTCAAAATTATAGTTTCTAGTAGTGCTAAACGGCATGGCTACCCTGACCAGCTCATCCGCCAGTTCATTTACAGGGAAGTTGCTACGTGCGTAAACCCAGATAAGGGTAACGTCCGTCTGACACATCTAATATGGATAGCACATCCTCCTCGCACTGGCTAGCTAAAGTAGAAAAAGTAGTATGTGACAGAAGTACCGCCTTCAGAGACCACACCGCAGATCACTTGAAAGTTTTATCAAAGTCCAGATGAGGTATCATGTAATGTCGGTGGTAATATATCCTGATTCTGGAAGAGTTTATATGAAAACTGTATCTTCTTTACATATACATACGTACATTGTTTAATAGAAAATATCATTCCTCAAAATTTTAAAATTTTTTTCTTTAAAATGTTGAGTAATTGAAAATTCGTAGATTGAATGTTGACAGCAAAATTAATTGAATCTGCAGCTTTCGAAATTGAGATCGTATTCTCGAATTCACGAAAATTTAGAAAAACATATTGTATGATTTATACCTCCACATGTAGTAGGTAGATACAAAGTGAGTAAATTAATTTATGTTCTTTTTGAAATAAAGATCACTTAGTTATAATTTGTCTAGGTATTTTCAAAAACACATGGTAGTGATGCTTTGATTGCGTTCTCTACTTATCAGTAATTAGTCAGTGTGTTAATTAGTCGACAGCGTTAGCAGCAGCGTGTTTGCGCGAGCCCACTCCAAACCTGTTGACCTAATTTCACTATGTCCGTTCCTAAAACTAATGCGATGACGGCAATGTTCTCTTGATTTGCTGACTGTCACGATAAATGTAAATTCAACGATGCGAGGTGTGTTTAACAAAAGGTGGCTAAGAGAGAATGAAATTTAACAACTCAAATAAAATACAACATCAAAACAAAAACAAACCTACCACACTTTATTATATTTAGCAAACATAAAAAATAAGCAAGCTGGCAAGCAAACAGCTGCCGTCATGGCCATCGGCATTCCAGAGTCGGTTACACTACCAAACGCCAAACAACTCAAGCTCGCAAAGCTTCGGCAAAGTAATAAACAACAAATTTCCGTGGATAATCAGGAACGAGAAAGAAGAGTGGTATGAAAAAATAAAAATATTATGTATAAAAAATACGAAAAAATCTAACAAATTAAAAAAAACGGAAGTATGTCAATCTGAAAAGAATGCACAAAGAGAGAAAAGCAAAAATGTTTAAATTAAGAAAAGTCCCAATTTCTCAATACAAAAAAAAATTCATTAAATTGTCATAGTTTAACCTGTGCATGGGTTTGTGTTCTTGTGATTCCCATTCGATCTGAATTACGTTGGATGTGTGTGTGTGTGTTACTGTGTGAGTGTGCATTTGGTGTTGGTTGGACCTAACCTACCACATTTTCAAAATCTTCTCCCCCGTCCCATCAATTAAGTTTTACAAACACCATCACAATCACTGCTACAGAATGAGCACAATATAAAATTCAAATAACAACTACAAAGAGAAAAAGTGACAGCAAAAATATTTGATGAAGAGAAGAATTAGGTCAACAAAATAAACCCCACTATACACCTGTCGCCCTCTTCAAAACTTAAATTCAATCACTCGAGCACACAAGCACGATTAAAACCATATTTTCAACTTTAAAACACACACTTGCATACACGCTCCAATACGCATATGGGGGCCAACAATAACAAAAGCAGAGTAAAAAAGTGCCTACATATAAAATAATGTATGGGAGCGTGAAACGAGAGTAAACTGCATATATGAAATTGTTATTGCACTTGATGCAAACAAAAAATAAATAAAACCAGAAAACCTACATACGTTGTTGACTGACTGTTTGCAAGTGCATTCATTAAATATGCACAAACAACAACGGCAACATCCACTTTGTTTTGACTGTGTGAGTGTCGACACGGTGGGGGAGTAGGTATGAAAGAAGTAGAGAAAGAGAACATTTGCTAGTTTCAGGCTATTTGCGGATTTCTTTCGACGATTGCAAAGGGAACAAGTTCATAACATCCTATATATAGAAACAATTTCTATCTGAACGAGCTAGATAATGTGTGTGTGTTGCATTTTATTAGAAACGATTCAAAAATACCAAAGTTTGACACTACATTGGGAGTAAAAAGTGTGTTGCAACTATAGAGTTGCCATCAAAACTTAAAAAATATTCCTATACTGCCCCTACTATTTACTTTATTCAATATCAGTCACTACATACGGAATATCGGGATTTTATAAGTCGCTTAGCGGAAAATTGATTTATTTGCCACATGCACAGAAAAAACTAAATTTCATTTTCTGTAAAGAAATTCAATGAAATAGTAAATATTTTGTCTAGCAACGAACCTACAAACAAATTTGTAAATATAGACAAAAATATCTTAACAATTTCATTGAAAAAAAGTGTTTTTTTTTTCAGTGAAAATTTTTTTTAATCTATAAAACAATTTGTATAAAAATTTTAAACAAAACAATTTACTAAATCAAACAAAAAAATTTACTGGATTTTCTGAAAAATATCAAATAATATTTTTGTATGAATTTATAAAACAATTAGTCTAAAAATACTAACAAATATATTTACTGGATTTTTTTTAATATATCAAACAAAATATTTGTCGGGGTCATCATCATCATCCATTAAGTATTTATGAAATTTCACTTTGTTAAATGTGTTCAAGTCTGACTATCTAAAGACTCTAAAAAAATGAATGAGAATTATTGCAACGAAATTAACGAATTGATTCACTCAAAAATCTTCAGTAAACAAACTTGGTACAATCGCATTCCTTTTGCTATCATGGTTGTTGTTGTTATTTGTGTGTATGTTGTCATGGGCTTGTTTTTTTACGACACCGTTTTTGTATTTGGTGTTTGCGTCCTAAATAAGAGTCAGACAAACAATTCATTGATTATGTAAAGAACATTTACTGAAAATTAGATTTATTTTTAAACAAACTTTTGTTTGAAAAATTTTTGGTGATCATTTTTTCTGTGTGGCATACTGGCAAGAAGTCTTGTTTCTATAATGATATATTCAGATATATGATTAAAATTTATCGTTTTGAAAAAAAATGTGGTGAGCTCCGAACAATTGTGAGAATCATTTTTGAGCCAATCTCAAATTATGGATTTGAAGAAATAGAAGCAGAAAAAATGTGTATGGTACATTAGGCATACAACCAAAATGTAAAGATAGCACCAACAGGTAGCCAGTGTGTGAAGAAAACTGTTTACTTGAATCGATTCGCAAGAAAAACCTCCCGGGCAAACCGCTTTTTCTAAAACCTTCAAGAAAAAATTTTACTTATTTATTAAAAATGTTGGTACTTAATTTTATGTTTTAAGTAACGATATATGGGTCAATTGCATTCAAAACATACACAAAGCGATCATGTTCTTTAGTACTTAAAGTTTCTTAAATTTACCCGATATACTACTCGATTCACGAGAAGATTCATTAAGAATACGAAGTCGCTTTTTGAAGAATATACACATCGATGTTTTTAAGAACATCGATGTTGCATCCCTACTTGTAGAATTGAAAACGTAAAATTTTAGATTTTACCGTATTCTAAAGCAGCTAAACCTGTGAAATGCACATACCCAGCAAAAATAAATTTGGTACAAGGAAGTAGTAAATTTAGCTAGAAGGGCTTCGGAGATGCGCAAAAGCACACAATGCATCCCCTCTGCCTGATGAGGATGCAATAACGTAAGCGAGTGAAAAAATTTATCGCACACACGATGAAGTTGGTGCATCCTTTCTCGCTTACGGGGATGCAAATATAGATGCGAGTGTGAAAATAAATATATGCCTCGGTAGCTTAGTGGTTAGTGTTTGAGCGTACCATGCGGAGATCGTGTAATCGATTGTTGTATATATAGTATATAGTTTCCACTTGTATTTGTACCATTTAATACATAAATAAAATAGAATGCATAAATAAAATAAAATAATGGCCAATAAACAATTAATCCAAGTGTAGGTAAAATTCTGATACATATACACAGCAAAAAATTTTTTAATTATGTATAGGTACATACATACAAAAAAGACATGCGGTTAATGCGTCTAGGATGTGCAGAAAGAAGCTCATACCTCGAGACCTACCAAGTGGTACATCCCATACAAAAATCATGTAATCCCAAGACATTTTGGTAAGAGAGAGATAGAGAGTACCGATCTCTTTCCCTTACAAACCTGCTTCCGGTAGACGGATATTTTTGCCGTGTAGGTTTCAGCTATATCCCACAATAATAAATATTTGGGAAAAAATGCGATTATAAATTTAAAAACTAAAATTTAGCAATTACCAAAAACAAATATCATTAATTAAACATGTTTTCTTTTTAATTTTTGTACGAGTTTTGTTTCTGTGAAACGCTTAAATAATTGGAAAAATAGAGAAAAGGAAAATATCAGAGAACCCGGAAGTGGAATCTGGAGTTTAATGTCAATTAAAAAATATTACCAGAGAGAAAGCTGAAGCTGTGGTTAAATTGTTAACATTTGGGAATTGTCTAACAAAATACATAATAATAATTACGTAGAATAGGATGGTAGTCCTTTTGGTGTCCAGCCCGTCAATGTAAAATTCATGCTTATCTAAAAAAAATTATTCGCATATTATCAAGTTTTTCAAATAACGAATGAATCGAAATGCAGAAGCAAATACTACTTATGCTAGACTTGGATCGAACCCCGTTCAGTAGTTCGTTTTAGACAAGAATCTTTGATCAAACCCATTTAAATTATTTGCATTTTATCATAGATTTATGTCTAAAACGAGCGGCCTTCAGACTATTAGATTAAGCGTTAATACTTGTCAAAAACTCAAATCTTATGTAAACATCCAACAGTATGAAAACAAATTGTTATGATATGACAAATAATATGTAAAGAAATGTGACAGTATTATGGTATTCGTCATTTTTAGGAAATTTGCTAAACAATCACATTTTTCATTTTATCAGGGTTGTATTTTACACAAACAAACATAGGAATAACAAAACAGTTGTGTATTTGATTGCCGGCATAAATAAAGAAAAAGAAGAACGAAAAAAATACGAGTTTTTGCAAATTATTTATGTTACGTTTTATTTGGAATGTGATAGTGTAGAAACAAAATGTAATGAGAAAATTTTCTTTAAGATTTTTTGACAGTCAGACTGATTTTGATTTGATTTTCGTCTTACAAAATCTAATAAAAATCTCAAAGCTTGTATTACAATGTGAAATGGCCTTAAACAGGTTTGACCAAAATCATATTGACACCTATCCAAGTGAAATTAATAAAATAATCTACGAGTTATTAAATGGCAACCACCGGCAGCTCTATTTTTTAATTTCCACTCGCGCTCTTTTTTCTGTAATTTAGTAAATTCATGTGTGTATGTATGTCTGTATGGATGTTTCTCTCTATTCACCACTAATGTTTGTAAGTATATAGTAAGTTAGTAGATAGTTCCATGCAACCATTTCCACCAACATAAAATAAACATAGAATGAATATTAGCAAACAATGCCATTAAGTTTGGCCGCATTAAGCACACCGCTGACTTAAGTAATTTGCTCCCATTTTTGTTGTATTGACTGACTGTGTTGTTTTTATACTTATGTATTAATGTACGTGTATGTTTGTTTGTATGCATGCATGTACCTATTTAGTTTTTTTCACGACACAAAAATTTCTGTAATTGACTGACAGACGGTAGACAAACTGGCAAGAAGTGTGAAAAGTTTTCATAGAGATCGAACAGCACCAGTCCAATTGACTTATTAACAAACCGACAGATAGACAGACAGACGGTCTAGCGACTGTCGATTTTAATACTTTTTAGAGGCAAGTGTTGTTTCGCAATAAAATACAGAATGAAAATTTCAAAATGAAAAAGAAACAAAAAAAAATCTGCAGCAACATGAAATCATCTTGCCATAACGTTGGCGTATGAGCTTTATAGTTCTTCTGTTTTAATTTTATGTATGAACGATTTGTTGTTGTTGCTTTACTATGGCATTGATGTGTCAGTGTTGTCGATGGGATGAGAGGGGGACGGTAATTCCTGTTCCACTTTCTATCTTTGGGAGCACATAAACACAAGACAACACTCGCACATGAAAGCAGTGTAGCCAAAGTATGTCATACCGTGGAAAGTGGTTTCGTGTTGCTGTTGCTTCGTTCGGTGTTATTTTATTTTTTATTTATTATTATGTTGCTGTTGTCGTCGTCTCTACTATGTGTTCGTATGTCATTTTGTTGTTGTTGTTGCTGTTGTTGAAGAAGAAGTCTTTTTGATTTTGTTGCTGATTTTATTGCGTTTACATGTTGTTGGCACATGTTGTGTGTGTGGCATATTCACACTGGCACACAAACACACGCAACTATACAAATTTGCTCCATTCTTTGCTTGTGTTTTTGCGAATCGTTTCATCGCTTTACATTTAGTTGATGATATTATTATTGTTCTTGCTATTATTTGTAGGTATTTTTGTTACAACAAATTCATACTGTAACTAAGTATAGTTTTATATATTTAGACGGTTGTGGGATGTGTGGTGGTTGGTGGCCAACTAATCTTGTTGGTTTTTCCCATTTTGTATTTTTATATGTTGTTTTTCTTTATTTCATTGCTTCTCCCTTCTCTTGATTTAATAATATTGATGTAAAATTAGTTCTCGTCATTACTCGTTGTTGTTGTTGGTGTTATAAATCTTAAAAATTTTTTGTTTTTGATTTCTGTGTTGCTGTTGTTTGCCAATTATTTTATCGTGTTGGATTCGCTTGCGTACGTACAACTAAAATAAAAATAAAAAAACAAAAGCAAAATCGTAAAAACGGGTCATGGTGAAATGACCGCTTAACATTATTACCTAAAAAAACAAAAATTAACATGTATTCAAAGCTGTAGCTCTGTGTGTATGTATGTGAGTTTGATATTAAAATGTAGAAAATGTGCATGTGTTTGTTGGATAAGTTTGCATTTACACATTTGCCAGTTCCGTTGTGTTTTTGTGTGATGTGTTGAAGTGCTGAAAATTAGGATGAAAAGTGAAATTTTGAAGAGGTTCAAATGGGTTGACGGCATTTTGATGTTGTTGGTGTTATTGATTTGAATAAACCCTTTCTATTGAATTTATTTAGAGCATTTGTGTATATATCAAAAAGAATGTATCGAAATCGTGTCAAGAAATACCTGCCTATCTATGAAATACCTACATATGTAGAAAATGTTTAATATGAATAAAGTAGGTCAACTGATTAAAATTCACATACATATGTTTGTAGGTATGTACCTACAAATCTTCATGCAATCTATAATGATCTCCCATTTAGCAGATAATTATCTATAATAGGTATAATCAACTACATATCGTCGTAGTTATCTTCACGTATATCATATATATCACGTACCTACCTATATCGTATATATTTTTTTAGGAAATTGAACTTAAAGTTTCAACATTTTATACAAAAATATTTACGTGGAAAAACTGGTCCCATATTTTTTATCAGATATTATGCTTGAAGTTTTTTATCGATTTATGTAAAAATATCCGAGTTTGTTTAAGTTATAGCCATTTTCACCTCCGAAAAAATTTTTATATTTTTTTTTTTTGTTGTATACGCCACTTTTTGCGAAATATTTTTTATTTTGTGGGATATACGTGAAAATAAGGTGATAAAAGCTGCATTCATATATGACAGAAATAAAAAAGTGGCCTGTACATTTGACCAGACCCACCCATCTATATATATTTCCACGCGCTGAAACCGAATCTGAGCTTAAAATTTTCTAGTAAATTGCGAAAAGCTGGCGTTTTTCTCTATTTTTAACGGTTTTTCGAAATTTACTCTAAACTTTGAGGGTGTGTGAACCAAACGGACATCAAAATACGTACATGAATGTGGGTCTGGTCATATTAGCAGACCACTTTTTTTTAACACGCATGGGGGCTACAAATAAAAGTGGGCGGACTACGTCCTTTTTTTTACAAAGCATCACTTATGCATAGACATTATATGTACCAAATTTCATTTGGATATCTGCTCAGGAACGAGAGTTCCTGTTCAGACATGCGCCTTAATTGAGGCAATTAAGTTTTAAATTGAGTTATCAATTTTGGCGTTCACACATATGCAATTTATCTTACTCAATTAGCATTTGAAGGCATAACTAATAGGTGGGATTACTAGCACAGCTAACTACTACTGTTGTTGTCTTATTTTCGCAAAGTGCAAATTTTCGCGATACAAGCAAACATTTTTTATATTTGTTTTTAAGTATTTTTGCAAGTTTAACATTTATTTATTTATTTACATATCTATTTAGATATTATATAAGTTTGCCGTGTACGCGAGTAACGAATAGATAGTGAGCTGTTCTAGTGAGTTCACCTTTTAGATACGCCTTGCGTTGTACATAAGTCTCTTCAGTAGAGGTGCCAAACCTATGAAGACATGAATTCTGTTCAGTAAAGGCTACTCAATTTATCAAACAATTATGTAATAATTTTTTAATTTATTAATGAAGTTCTTGTATGGTAAATTGAGCTCAATTAAGGTCTTAATTATATAAATTTACTAATTGCGCAATTAAGGTTCATGTCTGTATAGGGTATTAGTAATTTTGGCCACCTAAAATTGCGAAAAGTCACACTATGATACGGTAATCAGATCGATAGACCTAACAAATTCAAACCAGGAAGATATCTTAGCTCATTTTTTCGATTTTGTGACATACGCGAAGATAACTTTGGCACAACGAAATAATTTTTGTTCACATATGTATGTACGTGAAGATAACGCAAGATTTTTTTAATTGTAAATTTTCATACACTTTTTATTGCATATCCACAATTATATCACCTACGGTATTATAACGCATAACATTTTACTCAAAAGTGGATATATAATAAAATGGCTTCGCAATATCTCAAAAACCATAAGAGATAAACAACTGGGGATTGGGCAGATCGATAGATCTGTTAAATTTACCATAGGAAACGGTCTTATCTTATTTTTTTATTTTGTGATATACGTGAAGATAGGGTTGCCATTTCAATTTTGAGAAAAATAGGACGACAGCCACAAAAAGGGAACATTTGGCCTAACGATATTTTTATAAATAAATAAATTTAAAAAAAAACACATTTGACAAACAAAATAAGTGATAGCGTGTCATTTGAAATAACAACGTCAACACTGGGCTTCCAACAATGCAAAAGTTTCGATGTAAGACTGAATTTACATTATGAAATATTTTATGAAATAAGTTGCATTAATTTTTTTTTGCAAGAGGTGTATTTAATCAAAAAGTGTAGGAAAAAGGTTAAAATTTTTTATTAAATCTTTGCATTGAACAATTGTCGAAAAAATACAAATTTCAGCTATAAACGTAGAAAATTTAATAGGGAATAAAACCAATCATGAAAAAGAAAAAGTATCGATGAAACCGATGCGCGCAATCAAGTGTTGGCGCCAGTGGTTTGGTCGTGTATGGGCATTTGGTGAGATTGTACGTTTTGCTGTAACGATGTCAAACAGAGTTTGATATTTTGCTGATGGTACCAGTTTGTGGTATTGTGTATGGTGAAATCAGCTCAATTGAGAAAAGTTGTCAAAGAGTAAACATCGGGATAAAACAAATTTACTTGATATTTACACTGTACAACAAAATCAATATTTTTTTGATAACAAGATTCTAACAACCAATTCTGGTACATACATACATACATACGTGTGTATATGTAATTTTATGATTAGTTAATAAAAATCGCAAGTTTTTGCCATTTTCGATTTTTTATAAATTTTTAAAATACTAAAAACTTAAAATTTTGCTTAAAAAAATATATATTTTTCCTTATTGCCGTCTGAATAATTCGAAAGTATTGCGTTAAAAAAAAATAACATTCAAGCAGGTTAAAGGTAGTTTTGTTTAAAGTTTTTTAGTGGTTTTTATAATAAAATTTGACAACCCTTTCCCAAGTTATGATAATATCGGTGGAGCAGCCTCTTCAAAACTCGATTTTTTGCAATATTCAGGTAATTTCACTTTATTGTGAATAAAATCAATATTTACCGATCGATTTTTAAGAAATAAATCTTAATTTTTCTACTATATGGAGATCAAACAATAAAAATAGTAACATTTAGCCATGTTCGACTTTTTATAAATAAAAAAAAAATTAAAAACACAACAAAAAAATATAGTGGTACTCTTTGGCATTTTTCTTGTTGCATACTCTAATTATTAAAATCTATCTTTTTCTAGCAACTTCAAGTAAATTATCATTAAGCATAATTAGCAATTAACACACAAAATACAATACCGGTCGCATAAATAAGGGATGACGTTTGCTAATACATACATACATACATACATACATACATACATACATACATACATACATACATACATACATACATACATACATACATACATACATACATACATACATACATACATACATACATACATACATACATACATATGTATTTATGTATTTATTTATTTTTGCATGTGGACAGCTAATAATATATTTTTCTATAATAATATATAATGATTTAACCTAAATATATAAACATTTAACATTTTTCTTTGTATCATTCGTAGTTTTGTGTTTTATTATATATTATTTTTAGTTTTATTCTATCTAGTTGCTTAACCTGGCAGCCCTGAAAAACTGTTACATCCGTAAGTGTGTGTGTGTGTGTGAGTGTTTGTGCATTTTTTGTATCCATCAAGTAATGTGGCTATTACACAGCGAACATGCTGTCGAGCATGTTGGTCATCCGTGTGCTACTACACTGTAGAATAGAATATGTTAGGGTACATTAGAATAAATAAATTTTCATAGAATGGACGCATGAATTTGTGTAATGAGTGTAAACAAGAAAAACCGAAGAAAAAGAAGAATTGTATTATGTAGTTTAAATTCCTATTTCCATTAAATTTCTATTCCATTAAATAAAATTTTTATTCTATTAAATATCTAAATATTTGATTCCTTAAACTTTATTTTTATTTTTTTTATATTAAATTTTTTATTTAAATTTTGTTTTTAAACTTTCTATTTCTATTAAAACAAGCTTAATTAAATTTCTATTTTTTAAATTTCTGTTGTGGTATAAGATCACTTTTCATTTGTCACAACTCGGACAAACTTTCATACAATTCAATAATTTATTTAAAACTGCGGCTCGCCAGTTACCATTTCCTGTTTAAAATCTTTTATGAAATGCAGATTTGTATGTGTGTTGGACGAACAAGCAATTTCACAAGTTGGATGGCTCGATGGCGAACCAAACATAAATGTTCCTCAACATGCTCGAAGTGTAATAGCCGCTTAAAAGTTTGATGTCAATAGTAAACCTTCATATACATATATGTTTGCTGGGTATAATAATATGCTCATGTGTGCGTACGTGTGTCTTGCATTTGATGATGACAAAGATTGTGATGATATTAAAAATATCTATTTTTCAAGACGTGTATATCAAGGTGTACAAATGTATGTGGGACTTACCCATCACCCCATTAGTGGCTTTTTGCTTTGGCACTAAAAATAGGGTTCACTTGTGTACAAAAAAACGAAATATTTTTCAACATCAAAACCAACAATAAGTAAAAAAGAAACAACATGAGAGAAAATGCAAAACTAGTCCTAATTTACTTACAACATACAATGGCATCAGTGATGCCATTTGGTTACATTTTTCGTAACTTTTGAAGACCCAACGCAACATGTATAATTTTGTTATATTTGACCAAATTTTCATAACTTTTGGTACATGGGAAAGAACGAAACAATATTTTTGAAAAAGTACTTGATACATTAATCAAGGCAAGAACTGCCCGTTCGGTTTGTCAGATTTCATACGAAAAAATAGTTAACTATGAAGATGAATAACATTAAATTAAAAATTTTAAAATATATAATAACTCCAAAACAGCTAACCCGATTTTTTTCAAATATAGGTTAGAAGCTTTTATATCAAGTCACCTTTGAAACAAAAGAAACTAAATAAAAACGATCTAGCCATTTGGGAGCCACAGTCGCGACGTCTTACGACTTTTAGCAGCCACTTCTGCACATTGTCTGATTTTAGTTTTCGTAATAATTCTCATATATCTCTTGAGCGTATGTGAGCAAATATTTGAGTTTTTAAACTTTTAAAATATGATTAAAAGCAGAACAATGCATAGAGAATTATTACAAGCCACATTTGTGACCGAAATCGGCAAAAATGTTTGCTGGGTATTAAATTTTGAGAAACTATGTATGAGATTTTCGTATGGGTTCTTGGATGAGGAATCTGAAAAATATAAATACACACATACTAAACCTTTAGTGGGTTTCACCTATTACTTTTTTCTCGGTTAAACATTTGATTAATTTAAAATTTACTATTTTCGATTAACAGTTACATATCGTCGTTGCGCCGACAAAATCAGCTATGTGTTTTTACTAATTTTTCAGGAGAGCCACAGAAAACAGATTTATGACGTAACCATGCGATATTTTTTTTGAAGTTAAATAATTTATTGAAACAATATTTGTATCACAATATTTATGTCGCAAAATATAACATAAATAATTGAGCATTGGCCTAACCTAACTCATTTCGTTTTAGTATTTCTAATAAAATTATTTTTTTAATTTAGAATATTTTTGAACATATAATAATTTTGTTTCCTCAAACTCTTTGCTGGGTAGATGTATGAATAATTCATGTGTAGAGTGGTGCAATAAACAAATTTTCGAAAATTTACACATAGCTGATTACGTCAGAGCAACGAAGATATATTAGTTAATTTCAGTTGTAAATATTTTGAAACCCGCTGAAATTTCTTTTTTAGATGACTTATAATCGCTTCTTTTAAGAACACTTTGTAACTATTGGAAAATAGTAAATATGAAAAACTATTTTTATATAAATTGTGGTTTTCTTAAAAATAGTTCTCAACATAACTTTAAGTTCTGTATGTGGTTTTCTTATATGTTTTATCTACACAACACAATTCAATTGTAATTTTACAATTATTTTCCAACACGTTCATATGATTCAGAATCATTTCTATTAATAATTTGAAATTTATTTGCCTGCATTTTTAAAAAGACTCAAGAACTCCTGAACTGTTTTCAGGACTATCGTATTTTATGGCATAAAAGCAAATAAATAGATGGGCACTCTCACGTGAGCCAAAAACAGGGTCGTGCAAAAATGTGCATTGCATGACTACGTTCATTTGCGCTCCAAACCGTTAAAATTGAGATGGATTTGTAAAAAAGTTCACAACATTACGGTATGTAAATTATTTAAAAAAAAATGTGCCGTTTCTAATTCTCATCCCCTAGAAAGAAATATTCGAATAGTCTAGAAACTAATGTGTACCAGTTTTTAGAACGATTGATAAAAATTGCAAACAAACTCTAAAATTGCTTAAAAATAGCTGAAATTATAAGTAAGGAACACCAAAAACTCGGAAAAATTGCGAAAATTATGCCAATTTGGAATTTTCGCGATAAAAGTGACTTTTCACGCCAGTTCTTTGCTTTTTTACAGTTTTACCGATTTTTAATCCATATCATAGTTTGCTATGTTTTTGATGTTAGCAAGTTCTTGTGAATTTTCGTCATTTTGACAAAATTTTCCGAGTTTTTGCCATTCCTTAGATTTATACTGATTTGAAAGCAATCAATGTTTGCAATTTTGCAATTTTTCGCGAATTTTCACTATTTTCGCAATAAAGTTGATTTGAGCGATGTTTAATGAGGCGACAGTTAATATGGTCAATGGAAATAAGGTCAATTGAAATTATTTCCCACCATGGTGGGCAATAACGTCCATTGATTTTATTGCGTTTTTAAAAGTGAAATACACAAAAATTCCATGTAAAACCGTCGAAAACCAAGTTCATTTAACATTTTTCGGTAGTGATTTTGCTTCATAGGCGTTTCATTTTAATTCAACATGATTTACAATAGTTTTGAAGGAAAATTTATCCTTTTGAATTAACTATTCTTCATGTTGATTTAATATTGCAGTACAGTTAAATCAAAATGAATTTGATACTGAAATAATACGAAAAATCATGTTGAGTCAAAGTTATTTCGAGTTGAAACAACGTGAATTTGATATTGGAACAACACGAAGAATCATGTTAAATCAAAGTTATTTCAAGTTTAAGCAACGTGAATTTAATATTCAAACAACGCTAAGAATCATGTTGAATTAAAGTTATATCAAGCTGAAACAACATGACTTTAATGTAGCTTATTCTAGTAATTATTTTACTTTCGTGATAGTCATCAGAAAATTTTGTGTTGTAGCTGGCTGCCCCAGCCAAGATTTGAACTCGTACCACCTGTATGATAGTCCACGCGCTAACCACTGCAGCCACAACAGCTTCAAACTTTACTTTACCTATACACTAAATAAATACAATCGCACGTAATTCATAAAGTAATTGACTTTATTTCCCTATAAAAAGGGAAATAAAGGTATGTCGGCCTTAAGGTATTTTCCTCTCGTATATCGAAAAGCGGCTTCGCTGAGTAAAGATTTTTCATTGCCTGGCTAGGCAAAAACTCTTAGCTCAGCGAAGCAGCTTTTCGATATACTGAGAAGAAAAAGCCGTTAAACCCGGCCCAAGACCAGCTATGCAAAAATATTTACTCAGCCGAAGCCGCTTTTCGATATACTGAGACGAACAACCGAATAAAAATAAAAATTCTTAAAATTTTGTGTTATAACAGAAAAAACTAATAAAATATGGCTTATAATTGATATCAATATTGACTTGGTACATTCAGATTATTATTTAGTGGGTAGTATCGCGATGCTATGCAAATGTGCAATAAAGTAAATTTTTTGGTGGGCAATAAAGTCAATTGACATTATTTCGATTGGTCTTATTACCTGTCACTGTTTAATGAATTTAAGGACATGTTTCCGTTTCTTCGCGAGCTTTAGTAACAAATTGAATTACAAATTTTTAAAATGTATTTTTCTTTTTTGTAGGTATAGTAAAAGTTTTATTAAGTTTTGTTACGAAGAAAGAATTGACAGAATACCAATTTTCTATTTTTATAACTTTGGTTACTATTATTGGTGACTATTATTTCTGTGTCAAACAGCATAAGCCTCTTAGAGTAGAATTTTTTGCCGAATACTTTTGTAGAACATGTCCCGCTTATCGCTTAAGGAGGGGAGTTATTTGGCCATTTTTTAGGAAAGGGACTAAAAGACCCATACAATGAAGAGTTAGAGGGTTAAAATATTCCAACAAAAATGTTTTTCGTGGTGTTTTACATAAAAAAATCTGAACACGTCATATGCCTTAAACGTAAGTCTCTACAAGATTTCCATGGCTAGCCACTATAAACTCGTGCAAAATGTGGGGAACCTTAACTCCTCCTAAAATGAGTCCCGGATGTAAACTTTTAAAACGTATATATTTTTTGGTGCCCTCTGCCAGAATCAGTCGTTAGAACCATGTTGTTATTTTTTGGTGTTGTACTGTGTAATTTAAGATGGTTAACAAACACACATATTTTTGATTTTTATGCAAGGTGAGTCGGTCTAATGTAGCTAAACATATTTCTAAGCACATTCATATTCCCTTTATAAATAACTAAGCTTTTTTCATAGTTCTTTTTTTCTCTTTCATTATACTTTTTTGTTTGATTTTCTTTATGTTCACTTCTTTTTTCTTTGGCTTTATGTTTTCTATCCATGCGATTAAAAACTTTGGTGTTTCTTGTAGGAATGCAAGTTTGTGTGCGTGCGTGTGAATGTTGTATTTTTAGTATCATCCTCATAAAGTGACCTAGTTGGCCTTAAAAACTTGACCTAATGACTTCGTTAAGATGCGCTTTGTGTTGGAAGTTTTAAATCATTTGAAAAGCGAAACATAAAAAAACTATGTAGGTATTTATGTATAATATGACATACACTAAATAGTTACACACTGAAAGAAACAAAAAAAGAAGATGAATTTATTAATATTTTTTCTAGTTTATATTAATTCCCAAGTACTACAAAAACACATGCATTTATTCTCAAATAAACCCAGTAAACATTTTTCCATGGCTGCTTTGAGAAATAATAATAAACTTAACAGACTCTGATATATTTTTTCTACGTTGCGGTACAATTTCTGGAATAATATATTCTACGAGGGCAATTTCCTTGCATTAAAAACAAATAAGGGGAAAAAGCCTAATTATATACAAAAACTTGCTTTCAGTTTTTTTTTAATTAATAAATATTATATGTATGTATATCATCATCTAAAATCTAAAAGGCCGTAAATAAACTTTTTAGTCGTTTACAGGAGAGACAACAATCTTCATAAATTTCAGACTATTTAATTCTTAGTAGCCAAATTTTAGAATCAACCTTAAGAAACCAATGAGGATTAACGGATAAACTACTAAAATTTCGATGAAAGATGAATTTTGATTAATTACATTATAATCAATCAAAAAGTCTATTTTGATTTTTTTGTCGCTTACAAACTTTTGGATTTTAGGTGGCGATATGCAGTTTTTTTGCATGTATATATTGAAATTTTACATAAGACTTATTTTTAATACAAAAAAGTCTCATGAAGTCCAGTTTGTGGGATATTTTAGCACTAATTGCGAATGAGTACGAAATTAACACTTAAAACCATTTTAAGTTTTGACTTATTTCTAGTGTTCAAGTTGAATTTTGAACTTTCGCGTCTTTGAAGACTTATAGCAGAATTTTATTGCAAATATTTTTGTATTATATTTCAAACCGCTATATCAAGGGGAGTTTTTTCCTCTTATTCAAAAAAAAAAGAGAGCAAAAGACCCATCCTGTAAAGAGTTAGAGGGTTAAAATGTTCTACAAAAATTTCCCTCGCAGTGTTTTACATAAATGTGCTCATATTAATTTATTTGATTGAAGACAAAAGTAGGACTTTGTCACTCATCTTGTCCTTAACAAAGTTTGATTGAGGACAAATTGTACGACAGTGTTGTTCATCTTGTCCCCAACAGAATCTAATTGAATACAAATCGTAAGGCATTGTCAGTCATTTTGTCCTCTACAGAGTTTGATTGAAGAGAAATCGTAAGACATTGTCGGTTATCTTGTCCTCAACAGAGCTTGATTGATGACAATATGCAAGATTGTGTCGCTCATCTTGCCCTCAACAGAATTTAATTGGAGACAAAATGTAAAACATTTTAAAATATTGTTGCTCATCTTGTCCTCAACAGGATGTGATTGAACAGAAAATGTAAGACAGTGTTGCTAATCTTATCCTCAATAGAGTTTGATTGGACACAAAATGTGAGTCATTGTGGGTCATCTTGTAATCAGCAAAGTTGATTGAAGGCAAATCGTAAGACATTGTCGCTTATCTTATAATCAGAAGTATTTTTTATGGAGGAAAACATGGAAGACTTTGTCGCTCAGATTTTCATGCACCATGATTTCGTTTAAATTCTTGATTAGAAAACCCATTTCGACAGAGAACAAATCGTGCATGACAATGTCGTTTACCATAATCTGGCCATCATCGTAAAAATATTCAGAATAGCTTCCTAGGACCGCAAAACGTCGAGATCTGATGAAAATTTGATTTTCGAAAATCATTTTTAGATAGGGAGAAGCTTAAAAAAACTTCTAACAACAATGTTGTGTGGGCTATGTTTAAGTAGAAATTCATGTTCATACATATGTATGTACATGATATGTATGTATGTACAAATGTATTTACTCGTACAACTTGAAGGAAGGTTGTTCCTCTTTAAAAGATATTTCTCTAAAATACAGCAAACAAACATTCAATAATTTTTGTTTTCTTTGATTTTTGTTTCAGTTTTTTTTTTGTTTTGTCTATTTTAATGGGTTCACTTTGATCCAGTTTTTGCACCACGAACAAACAGAAAAGTGCGTGTTTTTTTATCGCTTTAAATTTATTCACTACTCTACAAAAATAATAAGAAAAACATGATAAGACATGTTTTTGTTGTTGTTATACTTTAGTTTTATTATTGTTATAAAGTAGATACCAGTAGAAGATGCTACATATGTACCTTTAAGTCATAAATCAAATCATATCAACGGATCGGATCGGTTGGTTGGTCTGTCTGGATTTCATAATTTCAAATACTGGTAACGTGTTTTTTGGTGCGCTTAGTTATAGATTCTTGTATTGTTGTTTTTGATGTAAAGTTGCTTTGACCCAATATTCAATGTTAATTGGATGCGTTCCAAATTTAGCATAATGAGCACAAAACCACACACACACACACACACTGGTGAGTAAATAATATAATACATAGTTTTTCTTATTAAATCGTAAAACGTTTGAAAAGGAATGGAAAATGGATAACTTTATTCTAAAAAAAGTTTGTTTGAGAAATTTTAATTTTGCAAAATTTTTCCTTAATATTCTGGTATGTGATGGGAATCGTTCGATTTAAATTGGCGCCGATTTCAAAAACAAATTCTTCTGAAAGATGACTTATTTACCCCTTTTATTGTTTTTAAGACGAAGAATATTTTATTCGAATATTTTTTCTCGTTACACGACAATAGAAAGTGTAAATAAGTCATCTTTCAGTACAATTTGTTTCTAAAATCGGCGCCGACTTAAATCGATCGATTCCCACCCATCACATACCAGATTGTTTCATTTATACATACACATGTACATTAGGGTGTCCGTTATTTCTTAAAGAGGGAATATATTTAGTCTCACCTCCCAAAAAGTTGAGGCTTGATGCAAAAATTACTCTTCAAAAATTTCACGCCCGCTGGGACCATGCCTTGTCGTGCCGACTTACGGTTGAAATTTTATTCAATTAAATCGTGTATTTAAAAATATAAACAAAAATATAGAAAAAGCCCATAACTATTAAAATAACAAACAAAAAACCCATATATTTACAAATTGCGGTACACTTTTTCGTTTCCTAGGAACTAAATTTTTTCGCTCGTCTTAAAGATAATTTTGTTGTTGAGTTTTGGTTTTTCTTTTTTACTGAATAGGGCAAACCCCTCTCCAGTTATGCTAATATATGTCGTGCAAGTGCCTTAATTTTTTGAAATAACTGTATTAGAGGGCTGCACGACTATCCTCGAAAGTACTCGTATGTATGCTTGTGTGTGTATGCATGTATGTTTTTTTGTATATATGTGTGGATATATGTATGTACATATATATGTATATTTGGTCGTGGCTATGTATGTACACACATATATATGCATGTATACATAAGTATATAAATAAGAACATACATCTATGCACACACGAAACTCATACGAGTACATTCTACAAATACATTTGAGTACACTTTGCACCCCTCTAAACTATATACATATCTCGAAAATTACAACTGGTAAATAAAATTGTAGTGCATATTTGCATTACGCGGCCCTAATAGCTAAATAAGCTAATTTAATTACTAGGGAACGATCTGACTTGAACAGTTTCATAAAAAAATTTCCACACAAATAACGGACCCCCTAATGTACATAGTTCATAATTTTATACATATTAAAGTTGTATCTTAGTAGAACTTTATTAAATTAAATATTTCTCGATATTCGAAAATTAGATTTAAAAGAGTGGGCATTGTTTTATACCCTTCATATAAGGAGACAAGTTTGTACTCCTATCGTTATTTCTCAGACTTGGGTTAAACGTACTAAAGCCATCTTTACACTGTCTAAGTTTTCGTCTGATTTCAAAAGCTCAAATTACGAATATAACATTTAAGGCTGAGACCACACGGGCGTTTTAAAACGCGGCATTTCTGCTTTTTATATTAAATTTGAAAGTTCTCAAGTTGTTAAAACTTCAAAATTTAATATAAAAAGCAGAAACGCCACGTCTTAAAAACGCCCATGTGGCCTCAGCCTAAAGCTCATACTTTATATTAGATAAAAATAAAATAGGTTCTATTTTCAACTGAGCTCAGACGAACAATTTTATATTAGACACGATATTTCGCTTTTACATATTGAAATCAGACGAAAACTCAGGCAGTGTAATGCCAGCTTCAGTAACTCGTCGGCCTGTGTCGAACCCTTTCAATAGTTGAGGATATACATAAGCTTTTGATCAAACCGATTCAAAATTATATGGGTTTGATATATTGAACGAATTTGGCACAAATCTATTAGTTAAGTTTACGTTACTATCCTGTGACAAAACCGATATAAATAATATGGGTTTGATCACAGGTTTGTGTCTAATCTGAACGAGTTTGATCCATGTCTAACACAAAGCTATGATCAAAATTATATAATTTAAATGGGTTTGATCACAAGTGTATATTTAAGCTGGACTACTGAATAAGTTCGACACAATTGTATAAACTTGGGTTGACCTCGTTCCGTAGCTTGTTTTAGATACAAATCTATAATCAAACCCATTTGAATTACAAGGGTTTGATTAAAGGTTTATGTCTAAAACGAACTATTGAACGAGTTCGAATTAAGTGTAAAGTGAGCTACTTTAGAATTGAGTCTAACTCGTTCAGCAGCTTGTTTTAGACACACACCTATGATCAAATCCATTTAAAATACATGGGTTTAATCATAAGTTTGTGTCTGAAACGATCTGATGAACGAGTTGGACCCAAGTCTAAAATCTACTATGGATCTTGATGTGTTGAACTCGTTCAATTGAACTAGACCTGGGTCGCACTCGTTCCGTAGCTATAATCAAACTTCTATAATCTATAATCAAACTTAAATAATTTAAATGGTTTGTATCGGAAACGATATACAAAGCAAGTGCAACAAAGTCTAATTCAATTGAACGAGTTCGACATAACAAGACCATACATAGTTGACTTAAATCGAACACCTTTAGTAGATGGCACAGTGGGAACTTTCAGGAATTTCTAAATAGCTGATTGGATTTAGCTCAAACTTAAAACATCTTTAGAGGAGGAGGTTTTATAACGCGTGAATCGATGGCCTTCTGGTTTAATAGCGAGAGGAGCTACAGTGGGCCAAAGTTGACCACCTGGGACTCCAAAAACTTCTGAGGATTTATATTTTTTAAATCTCATCCTATTCTAAAAATTTAAAGCGCTTTGAGTTAACCTGTGAAATACAAAGAAATAATGTCTTCACATCTGTTTCCGCATATTTTACAGTTCGATTTTAATTTAAAAAAGCCTTCGATCCTTGGCAAAATTCTAAGTAAAACTGGAGAAGAAAATGTTTTATTATCTGCATTCTTGAAGTCGGACAAATGTTAAAAAAACAAAACTTTTAAATTGAACTGAAAAATACGTTTTTTTTAAGTATCTTCATTATTTTCAATTTTGTAAAAAACTTTGTTTAACACATTCACTCTTTGTTCACATATCGCAAAAGGCCATCTATTGACCATGTGCTTAGCGCCAATTATTTTGTATTTTGGACATGTACCCTATATTCAGCAATGGCCGAAAAACGTGAATTATTTCTGTGTTTAAGGGTCTATAAAAAATTGTGATTATGGATTTTGAAAATTCCAACTGCAAAGTTTTATAATGTAGATATATAGCTCTAAGAATTTACGCGAACGGTTCGTCCGATTTGAATAAATAAACCACCAGAATATGCGGAATAAAATTACCTTTAAGCCATTCATACGGAATTTTTTGTATATTTCCAACTGTTTCGTAGTTATTCAGAAATTAGGCGAAATCTAGTTTTTTCAAACAAATTTAAAACTTTTTTCGTTTTCAAAAACTCATAAAAAAATTAAGAGGGTAAAAATTTCATATTTTTAACATTTATTAGAAAGGTAGTTATATTAGGAATAAAATAAGCCAAAAGTCATTAAAATCGATGGACAAATGTCCAGCAATAAAGTGAAGAAATTCAATTGATAAAAATCGCAATACGCATCCTTGGATTGGGGGTTTCTTATTGCTTCCAGAAAGCCAACACATTTTGCTACATATGATCATCCGTGAGTGCCCCTGATTTCTAGTTTTAGGTACTGTTATTTGAACAAGATGTTCCACAGTCTGTACAAAATGTTCCGCAACTGCGACGATCATAATTGAAGGTTGCTGTATTTAAAACAATCGAAAGGATTCCAACATTTTTCTTATTTCTAAAAAAATAACACCAACATTAGACAATAAAACTGAGTGGGAATCGCTGTTTACATAAACCACACGCATGGCCATTTTCAATTTGCCATCAACGTTGCGACGACAATGTTGGTTTTTTATTTAGTCGGTTGTTTAGCATGCATGAATACGTTTTGTATGCACATCATTCATGCATGCAGAAGTCAGAATCGTACAAAGAAACCGCAGAATTAAATCATTTGTTATTTTGGTAGTTCGTCTGTCTGTCTGTCTGTCTATCTCCTAGCCTGTCTGCTGTTTTGCCTGACTGACAGTCGTAAACTAGTTTTATATGATTTCTCAACCCTGTACATTGTAGACATGGTACAAGTAGACAAAGCCGCAGTCGCACTTGCTGACTGAGCCAGTTAGCCAGTTCGTTTAACCAAATGTTTTGCTGTAGCAAAGTTCCTTTGAACATTGACTCTGTACGCCGTTTTTTCTGTATTTCTTTTTGTTTTTGTATGCCATCAGGTGGTTACCAAATCGCATGCTGAAGAAACATTTGCGGGGCTGTGTTGCAAGAGGGGATGAACTTAAAGAATTAGTTTTTTCTTCATTATAATATTTTGGGTTTATTTTTGTTTGTTATTTTGGCATTAGAAGCGCAGTCGTGTGAAGCGCGCACTTGTGCATATAGAAGTTATTGAACAGATTTTGTATTGCGAAAATAGACGTGTTTCGAAAAATAAAACTGAGCTTCAAAAAAAACAAAAAAAAGATGTGTTGTGTTGCAATCTTGGCCATTTGTTATTGTTGTTATTTTTTTACGGTTGATGTTTGGCTTTAATGGGTTTTCGTATCTAATAGAATTGAGTAACATTAATAATATTAATGCATACAAATACATAAACGCAGATACCTACAAGACATTAATGTGCATGAGTATTATCATTTATTTCTTTATGGTCTTGCAACCATCGAGAATTATGGGCAGGTTTGCTGCAAGTCTGCCAACGAATAAATAACCAGTTTTTGTTGGGAAATGTTTCCATTGCGAAATGGAACAAATTTCACTCTTAAGAAACGCACCATCATCACATAACATTGACCTCAAATGAAATTAGTGAAAGCAATTCTAATGTTGTTCTATACTATTTCAAACCGGATCAATTATATGTCAGCTGTATTCTGGTTTCTTTTTTGCCATTAATATATTTTGGGTCAAAACTGAAATTGTAAAATGAAATAGAAGATTCTCAAGAGAATATTAACAATTCTTAGAGCTGTTAAAGAGTTTTGAACTGTGCAAAAATATTTTGATTCTTTGAAAATACGTTTGAAAGTTTTCATCTGGAATTTATTTCAGGGGAAATTCTCCCTTTTTGACACATTGTTATAGTGATTCGGCATAGGAAATCTTGTAAGTCTTGCGTTTAACGTATAACATGTGGTCGGTACTTTTATGTAAAACACCACGAGGAACATTTTTCTAAAATATTTGAGCCCGCTGTATCGCAACTGAAGGGGACTTTTATTTTATTTTTTAAGAAAGGGACAAAAATACCCATACAGCGAAGAGTTAGCGGCTTAAAATGTTCCACAAAAATAAAAAAAAACCAAATTTCTATCCCGAAAAACAACATGAAAGTGTTGTGAAAATAAACATAAAAACTAAAAGCATAAATTTCTTCCCGACGGTTCGCGGGAACGAAATCCTAGTTATACTAATTGTTGTTCACATATTTGTATGTTAACTAGACTTGGGGCGAACTCATTCAGTAGCTCACGCTAGAAGCAAACCTATGATCAAACTAGACTTGTGTCGAACTCTTTCAATAGTTCAGGACAGGGATGGCAAAATTGGTACAATTGTACCATTTTTGGCACAAGTCGGACTTCATTACTACAATAGTACGCTAATGGCTTATTTAGTGCAATTAATAAATTTTCAAATTTTTAGAAAATATCCATAACTCAGCTTTTTTATTGTGATAAAATATTTATCCTTTTCATCCATTCGTACATATGCAACATTTTACTTGAATTAAATTTAAATTTTGCGAAGTATTGAGAACAAAGTTCGACTTAAAAAGAGGAATATTTAAAGTGGTCAGGTAAAGATAATTCACAAAACGAAGTCTCGGCAATTTAAAGCTCTTGCAGAAAAAATTAATTTTTATAAATTTATTTGCATTGTAGTAAAAGCGAATATGTATTTCGGAACTTTATTGAGAATATATCGTTCTACCTTCCAATAGCTAGTATGTTCAAATTAATGAGGTATTTTTGATTAGAAATTGTAATTTCTAAATTCAACTTCAGCACAATTTCCTTTTTGCCACAGATAGTACTGTAAAAAACAGGGCTCGCATTTTGATGCAAATTCATGTTTTTGTAGTGATATATAAAGAGGTATTGGCTAATTATCTATGCGAATCATTAAACTTTAAGTACTTCGGCTTCGATTTGTAGTTGCATATTTTTGCATATTACGGTGGTAAGTGCATATTTTTGCATATTTTAACAGTAAATGCATATTTTTGAAGTTATAAAAATTTTTTAATGCATATTTCTCAATTTTTGAAAATAAAAATATTAATAGTCCGATTATGGGTAGCAACCGAGCTTCAGTTGGGTTGCCACTTGCTGAAAATTATACTACTGATGGCAACTGGCAACTGAGAGCTTTCAATTTCAGTTGCTACACAGAAAAAAATAGACAAGAATTATATTCAATAAAACCATGTTATTAAAAAAAATATGAATTTCAATAACATTTATCTTTAACATAATAAAATATTTCGTTGAAAGTATTTCTTTTCCATGCCGGTTATTTCTTTTCTTTTTATACATAAGTACTTAAAACAAGTTGTATCCCATAAAAAAATAAATGGGATATGGCTCAGCTAGAGAGTGTATGCTTTACGTCCGGAAAGCCCGGGTTCGTATTCCAGCCATGTCAACATTTTTTAAATTTATATATATATTTTTATTTTGAAATAATTTTGTTATCAATATAGGGGAATTCTTTATCACAGGAAATTTAAAAAAAAAATTATTGAATACCGGGATTTTTGTTATCAAAAACGAAACTTATTTTTTTCTGTGTATTTAGTGCCTTTCTGGCAACAACTAATTTTCAGTTGCCGACTGGCAACGCAACTAAAGTTCGGTTGCATTAAATAATATACCCAATATGTTTGTTTTATATTTTTTCTCTAATAATAATAAAAAATTAAATAAACATTTTTTATATTATATTAATTATAGTATTCTGGTGGTAGTTAAATGCATATTTTTGAGCATATTTTCCATTTTTAGGTGCATTTGTTAAGCACCTAAAATAAATTTTTATCTGCATGAAACTCCAGCCCTGATAATAAATAAAAAAATAAATAATCTTAAATCTTCTTTTTCCATCCCTGGTTCAGGATAGACACAAACCTTTGATTAAACCCATTTCAAATTGTATGGGTTTGATCAAAGGTTTGTGTCTATCCTGGAGTACTGAACAAGCTCGACAAAGGTCTAGATCAAACCTTTATAATTTAAATGAGTTTGATCACATGGCTTGTCTAAAGCGAGCTACTTACAAAGGAAATTATAAATTAAATTACTCAGCTTAAAATTTTCAATTGCTAAAAATTTGTGAAATTTGGTAGAATTTAAGAATTAATTGGTTACAATTTTGCACAAAAATTTAAGGATTACATGTTTAATATGCAGATACACTATAATAAAACACCATATGTTTATATAAAAGCTCTCAAAGAATATATGAGAATTACTACAGCTGCATTAAAAGATCCCTCTAATATTTACAGTGTGCAATATATGTAATTTGCCAAAAAAAAAATCAGTTGGAATTTATATTTGATATTAATTGTATGAATTCGTGAATGAGCAAGTGTTGCTTACTATAAAATATAATTTGAATAAAGCGCTTTTCATGGGACTTTGTTCAAAAATGTTTGAGTATAAGTAAATTTAAACATAAATTGAAAATAATATTTATTTCAAGCAAACATTTGTTTAACATTTTTTAGCAATAATTTTTTCAATTTAGAATTTAACTTTTAGCACCACGAATTCTTGAAACTACGATAAAAAAAGATTTAACATTTTCAATCAAAAGACTATCATCATAAATACTTTTCTGATATTTTGTTAATAAAACAAAAAATTAAGGTTAATTATTTACAGCAAAATCTAAAATTTTTCATTACCCGAATTGATTACTAAAGTTTTTATGCAATCAGACACATAAAATAATAATAAACCAATAGCGCCGATAAGAAATGTTTGCAATCAAAACGTAAATTGGTTTAAATGGCCAACAAGCAACAAGTCTGAATAGATTCACCCAAATGGTAATAAAATTATCGATTTTTTTTTTTCGTCAAATGATTGTAAAACAAAATGCAATTTACAGGCAAATATTTAATAGAGGCTTGTGCAACTACCAGCTTTAGAATAAATTAACATTTTTTTCATTTTCATATAAATTAGTATTCGACTATTAAAGAAGACTTTGTTATTAAATTATGCATTTTTTTGCTTTTTCAATTTCGGTTTTTAGGAAAATGACCGACACAATGAGTTCTGCCGGTCAGATGGATATTTCGTTAAAAGATAATGGACTCATTGTAGACATGTCGACAACAGCTTCTTTGTTGCATCACAATACATTGGCCTCACACGCTCATGCCCTGCGCAGTATCAAGGAACATCATCACCAACAGCAGCAGCAGCAGCATCAGCAGCAACAGCATCATCACAGTTCTGAAGAACAATCCTCTTCATCGTCAGATAATGGAGGAGGAGACAATAAACCGCTTATACCACAATTACAAAATACCCCCATCTCCGCCAACGTTAGTATATCGCCCACAAATCTATCAACAAATAACACAAGTTCACCATCTCTTACAACATTCCGCTGTGAACGCTGTGAAAATTTCGAAACAAGCTCAAGAGCTTCGTTGCTCTTGCATGTAGTACAGTGTCTATCGAATTCGGCGACACGACTTAAAAACGAAGATGGAGAACCGGAAAATTTACAAACTGCAGTGGGTGGAACAACGCCAACAAATGCTTTAAATGTGACAGACCCTCATACCAGTGTGGTAACGGCCAATAGTGCGGTGGCCAGCGCCATTGCCAATGGCAGTGCCAATAGTCCGGCTGGCAATTCTTCGTCGGCTTCTTCACAGTCAGCTTCGCGCAAAGTATTTGAATGTGATGTCTGTAATATGAAATTTTCGAATGGTGCAAACATGAGACGCCACAAAATGAGACACACTGGTGTAAAGCCTTATGAATGCAGAGTGTGCCAAAAAAGGTGGCAGCTGGTAATTCTATAAATATTTTTGATTTAATATTCCGTTATTTATGTTTTAGATTCTTCCGCAAAGATCATTTGGCTGAACATTTTACCACACATACGAAAACGCTGCCGTATCATTGCCCGATTTGTAATCGTGGTTTTCAACGTCAAATAGCCATGAGAGCACATTTTCAAAATGAACATGTCGGCCAACATGATCTTGTCAAAACTTGCCCATTGTGCAGTTATCGAGCGGGTTCTATGAAGTCGCTTAGAATACATTTCTTCAACAGGTATTTATTTCAGTACGATTTATAATATTTAAATTAAATTTCATTTTGTCTCTTTCTTCAAAAGACATGGTATTGATTTGGATAATCCAGGACCGGGCGGTTCATCGTCGCTGTTGCTCGCTCTGGAGTCACAGGCATCACAAGTAGCTGCCGCCGCTGCTGCTGCCGGCTTTGTGCCGACTGGCCTAAATGCTGTGGCAGCAGCAGCAGCAGCAGCTGCAGCTGCCAATGCGGTCAATTCCAATGCTTCCATTGTCTCGGCTGCCGCCAATAGTATGCCCAGCCACCAGAGCGACAGCGGCGAGTCGCTACGTTCCATGGAGAATGCTACACCACCTATGCACTTTTTAACACCACATGTGGAGATCTCAACCTTGCCCGACAATGGCCTCTCGGATAACGCCATATTCAATGTAAAGCAAACTTCCAATATTAATGATTCTCTTAAGTCTGTAGTAAATTCATTGACTTCCTCTACTTCATTCTATTCTCGTTCGTCCGTTGAGAATGTGCTCTTATGCGTTTTGCGTGCATTTGATTTGCAGGGTCACACCACAACAACAACATCATCGGCATCTTCTACCATCCACACAAGTGGCAGTGGCACGTCTGAAGGAGGAGGAGGAGGAGGCGGTGGAGGAGGGTCGAAGGATCGTGATACCATAATGCAGTCGCCTATACCCTTGACCATTAGCAGTTTGCCACCACAGGAACATCCCTTAGATTGTAATGCCAAATCGTTGCCTTCAAGTACCAGCAGCAGTAGCAGCAGCAGTGCGAGTGGAACTTTTTGTGGTCCCATGAAATCAGCATCGCCAAAACACCATCACCATGAAAATCATATAACACCCTCCATTAGTCTTATACCAATCAAACAGGCAAGTTTAGGAACCACAACATAAGAAAAACAACATTATTTTTCTTCTTACACTGTAAACAAAATCAAAATGACAAGATGCTAGCGATTGATTCTGGTAGAGGAGGGCAGGGCACCAAAATATAATTCAAGTGTATCGGCATTTTGCAATTTAACATCTGGGACTAATTTTACGGAGGGGGGGAGTTAAAGTTCGCCTCATCGTTTTCCACATTGTTATAGTGAATTATCATAGGAAATCTTTTAATCCTTACGTTTACCATTAGAATACCATTCCGATCGGAAGTGCTTTCAATTCCGTAAGTTGCTTCTTCAGAAAACGAAAAACGAAAATTTTCTTCGTAATCAAACCACTTTTAAATTTCAAAGTGGAACTGAAAAACACTTTTCTACAGACTTAATTTGCAGTAAATAAAATGCTTAATGTGAGCTTTGCATCTAAAAACAAGAGTAAACAAACGCCTCAAGGTATAAAAAAATTTATCATTGTAAAAACGAAATACAAAATAAACGGAATCTAAAGCACCAAAAATGTACTTTTTCGGAATGACAACTACGGAATCAAAACCAATCCGAACGGAATCTGTGACACGGCTGATAAGATGTTTTCAGCACTTTTATGTAAAACACTATGAGGAACATTTTTGTAAAATATTTTAAACCTTTAGCTCTGCTCTGCTTTAGCGTTGTATGGGTCTTTCTGTTCCTTTGTAAAAAGGGAGAAAAACCTCCTCTTCAGCGGCGTTATAACGGGCGGAAGTCTTTTACAAAAATATTTGACATACATTTCTACTATAGGTCTCCAAAGGAAAACATTTAAATCTGAAAATGTGTTTAAGGGTTAATTTCCCACCTATTCGCAATTAGTACTCGGCATTGGAAATTTTGTAAGCCTTGCATTTAGAGCATAAGATGTGCTCAGCACTTTTATATAAAACACCACGAGGAGGACCGTTATATTGCCGCTGAAGGAAGCTTTTCGCTGCTATTTTAAGAAACGAGCAAAAAGAGCCATACAAAGAAGAGTAAGAGGGTTAATATTCTACAAAAATATTTTCCGAGATGTTTTACATAAAAGTGGTGAAGATATCGTATATCTTGAAATGGCTATAACGATGTGTTAAAAGGGGAGAGCTTTAGCTCCTCCTAAGGCGAGCCCCAGATGTAAACTTTCAAAAGGCCATTATGTATATTATTTTTGGTGTCATCTACTAAATACACTCGTTAGAACTCTGTAAATTTTTTTTATTGTACAGTGTTCTTTATATTTAAGTTTTTAATTGAATTTGTAACTCAGGAGCCTCCCAGCGAAGATACGATAAGAAATAATTTCAACGGAGATGGCATGAATGGTGGAGACAGCAGCGAGTCTGAGTTTTCAGCACCCAATACCAGATTGACATCTTTGATTAAGGTAATTTAATGGCATAAATACTTACGGCCTGTTCGAGGATGTCGAAAAGTATCGTTAGCTGGATTTCTAGACGAAATACAACGCATTTTCTAAGCAAAAAAATTGGTTGTTAGTGGGACGCAAATCTGTTCCTTTTCGTTTTAATTTCCATAATTTTCGTTCGTTCGACATCGTAGGACAGGCTGTTAAAATAGTTGAAGTAAAGTTTGCCACGTATCAAACTAACTTCCCTTGATGAATTTCAGCACCTTGAATTTGTTTTATGTTTGATGTGTTTTTATTTTATTGCAAAATCTTTATAACAAATTGTATAAATCAATTTCAGCTGCCACTTCTTTCTTATGAACCCTTACAGGTATCACCCTTAAAATCGCTACTTCGTGAAGATTTAAAAAGACGCATTTGCGCCAAAGCCAATAATCGTATTACGCGAAATGCTGCCTCTATGGAAAATAATAATGTGATACAAAGCAGCCTAACGCCCACTTGCGGAGCAGCCACTTCCTCTACGCCCATCTGCAATGGCACCATTACCTCAACGGGTCCCGAAAGTGATTCAGGTATCTTAAATCGTAAACAGATATTAACATGCCTTTTTTGTGGCATCGAATTTCCCGATGAAACTTTATATTTCCTGCACAAGGGTTGTCATTGTGAAAGTAATCCCTGGAAGTGCAACATATGCGGTGAACAGCTGAACAATGTCTACGAGTTCAATGCTCATTTATTGAGCAAAAGTCATCAATAGCAACCAATGCACAAGGATGTTCTTTATGCAACATCTGCAGCAGGTGACACAAAAGCTCTTTGTAAGTAATGTCAACTTAAGAAAGCAATAACAAGAAATTTAGTCAAATTTAATAGTGACGTAAAAAAGAGCGACAGTAAAGAGAGGCATTTTAACAAACATAAGTTTTTATTAACAGATTTCTTTTTTTTATGATTTTTTTATTTACAAAACTAAAACCAATATTAGAGTTGTAAGTAAGTTGTTCTTTTAACCAAACAACCAACAAAAAAAAAATTACATTTTAAAACAAACAACAAACAAACAAATGGGCAATGGCAATATTTTAAGTAAAACATGAAAAAAACAAACGAAAATCTAAGAAAAACAAAAAAAAAATTAAACAAACATTGGAGTGTGATAGTTAGTCGTTAGATTTAAATTTGAGTAATTAAAACAAAATTTATCAAATGAAAAATATATTTTAGATTAAAAAAAATCAAACTGTAACTGCATGATAACAAACCAATAGTTGCACTTATTTAACAGGATAAAAACTAAAATAAAAATTGTTAAAGAAAATTATTTAAAGCAAAAATCTGAAAAAAATATTTTCTAAAACGAAATAGAAAACAAACCTAACCCTTTCTTGACAGTTGGGTAAAAATGGCTCACCGGGAGTTAACATGTTCTTTAATTGCAATATCACCTATTTTAATGAGTTTAACTTTTAATAAATAATTAGAAACAAAATCCTTGTGATAAACTTTAAGATTCTCTTAATTAAAATTCTTACAAAACTCTCTTAAACGGCAAATTATTTGAGTGTCCAGTGTTCGGTTATTTTTATAGCAGTACAGCTGGAGCTACTAATAGTGTGCCTACAGAAACTAAACTAAACTAAACTACTTAAATAGAATCACGTTACGAACCGAAAAAGAGAACCCTGGTCTGAAAAGAAAATGTCCTTAAATGTCCTGTAAATATAAAAATTATATTAATTTATTGATTAAATCAAAAAACTATATTCAGAAGGTTTGAAGGTAAATTTGTCAGGCATATTTTGGTGTTCTTTTCATCGAAATCGGGCACATCGTTCTCAAGTTAAGGTGATATATACTGTAGTAACCGATGGCAATATTAGTCATGCCCACTAAAAAAAACTGAAAACGAATTTTAGTTAAGCGCATTAAACTCTTCATATCCCACATATTTTTATTAAAAGTACCGAACTTTTTTTGCAGACCAAGGTAACCCGAGATTGTAAAAATTGTGTAAATCTTTTGCAAAATGCAATTAAAACAGATTTTTAAGATTAAAATGGCGCATCTAGGGCCTTTCTGTGGGGGGAGGCTAGGCCACCGCCAAAACCGCTCCAGCCCCCTCTTGAAATTTAAAATATTACACTAATGCTGATAATATAAGGGACTGTAGGGAATAATGTGGGCTTTAGACCCCCCCCCCCCCACAAAAAATTCCAGCTCCGCCAATGAAGGAACCGAAACTGATTATATTTTCAAATTCTTTTCACTTTCTCTAATTACCTAAACTTGGGATTCAATTTGTTAGAAAGTATCAGAAGTGCACAGTGGAAGGCAGCGAAGTATACTTTGCGAGTGAATTAAATGCATTTAAACATCTATTGCCCCTTATTACAGATATGTTACAAGGGTGGCATGCAAGTATGTCAGAAGAAATAATGTCTATTTTCGATGTAATCGTAAGTGAAAATTTTGTTGTTGTTGAACTTTTAAATTTATTTATTGAATTTTCAATTGTAAATTGAACTAACAAGAAGTATTCAAATCTTAAAACTTGTTAATAATTAGTCCAGCAACTGCTAGACAAAATATTAGGTTCACCGGTTGCTTCTTTAGATGTCTTACGGCTCTCGTGTTCGGCTGAGAGCAAGAGTGCGTCTCCTTCTCAGCCGAGACTGCCCTCTAAAATTAATGATGTTGCGGGCTAGTGGATTTGGATGCGATTCGAGCTTTTTTATATATCACTCATTTAGTAAAACAACATCATAACTAAAAAAAAACGAGATTTTTGAGTTATTTATGCAGAGTAAATCGTTATATCGTGCTTTACATTTTATAAAAATTTGGTACAAATACTGGTTTTAGGGCCATTATTATAACTCAGTAGTAAAGTGGAAGATAGTTACTGGCATGATTAGCAGAAGTAATCGGTAAACTGACCTGCAACAATTTTTCATTATTACAACTTGCCTGTAAAAAAAATTATCTTTTTCAAAGTATGGCTATACCAGAGCACAACTGGCAACGTCATACATATGTATTTACAATGGCACAGATACCAGGTACACACAAGTCTACAACAAGAATAAAATTGTTGTAGAAACTACACTACAGTTGTCAAAAAATGTTGAAAGATGGATGGAACTATCAGCGCAGGTAGCTCTATAACGATATGTCCAATACCGTAAAGAAGGGAAGCTCCATATAGTCATGATGAAATAATATAGGTGTCATTACTACGCCAGATGACAATTTTTTGCTCGAGCATTGTTTGTCGAGATCTCTGTCAAAGTCTTGTTTATGTTTATAAAAATTCCACGTGTTGTGTTCTTTGTTGAAATTGTGATTAGTTTATTTTACTAAAGTTTTTAATAATTTTAATTTAAATATTATCAGAAATAGCTCCGATGGTAAACGCGTATTTGTGTGTGTTTTTAATTCAATAATTTATGTAATTCATCACTTGCAGCGCGTCCTTTTGATTTTTGTTTACAATAATTTTTGACTTATACGACGACATTACACAAACAAAAATTCCTTTTTTTGTTGTAATGTTGTATTTGTTGCCCTAGTAATGCCACCTATATTATTTCATCATGCATATAGTGACGAAATTGTGATAATTTCATCACTCCACTTAGTTTGCCGAGTAAGGTCATGTGTTCTAGTGACTTCACCTGTTAGATACGTCTTGGTGTTTACTTGATAAAGAAGCAAGTATGGCAGCCTATGAAAATGCTTGCCGATAAAAGTTAGATGAAGAATGAACTTGCCAGTAAGTTATCCCACACTTTTAGGTTAAATTAAAGTAATAATGAAAAACTGTTTATCCGTCCGATAAAATGCTAATTATAATTAAATCCGAGTTATAATAATGACCCTTAAACTATTAAAGTATACTTTGTTTTGGCTATGATTATGCACCATTAAGTGTCAAAAGCTGGTAAAAAAGATTTCATGCGCTTTCAGATCCTTAATTTTTTTTTAATAAAAAAGAACATTTGACAAAAATCTAAAAACTTTAAAAAGTTGAACATGATAAAGAACAACATAGTGAAGTTCCAGACCTTTAAAAAAAGCGATTATTTGATTATAGTCACGAGATGACGACTCACCTGTTAGTCGGTTAAAACCAGTAAATAGGATTTCGCTCGTTGATTGTTTTTGCCTAGACTCTAGGGCAGTAGTGGCCAAACATACACTATCTAATTCTTTGTGTATATACTTCGCGCCTAAAAAGATAGGCTAGGAGTCTCACACACAGTGTACGTGTGTTGAGAGTAAAAAAAGCCTATACTCGCGAGCATAGGAAATTGAGAGAATATCCACCACTGGTCTAGGGGAAAAGAGCTCTGACTATGGTGGCCGCGAAACATCTGATGTCAGTTCAACCTTCCGTACAGCCAAATTTTTCTTTGAATGTTCAATTATCACATGCTTTAGAATTTCTTTCTAAAATAAAAATAATTTAATCAAAAGATTATATTGAAAACGAACTGAAGGCAAAATAGTTAAATAACTTTGGATAAAAACCATACAGTTCGACTAAATTCATAACTTAACTGAAAATTTAAATTTCAAAATATGCGTCAGAATTTCCTGAATTTTTCAGATATCTCTCAGAGCTTCTTCGTCGACTTTAAGCCAAACCATTCCACCCACGGTGCACGTCTAAATGGAACAAATTCTATAATAATCTGGTCATTAGAACAGGGATTCTAAAATATTTAAAAATAAAATATACAAGGATCCTTGAGTTTATATCCAAAATAAAGATTAAAGTACCTTAAATACCAATAAAAGAACTCTTTAATAAGAATAATTCAATTATGCGTATAAATAAATACTTAAAAAACAACTTTAAATAATTTAGTAAAAAAAGAAGTATTTTTAATTAAAATAAAACCAACAACAATTAGATTCTGTAATAAGTTTTAAAAAGAAAAAGCAATAATAGAAAAAATTTAACAAATACGAGTAAAATAGATATTTTTAAAAATATTAAATATTATATTAAAAAAAAAGAAAATAATCAAAATGTAGCCTCTAGTTAAAAAGAAAATAAAAATAAATTAATAAATATTTTTGTAAAACAAAGCTACGTAGATACCTATTCTTCCTTAGAAGCGTTAGTGAAAACAATATAACAAAAAAAAAAAAAACAATTATATATATTTAATAATAATAGTTATATTTATACATAAAACTTTGTTTTCTATTTTTTATGTTTTTTGTTAAAATATAAAAATTTTTTTTGTTAAACTTTTAAACTTAAAATTCAAGAAAAAATTAAAAAAATATACAAACACTAAGTAAAGCAGTAAAGTAAAAAAAGTTAACGGTTTGTAAAATTTCAAAATACATTTTAAATTTAACGTAAATCTCTTAGATTTACAACTTACTTAGAGTAAATAGTTAGAAGTTTGTTATAATTATAATATTACAAAAAAAACGTCTTGTTATTGAATTATTAGAATTCAAATTCAATAAATTTAATTGAATTGTTGAATAAAAATAAAAACAGAAAACTGTAATTAATTAAAATAAATAAGATTAGATGCATTTTTTTTAACAAAAAGTTTTTCTTTTATTTTTTAGATTTTAAATCAAAAAGCACATCACTTAAAATGGCCTTCTAAAATGGCTTTAAACAAATTGTTATTTTTTTCAGAGTTTATTATAAAGAAAATTAAAAAAATTTAAAGAAAATATACTAAAACCATAAAATAATTAACTTAACAAGAAAATTACACTAACTTGAACAAAAAGTTAATTTTAGTTTAGTAAAAATAAAAAAAATAACAATAAATTAAACGAATTTATAGGCAGACAAACAAATCGACACAACAGCAATTATTTGAAACAATGAATTAATTTAATACAGAACTCAACTGCAAATACACAATAACACAGACAGCACTTTTAAATATAAAAAAATAAATATTCAATTAATTAATAATAAAGAGAAAACAATATTTAAATTAACAAAAACACATTTCCAATAATTTATATAAATCAAATAAAAATTAAACAATAACAGCGACGAAAAAAACATCAAATAAATTTGATTTATAACAAAAGAAAATAAATAAAATATTAAAATATCCGTCCACAAATCCAAATGAATAAAGAAAATATAATAAATATTTTAAAATTTAAGTAAAAGAAAATATCGAAATATTGTTTAAAAAGGAAAAAAATCGATTTGGCAAAATTTTAAGATTTTCTTTTTTTAGTCTTATTTTAGCGGACCCACAAAATTACAATGATGCATGATTTAGTACAACTGAGGGTGCTGTTGGCTGAGTAGTTAGCGCGTTTGACTACAAACCCTGAGGTCTTGAGTTCGAGACTAGTTTCAGGCAAGCCAACAACATCATGCATTTTTCTCATGTCCATTGGTGTGTTATTGTGTTGGTTGTTGTTGGACTGTTCAAGTGATGAAGGCATACCACTGATCACTTTGGCAGTACCGGCAGCGATTAATACCAACATATCCTAATGCACTTCACAGCACCCTCCTTCGTCGGTATTGTAGCAGAACCGTCGGCGAAGTAAAATAACTAATAAAATGGCTACATAGCTTAAAACAACTCAATATCTCTACTTGACACCAGAGGGGCTTTGCAACACTACTCTACAAGAAAAAACGCAATACCAGGGTTGTAAATGAATTAAGCTTTCTATCTCTCTCCCACTTCACCACCTGTTCTCTCTACACTATCCCTTTCCCAAAGAAGGTAACACATTAATTAATTAACTGGTAGGCATTAGTTGCCTGATTGTGTTACTTCTCTTAAAAAAAACTAAAAACTTTTTATTGTACAATTAAGTTCAACCATTGCTGCTGGGCAAAATACATGCTCTGCAGTAACTAAAATACAAAATACTTTCAGGTCGTGTAATTAAAATCCCCACAAAAACATAAATGTGAAAACAAGGCCAAGTTCCTATCTAATAACTTCGGCCGCAAAAAGTACTAAGATCAAAATAAGGATCAAGTTCTTGATGGGTAAAATACCATCTCATTTCTAGGAAACCTGTTAGCTTTGTAATATTTTTTTTGCCTTTCTAATATAGGAAATAATTATGGAAAAATGCCAAGCTTACAGGTTGCCCAGAAATGAGATGGTATTGTACCCTCAGTACATTTTACGGCCGAAATTTTTGCATAGGAGGTTGCCTTATTTTCACATTTATATTTTCATGCGGATCTCAGTACTTTTTTCTAATTTTTTATTTGATACAATAAGTGCCCCATACCAATAAGCCTTAGATGAAAATTTTCCTTTTTTCCCATTTTTCTTAGTACTTTCCCATCAAGACCTACCTGTGTAACAAATTTCAGCTTTCCAGCTATAATGTAAGTGTTCCATACAAATAAGGTTCGCCCTAGTCCCCCCATATAAAAATTAACCGTTTTCAGATTTTTCTGATTGCTTGCTCAACAATACCTACCTGTATACCAAATTACAGCTTTCGAGCTATACTGGAAGTCCCCCTTACAAAGAAGGGGCACCCTAGTCCCTGCCAGTTGAAAAGTGCCCGTTTTCAAATTTTTTCGTTAATTGCTCATCAGGACTTACCTGTGTACAAAATTTCAGCTTTCCAGTTATACCAGAAGTACCACATACAAAGAAGGGGCATCCTAGTCCCCTCCAGATGAAAAGTGACAGTTTTCAGATTTTCCTGGTTAATTGCTCACCAAGACCTGACTGTATACCAAATTTCATCTCTCTAGCTATAATGGAAGTTCAAAATAATAATGATGAGTCAGTCAGTGAGTGAGTCAGTGAATAGGTACTAAAATATGCATTCTTTACGCCTTCTCGGGAAGCTTTTATGGTAGAACTTCAATTATGAGGTTAACTCTGTAAGGAGACCTTATGTTTCAAGTTTTATTATTTTATGATAAAGTGGAGCAGAGTTATGAGGGGGTAAAAACAGCTCGAATGGTTTCGTGTAATAATACGAACTATGTGCCCGGAACTAGGCCTGGCGCATTAACGTGCGCATAGAGCACTGTGCGGCCGGAACTTGGCCTGGCGCACTACTGTGCGCCTAGATGCAAAATACAGCATTTTAGTAATTTTTATTTAAAAAATACCAAATACAAAATACATTATGAAGTATTCAACAGTAAAAGAAGTATTTCCTTTCATGAATAAGAGATTTTGGAATGAAGCATCGGACAAACTGCATCGCGTTGGAGAGTCAATGAAACCTGCTAAAGAAAACAGTCTTTCTACAGGTTCTTCTTGATGAGCATAAGCTGGCGTTAAATTGTATGAATACTTTATTATATTTGGATTTCAAGAACGGAAAGATCCACTTAGGAAACTGACAAACTCCAACTCCGAAATAGTTTTCTAGATTCATCACAGTCCCTGTTCACAAAAACAATAAAACCTTCATCTTCTTTACTAGTGCTGCAAAATTTCAATATTTTCCTGAGTTCTTTGCCTTTCTTAGGCCGTTATATTTTCTGGTAACCACCGCATTTTGTAACCAGGGTGGTAACATGACGCCAAAATACCTCTATTTACTTCACATAGAAAAATTATCAGGAAAAAATTTTCAAACAAAAGTTTGTCTAAAAATAAATTTAATTTTCAGTAAATGTTCTTTACATAATCAATGAATTGTTTGTTTGACAAACACCAAAAACAACAAGAAAACTGTGTCGTAAAAAAACAACCCTGATGACGACATACACACAAATAAAAACAACAACAATGATATCAAAAAGAATCGGATTGTACCAAGTTTGTTTACTGAAGATTTTTGAGTGAATTAATTCGTTAATCTCGTTGCGTTAATTCTCATTCATTTTTTTAGAGTCTTTAGAGAAACATTCATTCGGCCCCTGGGGCCGAATTACCGCATACGTGATCGAGTAAAATTGTTAAAAAATTTTCCTTTTGGGATTACGGCATACCATAATCGAGTACATGCTGCTTAAATTCCACTCGTTAGCACTAGAGCGACCGAAAACAATATTTTCTTTTATATTGTTTGCTTTGCAAAAAAGCATGGACCATTACGTATCAACCTTATTATAGTTGTTAAAGCGACTTGGTTGTCGTACTAGCTTAAAGAAACACACAATTTTTCTTTAATGTATTACAAATTCTTAGTCGATTCATCACACGGTGTAAAACAAACTTGGTACACTCTTTAAAATTTTCGATACGTTAGCTATCGAATGCGGTAATCCATCCATTCGATACGTGACGTAATTTTATTCGATCTAAAGCCTACTCGTTAATGAATGCGGTAATTCGGCCCCAGACTTGAACATATTTAATAAAGTGAAGTTTTATAAATGCTTAATGGATGATGATGATGACCCAGAAAAAAATGTTGTTTGATATATTACAAAAAATCCAGTAAATATTTTTGTTTGATTAAGTAAACTATTTTCGGAAGTTATTATTATTATTATTATTATTTTGGCTTAAGTTCACAAACTATTTTCTTTAATATTTATTAGTATTTTTAGACTAATTGTTTTATAAATATAAATATAAATTTAGTAAATTTTTTTTTGTTTACAATTTGTAAATATTTTTAGACAAATTGTTTTATAGATTTGAAAAATTTTTTCACTGAAAAAAAACCTTTTTTTTCAATGAAATTGTTGGGATATTTTTGTCTATATTTACAAATTTGTTTGTAGGTCCGTTCCTAGACAAAACATTTACTATTTCATTGAATTTCTTTACAGAAAATTTAATTTTGTTGTAATTAATTTCTGTGTAATTAATTAATTGTTTAATTGGATCTTCGTTTTTCTTAATTCAATCTTGTTTTTAGTTTTTTCTGTGAGGAACCTCTAGCATTTATACGATGATTTTTATTTTCATGTGACTTTTATATAATATTTAAGAAAATTTCAATGTTTCAGTTTACATAACGCTTTTGAATTGTCGACTGACAAAGATTGTCGTTATAAAGTTTGTCTTTATTTATAAAGTACACTTTTAATCAAGAATTGCTGCAATTTCGAAATTTCATTTGCCTTCCCTGGGTTGTACTAAATGTTGCTACAACTTTTCCTCCAACTGCTACTATACCGATTCATACTTCTTTGTATGCTTATTGATTTTCCATGACAATCAGGTTTGTTATGGACTTTAATTGCAGTCAGAATTTAAATCGACAAAAATCCGAGGCGGAAACGAATTTTAATAATTATGAAAATAAATTTAATCTCGTTGAGACTTTCTCACATTTTAAAAAAGAGTTTAAAAGTCCCAGGACCTCAAAGAAATTTTCTTTTAAACAAACACACATACTGGTGAAGCTTCTATGTGGCTTTTCAGCGGAAAGCCCAGGGTCTAGCACACTATCCACTACACTATGGGGGTAAAATACAAAAAAAAACAGGCTGAGTTTAGGCTCCAAAACGATTTTAAAATAACCTTAAATCAGCATTTTTCCTTTTGAATCAAAAATATTTCATGTTAATTTAATATTCCAACAACGTGAATTTGATACTGAAATAATACGAAGAATCATGTTGAATCGAAATTGTTTCAACTTGAATTTAATGTAGCCATTTTAATAATTATATTACTTACGTGATGTGTATTAGAATAAGCATCAGAAAAATTTGTGTTGTAGTTGGCTACGCCAGCCAAGATTTGAACTCGGGCTCATCTATCATCACTTGCTTGGTAGCCAACGCTCTAACCGCTGCAGCCATAACAGTCTCAAATATACTTTAGATCAGTGGCCAAAATAAGTGTGTGGTGTGTTTGCAAATGCTGTTTTTTATCCGACTTCAAAAAAGGAGAAGGTTATCAATTCAAATTGTATTTTTTTTATGTGTGTTCGCGAAAAACGCCGCCATTTAAAAATCAATCTGGGATTGTTTGCTTTATCTGAAAGGCTGTGCTTCCATCTTGGTCTTGTTGAAAAGTGGGCAGCGTCACACCCTTACAAAGTACATAAGTGCATTTGCTTATCTACTTCTACTTAACCGATTATTATGCAACTTTGCTCACATTAAGTGCACCATAACATTAATACATTATGATAATAAAAATTGTATAGTGCCACGCCCATGCAAAGTAAACATTTCTTTTTGACAACTCCTACTAAACCGATTCTTATGAAATTTTTAACACACATTTAGTTATCGTGATTATACAACATTATGATTAGAAAAGTGAAGATTGCCACACCTATTTTGTAGTCGTTTTTTTAACAAAAATTATTTTAAAGTAATTTTGAATACAATTTCTTTAATTTGCATCTCTTTCATACAAAATGTTTCTATTTCGTGTTTTTCGTTTTGCAGTTTCACCCTTTTTGGCCATCGATTAAAAATAAAGAAGAAAATCTAAACGTTTTGCCAAAGTTATTTCCTGTTTTATAATAATCTTTCAATTGACAAATTCGTTTTTAATTTTATTCATAAACAAATAAAATTTTTTTTTAAATAATTATAAAGTAAACAATTAAATAATTTGTTTAATATAAATAAAATAATATTAAAATCTTTTATTACATATTATTACTGTTAATAATATAAATTTGATTAAGCTGATTTAGGGGTAATTGTAATATTATTTAAATTTTATTAAAACATTAATTAATTTTATTGTTCATTAATTGTTTTTTTTTATTCAAAAAATATTACATATTTTTTATATTAATCATTTTTCTGTAATCAAATAATATTATGCGTTAAATAGTTTTCTTTTTTGTTATTAAAAAAATAAATTAATTAATTGGCTTGTTGTTTCTTTTTATAACTAGATTAAGTTTTAAAAATTTTGTTTTGCATAATTCATACGTATTTTTATTTCACTATGAGTTTAATAAAAAAAATTGTTGTTGATCTTTATATAGAAACAATAATATTTCTTTAATTAATAAAAGAAAAACCAATAAAATGAAAAGTATCTAGAATATAAAATTGTTACAAAAAAAAAGGAAGAAGTTGTTTGTTTTTCTTTATAAAAGAAGGAAATTAAATCACATTTGAGAAATGTAATGTTCAGTTACTTAAATTTTTGTGATAAATTCAAGTTCTTTTTATTAAGAAAGGAATTTTAGAAAATGTAATCGCTACACTGGTAACATGGAACATAAGAACTGTTTTTGAGGTAGCAAAAGCACTACTGCTCCATTTTTTTTAATTTATTACAAAAATTGAACTCAAGCCTAAAATCAGTGTTCGAAAATAAACCGAACGTTATTTTGTGTACTGTGTACGCAAGCAGAAACGATATCTATTTTTTACAACACATAACGATTTTTTAATGCAAGTAACAAAAATTATGTAGCGTTTTGTTTTTTGTCAAAAAACAGTACAATTGTAGTGGTTACGTACTACATACATTATATTTTAGCGTTTTATAGTGTTCTTTTTTCATCATATACAACTACGCACTCAAGTATACATGCACGAGAGCCAAACGAATACTAATACTAAATACACAAAATATACATCACTGCCTAATACAATAAGTTTCAATTAAAACCACTACAGTTCGAAGATTATGCAAAAAAAAACATTATACGGCTTTAAAAAGGTGTAAAAGGTAATTTAGGGGAAGCTATTAGCTCTGTTCAATAACTGAAAATTGTTAATAATTGTTAATAGTTTTCACTGAAAAGCTGAAAAGTGTTCACGTACCAAACACTTCTAGTAATAATTATTAACAATTGTTAACAATTTTCAGTTATTGAACAGAGCTATTATTTGTATCAATTTGTCCCAATATTCAAAGTTGTCTTGTATTGAACTGTTTTACCTAGTACTGTATTCTTAGCTGATAGTGCAGTTTTCTACAGGTTCGTGTCAGCGATAAATTTAAAAAGTAATACATTAATTGTGCTGCCAAGTATTAAAAGTAAAATAAATGATTTGTGTGTGCTTATCTGAAAAAGTCTAGATAAATACTAAGCTTTTCACTTTTAGGTTAAAGTAAAGTTGTAATAATGAAAAATTGTTTGTTCGTGCGATAAAATCCCAACTTTAACTATAGCCAAGTTATAATAATGGCCCTTAAGAGGATGGTCTATACATTTCTGGCATACAACTTACGACTTTATCTGTGTCACTTTTGCATATTGTCCGATTTTATTTTTCATAATAATTTTCGTTCATTTCTTGAAGTTTTGTGCATAAATATGTAATACAAGATTTATTTGAAGACTTTTTAGTTTGATTTTATTTTAACGTTTATGGTCGAACGGGCGTTAAGGGCGTTTAGCGGGATACCAAATCTAGACGAAATTTACTTTCTTTGGCAATATCTTTTGGACTTGTTACTCGGTTAAACCAACTAAATGTTTCTGGTGAACAGTCAAAAGCTACAGAAAAAAATGCATGGCACAAGGCTAACGCCTAAAGGCTTGTTACGGTTTATACTGAAAATAGCGTTACGTTTACGGCATATTGAGTAGATTTTCTGACCTAATTCGGTAAGAAAAAAAATTTTGTATATAACACATTCTATATATTAACTTATCTATGTATGTACCTACGTGTATATAACTAAACTAGCTGAGCCCGGCAAACTTTGTCTTACTTCAAATAGGGTTTTTCAAAATAACTTCACCCTATGGCCACCTACTGGGTCAAAAACAAAACAAAAACCTAAGGTGGATTGACTCTCGAAGCTGTGTTACAAATTTTAGTGCGACAGCTCTTATAGTTCCGAAGATCATGTGTTACTAGCAAACACACAAACGATTTTAAATATATAGATAATATATTTTTTTATTAGCTCGATATTTAAATTAGGGAAGTATGAAGTATACCGATGTATCGGCGATACTTCAGATTTTCCGATACATCGGTATCGGCGATATTTTACTGTCGATACGACGATACTTTTTAAATTTTTTTCAGAGTTTATTTTTTAGCAAATAATTTATTTTTGTTAATTTTCCCATGAATTAAAGTCAATTCGTTGTTTATTAATATCAATTTTAAATATTAATAATATTTTATGCTGTTATTTTGTAAAAAACATAATTTATTTCTTGTTAATTTTATCATGAATTCGAAATTAATTCGTTGTTTTTTTCATCTTATTCCCAGAAAAAAATAGACACTCCAAGGAAGTCATGAAAATGTAGAATTTGCGATCCGGAAGTATTGCAAATTTGGATAATTTTTAATTAGTTTTACATATCCTTATCATTGCAAGAAGATCTCTTTTTCGATTACCAATCACTGAATTGGAAGCGATGTTAAGAAAAATGTCTTTTTCGGTGTTCTATAATGACTTTTCCTCAAGGAAAAAGGATGAAAAATTACACATTTTCACAACTTGTTTCTTTTTATGCGAATTTGAACGCAAAACTGTATTTTAATGTAAATTTAAGTGAATAGATATAAACTTTTAGAAGAATTTTAACAATTAAGCTATTAAGTTATTTAGAAGAATATTAGTTGTCCTTTAAATGTCCTTTAAAAAATCGGCTTTTTAAAAAGCATTTCGAGTATTTTTTAAACTTATGAAGGAATTACTAATTTGTATATAACTTAAATAAACTTTTACTTGCTTTTCTACTAATTATTTGCATATTTTTAATATAGATTCTTTTGAAGCAATGAGAATGTAGTTCCTTAAAAAGTACTTCCAATTTTTTACATTGGGTTAATTCAATTTTAGATATTAATAATCTCTTACACTGTAATTTTGTATAATAAAAAAATTGCCCTGCTTGAGTTTTGTTAATCTAGACTTGAACTCAATTTTAATATGCGTATCGGTATCGGAATCGGCGATATTTCTTTTGGAGTATCGGTATCGGTATCGGATCGGCAAAACGGCGTATCGTTACTTCCCTAATTTAAATGCATTTTGTTCTTTTTGATACTTTTCTCTCTCTCTATCTTCTGTTTGCAATAAATATTTAGCATTATTTCTGCATAGAACAAAAAATAAATGCACCCAACTACAATTATACTGACAGTATGTAATTAATCTGGCCACGATTCATTGGAGGCAACGATTTTGCACACAAGTGTGAATGTGTTTGTACTGTCCTACCTCCTAGACCAGACCAGAGAGACAGAAACCTAAAGTGGCAAGTTAAGCAAACACAGTTTTTATTGTGTAAAACTCAATTAAAATTTGTACAAAATGTCGGCAGAATACGGAATAAAAATTTCAACCACTCACGAACATAAATGGAGTGCAAAACATGACAGTAGCAATAAAAACAATAAAATAAAAAAAAATTAATTTAATAAATATATGTATATGTACTTACATATATATACGCATCACATCCACAGAACATACATACACATACGCATACGTACTTATATAAAGTGAGACGCTAAAATTTAAATACACTCTTCAAATTTTGTTTTTAAATATATGTAAATATATAAAATTTTTAACTTTTAGGCTCAAAATTTTACGATATCTTTGAAACCAATGGGCGGCTTTTGAAACAATGTTTGCTAGGCTTAAAGGTAATTTTGTTGTAGAATTTTTGGTTTTTCTTTTTTACTGAATAGGGCAAACCATTTTCCAGTTATGCTAGTATATGTCGTGCGCCTGCCTTTATTTTTGAAATAACGGTATATCTCGAAAACTAATACTGATAAAAAATTTGAAATTTGGCCCAAATACTAAAGAAACAACTTCAATTTCTAGGGAACGAAAAAGTTTACCGAAATTTGCTAATTTATGGTATTTTTTTGTTATTTTAATAGTCATGGGCTTTTTCGATATTTTATTGTTTATTTTGTTATATATACGATTTAGATGAAAGTCGGTAAGGCAAAAGCTCTTGAAAACTTCACAGACAATAAGTTTTTAGAAGAAATCTTTAACCCTCCTGGAGTGTTGCGTTATGTGAATAGCACCTAATTAGCCTGATCGGGTTTTGTCGAAACTATGATTTTAGTGCAAGCTGCCGAATTTTACATGATGGCATGCTTAGTCGTAAGATTGAGGTTGGCACTGGTGTTCGTCAAGGGTGTGTGATGTCTCCACTGCTGTTCAACATGGTGTTGGATAGTGTAATGCACCAGGCAATGTTGGGAGACCGCGGCATCATATGGGGGCTGAACGAAAGGCTGGAGGACCTCGAATATGCCGACGATATATGCCTTATTTCTCACAGCTATAGACATGGCCGCACAACTAAGTCGTCTCACTTACATATCAGGGAAAGCCAGGTTGAAAATCAATATAAAAAAGACCAAAGTTATGCGAATAAATTCTGGAAACTTGAATCCCTTTCTAATAAATAATGAAATATTAGAAGAAGTGGAAACATTCTGTTACCTTGGAGCTGTTATAAACCGAACTGGTGGATCTAGTCAAGACATTGCAAGCCGAATAAAAAAAGCCACACAATGTTTTGGCCAGCTCAGTAAAGTATGGAAATCGTCTTCAATATCACGCCGTGTTAAAACCAAAATTTTCAACACCAATGTAAAATCACCTCTGATATATGGCTGTGAAACTTGGAACGCTTCCTCCCGAGATATTAACACTTTGTAAGTTTTGGTAAATAAATGTCTCCGAAGAGTTCTACGAATCTTCTGGCCACGAAACATCTCAAACAATAATCTGTGTGCTGAAACACGCCAAATACCGTTGTGTGTAGAAATACAGAGAAGAAAGTGGAACTGGACATACACTCCGTAAGCCACTATCCGATCTTGCCAGGAATGCTATCGAATGGAACCCTCAGGGGAGTCGCAGAAGAGGCCGACCAGCACATACATGGCGAAGGCAAATTGATAAAGACGCTAAAAAAATGCATAAAAGTTGGAATGAAGTAAAAGCTATTGCGATGAACAGATCTGAATGGAAGAAGTTTGTTGAGGCCCTATGCTCCTTATAGGAACGAGGGGACAATATATATATATATATATATATATATATATATATATATATATATATATATATATATATATATATATATATATATATATATATATATATATATATATATATATATATATATATATATATATATATATATATATATATATATATATATATATATATATATATATATATATATATATATATATATATATATATATATATATATATATATATATATATATATATATATATATATATATATATATATATATATATATATATATATATATATATATATATATATATATATATATATATGTATATATATATGATTTTAGTGTTTTTACATATTGCACAAGTCTAATGCACATTCATATATTTGTATGGTTTACAATCAGAAGCGCTTAATAACACTATGCTAGTCGAAAAAACTGACAGAATGGGCACCCGACAGATAAACTTAATTCGAGTACGCTGATTTCAGTGGCGTTCACCCTTTTTCAATGTTAGCTCTTAAAAAGAGATAATTAAGATTTAAGCTTTCAGTTTTCGGACCATTTTCATAGGATTAAAGGCGCAATTCTTAAGATAATGAGGCGAAATTCGGTGCGTAAGTTAGCTTTGCACTACAAATATACATATCTAAAATTTGATTCAATCGGTCCATGTCGATAGATCTTATGAAATGAAATGAATATCATATTAAGAGTTTTGAACCTGATCGGTTTATTGCCATGGTTGCTACATGTCAAACAGCGTATACAAAATATGCACAGTGGTGTAAATTAGAAAAAAGTGGTAATAAGTATGGAACTTGTGAACTACTGAACGGATTTGCATAAAAATTAAACTAGTTGCAGATGAGGAGTCAGGCTTTCAGAATCGTGGGTCTTTAAGTTTAAGTTTAAGGGCTGAAAGTCGGCTACCTCGGGTGTGAAAAACATTGTGCGGCTTGTAACTTTCGTAAATATTAAACATTTTATGCGCATTGGATTTTGCTAGACAAAATAAAGAAAACATTTTTTCACAATTAATTTTGTATCTTTTATTATAGTTTAAGAGATATTTCACTTCGAAATTTAAATTTGAAATTTTTTTCCTCGACTTTTTTTGATTATTTTGTTGTAATAGTGTACTTGTAGTACACTATTAAACTGCTGATAAAATTCTAAGTAAACACACCGAACAAAGCTTTGAAATATTTGAGCCGTTAAGTCGTAACAAAGATCTAAACTCAAAACTTCGAAATTTAATTAAAAAATCTTTGATTTTTCAAAAATAGTGCTTCATAATTTTTAAAATTGTACAAAATTTTGTTAAAAATGTGAATTTTATTTTTATACACGGTGAAAAGCCATGCTTTGAAGATAAATTAAGAGGACATTTTTGTTCATTTTGGACATGTACCCTGAAATTGGCAGTGGTCGAAACTCATTAATTTTCAAAATAATTTTTGAGTTTAGGTCCCTGTAAAAAAACTTCGCGTAGAGTGCTCCAAAAAGCCATGAGCAAGGTTTAATTAGGTAGATACACACAGAAAAAAAAGGAATGTAAAATCCACATGCCGCAATTTTGATTGCAAATCATATTAAATTTACAAGAAATAATTTGTCGTTTGAGTGTGATAGTGTTTACTTGCTTTGTTCATTGCTACAATTCACTGTTCTGCTTAGTTGTGTGACTTGTTGTTGTTTATGCTTATATGTGTCGTCTATGTATACGACAAAAACGAATTACCAGCGAATATTTACTGCTGCTGGTTTAAAATTACCATTGTTTCATATTAATTTTAAACGGAAAATAATTAATCTAACCTTAAATCACCGTTAAAACAATTTTGTTATAAACGTTAAGTTTCATTTTCAATCGACATGACTATAACTTTAATTTCAAATAAGTTTTATATTAAATAATCATTTAAATCATGTTGAATTAAAATGAAATGCATTTTACATAAATTGGTATTTATTTAGTGTATAAGTAAAGAAAAGCTTGAAGATGTTGTGGCTGCAGTGGTTAGCGCGTGGACTATCATGCAGGTGGCACGAGTTCAAATCTTGGCTGGGGCAGTCAACTACAACGAAAAGTTTTCTGATGACTATCACGTAAGTAAAATAATTAATAAAATAGCTACATTAAAGTCATGTTGTTTCAGCTTGAAATAACTTTGATTCAACATGATTCTTCGTGTTGTTCCAATATCAAATTCACGTTGTTTCAACTTGAAATAACTTTGATTCAACATAATTCTTCACGTTGTTCCAATATCGAATTCACGTTGTTTCAACTCGAAGTTAATTTGATTAAATATGATTTTTCGTATTATTTCAGTATCAACTTCATTTTGATTTAGCTGTACTGGAATATTAAATCAATTGATATATAGTTAATTCAAAAGGAAAAATTTTCTTTCAAGATTATTGTAAATCATGTTGATTTAACTTTTGTTGAAAATTACGTCGATAATAGTCGGCAACACTTTGCAGATTATTATCGACCTAAAATTACACACGCTTTATTTTTCAACAAAATGTTTTTACTAAAAAAGCGATTGGCTGCGTGCAGGTTTGAGCCGCGACCTCCTGACTGATAATCTGACGTATCTACCATTCAGCCATAACCGTATTATACTTTATGTTACATTTTTTCCACTTGGAATAAATATGTTTAATTTGAAAGGTTTTTTCTTTAATAAAATAACTACAAAATCGATGTAATTTTAAACAAGGAGAAATTTTCAACGCAAATTTAGACAATATATGATCGTAGTTAACATTCTTTTTTGCTTTAAATGAAGACAGCGTGGCTATAAATGTAGGTTCTAGGGCAAAATGAGTAAAAAACTCAAATTTCAGGAAGAAAATTTTTATGTTATAAAAAAAAACTAACTAAAAAAATGTGTTTTTCTGAAATTTCTACTGAAAAATTTATACAAAAAAATTATTTATGTACATTTAAAATTATTTTTTTTGTGATATAAAAACTTTCTTCCTGAAATTTTGGTTTTTTTTTTACTAATTTTGTCCTAGCACATATTAAACTATAAAAGATACAAAAATAATTGTCAGCACATTTTTTCTTTATTTTGTCTAGCAAAACCCCACGCGGTTAATATTTACAAATCCAAATCGGTTAAATTTACGAAAGTTACAAACCACACAATTTTTTTCACACCCGAGGTAGCCAACTTTCAGCCCTTGTAGCTCCGCCCCTGGTGCAGCTAAAAACTTAAAGAGACACCATTCTGAAAGCCTGACTTCTCCTCTGCTACCAATTTAATTTTTATTCAAACCCATTTAGTAGTTTAGAAGTTCCAAACTTATTACCACTTTTTTCTAATTTACACCACTGTGCTTAGTTTGTATACGCTGTTTGACGTGTAGCAACAATACCAATAAACCGATCACGTTCAAACTTCACAATATGATTTCTACAAGGATAAGTTATCTACACATTTAATTTGAGCTAAATCTAAAATAATTCATGAGTTATATGAAAACTATGACACCTAAACATCGACCGATTTCATCAAATTTTAGATAGGTATATTTGTAGTGCATAGCTAACTTACGAACCGAATTTAGTCTAATTATCTTAAGAATCGCGTCTTTAATGCAATTAAAATGGTCCAAAAACTGAAATTTTAAATCTTAAATATCTCTTTTTAAGAGCTAACATTGAAAAACGGTAAACGCCATTGAAATCAGCGTACCCGAATTAAGTTTACCAGTCGGTTGCCCCTTCTGTCGAAAACAAAAAGTGTCGATTTCATGCACAGTGTTATTAATCAAAAGCTTAAGAACTCCCTCAAGTTCAATTAGAGTAGCAGAGTCTTACTGAGCTCTTTTATAGCCACGTCCACAGGTTTTAAAGTTTTACTTAAGTTAAAATCACCGGACGACACACTTCTTTGTTTGTATGAAAAAATAACTTCGGAACACATAGGTTTTTGTATATGAGACGAAACAAATAATTAAGCACAAAAATATGTTGTAGTACTACACAAAACTAAAAATTTTGTTACTCCAGTTAATCGGTTAATTGACTGAAATTAACCGGTTTTCGACCCTTTTCACAATGTACGATTAGAAGATAACGTGGACTTTAACGACAAGTTCGGCATACAAAACTTGCCGTTACAGTCCACGTTAGCTTTTAAATTGTACATTGTGAAAAGGGTAGTTCGTCGTTAATCGAAAATAGCCAATTTTAAATTAAACGATCAGCGAATCGGGTAGTAATTAACCGGTTAACCGATTAACGGTTAACCGATTGAATACCCTAATACGTAGTTATTTTAATTGTTTCAAAAATATTGGCGCATTATCATAGTTAAAACAAAGTATACTTTAGGAGTTTAAAACCAGTATTTTGTATGGCAATACTGATGTTAAATTCGTAAAGTATACTTTGTTTAGGACTATAATTATACACCATTGTTGTACTTTTTCCTAACCAAAAGCTGAAATAATTGTGACAAAAATGTTTCCTTTCTAATTCTAATGTTACCTATAAAATAATCTGATATGTCATTTGTGTCTGCGGAAATTTGATACATAATTGCTCAATGGTACCTTTAAGACGATGTTTGTTGCCTTTAAAACAATAAAATGGCCAATAATTTTACAAAGAAATTGAAACTATTAAAATGAATGATATGACATGAATTTATTATTTAAAGTGACTGGGGTATAAATAACTATACTGCTGATGATGATACAAATGTTTTTGTTGTAACTGCTACTGTAACTCGCATACAGTTGTGTGCAAGAAGAATAATCTTAACTCACACACTCAAGTGGGTACTTGATGTTTTAATAATCATACACGTACAACCATACTTAGATTCATACATTTATTTAAGTACAAATGTAATTATATACAACAAGTATCATCATCTACAATCCTCCATATCTAATCGTACAGTACCAACCAACTATTCAGATCCAACATTCATACCAGGGATAATAAAGTTGGTACAATTGTACTTTTTTTGGTACTATTGAAACAAAAAAAGTACGATGGTACCCCCGTGACTCATTTGGTACTATTTGCAAGTTTTTTCAACTTTTTGGGTGGTATCCATTGATTATTCAATAATAATTATCTGTACTTTGGCCCTTAACTTAATTCTCTTAAGTCTACTTAGGCGATTATTTCGTGAGTGGATTTCTGTACTTATTTAAGAAGAATACATAACAGATGGTCTTGAGAGAACAGGGAGGTTACTTTGTACAGTATTTATCGGTTATATGCATTTCCAAATTTGCACGATTTTTGGTGCATATAAGCGGGAATTGCTTATATAAAAATATTTCGGTGTATTTTATATAACAAACACACAAAAACAAGTGCATAAAAGCGGTAAATGCTTATAACCGGCGTGCATATAAGCGACAAATACTGTAATTCGTTTCGACAAGAAAACTGTTCGAATTTTCATGTTACTATTTACATTGCAATTCGAAAGCATTTTCTTTCGTTTCGAATAACGGATCAATCCCCCCACTTAAAATATTTGCTTGTTAGTGTTCAAGGCCAAATATCAACAGCGATGCTTATGGAGTAGCTTAATGTTAAACTCCATATTCTATAAATAAATCATTGGTTTTCTTGAATAAAGGCGTATGCCTTAAAACTGATTTTTTCAGTAGAGCAAAAACAAAATATTTCTGAATTTATGTCCACGGTATGAACATTTTTAATTTTTTTAACACTCGGGGCATATATTTGCTAAAATAACTTTGTGTAAAAATTTCAGACAAAAATAACTTAAGAACGAGGTCCTAGCAAGGATGCATTAACCGCATATGTCGACATAAATAAATGTACTAAGTAAAGTAGAACAAACTATTTATTTAAAAAGATTTCAAAATGTGCTTAGATAATAACATAGTATATCTGCTTGTGTGTTTAAATAATCCATCACACAGGACTATTTAAGTCGTTATTGCTGAACATTTATGGAATCACTACAGAACTCAGGTTGTTGTGCATAAAAAATAAAAAAATATCGAGACTAGTCCATGATATTCCGAAAATTTTTACTCTCATGGAAGGAACGCTTAAAATAAAGCTATTTCGCATTAATAACTCAAAATCTACGTAAGTTGACTTACGCATTTATTCAGGAAAATCACAGAAATGTCGCATTTCAAATTTTAGTAGAAAAAATATTTTGTGCGGGACGAATTTTAAATATTTTTAGCAAACATCAAGCTTATAAGAATAAAGAAATTAATAAGTACGTTCCTTGTTATATGGCAGAAGTGAAGTTTCATTGAGATAAATTGAAATTTAAATTGTTTGATTTTTGGCACCATTATTTGAAAAAGAGTTTATCAAAAATATTTTTAGAAAACAAAACCATACTTGATCTTTGACACAATGAGCACATAAAATCAATAAAAATCGTGTGGCTTACTTGGTTACAAAAATTCAAAAATATTTTAGTACTATTTGAGCCGAAAAAGAACTATTTTAGAAGCTCATTGGTACGAAATGAATTTTTTCATTTATCATCCCTGATTCATACGCATTTGTGTTTTTACGAGTGTGTATGGCCCCATTGTGAAGTGTTATTGTATGCAAGTGTATCTATGTGAATGGATGTAAGTGCAACAGCAGTGGCAACAATAGCAAACAATGTGATACCAACAATGATGAAAAAGGAAATCGTTAATAAGTTGGAGAGTTAGATAGAGGGTGTACCCACCACATGAACATACACACAACAGCAATGACTGGGCACATTTGGTTTTTTTATGGCAACACAATTATGATATTTGTCTAATAGAACCAACATTTAAAGCTTTTTTTTCATATAAACCTTAAATGTAGGAGTGTGTGTAAGTGTGCATGTGTTTGGCACCAATGGTGGGTGTGTCATATTTTACATTACAAAGTAACGCCCTGTCTGTTATACAAGTTACACTTTGCTCTTGCATTCATTAATTATACAATGTTGCATGTGTGGAAATAGTACAGCTATATTTTTTCCACTTACACACAACAAGAACAACAACAAAACATTTGTAAGCCCAGTTGCGTTGTTGGTTTTGCTTTTGTCATATTCAAAATGCAACAACTTTGATTTTGATTCCAATCTTCTTCGACTCGTTTACAAAACTTGAAGTGAAACAACAAAATCATGGTTTATTTCATTGTATCGTTAGCACTCTGTTGCAAGTGGTGCATGAGGCGTATTTGTTACTGTTGCCTGCTACACAGCATGTCTTCCAAAACTTAACAAAACACTCACTCAATCACTCATCCATTCACTTAACGAATAAGCGGACCAAGCAGAGTGCTGTTGTCGTTGTTGGTTGTTGACTTAGAAATAAAAGTCAAACACTTAAATTTTCATATTTGCAATTGAATCCAGAGGAAAAACTCAAAAATGTTTAAAAATTCAAGTGCGTGTCTGAAAAAGAAAAAAAATATTATCCTAGAATTTTTATGTTTCTATTAAAATACCCGCATTTATTATGAATTACATACCTATTATTCAATAAGTTCATGATTTTTTTCAAGCCAACAAAATTAAGTTTTTTGTGTAGCCTGGGGTTTCTCAGGGTTAAAATTACACATTTTTTAAAGAAGATATGGACAAATCCCAGAAATGATCTACCAAGTGCAGAATTTTAGAGTTGTCAAAACTGTTTATGGGTATACATATCATCGTTCATAAGTTATACAACGATATGTTGATGGAATAATATGCTATATTTAACCTTAAGAATATCGTCATAAAAAATGCAAAAAGCCCTATCTATCATTTTAAAAGTTTAACAGGAACAGCATAAAACTTCTTTACATGAAAAAATATATTGACAATCAGTGCAAAATTTTACAATAAATATATAAATTTGTGGGTCCTGTTTTACTTGTGTTGTACGATTTTGCACTAATTGTCAATATATTTTTCATTTAAGCAAGTTTATGCTTATCCTGTAAAAGTTTTAAACTGTTAGATAGGGCCTTTTGCATTTTCTGCGACGATATATAAAATAACATTTCTTTGGGTGATCCCTTTATGAATGGCAAGGATATATACCTACACCGAAAAAAATCATAGCTTTAGCCACTTATGGCCACCACTGGTTTAGTTATACATGTGACCGTAAGCTAAGTTTGAGTTTTCGAGGTCGGAGGTGGCCTGGAACGCCTCCTATCTTGAAAATATTGTTTAGATTATCTCGTAAACTATAAGGAATACCTATGAACATTTTGTTTTCTTTTAGCACCTAAGAATTTGCATCACTAGAATGTTTTTTGATGTTTTGGAACTAGACCTATGTTTAAAATTTATTTTTCTTTTATGATGAAACAGAATTGTTCCGAGATGAGTTTTTTTACATAGAAATCGATATTGAAAAAAAGCCGCATCCTTAGCAGAGAATATATTTTGAATATTCATATGTATTGTATATATTTTATTTTCGCACCGCTGTTTCTTAGGGGAGTTCACATAACGCAATTTTCGGCACATTTTATTCTGTTTTTTAATTTACAAATTTCTTTGCAGTTGCGTTTCTAGACTAAATAATTACATAGGTCTGCGATGGAAAAGCTTTTTACATAATTACATATAAAACTTGTAGATGGTATTGCAAGTATAAACTTCGTTTAAATGTACCACGTCACATTTACTAAATAACGGTACATTTGTATTTTTCGATGTATACTTCTCTCCCAAACGCCATCCAGAATCAAATTACGCGTGGTGGCTAATTGCCTTTGATCGGATAAAAAATGCCTGAGTTATAGTGGATCGAAGTTAAGATTTTATGAAATTTTGCTCGTTTTTCACCAATTGTTGTAATTTCGGAAGCAGTTTTGTACCACAAATAATAAAAACTCCGTAGTTTTATAATGTTTAGTTCGACTCGAATGAAAACTGAAAATGCTATAATGAAAAAACGAAAACACTACTTGATTATTAGGCTAATTCAGCAAGAATTAAGCTTGATTAATATTCCAAGGAACAAGGGAAAAATTAACATCAACTTAATTTTTCAACGTACACAGCAGAACAGAGTAGCGCCACTTTCCTAGCCTAATAATCAATTTGAATTCACAAGCAAATACGTTCGAAATAATCATATTAATAAACAATTAGCTAGTGCCTTGAGTTTTAAACATCTTTACCTGTTTATATATACATATACTTAAGAATAAAATCAAACCAAAAAAGTTTGTCTTAAGTAGAACAATAAATCAGAAAAATGTGAATGAAGAAAAATAAACCAATGGCAATACAGAGGAAGTGCAGTTTAATATCAACTTGAAAGTGATTTAATTCTCGTGTTCAATTTTCACGAAAAAGTTGTATATGTGTGCTTCCACGTAAAACGCCCTGTGCAAGGGAAAACGATTTTCTCATTTTTAATAAAAATCTTTCAATTGATGTTTTTTAGAGAATGACAATTATAAAAAATAAATAAAATAAGCTATGTAATACTATTTAATCAATTTGAGACACTTTAAAATGATGATGCAAGAAACATTTTGCTCTCCCTCTTTGTATGTTTATATTTATTTAAGATTTTCTTTTATTCCCTTTCTCATTATTAATAAAAACCGTTATCTCTGAAAATAATATACTTTTTTTTTGCTTTTTATTGAATTTAAAAAATGATACAGCTAGAGTATTCTGTGGTCTATAATAGAACGGATAGCAAATAATTAAATGTCTTATTATTTTCTTATGAGTTTTTCTTTATATTATTTATATTAATTAAATCAGTTTTATTTCTTCGAATTTGTTAAATTTTTGTGCTATGTCACACCCGTCGGTCACACCTGTCTCATTTTAAAATAGTAGTTTTATAAGAAAAATAATAATTTTTTCAAAGAGTAAATACACAAGACAATTAAAAACACTTTGAACAGATTTCTATACCAAAACTACTGTGTACCTTAGAGTCACAATTTTACAGAATTTATACTGAAAGTCATAATTCTTTAAAACTAAGATTTGTAAGGTTCTATCAGTGTTTACCCATTATTCAATGAATTTAAGTTTAATGTCCTTGCGAGCCGCAACGTTTTTTTAAGGAAAAAATTTAATACATATTTTTGATTTATAACAAAAAATATGTGTAAAATGGTCACACCCAGCTAAATGGAATTACTCATATATAATAATTGAAGTCACATTCAACAGAGACACCTGACAAGTGGTGATAAGCAAAATACAAGTGAGCACTGTCGATAGAAGTGTAGCGGCTTCCGAAAGTGGCGGTACTCTGCTCTGCTGTAAACGTTGAAAAATTAAGTTTATGTTAATTTGTCTCTTGTTCCTTGGAATATTAATCACACCCAATGCTTTTTGAATTAAACGTTACGAACCTTAGGCTAATAATCAATTTCTTGGCTTGAGCTTTTCTCATGTTTACATGTTCATATAAACCTAGGTATAAAATCCAATTTCCAAATTCAATTTTCACGAAAAAATTGTATATATAAGAATTAAAATCATATCCAACAGAGCCCCCTCACAATTGCTGATAAGCAAAATGCACGTAAGCCCTGATGATGGAAGTGGAAGGGCTTCCGAAAGTGGCGCTACTCTGTTTTACTGTGTACGTTGAACAATTAAGTTGATGTTATTTTTCCCTTGTTCCTTGGAATATTAGTCATGCCCAGTTCTTTATGAATATAACGTTACGAACCTTAGCCTAATAATCAATTTGGATTCACAAACCAAATACGTTCGAAATAATTATAACTTTATAATTTCGTTTATAATCTATATATAATTTTCATTTTTGTCCCCACGAAGTATATACATATATTGGCGGCATGTAATAATATCCAAGAAGATAACGTTTATGAACATTATTCCAACTTCAAAAAGTACATGGTATGTCGAGTAGTACATGGGTATGTCGAGTAGTGGCTTCGCAGAGTAATGATTTTATACCTAGCCAAAAATCTAAAAAAAAAGACAACCCTTAAGATAGAAATAAGTACATAACATTCGTCAACGAGTATCGTGCGTTTAAAAACTTTAGCTCATGAAAAATGGCAAGTTTACCTTTAAGCCCGCCCAAAAGCTGGCTATGCAAACCACCTTTACTCCGCAGTACCATTTCCATGTACTTTATTTGAATTTTTATAGACGTTATATCCTTTTTAAAAATAAACAAATGAAAATTTTTACAACTGTAAATAAACTGGGAATAAATCATTGGATGAGGACAATTTTTAAGAAATTGAGGAAAAAATTCATTAGAATAAATTTAAAATCGCAAAGAAAAATTCTGAATTCAAACTTTTTCGATCACAAAACTGATTTTTTTGCTTTTTTTCTAAAATTAACATTTAAAAAAGCCAAAATATGCAGGAAACACAACAAAATGGGCCATAAAAATTAGACAAATGCCCGGAATATGCGACTAAGTGTGAAATATGCAAAAATATGCAGTAAAGGATGAAAAATGCAAAAATATACACTAGCAAATCGATGCTAAAATTCTTAAAAAGTTCTGAAACGTGTAAATATCTTATTTGTGCCCGCATACATCGCACAGGAAAAAAATGCAATTGCATATTTGCGGTTTCCCTGCTAATGACAAACAGCAAAACGGTCTGCTTTATAATTCCGAAATTAGTTGTTTTAAAAATTTATAAATTTTAAACATATTAAATAATCAAAATAATTAACTTATTATGCCTGCAATAAGTTTCAATTGAAACATTTTACAATAATAATAAAGCTCATTTTTCACTTTAATGAAATTCTCATCAACTTCTGGGACATTTTACAATATTTTTTTTGCAAATTAACAAGAATTTTTAATGACATTATTATCTCATAAATAGCATAATATTTAGTTGCAATAACCCCATTCGTCGTTATTGCAACTATCCATCTATTCATCATCTCATCCCCACTCTCTCATCAAAATTAATAAGCAAATAAATACGAGTACAAACGGAATATATATTCAGATTGCTGTGCAAAAATAATAAAAAAAAGCCAGAAACGACATTTTCGTTAACAAATTCAATTGAGAAGAAAGAAGAATTCATGTTATTTTTGATTTTTCACGTTTTTTGTGCAATTTTTTTTTTAATTTTATTTAAGACATGGAATATTTTTGCTCAGAAGTCCACAAAAACAACAACAGCACAGTGTTGTAACAGGAGACTAGTGAGCCGAACTGTGCAAAATATCTATCCCTTGATAACAAGTACTATTTCCATGGCGCATAAACGTGCAGCAACAACATCATCATCATCATCATCAGCGTTGTAGTAGCTCTACTTATACTACGGGTAAATACAATGTGTAGAAATGTCTGTCTGTCTGTCCGTCCGACTTAAAATTACAAAAGTGCCTCGCCTGAATTTATTCTGACTGATTGTGACTGTATCGACTGTGTCTGGTGTAAACGAATAAATAGAGAAGTGGCGTGTTCTTGCACAGGATGTGATGTGATACATAATGGCGACATTTTGTATTGTATTCCATGTTGTGCCAGTGATGGATGGGCTGGCTGGATAGATGGTGACGACAATTGCACTGTTCATGGTGATGATGATGATGATGACGAGTTTAGTTCGTGATGGCAATGGCGTGGAGAAAAATAAAATTCACACAACAATACACATATTGAGAACGATACAATATTTATCATCCCGTACCTACGAATTTCAATTATAAGTACATACATACATACATACATATATTTATACCCTGCAGCTAAATGTACAACTAGTTACGTTTTGGGACAGTCATTATACTAGTTGTAACATTACTAGTCAACAAAGGACTGTCATCTTACTAGTTGTAATTAGGCTAGTAGCGATACTAGTCAAACCACAACGTTTTGGAACAGTCATATAACTAGTTGTAATGAAACTAGTAATTAAATTTTTTTTTAATTGACATACTTTCAGGTGTAAATTCATAAAACAAAATTTTAGCTCTAAATATAATAAGTAGAAAGTGGATCACTGCATAGAGTACATGCCTTGAAAGATGAGAACTGTGCGCTCATACCATGGTTGAGCCAAATGTTTTTTTAATATTTAAAGAACTATAAATAAAGAAACTAGTAAGCGCACTATTCTATAATAATTAGTATTTCAACTAGCATATAACTATGTACAAATGAACTCGTTGGGCTCCTATGACAACCTAATGTTAAAGTCGATAGTTCGATATATGGAAAAAGGACAGTTAGGCAACTAGTCTGCATAAAAAAGCAACTAGTATATTTCTAACCATATATTAGTCATTTTGTCTACAGGGTATACACATACATACGTACATATGTATGTATGTATACATATACTCATATTATATGTAATATAATGTCGTTATTGTAACATGTTTCTTTTATTTTTTTGCTATTGTGTTGTTGCATGTACCATGATTATTAAATGACACATTATGTGATTTTTCTAAATAAATTTTTTCCAACCAATAATACCAAGAACTATATCATAAACACATACTTACATACATATGTACATATATGGTACAGTGAGCAAGAAAATTAAATATCTGCATTTGTCACTTACAAAAATTGCAGTAGATGAGAACTTGAGCTCAACACTTAAATTCATTAATTCTAATTATTTCATCCTTTATAATGTTTTCATTAAGAAATTAAAATAGGAAATGCTAAGTAACACTAGTAGAACATAATATCCACTGTTTTCAATGGTCGCTACACCATCTGATCAGCCAGTATGAATATCAATTATTTAGCGATAAAGAATACCATGTGGGCGGTTACTTTGTAATTCTGATTTACATTGCAATTCAAAAGCATTTTTAACGATTCGAAATACAGAGTAACCGGCCAAAACTATTAACATTTTCATATTGATTGCAAAGCTTTAGTATGATAACCAGCTTTTACTTTTTTTTTATCTAGGAGTAGATCCAGATTAACCTTTAAAATTAAACATTTCATTTTGTAAAATTTCTTTTCGAGTTTCAATAGAAATGAGGTATGTTTTATTCGTTTTGCTGGAGGGTGGGGGCCCCTACCCTGTAATTGCCTCTGTTTTATCTGACCCAAATCTTCGGTTCTGAGAGATTAAGTATATTTGATAATTGTCTTTTTTTCGGTAGTTGTTGGTATGCAATGAATATGGTAAACCTTTGGAACAACTTCTTATTTTTTTTTGCTGGAATAATTCGAATTTCTTCCTTAAAGTTATCCTAAATAATTTTGATCCGAAGCAAATATATATTTCTATGCTTTATATACCGCCGTAGTGTAGTGGATAGTGTGGTAGACTATTGGCCGGGTGTGTGCATCTTTTTGCATATTTCAGACTTAGCAGCATATTTAGGGCATTTTTCTACTTTTTCTTGCACATTTTGCTCTTTTACTGCATATTTTGGCTTTTTTTTAATGTGCATACGAGTATTTATGATAATTCTTGGAAAAAACCGACTATAATATAGGCGTGGCACTGCCCTCATTGTTTATCATCATGTTGAACTAATTGTGTGTGCGAAGTTTCATAAAAATCGGTTAAATAGAGGTGACCCTGCCCACTTTTTAACGGGATCAATCTAGAAGTACATCCTTTCCAATAAAAAATATAATCGAAAGAAATTTTTTTTTTAAATTTTCAGTCACTTTTTCTTGACGATTTTAAATTTGCTCTAAGGGCGTAGCGTTTTTAAAACGCACGTTTCTGCTTTTTATTTTAAATTTGAGAGTTTTAAATTTTTTGAAAATTCTAATTTAATACAAAAAAGTAAAAACGCCCGTGGGGCCTGGCGCTAATATATTTTGTAAACAATTTCTGAAAAAGGTTCTGGGCTTACTCACATCGTTCACAATTGAGGGGCTTAAAAGCAAAGGGATACAAGTGCAAAAAACAAAATTCTGAGTAATTAAGCTTCGAAGTTTTTTTTCCTATGCATTTCATGCCTAATATTTTTGGTTTCTAATACATAGCGTTTTTTGAAGTCATCCTACAGGTCTGAATTTTTTTATAGCGATAGATATTAGTATTATGTGTTGATTTTTGCATATAACTCAATTTCCCCAGTTTTGGTACTTGTACCCCTTTGCTTTTAACCCCTCAATTGCATTTGTGAATTTTTTGAGTAATATAAATTTTTCGTGATTGTTCGTATACTTACATTTCATAAAAAAAACACCAACAAAATAATCGTGTTTTGCGAATATTTAAGCTATTTATGCGATTTTGTGATACATATATAGAAAAAATATAGAAAACATTCGATGTATTAGTAAAAATTTAAGTCCATAAATTGTTTGGTGCTTTGTTGCCCAACATCTTATGTTCTAACAGATGAAAGCACAGGCTGGCATTGTTTAGTCGACTCTCAATCGACCCATAAGTTTAGTTTGTGCCACAAGGAAACAGAATATAATATACTTCGTGGTGTCAGAACTGAATATTGTATAACCTTTTAAGAGCATATTTTTCAAGTTTTTAGAGCATATTTCTATGTTTTGGTGCATATTTAATGTTCATACAACACATTTTTTTAGGACATATTTCCGGTTTCCCTGGTTATCCTCTATTTTCTAGCGCGGTATCCTCTTGAATATGTATATCTGTGGCACTGTTGCTCCCAAACAGCTAGATAGGGTTTTATTTAGTTTCTTCCGTTTGAAAAAAATCGGTCTAGCATTTTGAAGTTATCATAAATTTCCTTTGGAAGTTTTTCAATATTTAATTTAATTAATGTTATTCTGTTTTTTGTTACGCTTCTCGTTTTCTTTAGTGAAATTATAATAACTAAACTCATTTTGTTTTCTGAATTACGCTGTTTGCACCATTGTCCATAAAATAGAGAAATTTTTTTAGTAAATATGAGAAGAGGCAACATACATACATATATATACATAAATTTTTACTCGTATGTATGTATATAAATACCTAAATCATCTAGTTAACTAAAAATGTCCCGACATGCTTTTATCTAGCCAGAATGAAATATATGATATTAACTAAAAACATTTGTTTGGTTTCAGCAGCAGCAAAAACCTAAAAATAATAACAGCAAAATATGAAAAAAAAACTGAGAAATAATATAATGATATTTTTATATATTCGTATGTATAAGAATTGAATAGAAAAGATGGATGATTGTACTCGTACACGTACATATTATTGGGCTGTCTATGATGTATAAAATATGAATTTATTATCAATACACTTTTGTTGGCTGTATAAATGTATGAATGGATGCAAAAATATATAGTTGTCGCGCTAAATGACATTCTAGTTGCTTGATAGACTGTCAAGTTATTTTGGTTGGCTGTTTGTTAAGTATTTATAATAATCAATGTTTTTACTTTTTAAAATATGTTATATGTACACTTAAAATAAATAGAATAACATAAATATATTTACGACAACTAAATATTGACTTAAATATTTTCCAACAATTTTACTTGGCTTTTAATAATTTAACCGAAAATAAATTACAAACAAAATCTTATGGGAAAATTCCAGGTTTTTTAATTCGAAAGTAATCTTGAACGTTATGGGATAGAAATATTATGTTCTAACTGTGTAATGATTTACATGTATGAAATATGTAATACAAAATTCTTGTTAATTAATTTTATTTTTTCGAGTGTAGCATTTTATATTACAAGTACAAGTCTCAGACATGTAATACATCATATACGTATTTAAGTACGTATTTATTATATACATATGTATGAAACTATCCTGCCTGCTCTGTAAGCCGATTCGATTTGAAAACGCTCGATTTAGAGAAATTAAATCTACTAATAGCAAACTTTTTCCAGATTTTTTTGCAGTTTCATATATTTTAGAGCTTAAAATATAATATCTGAAATTAATTAGCTATATACGGTTTAAAATACATCATTATGTATTTTTGGAAAACGAGAAATTTACTCGGATTCGGTTTACAGAACAGGGTCGTATGTATGTACATACTTATGTATACATCCATATAAGTACATATTCATAAATACATATTTACTTAAATATTATGTAGAATATGATTTATAACAAACAAGTACACTTTTCCTTTTGTAATGCGTACAATTGTTTTCTTCTGTTATTCTTCCAACTTAATGTATGACTCTAAACCACTCCCCCTCTAATGTGTCATCATCATTAATGCCTGACTTTATTAATGCACGTTTGCATTCATATGTTTCCTTTTTCTATATTTAATTTTTTTTCTTCTCGTTATTGTAACTTTTCCAACAGTGACAACCAACAACCTCCCTTCTTTTTTTTGCACTTCTCGGGCTGTTTTAAAAGTCATATTCCGCCATCTCGTTATCACATCTTGCGTTAAGGGTCTCATATACATATGTAATATGTATGTATGAGCATAATATCCTCGTAGGCCAAGTCTTCGAGACATCATCGATGCATGTGCAATATAAGTATCTATGACCGATGACGAATTCACGACAGTCCAAGCCTACTACTATCGATATTTTCAAACACACAGAAAAAAAGTTATCTAAAACAAATTTTCAAACAAAAGTTTGCCTAAAATAAAATTTTTATTTTCAGTAAATGTTCTTTAATGAATCAGTGAATTTTTTGTTTGACTTTTATTTACCCGTTTTTTTTCGTCATAAAAAAGCAACGCCGATGACGACATATACATAAACAACAACAGCAACAATAATAGCAAAAGGAATGCGATTGTAACAAATTTGTTTACTGAAGATTTCTGATTAAATCAATTCCTTACTGTTGTTGCGTTAATTATCATTCATTTTTTCAGAGTCTATAGATAAACATTCAGACTTGAACACACTTAACAAAGTGAAATTTCATAAATGCTTAATGGATGATTTTGTTATTATTTAAAACTTAAAAATATTAAAAAAAAAGGTTTACTGACTCAGACAAAAAGTTTGTGTGATATATTACAAAAATACAGTAAATATATTTGTTTGCTTCAGTAAGTTATTATGCTTAGAATTTGTAAACATTTTTAGACAAATTATTTTATATTTTTGGACAATTGGTTTACTGAAAAAAAAACAGGTCTTTTTCAATCAAATTGGTGAGAAATTTTTGTGCGTATTTTCAAATTTGTTTGCAAGTCCGTTTCCAGACAAAATATTTACTAACTCATTGAATTTCTTTACTGAAAATGAAATTTAGTTTTTTCTGTGAAGGGCACAAAAGCTGTTGATGACAACGTTGGTAACATGCTACAAAAATTGTCGTCAATGAGTAATAATAAAATTTAAAAAAGTAATAATCGAATCGATACCACAACCTCGACACTAAAAGGCTAGCACGCTACCTACTAGCCTACCGAGGTACTTAAAAAACTTTATACAAAAACACATTTTGTGGACAACTTAAACTTTTTAATATCCATAATTGGAAGAACGACAACTTCGATGCAGTTGTTACTTATGTGGTCGTCAATAAGACCGTACGCATGACAACTTCGATGTAGTTGCTACTTGTGTTGTCGTCAATAAAGCCGTACAGACGACAACTTCGATGCTGTTGTTACTCAATAAGGCTTTGAAGCGTAAAGTTTCATAATATTGTCAGAACAAATTCTTTGTACGCGAAAGCGTATACCGCCTTGTTGCTATACTTATTTCTCAATGTGTTTTATAGGCGACAAATCATTGATTGTCGGTAACTACTGTGACTACAAGGAACATAATATGATGTGAATTCATATGATGTATATACATATGTACTTCCTTGTATATGTTTGTAAGTACATGTGTACCCAGCGAGCATATTTTGCAAACAATCAATCTAAGACATTTGGCAGAGTAGTCGTTAATTTTTCGGGATGCCATTTCAAAAAATTTTCTGAAATATTTTTCGATAAATAATAGACTCGTATGCACATTAATTGAAGGAAATTTGATTTAATTTCAGACACGCAACAGAATACCCTGCACTCTTATGCGACACGTCTGTACATTGTCTGATTTGTATTTTTGTAATAAGTCTCGTTCATTTCTTGCAAGTTTTTACATTAATCTGCGGCTTTTTAGCCTTTATAAAATATGGGTAAATGCTTTCAGATAAGTTTCCAGATCTTTTTCATTTCCCGCGATGTCGGGATATCTCCACTCAAAATAACAATGTTGGTTAATCTAACAAATTTAAATAGTTAACTTACTGCTAATATAAATTGTTGTTGCAATTTTTATGATTAACACTATTTCATGTCTATGTTTATTTTGTGCGGTCATTATTTAACAACATGACTTGGCTGAGGGTGATGTTGGCTGAATGGTTAGCGCATTTGACTACAAACCCAGAAGTCTTGAGTTCAAGACTAGTTTAAGGCAAACCAACAACATCATGAATTTTTTCGATTTGCATTTGTGTGTTGTTCTGTTTGTTGTTGTTGGACTGTTAAAGTGATGAAGGCATAGGACTGATCAGTTTGGCTGTACCGGGAGCGATTAATACTAACATCTCCTTATGCACTTCACAGCAGCCTCCTTCGTCGGTATTGTAGCAGAACCGTCGACGAAGTAAAAGAACTAATAAAATGGCTACACAGCTTAAATAACTCAATGCCTCTACTTGACATCAGAGTGGCTTGCAACACTGCTCTAGAAAAAAAGTGCAATAGCAGGGTTGTAAATGAATTAAGCTTTCTATCTCTCTCTCACTTCACCACCTGTTCTCTCTACACTATCCCTTTCCCAAAGAAGGTAACAAATTAATTAATTAACTGGTAGGCATTAATTGCCTGGTTGTGTTACTTCTTAAAAAAAAAAATGCGTCAATTTTTGAACATGCGAAGAATTACGAAAACCTAACTTCAAGACTAAAAACTATATTTTACTGAATTGTATAATATAAATTTTGGAAAAACCAAAATAAACATTATTTTTATGATAAAAATTACTAATTTTATTTTTGTGGTTAAAATTACCAATTTAGAAAAAATTTATTTGTTGAGGGTTAAGCATGTCTGCATTTCAATGGTTGTAGAAAAATGAAGTAAAATAAGTTCAAGATACAAAATTAAAAACAAAAATATTTGTGTTTAAAAAATTGTTGACAATAAAAACAAAAATATTAGGTTTTTGAATTAATATTATTATTTCGAACGTATGTATATGCTTGTGAATCCAAATTGATTGTTAGGCTAAGGTTCGTAACGTTTTAATTCAGAAATAATTAGCCATGATTAATATACCAAGGAACAAGGGAAAAATTAACACCAACTTAATTTTTCAATGTACACAGCAGAACAGAGTATTGCCACTTTCGGAAGCCGCTACACTTCCATCGTCAGTGCTCACGTGTATTTTGCTTATCACCACTTGTCAGGTGGCTCTGTTCAATGTGATTTCAATTCCTATATATACAACTTATTCGTGAAAATTGGATTCGAGAATTAAATCACTTTCAAGTTGATATTAAACTGCACTTTCCCAGCGTTGCCATTGGTTTATTTTACTTCATTCCCATTTTTCTGATTTTTTGTTCTACTTAAGCCAAACTTTTTTGGTTTGATTTTATACTTAAGTATATATGCATATGTAAACGTGTGAAAAGCTCAAGCCAGTAGCTTTTGTTTTTTAAACAAGCGCGCTTACTGCTTAAGCCTTGGCAGGAATCGAGCCTGCGACCTCCCGGTTAATATGTTAGCACTTCTTTTGCTTGATTTTACTGTTTTTCATGGCTTGGTGCAATTCTAACCAATAAAATTGGTTCGATTTATCAATATTTTATTTTGGATGATGACGGGCGCATTTCATCATCATCAGCATTACTTTGTAAATCTGTTTAACATTTTGTCTTGTAAAATAAATATCACTATTATCAGTATTTTCTTACTTTCTTCTAATAAATCTAATAAATCGATAATTATCCGATTTGTTTAAACTTATACATACATACTACATGTAATTTTTAGTCTTATATAAGTCTGATCTCAGACGCAGATCATACAAAGTATCAGAAAAGCCGGAACATGATGAAAATAGAACACGGTCTAATTGAAAATTGTGTAGCCTGACTTTGGTTCTGTTAATTTCAGAGGAAAATTTGACAAGTCCGATGAGTCCGACAGATAGTATAAAACCACCTTTAGCATACGAATTCGGAATCTTGTGCAAACTTTCCGACCCGATCTTGGGAGTGTCTTCTACTATTGAAAATGCTAGCTGGGTGTATTTCTCATCATTGTATGCGTGTAAATAAATTATGAAAATTCAATTACAATTAAGCAACAACCGTGTGTAACAACCAACAACCTCCTCGACTATTGAAAAGAAAAAAAGGAAGCAGAAAATGTTTCCAAATGTTTTGTGCAAAGAATTGCTCTTGTTGCACAACGCCTCCCTTGTATTGTGTCATATAATGAAATTAAAAAATCAGTTACTGTTGCCAATTGAAAAGAATCTATTTTTCTCTTTTTTTTCATTTGCTCAAAGTACTTGTACATTAAATCATTAGTAAAACATTTTCATAATTGTCAAATGCTCTTAACAAGCATCTCTATCCATCCAACCAACCATCCATTTATCCATCCATCCTTCCACTCATTCGGTAACTATTGTTAACAATTTACCCTCTGGGAATCGGTCTCAGATTCACATTCTGGCAACCATAATTGGAAGCCGTTTTCATTGAATTGTGTTGTTATTGTAACAAACGACGCACTGGAGTTCATATTACAAACACCTTTTCTTACATTCAATATCATTCATTTATTGTTGTATTAATGTACTCATCGTACTTTTGTCAAATTTTGGTTTTTAAAGTTTTAGTTTGAATGATTGGATGATAAAAATCTTCTGGTGGAATATGAAACTGTACTTTTGTTGTTTGTAAGATTGAAAATAAAATGATCAAGATATCTGTAATCATGATTATGTAGTGTTTAATTTAAACCATTTTATTCTCACCTGGAGGTTTGGAGAATTAAAATAGAAGAAGGCTGAAATTGAATTAGGAAACTTATTTTTAACTTCCCGCAATCAAAGATAGGAAGTTGATTTCATCCCGATTTTTGAAAATCGAGTTTTCATCCCATCTCGACGTTTTGAGATCATGGAAATTTATTCTGACTGTTATGACGATTATGTCCGTATGGATGTATGCATGTATTTGTGTGTGTGTGTGTGTATGTGTACAAACCTCTCATTTGCTTAACCGATCGGAATTTACGGCATTGAAAAGACATTGATCTCACTTAGATTCCGTGATATGATGAATCAATTCGGAACGGTAGATTGTGAGATATTTTGGAAAATAAATTTTTCGAAAAAAATTTTTTTCAAATAAATTTTAAGCTACGAAACCGATCTAATCAGGTCTTCAAATATATTTTTAAGATTCATTTACTTTTTTAACTTGAAAAACTGCGCCAAATAGCCGAAATTTTATCTGAATTGGTTAAGTGGTTCGAGAGATATCTTTGTCGAAATTCTTGAAATATATATTTTTTATTTTTTTTAATTATGTACTCCAAAAATCTATAGATTTTGTAGGGGCGGTTTGAGCTCGAAATTAATGAGAGGTTACAGGGATGTCTGTATAAATAACGGTATTCCGTATATTTTAAATTTATTTTAATTTTAATAAAATTTTCCAAGAGAGCCAAAACAAGTTCTATTTGAAGTTACGGTCTCGGTGTAAAGATCTTCGAAATTTTTTAGCAGTACATTAATATAAACTAGATGCATATGTCATAACAACTTTTTATCGAAGGCTCAGTGTAAAAATTACAACCATTATTCACTGATTGAATCAGTTTTTTTTAGAAAGTCCTTCAGTTCGTGTTAAGTATACTCAAGGCAGGCCTAAATTCGTTTAAAATAGTTTTTCAATTAAACTATTTTTATTGAGAAAATTATTTTTAATGCATATAATAATTAAAAAGACAAAACCCAATTCTTGCCTATTTAAGTGTCGAACTGAACACCAAGTGGTGATAGCAAATACACGTGAGCACTGACGATGGAAGTGTAGCGGCTTCCCAAAGTGGCGCTACTCTGTTCTGCTGTGTACGTTGAAAAATTAAGTTGATGTTAATTTTTCCCTTGTTCCTTGGAATATTAATCATACCCAATTCTTTCTGAATATAACGTTACGAACCTTAGCCTAATAATCAATTTAGATTCACAAAGCAAATACGTTCGAAATAATCATATTAATGAACACCATGATGTTTTCGAGATCAACCTAGACCTGACCAAAGCAACATCTTGAAAAACTTCTAAGCAACAAAAAGCGTTAATATAAGTTTGGAAAACTCTTTACACTTGAGGAGAAGACTTCAACAAAATTCGTTTAATATTAGATATTTAACTACAGTCGGGCCTCGATTATCCGCGATGGTTGGGACCAGAAGCATTACGGATAATCGATTTTCACGGTTAATCGACTAACAATTTTGATTATACAGTTTTTTAAATATTTTTATTATTTAACAAGTGAACATTGGTGTACATACATATTTACATTAAAAAAATTAATTCAAGAAGTTTGTACATTTTAAATTATATAAGTATGTATACATTAAATTTTCTACTTAAAACATGAGGCAAAAAAAGGACATTAAGCAAAAAAATAATACAATTTCTTTAAAAAAGTCGTGTAATGTTGTTTGTCTAATATTTTTCAACTTATAATTTTTTTATAAGTTTTTCTTGGATGCGATCTTGAATTTTATTCTGCCATCACGGATAATAGAGGTAGTCACGGTTAATCGAAGCAAACATTGAAAACATTGCAAACATAAAACAATAGACTGATCTTTGGCCATCACGGTTAATCGGATAATCGAGGCACGACTGTATTTGATTTTGCAACCATCATACGGTGGAAAGATATAACAAACGCGTAACGTTAATGGACTTATAAGTAAAAAACTCGTACCGAGATAGTTTTGCCTTGTTATTTTCTTCCACAAAATGGTAAAAAATATTAAGTATACGTATGGAGGAATATACTTTAGGATATTAAGTATACTTCTGTAGGAACAAAACACTTTACTAACCAAGTAAATATATTTTAATACGCGTTTTTACTGATAAGTACATTAATTTTACATGTTTAATAAAGAGAAATATAGACAAATCATATATCAAAGCAGTTTTACTATTTAATATTTTTTGAAAGACTTTTTGCAAAACAAGAGGAAAAATTGTGTTATTTGCTGTGGTTTTGTGCATATTAAATTTTGTCTTAATACCATAAAATCGATGATTGTTGATATTTTCGAATGAATATTTGCAGTTATATAGGAATTTACATACTAAATGCCAAGCAAGCAAATCAAATTAATATTTGCTGATGAGAATCTCAGGATTTCTAAGAAAGTTCCAAGAAATCCCAAAAATGGAATTTGTTTATGGTTTTGCCCATAAAGTCCACATTTGGTTCAAGGTCTATAAAATACTTTGGCAAACCAATGAATGAGACTGTCTGCAAGTGGTATTTGTTTTTGAATGTAAGCTTACATATGGGCTAAAGTCAAACCTTTGCTGCGAAATAGGTCGAATTCGAAAGGGTTCAGGGCCAACAAAAATTGTAAATTGGACTACAGTTTTTTTCTAAAATCATGTCTGTGAAGATACCTTTTAGGCATATGTGCACATGTGCAATAATTATTAGTTCCTAAAGAAAATGTTTTTTTTTTATAGATGGTGCCTTTTTTACGGCAAATTGTAAAAAATTTTAAACTTTTTAAATTTTCAATTTAAGAACCGAAGCAAACAATTCCCGGAGTTTTGAAAATTTGCACAGTTGGTCCTTGGAACATGTATTTAAAGAAACTAAATACTCCCCGTGTTTGGATAGCGAGCTAGAGGAAGGTCGACCTATTAAGATTACACTATTTAGTTTTTAACTCATAAATCGGAAACTATAACCTTTAGCAAACATTTCTGCATAAAAGAGTTATAGCTGACAAAATTTTCTACAAAAATCATTGTGATCAAGTTTTACTTAAGTCCAACCATTTTGGAGTTATACGGTCAAGAAAAACAAGAAAATTTAAGAAATGGATTTAAAATCATCCACAGCACACTTTTGCATATATTAACTTTCGGAAAGCTCAAATTTTCTAATACATTTTTTCACGGTACTTAGAATCTGGAAAACACGAAAAAAAAATCATTAAAAAAATGTTATTTCGGCTATTGTCAAGATAACGGTACATTTGAGTTTTTCGATGTATACTACCATTTATAGCAGGCGCAGGCGATATGTAGATGTGAGCCACGACGTTTGCCGACTTCTTTTCGGCTATTTTTAAATTTTACATGTACGCGACCGACAATTTACATGTACACAACACAAACAATCAAAATAAACAACAACAAGAGCACAACAGTCATTTGTACCTATCAACAATGCAATTAAACACCAACACATTTAAACAACAATTTTTTTTCTCATTTATTTTATTTTCTCTCTGCTTTATAGTGCCATACCGAGTCACAGGCCGGTTATTTAAAAAAAATTTACATCTTGGTTGAAAGGCTACTAAGGTTATTATAATGTACTCAACACGAAAAAGTGACAAAAAAAATTTTATTTCGACTATTGCCCATATAACGGTATGTTCTGCTCGGATAGTCAGGCTGCTATCAAAGCAATCAGCTCATATGAGTCCACCTCTAAGCTAGCTTGGGTATGCCGCATTAAGCTAAACCAGCTAAGCAGCATGAATAAGGTCACGCTCTGCTGGGTTCCTGGACACCAGAACCGTTGCCTGCAGGCATATAGACATGCTTAGCCCGCAACAAAGAAAACTTTTTTGAAATAAAATTGTGAGAATATCTCAAGTAATAAATTTAATAAATTTTCTATTTTGTTTTTTACTAGTGAATTTTTTGGCAAATTTAAATGATAAAATATTTTTTATGTAAAATAAAGTTTTATTTGTTGAGGGTTAAGCAACAAGGTCTATATGAATTTCATTGGTGCTTTACCAAATCATCAGTAGAAAGACTTCAACCATACTTTTGAAAAGTTTCGAGTCTCTCATCTTATGCACAGACCATTTTGGCACTGATCACTTTGGCAGTACCGGCAGCGATTAATGCTAACATATCCTAATGCACTTCACAGCCCACACCTTCGTGAGTATTGTAGCAGAACCGTCGGCGAAGTAAAAGAACTAATAAAAAGGCTACACAGCTTAACCAACTCAATGCCTCTACTTGACACCAGAGGGGCTTGCAACATTACTCTACAAAAAATGCGCAATAGCATGGTTGTATATGAAATAAGTTTTCTATCTCTCTCCCACTTCACCACCTGTTCTCTCTACACTATCTCTTTCGCAAAGAAGGTAACACATTACTTAATTAACTGGTAGGCATTAATTGCCTGATTGTGTTGCATCTCTTAAAAAAAACATTTGAGAATTTACAAATTATAATTTTTGAAAATCAAAAAAGAATAAAGTAAGCGTAGTAGGCTTAGAAACTAACACAAAACCCAACAAAAAACTTATATTCGATATGAATATATTTTATTTTTCTACTCCTTTACAAATAAAACTTTATTTTAAATAAAATTGGGAGAATATCTCACTCAAATAATAAATTTAATAAATTTTTTGGCTGTACTGACATCAGATGTTTCGGGACCACAACAGTCTTCTCATGAGAGTTCTTTTCGACCTAGACGACACTGCCATGGAAGGGAGCAATAAGCAACGAGCGAAAATCGTATTACTTTGTACCAATTAACAGATGAGTTGCCGTCTCGTTACTATCCTCGGAACGAAAGGTTCGGAGCTTCACTATTTTTTTCTTATCATGATCAACCTTTTTTAAGCTTTTGATTGCTGTCATTAAGCCAAGCTAATTAAATAACTTTGGATACCAACCATACAGTTGGACTAAAAATTCATAACTCAACTGGTAAAAAAAAAATTATAATTGTTTTTTCCCAAAGTTATTAAATTAGTTTGGCTTAAGTTCATTTTTAATTTAATCTTTCGATCAAATTATTTTTTATTTAAGAAAGAAATTCTAAAGCATGTAAATATTGAACATTCAAAGAAAAATTTGGATGTACGGAAGGTTGAACTGACAGCTGTTTCGTGACCACCAAGTCTACTCATCAGAGTCCTTTAGCCACACTACCACTGACAGTGGCAACAACACTGTAGCGAAAATCCTACTAATATTAGTAAGCTCAATTAACACACTGTCGCCATCTTGTGGCGAGTCGCACCTTATTGAACTTTGTCTAAATGTTCGGAACTTCACTAACTGCCTTTTCTTAGCGTGTTCAACTATTTTAAGCTTTTTACATTTCAATTCATAACTCAATTGTTTTTTGCCTTAATGGGACAAAATGTTGAATTTTGTGACAACGTAAGAAATTCAAATATTTTCAAATCTTAAGGCCTGCCTGTTCGCAATGAATTTTGATGCAATCAATATAGTATTTATATTGGCAGGACCCTCAACTTATTTTCAAGTCATATTTTTTTGGGATAATTTTTTTTTTCTTTTTTGTAAACTAGTGTCATCGAAAGGTTAATAACTTTAATGAAACTTTTATTATTACTATGAGTTTTTTTAGTAAATATCTCATTTAAGTTAGAAAAAAATATCATTAACCAGCCAGCATGCATGAAATTTTCTATTTAAAATTTAAATCCGTATAAAATCATTGTAACATGAGTACTGAGGCAACTTTTCTGTTACATATATTTTTCCGCTTTTCTAATTTTATCTGCGTTTCCATTTGAGACAAGACTCTATAAAGGTTTGTGTCAAAAAAACAAAAAGGAGATGAGTTTAAAGTTGATTATGGTTAAAATTTGATTGATAAATGATTTCTTTTTTAGTTTTATTTTTTTTTCTGTTCCCTGTTGTTGCAGCTCCTACTAAGATACAGATAATCAGTTCTTTCCACAAAAGGCGGTGGTGTCTTATTCAGTCTGAACGGAAAACGGAGCATCAAATGTTCACATTTAGAATCAAAAAATTTTCTTTTTCAACTTTGTTATCGTAAATGTATAGAGAAACGTATTAAACGGATATCAGATTACGTTCATTTAGATTTATTTAGTATACGACGAGTAGTTTTGCCACTTCCTATTGATTTTGTGGATAGAGAATGAAATTATAAGAAACTCTATCAAATATGTTCTTGTGAATGTTATGTGAAGCAAAGAAAGTACAGAATAGAGAAAGAAATAAAAATTCCTAATTAATCACAGTATTTTCTTCATGTTTTTTTTTCATTTATCAGATACTTATAGAAATCAAGTGCCATAAAAACATTGAAATTGCTTGAATTCCACGTGATATAAAAATAAATTTTTTTTGTGTGTGTGTGAACAAGTGTTTGTTGGTAGTTGATTGGAATAATTGTTGGCGAGAACTACGGACTGACTAACTTCATAGTTGACATGAATAAGATATTTAGTATTTATGTATGTAAAGAATATTCTTGAGTATTTAGTTACTGTATGTGTGGATTATGATGAAATTGCATGTTGTTGTATTTAGTTATTCATTCATGTTGCTGCTGGTGCTGTTGTTGTCGTTTAGACGCAACCGTCAGAGTATAATTTTGATAAATAACACTTACGAGTGCATTTGTTTTGATATGACATGTAATTACTGCTGTTAGATTCCATTTCTTTATTTTATAAAATGCCGTTGGTTGGATGCCAACCAACCTGACGGATTGTTTGGCTGGCTAACTAACTGCTTGCGCTTTTTTGTTGCCTGGTTCGCTAGGTTCCAATGATTAATCACTTGTCAGTGTGAGTGGTTGCTTGGTTGGTTGAATGTGCTCTGCTCACTGTGTTTTAACACTTCTGGCAAACGCTCTCATATGAATATGAAACAGTCAGCGAGCTACTACACTGTGGCATATTGTATGAGTCTTTTTGCCAGCAGTAGTATGTGGCAGGAATGTAATGTGGGGCTGTAACAAAAACAAACTTGACTAAAAACCAAGAAAAAAAAACACGAAATCTAATTACGGTTCAACAATTTTTTAAGATATTTATCTAATTAATAGCGCTTGTCGGTGTTTGGCGGCTTTTCTTTTTTTAATTTTCATTAATGTGGTGTATATCATATAAGTACAGTGGGTTACGGTATGTAAAATAATGGTACAAATATGTACTATTTCTTTAAACAAAAAGTTTTTTTTTACAATTTATTACGATTTATTGTGAACGTATACAAACATATCGACCCTGAGCAGCGAACATTTTTATTTTTTCGCCACACCAAGCCAATTTTCATCATAAATTCTGTGAATTTCGACATTAGTCTAATGAAAAATTTCATTAAAACCCAACCAACGCCACGATTCGTTGGATTACTGAAACAAGTTTCATTAAAATTGTTTTAGTGAAAAGTTCAAGAAACAAACGAAATAATTTCATTCATCTAATGGATTAATTTCACTAAACTAATGAAAAATTTTCATTATTTTAAGGAAATTATTTCATAACTTTAATTAAATTATTTCGTAACTTTAATGAAATTATTTATTTATTTTACCGAAAGTATTTTATTATTTTAATGAAATTATGTAATTTCTTTATTAAAATTTTTTCATTGTTTTAGTGCATTTATCAAATTAGGATCATTAACTTAAACTGTTATAATAGTCTATACTATTTTAATTTATTTTCAATTTTATTCTACAAATACGGACGATAGACACTAATGCACATCAGAAAAATTTGTAATGTTGATGACCACTCACAGTATCGAACTCAGACTCTTGATTTTAGTCATTTGCCCATGTCTTAACTAACGTTGCCCATGTCTTAACAACTTCAGCCAAGAACGCTCTCAATACAATGTGTTATATGAGTGTATATTTAATAATAAGAACGAGTACAATCATAAAAAAAACACATGTAACACTTTTTTTGTTTTTAGCTTTTGGTTGACAGCTGTTGAAATAAAGAAGGATATTTTTTTATGAAAGAAAAGTATGTAATGTTTGCTCGATTAATCAAATAATTAAATTCAAATAATGTTCGATCAAACATAAAATTAAAATTTCGGGTAAAATTTATTCGAGTAATTTAGGTCGATTAATCGAATAACTCGATTAAAAAATTGTATGTAAGTGTTTTCTTTTTTAATGAGTTTTTGTACATTTCTTAATAAAAAGTGGAAAAATTTTTAATTTATATGAAATTTTGCCATTCAATTCGAACGTAATTTCATACTAATAGTCCGCATGATCAAAAAATTAAGTAAATAATGTAGTAAGAATAATAGGGAGAAAGAAACCAACTTCAAATGTCTTTAAAAAAAACTTCGGAAATATAAACATCAAACAAAAATTATTTGAAATAAAGAAGATATTTCGAGAGCAAATAATTAACTAGATGTTTCGTAAAATATCGAATGTAATGTTCGGAATTATAAAAGCTTTAAGGTACGGTCACACTTGGCAAATACTTGCCGCAAAAAACGTAACCCACAGACAAGTTAAAATTGTATTTCCTTTAATTACAATATTTTTTTTTTAATATGGGTTCATATTTATTAAAAATAATTTTAAAATAGCTTTTTGCAGCATAACTTATTTTGTGATAAAAAAAAACAAGTTAAATCAAACTAACTCTGAGCAAATGTAGTGGTTACGTTTTTTTTTTTGGCAAATATTTCCAAAGTGTAATCGTATTTATATTTATAACAACAATAATGTTATGCCAATTCCGATTATTTTTATTCTGCATTGAATACAGGACAGGTCGGAATGGTATTAAATATTTCCTCGCGCAAAATTTTCTCAAAGCGCGACATTTGAATAGTGAAAAAAAATATTTTAAAGGATCAGTTTATGATCTAACTTATGTAGAAATGTTGTGTTTTCTTTGGTTTTTATTACTAAAATATATGAAAAAATGATTTTTTATGAATGCAATGACATTTTCCATCAATGCTATGAAATACAATTCATTGAAATTTTGACATTCAAAAACTTGAATTTTTTTTTAATTTTTCAGGGTACATACTTAGTTCAAGAATTTTGAAGTATCAATCAAAGTATTTTGTCAAAACTTAAAGCAATTTCCATAAAATTACAAAATGTTATTGTCGTAAATTCAATGAAATTTTCTAACGAAACTGTGAAAGCTAATGAAGCAATTCCAATGAAATTTTTTTCTAATTAATCGTGAATTTTCTCATATATTGTGATATATTTTAATGGAATTGTGAAAAAATCTAGCAAAATTTTTTCATGGGATGTACGAAGAAAATCCTTTCAGTGTATGCTTTTTGATATTTTTAAATATGTTTTATGCTAACTTCTTACTTTAAAAATATGAAGGAATAAAATATATATTGAGTTTTTCGTAGCTTCTTCTTGCCATATATTAGCGTCTATCTTGGCATTCTATACTTCTCTTTAATATTTTAAAACTTCTTTAAATGGAAATGCGTTGATGGGCTTTAATGATGAGTCTTACTGTTTCTCTATGTTTTTCTGCTTTTCAGGTGGTGTTAACTTAGCTTTACTATCTCAATAACGAAACTATATCATATATAAGATTTTTCTCAAAGTAACGTTCAATACATTTTTGTATAAATTTCAAATTTATTCCAAGCACACACTACGAATTGAATTTTTTCTGCTTTTCCGCTGGTGTTAACTTAATTTTACTATCCCAGTAACGAAACTATATCTTATATAAGATTTTTCTCAAAGAAACGTTCAATACATTTTTGTATAAATTTCAAATTTATTCCAAATACACACTACGAATTGAATAACAACAATTGAGATGGATAATCTTGTATGAGTTTTAACAAGAGCTCCTTAAATACACATACATGAAAAAATCAATTAATTGAAAAATGTATGGGTAACAATCAGAACATTTTGTAGGATACAAACTATGATAGACTAATGATATATTTTCCAATATAATAATATTTGATAAATTCACAGACCTTTTATTCAACGCAATTAAAATGAGTATAAATATAATTAGAAATAGTAACTTTCAATACAAAAATTTTTCACTCTAAATTCGTTACAGTCTTCACAATATCTAAGCTACTGTTTTCGAGCTATGCTAGTATAATTTATTATTTTTATTTTTTTGTACATTTTTTACTTCAACTAAACACTGTATCGAAACGACTCCCAGGCGTCGTCATATGACGAAAATAAAGTGTCTTACCAAATCAAATGAAAGGTGAATTGTGAGCCACTTAAATGTTGCGAAAAAAAGTAAAATATCTTAATGACTTGTTGTATGTGGTCACCTTTGATGAGATGTTAGATGATGATATTAAGATATTAAACTTTTTTGTTTCCTCCCAACAGACGCTTTTGTTTTACTTCTTGCAGAAATACATTGTATGCCTTCGCTCTTTTTTTGTTTTTGTCATCAACATCTTTTTGTCATATTCATCAGGAATATTAAACTAAGTACTTGCAACAAATTATTTGCTACTTTTTTTTGTTCCTCTTTGTTTGGGGGGAGACAACTCATGTACTTAAGTCGCACATGCCGTTAAAACAGTGGCAACACTTTGGTAACATCGGAAACACCAATAGCAACAACAACAATGGCCAAGGAATACAATAAATCGTTAGAGGCGTTAATGGCAATTTGTATTCTGTGAGTAAAACGTCAACTGAATTATCAACAGCAACAAAACTTTAACAAACGTCTTCGTAATTACATTTTGAAAAAACAAAATAACAACAAATAACCAACAAACAAAAAAGTAAAAACAACTACAATAATAGCAGCAGCAAAAAAAAATTACATTAATAATAACAAGCTCTAGGTATAAAACAAATCTAAAGAATTATGCATAAACAAAAAATAAATAAACAATAAAAAAAAATACCAGCAAGCAGCACTAACAAACAACTACAATTGTTATAATCATTTAAAAAAACAGCAGCAGTTGGGGAAAAAACTAAAGAATTAAGGTATTTGGCGCTTAGTTTGACATTTCATTTGGCGTCATCGGTTCATTTAGTTGTGGTTGTTGTTTTTGTTGTTTAATGATGATTTGATAGTGTTGACTAAAGCAGCCCAGTAAACACACGGATGTGTTCACCAATTCAGCATGACTGGCAATAATGTTCGATAATGACTTTATTTGGACACTGTCATAAGACAATTCATGTGACTCTTTCCCAAAGACTAGCAACCGGTTCGAGTTCTGGAACTTCATATGAGAGTTTTTACTTTAACATTCGTTTGTGCATAATGCTGTTGATATTTAAAGATAAAACATAAAAATTCAAATGCTTGACGTTGTGTTTGTTGGGAAAGAAGTCGATGACGATCGTAGTTTTATTTAAGTTTTTCATATACTCACACACGTTTCATTATTTGTTGTTTATATTTTCACAAGTCGTTAGATTAATTTAACGACTCCACTTTAGTATTTCCTAGAGAGATAGAATGAAAGGCTTAATAAAAGGGCCTGTGTTGTGTCAGGGCCTTACATTTTCGATGAAAACCAGAAATAGTTGTTTCGAACTTTACTTGCTGCAACGAAGGCATTTCATAATAATTTGATTAAAAACATTTGTAATAATAATAAAGATAGACGGAAAACAAAATAGAAATTTTAACTGTGGCAGCAAACTGGAGCGCACCCTTTCCTTTCCTTAAAGATACAATTTGCAAATGGGTCTATGAGTTGTGAAGTTCTGAGGGACCAACACAGAGAAACAAGCCGTCTTAAAAAGTCGGCGGCGGCGGCTTAGGAAAAAATAATCGGCGGCGGCTCGTAGCCGGCTTGAGCCGGCTGGCTTCGTATTTCGCAATAAATTGTAGGTAATCAATTGCACTTTTTATTTCTGAACTTCTTTATTACGAAATTTTATTAAATATTCCTTTTATAAGTCTTTTTAAACAAATTTTTATACAAAATTTTTCGAACACCTGACGACTTTCACATAATTTGTAATATGTATTACAAATTCGCAACTAAAAAAACAATTAGTCGGCTGCAATTTTGAGCCGATGCTAGCCGCATAGATCGGCTTGAAGTTGCATTGAAAGTCGGCGGCGGCTCTTGAGCCGCCTTTAAGCCGTTCGGCTTGTTTCTCTGGACCAACAGAAAAAAAATTGATAACACAAGTATACTGGACTGGAGCAACTAATGAATATGATCTTGCGGTCGGTTTTTTATTGGTTTTAGTTTTTAGGATAGAAATTTATTTAAAAAATTCTGTGAGTTTCATCACTTAATTGTGAATAAAATCAAAAGTTCTCAATCGATTTTAATACAATATGGCTCGCTTCCCTTAGAATATATTTACCTATGTATGTGAATATGTGTATATGTATATGCTTATAGGAATAATAACAGTACTTTGTTGATTATCAGCGTTGCCACTTTAGCCTTTCCGAGGCTACGTTTAACCTTTTATTTTGTCTTTTAGCCTCGAAATTTGCGTCTTAGCTTCGTGCCTTTTTTTAGCCTTCTTTCATTTTTAGTTAAAGAAAAATATATGCACTGCATTACATAAGCTGTGAGCCACCATATTTAAAATTATGTACCTTTGCTCTTTTTTCATTATCTACCTGAAGTATCTTCTTATATAATATTTTTTTTATCGATGGTCCTACTTTGACAACACGTAACTGATTTTTAGGGTTCCGTATTCCAAAAGTGTAAAGGCACCCTATTGTTTTCGCTACGCTGTCCGTCTGTCTGTCTGTCTGTCTGTCCGTCCGTCTGTCTGTCACAGGCTGTTTTCTCGGTAACCATAAGAGCTACGGAGCTGAAATTTTTACAGAATATGTAAAACTTTTGCCGCCACAACAACAAATATATAACAGTTAAAAATTAAAGAGTGTTCTAAAGTGAGCAACGAAACATGTTGAAATACTAATGTTATATACACTTATGTATATATAGACACTTTACATTTTCAAAGTTAGTGTTGATTGGTGTAGTCTGTCGAATCGACTACACCAATTAGCACTGATATTTAAAACAATAAAAATTTAAGGGTGTTCTATCAGTTAATGTAATTTTACTATGTAATTTAGACAATATGCTGTATCTTGGAAACCGTAAGAGGTAAACTCTTGAAATCTTCCAAAACACTAAAGCTAAAAAACTTCCAAAACAAAAAAATTTCAAAACAAAAAATTCCCAAAATGAAAAAAGCGATTAATAGAAAAAAGCACCAAAAATCGCTAAAACGCAAAATATCACCAAAACTAGAAAGATCGTCAAAAAACTAAAAAAAAAAAACGCCAAAAGCCGAAAAAATCGTCAAAACGAAAAACAACACTACAACATACAAAAATCGCTAAAACTAAAAATATCATCAAAAAACAAAAAAATCGTCAAAAATGAAAAAAAAAATCACCAAAACGAAAAAAAGCGTCAAAACAAAATAAGCGCCATAGCTAAAAAATCGCCAAAAACAAAAAAAAAATCGCAAAAAACCGAAAAAAATCCCTAAAACCGAAAAAGCGCCAAAAATGAAAAAAGCGCCAAAACCAAAATAAATCGCTAAAAATATCGTCAAAAAGCGAAAAAACCCAAAAACAAAAAAAAAATTGAGCTAAACTAAAAGTATCGTCAAAAAGTGACAAGAACTTTAAAAAACGCCAAAACCCAAAAATCGCCAAAACTAAAAAAATTGGCAAAAAACAAAAAAAAAATATCGCCAGAAAAAAACGAAAAAAAGTCACGAAAATTAAAAAAGCGCCAAACCAAAAAATATCGTCTAAAACAACGCAAAATTCTTAAAAAAAATAAAAACTAAAAAGCACAACGAAAAAACTGCTAAAATAAAAAAGGGGCAAAACCGAAAAGGGATATAGATATGTGTACTCGTACGGAACGCTTCGTGTGCGAGCGAAAGTCGCACTTTACTTAGTTTATTTGTTATTATTCACAAAACGCGGAAAGAATTATATATATCGGTAAAGAAAAAACGTTACTATTCCCAAAATAAAAAAACTGAAATTAGTTGAGACTATCTAATAAATAGTTGCCAATTATTTTATCCCATTGCTAGTAACGCTTTCAACCTATTTATAATGTAATATCATCAACTGAAAAGTTGTAAGAATCAGTTACGTTTTGTCAACTTATGACCATCGTTATAAACAATAAAGAAAACATAGAGTTTTACGTCCAGATCCTGGTAACACTTATTAATAAAAGTGTATTTTATGTTTATTAAGAGCTTATTTGACAACTTTCTCTAGTGCAACTTGCTCTAGTGCAAAAGTTGACCTGAGTTTTTTCTAAAAAAAAAAAAATATTGTACATTTGTTGTATTTTTCTTTTAAGGGTCTGCACTGTTAATTCCTTATTAGTCTCCCCTCTGATTCTACACTGAATGTGTGTTTTAATAAATGGCATTACAATGTGCAATCTGTTTTTTATTGCAGCCGCTCACTTATGCACTCGTAAACATACACACACATGCACACTCACTATCACTTTGCTTAATGGAGTCACTTGCCAAAGTCAGTAATTAACAAATTCTCACTCTTTAAACATCATTAAGATTGCTTATCAACGATTAAATAGCCCCTGTATTAGTTGCTGTTGGTGTTGTTGCACCAACAATTAATCTTGTAACACCTCATCATTTTGTAATGAGGTTTTATGTAAAAAATATTTGTTGAAAATATAAAATACTACTCGTAGTTGGTAGAAAAACTATTAAAACTACGAACAGTTTGTTCGTATATAAATGCAACCAATGATTCTATTTAATTACATAATCATTATTCATATTCATTTTAACCATTTAATAGTCACGTTTGTAATATTTTTTTCCATTTTGTAGGGGATGACATAATAATGTATTAATTTAAGTGGTGGCATATTTGATCATCAATTTTATTTTGAAAAAATAGTTTATGGAAAACTGTGTAAAATTTTTAATTTAGATTTCGTACTTTTGTTTTGTTTAAAATATCTGATCCTGTATGTATGGTATAGAAAATCATTTGATAACACTATACAACACAAGAAAATAACATGGTTTTAACCATCGATTCTGGTAGAGGACACTAAAAAATAAATGCGTGCATTGGTGTTTTGAAAGTTTACATCTGGGATTCATTTTAGGGGAGTTAAAGCTGCACCATTTTGCACATTGTTATAGTTACTCCGGATAGGATATCTTGCAAGGTAAAAAACCGCGAAGAAAATTTTTGCGGGACATTTTAACTAGGGATGTAACGAATACCGATACCGATACCGATATATCGGCGATACTTCAGATTTTCCGATGCATCGGTATCGGCGATATTTTACTGCCGATACGACGATACTTTTAAAAAAATTTTCAGAGTTTTTTTTTAACAAATAATTTATTTTTGTTCGATTTTACCATGAATTAAATACACTTCGTTATTTTTTAAATCTTATTAATATCAATTTTAAAAATTAATAATATTTTATGCTGTTATTTTGTAAACAAATTATTTATTTTTTGTTAATTTTACCATGAATTCAAATTCAAGTCGTTGTTTTTTAAATCTTATTCCAGCAAAAAAACACACTCCAAAGAAGTCATGAAAATGTAGAATTCGCGATCCGGATGTATTGCAAATTCGGATAATTTCTAATTAGTTTTACATATCCTTGCCATCGCAAGAAGTTCTGTTTTTCGATTACCAATCACCGAATTGGAAGCGATGCTATGACAATTTTCTTTTTCGGTGTTCTATAATGATTTTTCCTCAAGGAAAAAGGATAAAAATTACCCATTTTCACAATTTTTTTATGCGAATTTGAACTCAAAACTTTATTTTCATGTAAATTTAGGTGTATAAATATAAACTTAGAAGACTTTTAATAATTAAGCTATTAAGTTGTTTAGAAGAATATTAGTTGACAAATGTCCTTTAAAAAATCGATTTTTTAAAAAGCATGGCGAGTATTTTTTAAAATTATAAGGAAATTAAAAATTTTTTTCTTGCTTTTCTACTAATTATCTGCATATTTTTAATATAGATTTTTGGAAGCAAAGAAAATGTAGCTCCTTAATAATTACTTCCAATTTTTTTACTGGGTTAATATCAATTTTAAATATTCTCTCTTACAATGTAATTTTGTATAATAAAAGAATTGCACTTGAGTTTTGTTGATCTAAACTTGAACTCAATTTTGTATAATAAAAAAATTGCAATTGAGTTTTGTTGATCTAAATATGTTGATCGAATATTGAACTCAATTTCAATATTCGTATCGGTATCGGAATCGGTATCGGCGATATTTATTTTTAAATATCGGTATCGGTATCGGATCGGCAAAACGCCGTATCGTTACATCCCTAATTTTAACTAGGGATGTAACGATACGCCGTTTTGCCGATCCGATACCGATTCCGATACTTAAAAATAAATATCGCCGATACCGATTCCGATACCGATACGAATATTGAAATTGAGTTCAAGTTTAGATTAATAAAACTCAAGAAGGGCAATTTTTTATTATGCAACATTACAGTGTAAGAGATTATTAATATTTAAAATAGATATTAATACAGTATATAAAATTGGAAGTAATTTTTAAGGAACTACATTTTCATTGCTTTCAAAGAATCTATATTAAAAATATGCAGATCATTAGTAGAAAAGCCAGTACAAATTTGTAATTACTTTATAATTTTAAAAAATACTCGCCATGCTTTTTAAAAAATTGATTTTTTAAAGGACATTTATCAACTAATATTCTTCTAAATAACTTGTTAGCTTAATTATTAAAAGTCTGCTAAAAGTTTATATTTATTCACTTAAATTTACATGAAAACACAGTTTTGTGTTTAAATTCGCATAAAAAGAAACAAGTTCTGAAAATGGGTAATTTTTCATCCTTTTTTAACCGACTTCCAAAAAGAAGAAGGTTATCAATTCGTGTTTTTTTTTACTTTTTTATGTTTGTACACGCATAACTCTGTCATTTGTGAAGCGATTTTAAAAATTCTTTTTTTGCTGGAAAGGGTTTGCCTGCACTTTGGTCCCATAATTTTTTTTTAAGTCGGAGGGAGAAATTCGCTCCCCCCATGCTGTCATTTGTGAACCGATTTTCAAAATTCTTGTTTTGTTTGAAAGGGTTTGACAAAAACTGGTCCCAATTTTTTTTCGAAAATCGGAGAAGCAAGTTTGCTCCCCCTCCCCACCAATCCATAACTATGTCATTTGTGAACAGCTTTTCAAAATTCTTGTGTGGTTTGCAAGGGTTCGCTAGTAGTTTAGCCCCTTAATTCTTTTCGAAAATGGGAGGGGAACCATGTATAACTTTGTCATTGGGAACCGATTATCAAAATTTTTATTTATTTTTTTTAAAGGGATTGACTACAGTTTTTTTTTCGAAAATCAGTTGTGAAATTTGCTGCAAACCCCCCTTCAGGTTGGTACCATAATTGTTCTCCAAAATCTGTGCGGGATTTCCCCTTCCCCCAGAAATATTGATTATCGCATAGCTCCTCCATTTATGGGCCGAATTCCAAAATTTATTTTTTGTTTGGAATGGTTTGCCTAGAGTTTGGTCGCATAATTGTTCTACGAAAATCTGTGGGGCAAGTCTTCCACGCGTCCACCCAAAATATTTATTAGAGCACAATTCCTCCATTGGCTTACCGATTTTCAAAATTGTTTATATGGAAGGCCATCAAGTATATTACTCTTTATACTGAAGTCGGCATTTTTTCCAGAATTATTTGAGGAATCATTATAGAACACCGAAAAAGAAATTTGTCCTAACATCACTTCAAATTCGGTGATTGGTAATGGAAAAAGAGAACTTCTTGCAATGACAAGCAAATGTGAAACTAATTAAAAATTATCCAAATTCGCAATATTTTCGGATCGCGACTGCTACATTTTCATGATTTCTTTATAATGTCTTTTTTTGCTGGGAATAAGATTTAAAAAACAACGAATTGAATTTGAGTTCATGGTAACAATAAATAAATTATTGTTTTTGCAAAATAACAGCGTAAAATATTATTAATTTTTAAAATTGATATTAATAAGTTTTAAAAAATAACGAAATGAATTTAGTTCTTGGTAAAATTAACAAAAAAATAAATAATTTGTTTAAAAAAAACTGAAAAATTTTTTTAAAGTATCGTCGTATCGACAGTAAAATATCGCCGATACCGATGTATCGGAAAATCTGAAGTATCGCCGATATATCGGTATCGGTATCGGTATTCGTTACATCCCTAATTTTAACCTTCTAACTCTTTGTTGATTGGTTTTTTTTTGTTTCTTTCTTCAAAAAGGTGCAAAAAATTCTAAAATGTTCTACAAAATATTTAAAATGAAATTTTACTATAAGTATTTAGGGGCATCAAAGTTCCAAACTCAACTTGAATGTCAGAAATCATTCAAAATTTAAAATGTGTTTAAGGGTTAATTCAAGGTTAGTCCAAGTGGAAAAAATGTAACATAAAGTATAATACGGCTATGGCTGAATGGTAGATACGTCAGACTATCAGTCAGGAGGTCGCGGTTCAAACCTGTACGCAGCCAATCGCTTTTTTTTAGCAAAAAACATTTTGTTCAAAAATAGTGCGTGTGTAATTTTAGGTCGATAATAATCTGTAAAGTGTTGCCGACTATTATCGACCTAATTTTCAACAAAAGGGTTTTAGAGTGTAGAACGCAAACACCAAAAACAATAAGAAAAACTGTGTCGTAAAAAAACGAGCCTGATGACGACTTACACACAAATAACAACAGCACTAATGATAGCTAAAGGATTTCGATTGTACCAAGTTTGTTTACTGAAGATTTTTGATTAAATCAATTCGCCAATGTCGTTGCGTTAATTCTCATTCGTTTTCTTAGAGTCTTTAGATAAACATTTATACTTGAACACATTTAACAAAGTGAAAATTTTGTTTGATATATTAGAAGAAATCTAGCAAATATTTTTGTTTGATTCAGTAAACTGTTTTGTTTAATCCAAAGAAATTTACAAAGGTCAAGAAATTGGTCTTTGTACTTTTCAATTGCCACATGCTTTGAAAAATTATTTCTCAATAAAAAATGATTTAATTGTAAAAATTAAATTGAACGAACTTAAGCTTGAATAATAAATTTCTTTGTATAAAACTCATATAGTTCGACTAAATACACACAACTTCAATTATTTTTTTTAATATTTGTTAGTATTTTTAGGCTAATTGTTTTATAAATTTAGACAAAAATATTGTTTGATATTTGTCAGAAAGCCCAGTAAATTGTTTGTTAGATTTAGTAAATAGTTTTATTCACAATTTGTAAATATTTTTTGACAAATTATAAAACAACATAATAAACAATTTGTTCACTGAAAACAACGGTGGTTTTTTCAATGAAATTGTTGAGATATTTTGGTATATACATATTTGCAAATTTTTTGTAGGTCCGTTTCTAGACAAAATATTTATTATTTCATTGAATTCCTTTACAGAAAATGAAATATAGTTTTTTCTATGTATACTAACTTTCTGTGGTGTAATTTTTTAAAAATCAATCCCGGTCAATTGTGGGAAGTAAATAAATGAAATTTTTTTAGCACATTTAAAAAAACTTCACAGTTTTTACAATTTAACCTCGACTTTTTATGACATCTGTGCTCTAGTACAATTTAAAAGGAGGGTGAGGACAATTTCTATTTCTAAAAATAAAATACACCTCGTGCTCTTTCATTTCTATTCATTACATGTTATTCATTGTATTTATCTTTATAATCGTATTAATATTAACGATAACGTAAGCCTCAAATGAATTAAACTGTTTATTTAATAATAACAATAAATAAGAAATATAAATTTTCCAAATTATACATCATTACATGTTGTGACAACAATGAAAACAAGAAAAATAGAAAAGCATCACAATAATCATCATTCCAAACATTATCCAACGTACTTGTGGATAAACAAACAAAAAAATGACAACAAACAAACAAACAACTGAACAACAATCTGTAAATTAATTTGATTGACTAGATGCTGCTGGCTGGCTGAATAATAAACTGATTGACTGACTGTTTGGTTTGAATTTGGTTCTTGAAATTGTTGTTGTTGTTGTTGTTAACTACTGTGTTGAATTTACTTGAACATGTGTAAACTCAGAATTGATTATCATATTTATGCAATCGGGTGACAAATATGAATACATTAAGTCCTGCCAAAATAAAGAAAATAAATAATGAAACAGTTGTTACAAAATAGTATTCAAACCCCCACCCACACACTACCTCTTGCTTTGTTGTTTCATTCACCTCCTTTTGCAATCCTCATGATGGCAAAAGTTTCAAATTCATTAGCACCAAAGCAATGTGATAGCAACAGAAGTAAAAAAAAGAAAATTGATAAATTTTAATAAAAAATATAACTTAAATAAACACAAGCAATGAAATTAAATTAAATCAAGCAAACAACATGAAATGTTGTTACATATTGTTGACGAGGAAAATTTTTTAATCCCTTTTACTTTCTCAATCCAATCACCTCATCAGTCACTCAGTCAGCCATTCGTTTACAATTTATTTGTAAAACAGAAGAAATTTTCTCCCACTCTCAAATCAAATTATGAATAAATAAATGAATTCATCATTAAATATTCATAAATTTTATGAAACCTACAAAACAGAATCTAAGTACAAAATAAAACTCATCAAGTAAGTCTTTAAAATGTATAAGGAGAAAACAAATAAATGTTTAATTAATTAATGCAGCTAATATTTAATGAGGCTGGAGGAGGAAGATTTTCCGGGAAATTCTAAATTTAGGAAGTAGGGTTATCAGCTGGCAGCTGCTCAGTATAACTGATGCTGGGTATATGTACTGCTAGAAGTGCGGCTTGTACCTCCTCGTGGTGGCAACCGGGAAGCGGGATCTTATTTGGTTTTTATTTTACCAGTAGTGCTGATTAAACAAGTTGTACAATAAATTACTTGAGTTAACAAAACGGGAAATCTATGAATTATATTCAGGTGATAGACAAGCAAGATCTCGACCCCGGAAGGATAGTTTCCTAGTTCAATAGATCTTGAGAAAACAAGTCATCATGAGAACTTAAAGGAAAGAGGAAGAGGAATAGCCTTCGTCTAGTACGGTCTTAATCTGAGATCTGTTTGGCTCGTATACCCTAAAAATTTGGAATAAATTGCGAAAAACTGTAGCTTTATTTTTTTGTGTAAAAAAATTGCCTCCAATAAAGCAGGTTTCTACTATTATGGAGTAAAAGTAGCACTGACAAACCTGCTGATATCGCTGCAGAATTTTCCATGGCGAGTTCCCGGTTCGGAATACTAAATTTTTGTTCATAAAAGCGCTTTTAAAGCGCTGCAAATCATCAACATTTTCAGCACTAAAACTGAAAATATATGAAAAAAATGGTTCGAGGGGGATTGGCGGCGTTAAGGCCATTTAGAATTTTTATTATTTCGAAACTTAATTTTTTTAATTTAATATTTTTACTCACACAGAAAAAACTAAATTTCATTTTCTGTAAAGGAATTTAATGAAATAGTAAATATTTTGTCTAGAAACGGACCGACAAACAAATTTGTAAATATAGACAAAATTATCTCAACAATTTCATTGAAATAAAAACTGTTTTTTTCAGTGAACAAATTGTTTAAATCTATAAAACAATTTGTCTAAATAAATTTACAAATTGTAAACAAAACTATTTACTAAATCAAACAAAAAGATTTACTGGGCTTTCTGAAAAATATCAAACAATATTTTTGTCTGAATTTATAAAAAAATTAGTCTAAAAATACTAGCAAATATTAAACAAAATAGTTTACTTAATCAAACAAAAATATTTACTAGATTTTTTGTAATATATCAAACAAAATTTTTGTTGGGTTCATCATCATCATGCATTAAGCATTTCACTTTGTTAAATTTGTTCAAGTCAGAATATTTATCTAGAGAATCTAAAAAAATGAATGAGAATTAATGCAACGACAGTAACGAATTGATTCACTCAAAAGTCTTCAGTTAGTCTATTACCATATTTACACTATGCAACTTTGTTGCATGCAACTTCTGTTTTTCAGTGAGAAAGACAGAGAAGAAATACAAAATGTATACATTTCTATTTCAACACTCTCACTTAAAATTAAAATTGCATGCAACAAAGTTGCATAGTGTAAATATGGTATATGGCCATACGAGTCAACTTTTGCTGCGCAACTTTTGAGTTTATGGGAGAGAGAGAGGTGAGAAGATTGTCAAGGGGTATACTGCTTCATGTACATACAACTCTCTTTTGTTTTCTTCTTCGTAAAATTAAGCAACAACAAATTCTATGTAAAAAAACAAAAGCTGCGCAACAAGAATTTCATTATATGGACACGACTGCAACTTCAAAAAAATTTAATAAAGTTGCACAAGCAAAAGTTGACTCGTATGGACATGGACTAAACAAACTTGGTACAATCGCATTCCCTTTTGCTATCGTTGTTGTTGTTATTTGTGTGTATGTCGTCATCGGCATTGTTTTTTACGACACAATATTTTTTTTTTGTTTTTGGTGTTTGCGTCCTAAATAAGAGCCAAACAAACAATTTATTGATTATATAAAGAACATTTACTGAAAATTGAATTTATTTTTAGATAAAATTTTGTTTGAAAATTTTTTGGTGATAATTTTTTCTGTGTAGCAAAGTAAGATTGAAAAAAATTCAATATTTGCTCAACATTTCTAATGATTGTCTTAATTAAAACTGTGTATTATATTGTGAAATTCAATAAAAATTTGGAATGCACTTTAGTCTCTTCGAAAGTTTAGCTAAATTAAAAAACAAAAATTTTTTTCTGCCAATTCGCACTCGTCTCCTCTTGGCACTTGTGTCAGACTTTTCTGAATGTCAATGCGCCGGCGTTTGTGATTTAGTAAAACTAAAAGAAAAAACAAAACATTTATTATGAACCCATCACATTCTAAGCACATGAATAAAAGTAAAAGGAAAAAATAAAATAGCATTGCCAAGAAAGAAAAGGCGAGTAGCATTTTAAAAATTATAAATATCATTTGATCATGCGAATATTCAACATTCCATTGTCATAAGGACTCATTTAAGTTTGTTACCTTCCATGGAGTATGTGCTGTTGTGTGCCTTTTAAAAAGTGCTTTGACTTTATGAACATTTCATTTTGTATATTGAAAATATGGGAAAGAATTTTTTGGCAACTGTCATCGAGCTGAATGACATTAATAAGAACCAATAAACTTTTTTTTTTGTCAAACACTAAAGAGAAAAAATATTTATATGAGATTTTAAATACAAATAAAGAAATTCATGTGTTTCAAAAACTAGTGATTGCAAATATTTATTTTAGGTCGAAATAAATTATCGGTTCAAAATTCTTGTCCTGCGGAAAATAGTTCGAATTATTATCGTTTACATCTTTGGGCGGGGTTCTTATTCTGTCTTACCGTTTTATTTATCAATAGCCAAAACTTTATATCAAAATAATATTATTTATAGACTTTTGGAAATCCACCCTACTAAAAGGACGGCCCTAATAAGTACATATTTATGTATATGAAATACTATTATTAATAGTCCTTTACTAAAACATTAAAAATTTAATAACATCTAAAGTTGGTTTCTTTATTTGGCAATTGGTTTTTGAAAAAGAATTCCAACAATGCGCTTCATATTGACATGCATTTCATAATTTTCGTTTTATAAACTTTTTCCCTGTTTGTATTTGATCCCATTTGTCTCAAGACGTTTTGGGCTGAAGACTTGCAGTTTTGCCATTGACCATCATGCAACGCTGGTTTTGGACTTTTGCATCGGTGTCGTCAACAAAAAACCTTGTTTTTTTTTTGATAAGCGACAAAACCGAAATTGTTCAAAAGAAGATGAAAAAAATGCCACTGGTTTTTGCAGTTGCTCATGTTTGTAGTGTTTCAATTTTATATTTGTCTTTTTATATTTCAGATCAAACATCTTTTTGGCATTACAACGCGCATGCGTAAATGAACATGTTAAAAGGCTCACTGTCATCATGATCATCATCATCGTTGTCGTCGTTGTCGACATCATCTGTTGCAAGGCCTAAATGTATGTGAATATGTGTCTCTGTATCCGTAACTGTTGTATCTGTATCTGATAGTAAAATGCACAGAACATGATAAAATCTTTGATTTTCACTTAGAAACTCTTAAGAACAAATAAAAAGAAAAAACATGAGAATTTCGTAATCGTACTCGTATTTATTATGAAATGAACAGATGACGATGTTTAAGATGGTGATGTTGATTTTTTTTTCCTTCTTATTCTTCTTCATAGTCTGTGTCCAATCTAGAGTTAAAGTAAAAACGGGAAGAAAAACAGTCAGCATGACGACTTCATTGCCACGATGGCAAAGATAAGAGATGCGGGATAATTTAAGGAGATTGTTGTGGGTTTTATTGTAGTCTGTGTTGTTAATTTTGCGTGACGATTACGCATATTAATCAACATCACCCATTAACGCAATGTGACTGATGGTGATGCGTATTGTTGTTCTTATAATTGTTGTTGCTGGTGTTGTTATTGCTATAAAAACTACTGACGTTGCTCAGTCGCACGGGTGCATAATTCAAAACAATTTCATACCTTATATGCAATCATGATACGTGTTCACGTTAAACAACAACAGCGGCAGCACCAGAATCACTGACATCTTTATCATTTTATCACGGTTTCACGGCTTTGGCTGGCAGTTGACTGTTTTTTATAAACTTTTATTAAAGGTTTTTGTTTAGTATCCGGAGGGCCTTTAAATCATTAAACAAATTCGTTGCTAAAAATTCGATTTTATTCACAATTACGGAACGGTACTTCTTTGAGAAGAATTACGATATAATTACAACCTTTGAAATTTGTATTAATGAAACAGCGCATAGTGGGGGATTGTGGAAAAAATAGAAATAAATCTGCAGTTTCTAAACGCGTAGTCCGATTCTTATAAAATCATATGTCGCTTATAGAGGTGTTGCTGAGCTTAAGTTTGGGGCTTGGACTTTTTTTTTATAATTTTTTTTTATAAAGGGAAGTAACACAGTCAGGCAATTAATGCCTACCAGTTAATTAATTAATTTGTTACCTTCTTTGGGAAAGGGATAGTGTAGAGAGAACAGGTGTTGAAGTGGGAGAGAGATAGAAAGCTTAATTCATTTACAACCCTGCTATTGCGCTTTTTTTTCTAGAGCAGTGTTGCAAGCCACTCTGGTGTCAAGTAGAGGCATTGAGTTGTTTAAGCTGTGTAGCCATTTTATTAGTTCTTATACTTCGTCGACGGTTCTGCTACAATACCGAGGAAAGAGGGTGCTGTGAAGTGCATAAGGAGATGTTAGTATTAATCGCTGCCGGTAATGACAAAGTGATCAGTGCTATGCCTTCATCACTTTAACAGTCCAACAACAACCAACACAATAATACACCAATGCATATGAGAAAAATGCATCATGTTGTTGGCTTGCCTGAAACTAGTCTTCAACTCAAGATCTCCGGGTTTGTAGTCAAACGCGCTAAGTACTCAGCCAACAGCACCCTCTTTACTTTACAAGACCCCAAAATGGGTCACCTAGGTCTTCTGAAAGATGTAAACCTATCCCAAGCTGATTTTTTTTGATCTGATGAAAAAGAGATTTTGCAAGTAGATTCTGCTATCTAAGAGGTAAAAAAGAGAAGTAGATATTCAACCATTTACTTACCTTGGTCCACGGTTTTGCTAATGGGGAAGTGAAAATTTTTCCGATTTGCAAAAGTTTTTTTTTGTTGATTACTAACAAAATTATTAATAAAAATTTTTGTTCAATAATCACTATGCAGTCAAAAGTTATGCGCAGTTTAAATTAAAATTTAAAAAAAGCAGATTTTCCCCGTTTTTTTCCGAAAAAAGTGCGTTAAGTATTTCGTATTTACGAAATAATTTTGCAATGATACTTCTCCCATATTTATGCCTATTTAAAAGGTAATACTATAAAGCAGATCACTGCAAAATCTTTTTTTCAAAATTTTCATTATTCAATTAGCCAGAGCGTTTCAAAATAAACCTGTTTTTATGCAAATATCAGTTTTAAGGCGCGTTTTATCAAATCGCAAGCATGTAATGAAGAAGAGTTTTAACTCGTTTTGAGGCCTAATGTGCTCTTAAGAATACAGCGAAAATACTGAAAAATCCCATTTTGGGGATTTTCTTGGACTTTTTTTTGGGAATTTCGTGGTTCCCAGAGGCCAATCTTTTTTTCTATTCCTTGGTATTTAGTATATAAATCCTATATAACTGCAAAATTTCATTCGAAAATATCAACAGCGCTCTCCTTTGTCGGTAATGTTAGCAAAATCGTCGGGGTATTAAAACAATTAATAAAATGGCTTCAAATAAAAGACTAAGAAAGTAAATGCGTCTACTTAACACTAGAGGTACTTGAATTCCTGATTAAAAATTAAAATAACGTGCAATAGCAGATTTGTAAAAGAATTAAGCTTTCTACCTCTTTCATCACCATCTTTCTGCACCATCTGTAGTGAAATTCACTAACTTTAACCTTTAAATAAAAGGTAATTTTGTCTCCAATAATTATTGTTTGCGTTAACGCTTATTTGATTCATTAAATTCGTGTTAAAGACTTTGTTAAAATTTTATATCACTTTCCAACACTATTAAATTACTTCTCTTAAAAAAAACACAAAAAGAGTAGATTATTGCTTGTGCGACTAATGTTGCTGTCTTTAGGGCGCAAAATGCTGCTACAGTGGTTCAGACGTGGCCGACGCGTCGGTGGCTAAGGGGAAGGGTACTACATCTGAGAATTTATATATAGTAGTAGTTCTTCATATGTACATGTTATAGCATGTCCTGTCATGTCCTACCATGTCATGTCATGTAGTGTCAAATAATGTTATGCACTGTCGTGTCCTGTTCTGTCATGTTATGTAATCATGACATAACATAACATAACATATATGCTATGTATAATTTATATTTTTAAGTGGATAAAACATAAGGAACTTCATTCCTTCCCGGTTTCCCACGAAGCCGTGAAACCATAGTATGATTATCGTCCTTCATTGGCATCCAATCATATCTACAACTTCAGCTCCTATAATGCTAACTAACAAATGTTGAATGCAATTAATAATTGCAAACTTGCTTAAGGCATGTGACAAATGCCTAAAGGGCCTCATTAAAGGCCTTATGTATTTTAAACTGCAATACTTCAATTAGAAATCTGTAAATGTTTATAAATTTTATTATAAAGGTTCTCAAAATACAAGTAGCTTTGAATGTAAAAAAGTTTCTCAACAATGTAGTCAGACTTCTCGTTTTTCTTTTTCTAAAAAAAAGCATTTTTAGTAGATTTATTTATATTTTTTGGTTTTGTATTGATTTAGTTTGTTCAACAGCAAACAAACAACTTGTATGTGGTATGTCTGTCTGTCTTTCGTATTTACTTTCGGTACTTTTGTCACTTTTGTCGTCAGGGAGTCACATCATAAAAACTCATCATCATTATTACGACAATGATGGTGTGACTTCAACTTCCAAACGCAGCACTGTCAGATAAAGAAAAGTGATTTAAATCGTCGTTGATGTTTGCTTAACCCTTTAAATGCAGATGCAGAAATCTGAATTACCTTTTTTTAAAATCCGTTGGATCATGCAAATTTTCTGAGGTTTGATGAGGCTGAAAAGTAGTTTTAAAGCTGTTAAACGCAAAAATGCATATAATACATTCTCATTTGTTTCTCTTTTTGTTTCAAATGTAATTATAAGAAAGAACGAACTCCTTCAGGCAGTTAGTTAATTTTCTTCTTTCAAAGACTCTATCACAATTTCTCTAAAGCTGCAGTCCCTGCCTAATACACACTTAAAGGGTTAAATACATCTCACACATACGATTTATTACGCTTATAGTTTTGCTGCTCCTGTTGTCGTGTCGCTGTTACGCTAAATGTTCTTTTTACGCAACTGAAGTATGAACTTTAATTAAGTCATTAGCAACCGTGCGATCTGCCACTTTTTTTTGGGCCAAGTTACTTCTTGCCTTCGTACTGTAACGCTTTTCATGGCAAATTTTAACAGACAACCAGTTAAGCAGCGATACCATGATCCTCTTAACTTAATAGTGATGTTGGTTGGAGAATGAAAAAAGAAGAAGAAGAAGAAGTGACAACAACAACAACAAAAATGTAAATAAAAACAATCATATAAACTGAAAACAAACAGCAACTGCGGAAAAAGGTAAAAAACAACCAACCATCCAGCCAGCACAGTACTTCTTAATAATTAATCTTTTTCAACATTTTTAAAGATGCGTATGAATATTCATGTTCATAAAAAGATAAATAATTGGAAATGTAATGATTTCATTTAGACTTTATAAACTTATTTTTTTAACGCACTTACGGCCGTATCACATTAAGAGCGAGCATATGGTCCAGACAGCGTATATTTCATGTTTGTTGCTGGAAAAGCTATGATGTAAAATTATGAAAATATGAAGATTGCTGCTATTCTTGTTGTGGACCATGGAATGCATCACACTGGTTAGGTGCCAAGTGATATTTCCATTTAAAAGAATAACATTTTGAACTGTAAAGTTCATCAGATAATTTCCTGCTTGCTTGAGGATTATGTCTTTTTGAAAGATATAAAACTCTCCTGCCACGATTTATTACTATTTTTGATTTCGATTATCAAGACAAGATTGCACTGACAAATTAAAAATTTGTGGTCACGAAACAGCTGTCAGTTCAACCATCCGTACATCCAAATTTTTCTTCGAATGTTCAATATTCAACTGCTTTAGAATTTCTTTCTTAAATAAAAATTAATTTGATCGAAAGATTAAATTTAAAGTGAACTTAAGCCAAACTAATTAAATAACTTTGGCTAAAAACAATACAGCTCGACTAAAAAATTCATAACTCAATTTGTTTAATTTTCAATAGGTCGAGAGTTCTAGGTAAGTGCATTTCAACATTAATCCAATGAAAAACTTCATTGAAACTTAACCAACGTCACGCTTCGTTGTATTAATGAAACAAGTTTCTTTAAAATTATTTTAATGAAATTTTCACCAAATATATGAAATAATTTCATTGATACCACGTAATAATTTCGCTAAACTAATAAAATTATTTTATTACTTTGATTAAACTATTCCATCATTTTAATAAAATTATTTAATTATTTTAATGCAATTTTTTCATTATTTCAATGAAATTATTTCAATATTTTAATGAAATGATGTCACTATTGTGGTAGAATTAATTCATTGTTTTAATGACATTATTGTATTTTTAAACAGGCTCATTTAATTAGTTTAGTTTAGTAGTTTTATTGACTATTTTAATTTACTAACAATTCGTTATTACAAATATGTAAGATGTACACTAAGCACATCAGAAAATTTCATAATGATGAGGACCTTTCATCATTTGCTTCATAGGCAACGTCTTAACTAATTCAGTCGATAAATAAATAAGGGTGTCTTTTATGAAAGAAAAGATAACCCAAATTATTACTTTTTAATTCCTTGATATATGGCGTAACTGTGATTCCAGCGGATATGAATATGTGTGCCAAATACTTTTTTTATTGTGTTTATTTGTCGAGTTATGGGGTGGTAAAGTGTTGCCGTTTTTGAAATTTTCTTTTTAACTTACAGCTTAGAACTAGAAAAAATAAAATAAGTGATTCTTATACGAAATCAGCTGATCTTTTAAAAAAAATTATATTAAAAAAATTTTTTTTATCCAAAGAAATTTATTATTCAGGCTTAAGTTCGTTCAATTTAATTTTTACAATTAAATCATTTTTTATTGAGAAATAATTTTTCAAAGCATGTGACAATTGAAAAGAACAAAGACCAATTTCTTGACTCTTGTAAGAGTCGAACTGAACATCGATGTTTTCGGGATTAACCACAATCCCATCGTCAGAGCTCTTTATACTCTAGGCTACTACAACCTCTAAAGTCAAGCGGTAAATATCTGGCATTAAACCATTTGCATTAAATGCATTTGCATTAAATTGCATTAAATGCAAATGGTTTAATGCCAGATATTTACCGCTTGACTTTGGAGGCTGAGTAGCCTAGAGTATAGAGAGCTCTGACGATGGGATTGTGGTTAATCCCGAAAACATCGATGTTCGACCCTTACAAAAGTCAAGAAATTGGTCTTTGTTCTTTTCAATTGTCACATGCTTTGAAAAATTATTTCTCAATAAAAAATGATTTAATTGTAAAAATTAAATTGAACGAACTTAAGCCTGAATAATAAATTTCTTTGGATAAAACCCATATAGTTCGATTAAATACACACAATTTAAAAAAAATGTTTTTTTTTCATGTGCAAAACTGGAAATAAAACTATGCAACAAGAAAAATTCCGGGGAGTATCACAAAATTTTTTTTATGTGATATAGTCCCCTAACTACAAAAACAGTCGAAATTTTATATTCTATTGATAAATTTTTTTTATGATTTGTTTTTTTTTTCAATTTGGGATTTCTGAAGAGGCTGCTCCGCTCCACTGATTTTATCATAACTTTTTAAGGAGTTATCCAATTTTATTTTACTTTAAATAAAATTACCTTTAAGTCGTTCTAACATTATTTTTTTAAATACTCTATGGTTTCAGAATTATTCAGAACGCAATGATGAAATATATATATTTTATGCAAAATCGAAATATTTTTATTTATTTAAAATTTATAGAAAATCGAAAATTGCAAAATTATACAATTTTTATTCAATCGCCGTAAAGCCAAATATACCACAAATTTTATTCACAATAAAGTGAAATTACCTGATTTTTCCAAAAAATCGAGTTTTAGAGACGTTGCCTCCACTGATTTTATCATAACTGGGAAAAGGGTTATCCAATTTCCTTACAAAAAAGCCAAAATATTTAAAATAAAATAATAATCTGGCAACTATGATGGATACGCAATAAATTATTCTGCGGCTGCAATTTTTTCAAGAAAATTAATGGAAATTTAATTGGTGGTTAAAATCTATCTACTGTGGAATACAAATTGGACTGTGCTATAGCCAATTTTGTTAATTTTATCTTCAATTTTATAAATTGCTGCAAATTTCTGTTTAATTTTGACAAATCCGGACTGCTGCTATATTTAGTCGCCATCTTTCTATCTTTTTGTGTAAAACTACATTTATTGCATTTTTAATTTTAATTCTAATATGAACGGCAAAAGGAAAGAGTATATTTGTCCGGTATGCAATAAAAATGTTAATAAAAGTGCAAAAAGTATAAGTTGTGGGAGCTGCAACAAATACTTTCATCCGGACTGTGATGGTGTCTCTGAAGCACAAATGAAAGTATTGGCTGAAAACAAAATGTTTAAGTATTGTTGTAAAAGCTGCCTAGTAAATCCAAAAAGCTATGATATTGAAACTTCTTCCGTGGAAATACAGCTTAAACAGGGATTGGGTGAAATCTGTAAAAAGATGGATCATATGTTTCTGAGCCAGAAAGACCAGATGGAGCAACAAATGAAAGCGTTGGTAGGAGTCTTTGAGAATAAATTTGAAAAGGTGCTTAACGATGTGTGTTCAGACATAAGTTCGGTTAAATCAGATGTAAAAGCCTGTCAAGCAAGAGTTCAAAATGTGGAGGCTGCAGTAGACGAGAAGTTGAAAAAGTTGTCCACGTTTAACAGTGTGTTACAGAGGCGTTTAAATCGGGCGGACATTCTTATCCGTGGACTGCCGCGTGCTATTAAACACCTGAGGGAGCCAATTATGAAGATAGCGAAATTTTATGATGTTTCTTTACAACACCCAGATATTCAGCATTGTTGTTACATCTCTGGTGGTAAAATAGTATTAGTAAAACTTAATTCCATTTATATTAGAGATACAATTATGGCCAATTATTTTAAATCGAATGCTGAGAAAAAGAATTTATTTTTAAAAGATATTTTGACTCATGGGGATGGTAATGTAGTGGACATTGATGAACGTATTACCCTTAGTGATCATCTTACTCGTGAGGCTAATGCACTTATCAGTTTATGTAGAAAACTAAAACTCAATAAAAGAATTCTGAAATTTACTCACATTAATACTGATGTACCCAAGGTCAAAATAACTTTGAATGATAATACTGTTAAAGTGTGGGATTATGAACAATGTAATGAATTTTTGCAAAATCTGGACAGTGAGGTTTAAATTTTATCCGATTTGTGTTATTTCTGGTAATTTTGTAGTAACTAGTATGTACATTACATTTTATTTCTAATATTAATTTTTCATGGTAAATTGCAGCTACTCAGATAACTAATTAAATACTTTTTTTGATTAATTATAAATATAATATACATTTTTCTTCACTGAATTCAATTTATAATATTTACTGTTCTAAATTTCACCTATATTGATTGTTAATATGTCTATGAACTTTAATTTAGGTCCGATTGTGCACGATAATTCTTTTTTGCGTACAAAAGTGGGCACCTCTTCAAATGATATAAAGATTGGTCATTTTAATGTGCGAAGTTTTGCAACATCTACTAACAAGATAAATGAGATAAGGCATATTCTAAAGGATTGTTTATTGGATATAGTTGGTGTTAGTGAAACTTGGCTGACGTCTAACATATCTTCTAATGTTGTGGATGTTCCAGGATATAAGTTTTACAGACAAGATAGACCAGATCGCAGGGGTGGTGGAGTTGGATTTTTTGTCTCAAATAAAATTAAGGTTAGGGTGGTTTTTACGTCAGAAGACTTTGGCAAATTTTGAATCAATTTTTATAGAAACTCGTGCATTTAATTCAACACTATTGATTGGAGTAGTTTACCTTCCACATAGAAACCCAGTGAATATTGACATCATGGAGGAACGGATTGGTCAACTTCTTGTTAAATATTCTAACATCATTATTATGGGTGATTTTAATTTTAATCTATTTGATATTGACTCATCTCGTCTGATCAGGACTGCTTGCATGAGAATGGGTCTTTCCTACCTGCATAACAATTTGCCAACACACTTTGATTCTGCAAATTCATCCACTTCATTATTAGATTTTTTTTTAATTAGTCCGTCTTTACATGTTTGGGCTGTCTGATCAAATGCAATGTCCATCTATTTCGGATCATTCATTTATCTTTATGATGATTTCAATGATGGTACACAGGGTGGATCAATATGTGGAATATAAGGATTTTAACAATGTAAATGTGACCGCTTTTGAAGACACAGTTAATCAGTATGATTTTTCAGATTTATATAGCAGCACTGATGTCAATACTCAACTTACTTCTTTGATGGGTTGTGTGAATATTTTGTATTCACTGGTCCCATTGAAGAGATTTGTATCTCGAGCCTTAGGAGACGAATGGTTTAACACGGATGAGATAATTTTCCACCTGTCCCTTAGGGATTTGGCTTATAGAGCGTATGCTAGAAACCCTTCTGATCGTAATCGTAGGGTTTATTGCAAAACTAGGAATAAATGTAAGAAAGTTATTCGCAATATCAAGAGGAATTATTTTTTGGCGAAGTTTAGAAATCACAATACGAAAGATATGTGGAATATGATTAGATCAAATGGCGGTATTGGGTCCAGACAGGATGTGGGCAATTTCAACTCGGATGAGCTTAACAATGAATTTTTATCTTATAGAACTACTGATACGAGGAATCCCTTTAATTCTGATCTCGACTTTAATGAGTATGGTTTTTCATTTCGTGCTATTGATTTTAATGAGCTATGTATTGCTTTGAATTGTATAAAGTCTAATGCATGTGGTCCTGATGATCTACCCTTAAAGTTTATCAAGTTGATATTTCCAATAATATATAGGCAATTGCTTTTTCTTGTTAACAACATTTTGACATGTTCTATTTTCCCTAACGAATGGAAAGTGGCTAAGGTTGTGCCGATTGGAAAAAGAAATTCTATAAATAGCATGGATGACTTGAGACCTATTTCCATGCTCCCCATTTTATCGAAAATTGTGGAACATATTGTTAAAAGTCAAATTATGAAATATTTGGATAGTAATGGTCTTATAAGCCCGTATCAATCTGGTTTTCGGAAAGGTTACAATACATCCTCACTACTATTGGGGCTTACTGATAATATCAGAAGAAGTTTAAATAGTGGGCATGTGAGCGTTTTGGTTTCGTTGGACTTATCGAAGGCATTTGATCGTGTTAGCCCTTGCAATCTTATTGTTAAACTATGCAATTATTTTGGTTTCTCCCGTATGGCATGTAAATTCTTTTATTCTTACCTAACTGGCCGACGCCAGTTCGTTACTGTAAATAATAATTCCTCTGAGTGTATGACGGTTACTAGTGGGGTACCACAAGGTTCGGTTTTGGGTCCATTACTATTTATTTTATATACTAATGGTATTTTTTCCGTTATTGAAGGGTCTTCTTGCAAAGCTTTTGCCTTTGCGGATGACATTCAACTACTTCTCTCAGCTGAACCTAGATTTGTGGATGTTTTGGAAGAATCCATTAACACTGTATTATTGAATATTGTTAACTGGATGTCAAATTCAAATCTATGCATCAACCCTTCGAAAACAAAAGCTATGTTGTTTAAACCACCTAGGTCCATGTATAGCATTTCGGTTGCCATTCAAGGTACTCCGATTGAGTTTGTTGAAAAAATGAAGTGCCTGGGATTGATAATTGACGTGAACCTTAATTTTGGTGACCACATCAATTTTATAAGCTCTAAAATTAATTTTACCTTAAGACGATTGTATTCGTTAAACCTTTATCTACCTCTGTTTGTTAGGAAGCGTATGGCTCATGCGTTGCTTTTATCTAATATGTTGTATTGTGCAGAAGTTTTTACTGGGACAACTGCCTATGTCATGAATAAATACCAACTTCTTATGAACAAAATAGTTCGTTTTGTTTATTGCTTGAAGGTACGCACTCATATTACAAGTTATGTAATAGACTTCTTGGGTTGTGGTTTCAAGAATTTTATTCATATTCGTTTGCTTTTACAATTTTATAAGATAATAAAAAACAATAATCCTCAGTATTTACGTGATTTTTTTCTTTTTTCGCGCTCTGTGAGGAATCCTCAGATATTACTTCCGCGCATTAGAAATTGTATTCTAGATTTGTCGTTCCAAGTTAGGATAGCGAGAATTTGGAATAATTTGCCACAGGATTTAAAAACGTTTCTATTTTCTACCGTCGTTTTTAGGAACAAACTTTTGGAATATGCTTGCCATAACAATATTTAGTGCTTTTGATACATGAGTTTTCTATTGCATTAAGTCTGTAAACCATTTATACATATCGACAGCTTATTATTATAGTTAGTTTGCATATAAACATTGGAATATGCATTAGATAGCAGCAAGTCAATGATAAGCTGTCGATATATTGTATTGAATATATTGGATATATATTGAATACCTAATCATGCGTTTTATGAGATAAAAATCTTAATTATTATTCGTTGGGTTGTCCACATTTCACAATTGGAACGGTTAACTCTACTCTCTTTACTGTATATACTTGATATATTCTATTCTAGAACATCGATTTTATATTTATATACATAAATTTTGTTCTATCATGTAAATATTATATTTCTTTGATATTAGTGAGATTTATATATTAATTTAAGTTATCTTTTATTAAGCAATATTGTTAGCCTACTAACCATATACGGCCTTCATGGGCTCGGTTAGTTAAATGAATTTTTAAAATAAAAAAAAAATAAATAAAAAAATTGCCTTTAAGCCATTCTAACATTATTTTCTTATATACTTAATGATTTCAGAATTATTCATACCTCAATGATAAAAAAAATTATTTCTTAGGCAAAATTGGAAATTTGAAATTTTTTGAAAAATATATGAAAAATCGAAAATTTTATGTAAAACTCTACGAGAAATATTTCATGGAACACTTTAGCCCCCTAGCGGTTCGCTTTCTTTGACCATTGCTCAAAAAGGGGCAAACACCTCCCCTTCGACGGCAATATAGCGGGCTGTAATGTCGTACAAAAAAATGTCTCATACAATTGTATTATGTCTTGAAAGACACTAAAGCTCCAAACTTCACTGGAACGTTAGATATCATTAAAAACTAATTGTGAATTAGTACGAAATTAACCCTCAAGCACATTTTAAGTTTTTACTGATTTCTGGTGTGCCAGTTGAGTTTAGAGCTTTATTGTATTCAAAGACTTATAATAAAATTTTATGATAATTTTTTTTGCTGGATATTTCAGCCCGCTATATCGCCGTTGCAGGGAAGTTTTTTGCCCCTTATTATGAAAGTGTCAAATGAGACCCATACAGTGAAGCGATATCTTATGCCGATTCTCTATAACAATCAGCAAAAAGGTGGGGGCATGTAAAGAAATTCGCATAACTTTTAAACTTATGAATGAATATCCCATTATCAAACTTTTACAGTATAAAGAGAACACCCTGGGCTAATTTTGTTAAAAAAGAATAAAACTTGTCGAAGTTAGGAAAATTTTAATAGGTTATTTCCGCATTTTTTTATTTTTTTTTTATGCATTTTTTTTTAAATTTTTTTTGGAAGAGATCAGACGATTTCGTAAAAGAATCAGTAATTTTAATTTTTTTTGTACTATTTTTTTCTAGCTCGAAACTGTAAGTTAAAAAACTAAATTTCAAAAACGGCAACAATTTAGCACCCCATAACTCGACGACTAATAAACATCAGACAAAAATATTTGACACATACATACATATCCACTAGAAGTATACTTATGCCAAATATCAAAAAATTTTTGCAAAAAAAAACGGATTGTTCTCTTCACGAACAATTCCTCATGTATGTGATTTATTTCACCGGTCTTTCATATATGTAAAGATTTTTTTTTTCAAAACTATGAAATACCTTTCATTGAAGTTGTGTATAACATTATATATTTCAAGCTCTTTAAATATCCATTAACACATTTTGTCAAAACTTAAAGGTGGTCCCATAAAATGCCAGAATGTGGTCATAAATCCAATGAAATTTTCTATCGAAACTAATGAAGCAATTGAATGAAACTCTTTCACAATATTAATGAAATTTCACATATACATATTGTGAAATATTTCATAAGAATTGTGAAAAAAAAGAAAATCTAACGAAATTGTTTCATTGGATGACTTGATTTTTCTTTTGAGTGCATATACTATAAATGTTGAAATTAGACACAAATCTCATATAAGACACAAACTGTAGCAACGTCTAAATATCGTCCGATAGCTCCAATTTTTGGGACATAAACTTCTTTTGATGAAGGGAATAAGGACAGCCTCATAGAGACTGAAAAAAATAAATTATGTACATTATTAAACCAGCATAATGTCTCATCCTCTCCAGGGTAAACATCTTGGAGAAAATATGGATTTCCAATTTAATACGAAATTAACTTTAAAATCTTAAATGACATCATGATTTGAATATTTCTCTTTCTACTTATTTCAATGTATTCTTCAGTATCATGCAGTAATTTAATTTTGAAAAATCTCTCCATATGTACAAAATCGCAAATCACTTTGTAGTCTTCTATCGCTGTTAACATGTTCTACCCAAAATTGTTTAAACTAATTTTTCAGGTTTTGTCAGTTTGTTCTTTTTTAGTGCAATACAAATACAGAATACAGAAACATTATAACCTTTCTTATCTATGTCACTGGTTCAACCAAAAAATAAAATATAAATATCAAGAAGAACAAAATGAAAGAATTGAAAGAAAATAAAATCAAATCGAAAATCAAATCATGTGCTCAGTGGTTTATTTAATGAACAATTTTGTACAATTTCATAAATTTCTTTAAAAAAATAGAACAAATATTCGTACGAGTGGAACAATAGCAAGGAACTGAACTGATTTCAAACCAACAATTAGTTATGTTTGTCATATAAATTGGAAGAGAAATTATGAGTTCTTTAAACAAATTTTATTTTCCTTCTAGCTAAAGGCTTCGAAAACAATTAAAAAGTAATTTAGATGGTCTTTTAATTGAAACTCAATTTACGCAAACAGACAATAAAGCCAGACAACAACAACAGCAATAAGACATTTTTTAAATCATAAAATAATAAAACAACAACAAACAAAAGGGTCTAATAAACAAGCAAAAACCAAGACTATTTTAAATAGAGTTTTCAATTAAACAGATTAATAACGTAATACAGCATTTAATAAACCCCAACAATACGATACAAGTAACAGCAACAGTAACAACAACAGCAAGTAAAACAAGAATAAATTTGTTTTATCACTTTAATTTACTAGAGAAATTATAACTACACTAACAAACAACTAACCGGATAGGGAAGCATTCAGGGATGGAAAATATGACAGTATGTACTTTTGATATATTTTAACAATTTTGGCGGCATTAAGTGAACTTCTTCATTAAGAAAAAAAAAAACATTGAGAGGATTAATAATTTCAATAAAAACAAAAAAGAATAATTAGAGTTTTCGAAAGCAGAGACGTTCTAAGATTTGATTACTTTAAAACAAACTTGCGATTGAATGCTGACAGAACATATTCAATTTTGATGAGTAAAAATTTTTAGTTCAAATCAAATTTCCTCATTATATGTATAGAGTCTTGATCTCAACATAATATAAAAATCCAGGTTTTCCATACCTGAAATCAAATATAAATTTAATACTGATTTAAAGGGGTTGACAAACTGCAAATGTTATATTTTGCTTGATGATAATGTGTGCGTATGTGGTGGTTTTAATACTTGTATTCAAACCCCGTAGGGCAATTCTAATAGACGACGTCGACGCATGAGCGAAACAAGTATCTGTTACCGATGATAATTTGACTCTAGTCAAAGCCAACTATTGTCGACATTTTCGGACTAAGAATACAGAAGTCGTCGATGACAACATTGGTTACAAGCACCTTACTAAAGTTGTCGCAAATGAATATATAAAAATATTTTAAAATGTAGTAATCGAAACGAACCCACAACCTCCACACTGATAGGCTAACACGCTACCTACTAGCCTATCGACTTACTTAAACAACTTTATACATAAACATTTTTTTGTAGGCAACTTAAACTCTATAATGGACATAAATAAAAGCACGACATTTTCGATGCAGTTGTTACTCTTGTTGGCGGCAATAAAACTGTTCACACACACACACACATCATATTGCATGCAGTTGTTCTTTATCTTGCCATCAATAAGGCATTATGCCACAAGTTTTCATAATATTGTCGAAACACATTCTTTATACACGACAACGTATACCACATTGTCACCATACTTATTTCTAAATGTGTTTTATAGGTGACAAATCATTGATTGTCTTGCAGACATCATCGATGAAAATGTTGTCACTAACAGCTCGGCCTACAGGGAACTGTCACACAAATACACCTGAATTGTTATGTCCTAGGTATTTATAGTTTTTTTTCACAACTACATAGTATATATATACATACATACATATGTATACATATCCTTTTTAAGCAAGGCTGCGTGTGATTATATTATTTTTCATGCGCTCAATAAATTTCCTTGTCTAAAATTCTTTTTTATACAGACACCCAGAAAAATTTCATGCTAAGATCGTCGAAAACAAGAATAATTTTACATTTCTCGCTAGTGATTTTGCTTCATAGGCATTCAACATGATTTTACAATAACCTTCAAGAAACATTTTTCTGTTTGAAACAACTATATTTCATGTTGATCTAATATTCCAGTACAATTAGAGCAAAATCAAGTTGATACTAAAATAATGCGAAGAATCATGTTGAATGAGATTTATTTCAGGTTAACAACTTAAATTTGATACTGAAATAATACAAAGAATCATATTAAAGAAAATGTATTTCAAGTTGATAGAACGTGAATTAGATACAGAAATAACACGAAGAATCATGTTGAATCAATGATATTTCAAATTGAAACAACATGAATTTAATATGGCCATTATATTAATTATTTTGCTTAATTATCTGCTAAGGAGGTAGCAGTGATGTTTATTATCATATACCCAGAGGAAAAATCAATAAAAATATGAAACATTAACGAAAGTCTAGCCACGTTGAAAATTTTTATTTCAATATTGAACCATATTTATTTAAATTTGGAAATCATTGGATTTAGTGTATTTCAATAAAGTTTTGCTTTTGAATTGAAAATTGTTGAATTAATATGACGAGTTTTTATTTTTAAATATCCATTTTCCCTCACACTACACCAGTATGCACGAGCAATCAAGTGTTGGCACCAATGGTTTGGTCGTGTATGGGCATTTGGTGATATTGTACACTTTGCTGTAGCGATGTCAAACAGAGTTTGATATTTTGCTGATGGTACCAGTTTGTGGTATTGTGTATGGTGAAATTAGCTAAGTTGAGAAAAGTTTTTAAAGAGTAAACATCGGGATAAAACACATTTACTGGAAATAAATTACTCATAAATTAAGAAAAAAGGAACAAAATATATCTGTGGACTTTTGACAGAACAACTTAATTGTAATTTTCAAAGTTTTCAGGAGAGCAGACATACTATTAAAGTACAGAATGGGACTTTTTTGTGTACGTGAAAATTAAACATAACTAGCAGATATCGATTAGAATTTTTTTAAATATATTTTTCGTATTTTAACAAATCTAGCGATAATCCAAAATTTTAAATTTTAATAATTATGTGACTAAACATAGTAGAAATGTGCTCCTCAGACAAAAAGACAGGCCTTACAATTCTGCATTCATAAATGCCGCTACTTGTAAAACTGTCTTAACTCGAAATAAGTGCTTTTGTCAAAAGTCCACAGATATATTTTTTCTGAAATAAAACAAATTATTCCTAATAAATTTTTAATAAAAAACACGCGTTTTCCTTAATTTTTATTTTCAAAATAAATGATGTTGAAAGGTGTTCGAAACACATACCATAGAAGCATACTGGTGCAATATTCATTTCTTTAAAAGTTCTGTACGGATGAGTTGTTGTACCTATAGCGCACAACGCTATAGGTACAACAACTCATCCGTACAGAACTTTTAAAGAAATGAATATTGCACCAGTATGCTTCCATGGTATGTGTTTCGAACACCATTCAACATCATTTGTTTGCGCCAGTATACTAGAGTAATGTATGCTTTTCTTTAGTGTAACGATCAGAAAAATTGGTGGGGTAGTTGGCTGACCCCTGCCAAGATTTGAACTCGCGCTCATCTATCATCATATGCTTGGTGGTCAATGCGCTAGCCACTACATCCACAGCAATCTCCAAAATATATGCATGCCATAATAAATTTCATTTTAATTCAATATCATTTATTTGATGATTTAACATAAAATTAGTTAAAGTACTACACTCTAAAACATTACTTCAAATTTACGATCATATATTGTCTAAATTTGCGTTAAAATTATCTCATTGTCTAAAATTACATCGATTTTGTAGTTATTTTATTAAAGCAAAAAACTTTCAAATTAAACATATTTAGTCCAAGTGGAAAAAAGGTAACATAAAGTATAATACGACTTCTGCTGAATGGTAGGTAGATACGTCAGACTATCAGTCAGCAGGTCGCGGTTCAAACCTACACGCAGCCAATCGCTTTTTTTAGTAAAAACGTTTTGTTCAAAAATAATGCATGTGTAATTTTAGGTCGATAATAATCTGTAAAGTGTTGTCGACTATTATCGACCTAATTTTCAACAAAAGTATTTTAGAGTATACATGTTGATTTAAAATTAAATGTATCGCAGATTTTTTATTGATTCGCTAAAGTAAATCGAATTTTTATTTAACGTTACAAAAATTGATTTTGCCATAAAACACAATGTATTTTTAACAGTGAAAAAAAAAATTAAATCAACATGATTTAATGTTAGATGAATAATTTTTCGTTTAAAGTTAACATGAAACAATGGTAGGTAATTTTAAATAAAGTCTGGTCTTTGGCAGAAATTTATCATTATTGCGACATGTTTATTTTGCATTGGAATTTTTTCTATTCTTTCAACAAATGGTTGTTATGAACGAAGTTTGTGTTTGCTCTATCAAAATTTTCATTCTCCAATGGAGTCTGAATTCGACCTTGAGTCCAACTAAATATGTCTATCAATAAAACTAATAAATTATAAAAAAACAATCTTGTCTTAACTATTATTTGTTTCTCTGTAAATCACTTATTTTCTCTATGCTGTTATAAATATGTAACGAATATAAATTTTATTCACCCCCTATTTTTCATTTTGATCCGTATATACGTGAGTATGTTTGTATGTATTTGCTATTTTTAGTTTGTATGACAGATAGATTTTTCCATATTTTGTGGCCTTTTGTCGTTGTTTCATTGTTGGTTACACGTTGCCTGCGGCATTAAATATGTTTTTTTTAATGTAGATAGACTCTTTTGTTGTATGCTTCCATTTGTAATCAAATTTTGTTTGGTTATATAATCACATTTTAATTTTTATTATATTTTATTGTCATTGTTTTTTTTTCTTCATAAATGATTTTCAGTTAGTCATAAAGAAACTTACATGGTTTTACATTAAAGGACAAGAAAAATAAATTGTTGATACGAATTAAATAAAATAAAAAAATAATATATGAGTATCGTGAAACTTTAAACGTATTTTGTTTGCTTTCATGTTGAAATGAAAGCGTATTTTGATGGATAATAATAAAATTTTAATAAATGACAATTTTGTGAAAAGTTACGAAAATTGCTTGAAACTGCTCTTATAGAAGGCAAAACGTTTTATCTGAAAGCTAGTTAAGTCAGGAATAAAATAAGCAATATTTCATTAAAATCGATGGATAAATGACAAATTTTATTCGCAATTAAGTAAAGGAGCTCGGCTGTATAAAATAACGCCCAACGAAATAACTTCCAAATAAAAAATGAGAAACATCCCGAAAAATTCCATACATTTTGGGAGTTACCGCCAGTTTTTTACTTAGTAATTAAATACTTATTTAGCTAATTTCCATATAAATTTAAATTGTAATTAAATACAACTTCTGTTTTTTAGTCGTATTTAGTTGTTCTTATTTAATTGTGACAAAAATATGGTAGCACCATAAAATACCACAAATTTCCCTTAAATTTCCCAAAAAAAAAGCAGCTGTTCAACATAAACATAGAAAAATTAAAAAAAAAAAATAATTTTTCTTCATTCAGGAAATGAGGAGTTTCTGCAATGTTTTAAAAGAATAAAAACAGCTTACAAAATCACAAAAAGACAAATATAGACAAAGAAAGCCCAAATTGCTCGGCAACAATAGTTGAATTGTCAGCGGCCACAATTTTTTTGTTTCCACAAGAAAAACAGGCAGTCAAAATCATATGGTAATTTATAAAACTTAAATCGAATTTAAATATACAAGATTGGAGATATAAATTATATTTAAATATGATCAATAAAAATGAATAGAAATTAAGTTTAAAAACCATTTAAATATTAAATAAAAAACAGGTAGTTATTGCATTATGAAATAATTACCAAATTTCGGGATTTATTTCATTTTATTTTGGAAGTAAATTCACTTTTTAGGGAATTATTTCATTTTATAGAGAAAACAGCAAATGATATATAACAAAAAAAAACATATAGTTGATTTAGAAAATATAAAAATATTGGACAAAGAGAAGAAAGCAAATAAACGTTACACTCTCGAAAGTTTAAGGATACAACAAAAAATACAAAGGACAATGAATACAAAGGAGGATAAAGATAACACCAAACTACAGTATTCTGCTGCAATAGTTTAATTTAGTTCAAGTTCTGTGATATTAGCGTTAAGGTTGACAAATAAAATTTTGTGTAGTATTGTTTTTATTTAATTATTTATTTTTTATTTATACAAATTCTGTGTCGTGAAGTCCAGTTTTTTTTATTTATAAGTAATGAGTGATAAATATTAACATGTAAAACAAGAATTTGTAAGTTGAAAATTAATTGGTAAACAATTGTTGAATTTTAAATTTATTAAGCTATTGTTTTGTTGCTAGATTTTATAAATAAAATATACCCCTGAAGAAGTTTGAAGCAAACAAACGAAACGTTGGGTGTTTAAAATAAAATGAATTAGTTTTATTTATTTTTGGTTTGACCATCACTAGCCCGAAGGTAACTCCTACTATAAGAAATTAATTAATTACAATTGGTCATTAAACAACAAGTTAAAAAAAAATTATGTTAGGGTCTTATTTCATTGAGAAAAAAATTTGGGACTTATATCATTTTTTCCGGATTTATTTAATTTTTTCAGTACGATGTTTAATACTTCTTAAATAATGGTTGTATTGAATAATTAATATACATCATGAAAGAATAGTAAATGTGTTGTTGTTTTCAAAGAAGAAAATCCTTGCGATTACAGAGGATTTTCGGCATTGACGACCCTCGGCCGGGCTACAGATTTTCTCTTCCGAGGTATGTCCTAAATCGGCTCCGCTTACTGAAGGTTTTCTGCATCGCTGCATGTCCAAAGGGGAGGTCTTATAGATTTTTTTCTCTGAAGTATTTCCAAAGGCGGCTTCTCTTACTGAGAGTTTTTGCATTGCCGGCCTTCGGCGGGTCTTAAGGATTTTTTCCTCCGAGGCATTTCCTAAGCCGGCTTCGCTTAATGAAGGTTTATTGCATTACCGGCCTTTGGCCTGGCTTAAGAATTTCTTCCTCTCAGGTATTTACAAAACCGGCTTTGCTTCTTTAATATGTTCTGTGTTACCGGCATTCCGGTTGCAACAAAAATTTTTAAGGCCAGCCGAAGGCCGCTAATGCAGAAAACGTTCAGTAAGCGAAGTTGGTTTTATAAATACCTCAGAGAACAAAGTTTTTAAGACCGGCCGAAAGCCGGCAATACCGAATATCTCCAGTAAGCGAAGCCGGTTTTGGAAGAACTTCAGAGGAGAAAAACATTAAGCCCGGCCAAAGACCGACAATGCAAAATGCCCTCCGCAAGTGAAGCGGGTTTTTGAAATACATTAAATAAGAAAATTCTTAAGCCCGGCCGAAGGCTGACAGCGCAAAACCCTTCAGTTCTAAGACTGCTCTTAAAATTTATTCTAGACAAACTTTTAATCCCTCTTTGGATCACTTCCGCCCTCTGACAACCACGTGTTAAAATCATAGATGAAGGACCAGAAATAAAAGTACTTTGATTTCAGTTCATCAGTGATTTTACTAATGATTTGTATGCTCTCCTTTTGCTCGGTCTAAAAATAGTTTTAAAATACAACTTACTTTGAATCTTTCTGCTGTTCTGATTTGTTAAGTTTTTTGCTTCTTCATCTCATTTCTTTAGACACTGTTTGTTTGTGAAATAGTTTTAAAATCAAGCTCAGTTTGAAATATTTGATTGATTCATTCATTTTGCTCATATAAAAATTAATGGATTACAAAAATTAACATTATTTTTAAATATTATAGTGCGTTCTTCAATGCCCGGGAATTCCCGGCATCCCGGGAATTTCTTTTTTATTTCCCGCTCTAGCGGGAAACAAAAACGACCAGGAATAAAAAAACCCTACCTGCTACGCATACTTTACATTTAATTTGAAATAAATGTGCATAACGTATACGCCCTAGCATATCATGCCTCTCTGATTTTTTTAAGAACCAGAGGTACCAGCCGCTTTGCGTACTTAAAGTTCATTTTATAACTATAAGGTGTGCAAAGAATTATTATATTCTTTACATATTGTGGAAAGTTACCAACGTTAAAAACAACAAAAACTTCTTCCTAATTTCTAGTCACATTTTTATTACTAAATTACCTATTTTCGCTGAGATATTTTAGCTTGGTAAAAAATATCCTAAACGTGAACCGCGGTACTAAAATAAGAAATTTTACTATTAATTAAAATTCACACAAAATCTGGCTGGATCAGCTATGAAATTGAAATCCATTTTTTCAAAGCTCGTTAATGTGAAGTCAATCATTTTGATTTGATAAATAATGTTAAAAGAAGAGTATAAATTTCACTAAAATTATATGTATGTGCATACATTCTCAGCCACTGTGCGGAAAGTATAAAATCTTTTTTACAATTCTTATTTAGTTTTTTATCTTTATAATATTGTATTATTTTTCAATATTTTGTATTCTTTAATTAAATAAACAACACAATTGACAATATGAAATATTTACAACCACTGTTTTGTTCAGATTTGTGGTGCTCTTTACTCCCCTTCTTATCGTAATTTTCATTTATAGCAATCCAATCCAGGCAACTGGCCAACCAACCAACCATTTCCATTTTGATGTTTTTTTTCCACGATTTGAAGAAAAAAAAATGCAAAAACCATAATAATAAAAACTCTTTGCAACAAATAGCTTCCTCCCTTTTCCCTACACTAACTAATGCTCGCTCCTAGAGTCTAGCAATAACAAAAAATAAATAAAAATAATCATTATTAACATTAGCATGAAAATCACCTTCTTACTGTAGGGATAGACGTATGTATGTGTGTATCTATGTATGAGGACTTGTGAGCTGTTATTGCATTAAAGACGGCGAGCTTTACGGGTTTTATATTCATTGTATTTGAAAAATCTCTTCATCTCTGCCCATGGAAAGAAGGTTTTGCTTGCATCAATTACGCAAAATGAAATGAAAGAACAACAAAAAAAAACAACAAAAACAGCGATATAGAATGTGAAAATGTATTCGAGCCATGAATACGATTCCAAGCAAATGTATCGTACGAGCAGAGCGTTGGTATGACATGGAAAGAAGTGATGGTGCGAGTACATATTCTTTTGTTGTATGTAGTTTTTTTTTGTTGCAATAATGAATAAACTTGTACGGTTGATTGTTCGGTTGGTTAGTTGGTTGGATGGATGGTGAATGTTTTGAATGTATTAAATGGGGTCCGTATAATGCGCAACGCCTTAATGGCAACGTCAAATTTTCTGGCAAAACAGGGTAACGATACCCGACCACTTACGTATATCATCATCATCATCAACGCACATACGGTGGTGAAGTTAGTGTGCATGTGTGTTTATTGCTGTATCCACTGCTGTGTTGTGTTTTACAAAATTTTGCTACAATAACGATACATTCTTATTGACAGTGGACTTAAAGTGCACAAAATATTTAGTGGTGTTAGGCGATATCACTACTGGTAGGAGATCTTTAACGATCTCGGTCAAATGTACCGCATTTGACGCAGTGTTATAACCAGATTTAGAAAATCGATTTGACAACATTTGTTGAGTTATTAAAATATGTGATTTAAAAAATTTATAGAATCCAGAAATTCGATATATAAGCACTTTTACAGTAAGTATAGATAAATACTTTTTTTGAAACTTTACGACAATCAACCGACTAATGAAATTTTCAGCAATCGACATAGTTTTTAGGGTTTCGTACAAAAGTGTAAACGCACCCTATTGTTTTCGCTACGCTGTCCGTCCGTCTGTTTGTCACAGGCTGTTTTCTCGAGAACCCTAACAGCTACGGACCTGAAATTTGCGCAGAATATGTACAACTTTTCCTGCTATGACAACATATATATGACAGTTGAAAATTAAAGGGTGTTTTAAAGCGAGCAACGAAAGATGTTAAAATACAATTTTCAAAGCTAGTCTATTATACAGACTATACCAATCAACACTGATATCTAAAATTAAAAAAAAATTAAAGGGTATTCTATCAGTTAATGTAATTTTGACTATGTAATTTAGACAATTTGCTGTATATTGGAAACCGTAAGATGCAAATTCTTGAAATTTAAAAAATGCTAAAACTAAAAAATTCTAAAATTTAAAAAATGTCAAAACGAGAATACGCCAAAATGAAAAAACCGTGTAAAGGAAAAAAGCACCAAAAGTAAAAAATCGCTTAAATGCAAGAAATCACTAATACTAGAAAATCGCCAGAAAACTGAATAAAATAGCAAAAAAAATCGAAAAAATCGCCAAAAACCCGAAAAAACACAAAATCGAAAAAAGGCGCCAAAACAAAAAAAAAATCTAAAACTAAAAATATCGTAAAAAAACGAAAAAAAGCCGCTTAAAACCTAAAATATCAATGAAACAAAAAAAAAAAACCAAAACTAAAAACACGCCAAACTAAAATAAAATCCAAAAACCGAAAAAAGCTAAGACGAAAAAGTACCAAAACGAAAAAAGCACTAGAACTAAATATAAATCGTTTAAACTAAAAATATCGTAAAAAACGAAAAAATAAAACAAAAACCGAATAAATCGATAAAACGAAAAAACAGCGCCAAAACTAAAAAAAAAAATCGCTAAAACTTAAAAAATCGCCAAAAACAAAATATATCGCCTAAAAATGAAAAACATCGCTAAAAGATAAAAAATCGCCGAAACGAAAAAAATCGTCAAAACTAACAAAAAGCTCCAAACAAAAACCTCGTAAAACACCGAAAAAACCATTAAAACGCAAGAAAAACGCCAAAACCAAAAAAAATCGCTCAAACTAAAAAACTAAAAATGAAAAACATGGCAAAACAAATAAAAAAATTCTTAAAACAAAAAAAAATTACCAAAACTAAAATAATCGCCAAAACGGAAAAACTGCCACAACTAAAAAATCGACGAAACATCGTCAAAAACCGGAAAAAATAGCCAAAACGGACAAAAGTGGACAAAACCCAAAAAAAATCGCCAAAACGAAAAAAATATCGCAAAAAAAAATATCGCCAAAACATGAAAATATCGTCCAAACTAACAAAAAAACATTAAAAAACCGCTAAAACGCAAGTAAATGCCAACACTAAAACAAATCGCTTAAGCTAAAAAACTTAAAACGAAAAACAACGTAAAAAAACTAAAAAAATCGCTAAAACTAAAAAAACGCAAAAAACAAAATATATCACCTAAAAACTAAAAAACCACCATTAAACAAGGTTGATCGTTTGATTGAATAAGCATACACGTTTTATTAGAGTTTATTAACAACAAATTACGATTCATGAGAGATTAAAAGGGGATCTTGTATTGGAAAAAATACGAATTATCGAGATCAAAGTGAATGGAATTTCTCCGATTTAACGAGATTTTTTAAAAGCGCCGCTAGTTTTTTATGAATTATCGCCATTTGCGATTTATCGAGCAAATAATCGTCGTAGAATCACATATTCATATCATAACAATTTATTCTCTACCTAGGTATAAAGCAAATTAATTTTTTTTGTTTCAATTTTCAATTGTTAGCACTTTCGTCCCACTGTATAATATTTTAACTGTTGTATTCGTAATCCATTAATGAATTATCAAAACGAAAAGTAAATAGATCTCGCCCAGCTGAACATAATGTGGCAATAATAATACAACACAACAATAACGTCAAAGGATATAATAAATATAGCAAACATACACTGAATAAACACATATGTACATACATACACACTTTCTTCAATACTAGTCAGCTGTCACACTGTTGGTTGCCACTGACTAAACGACTGTCAAACGAGCTATAACAGCTTAAGAAAAACAACACTGAAAGTATAAACAAATATAACTCAGCGAAACTACACTCCATCTATTTTAAACGTCAGTCGTCGTTAGTCATATCATCATATTTAATAGCTTACACACACTGTTACAAAAACATACAGTTATAATAAGATGTTGTTGTGAATTAAAAAAACATTTCCAAAAGAAAGAGAAAGAATTACTGTAAAATTTTTGTAGTGTAAAAGAGACTTGAAAAAGAGTAGTTGTCGTTGTTGTTGAGATTTTAATACAGCTTGTTATGTTAGCGGAAGGGTATATATAAATTGCAAATGGCGTCGAGTTAGACAAGGATGGCTAGCTACCGTAAAATTTTTCTTGGTAAAGCGAGTGCAAATAAAAGCAATGAAATATCAATGACTGACTGAATGAAAGAGTGAGTACTGAATGATTTGTTAACGCCTCCTTTTGTATCTTTCTATTGTTGGGCTGCGTTTGCATCCATTTTAAAATACTCAGATTGTATCTACAATTGGAACGGTGATGAGTTAATTTAAAATTTGAGCGCATCGCTGCTTCATTGATACTACACAGGTTTTAACGTCATTGTCTTTTATCGTAAAAATTGTGAGTGTGTGTGTTTGTGATTGTTGTTTTGTTTGAATAGTGAGAAAATATTTGTGTGCCTGTTTTTGTTGGACATTTTTCCTTTTCTGGTTTGACTTTATTCATAACTCGTCCGCCGTAATCATCTCGCGCACAATAACGAAGACACACATATCTTCACAGTTTCATGATATTCCATAAATATTTATTGTTGTTTGGTCAATTTCATTGTTCTGTTAAAAAATCATCAGCAACATCAATGGTCGGTCGACCGCGCTACCAGTAGTTAGGTTTCGATAACAGCAATGTATCGTTTACAACGGTTCGGGACAAAAGCGTGAAAAATAAATACAACAAAAAAGGAAGTGTATTAAAATAAAAAAGCTCAAGGAAAAAAATCCAATTCGCAGAAGAAGAAAAATATTAAGCAGCTCAAAAAGAAAATAGTGGGAATAGTGAATTTTTAACAATAACAACAACACAGATTTACAACACCCTGCCTGGATGTTGCCAGTTTGGTTGGTTATTTGGCTGACTAGGTGGTTGACTACTCCTCATACATACTACACACACACACTCACTTACAAACATATAAATATTTATAGTAGTAGTATCAGTGTCAATTCATAGTATTGCTCATTGGCATTCAGCCACTTGGAGCTAGTTAGTTATAATACCCCGTCTAAAGTAGAAATCACTGCGCGTCTTGAACTTATAAAGCAAATGACTGCAAACCTGCGGCCAAATGCGGAATCTTGTGATTCCCTGTTTTGGAGTATAAATTTAATAAATGCAATTCCAGCTTAACTAATGGACTGTGATCCAACCAGCAGTGCTGGTGAATATACATACACACACGTACATATAAGCTCACATATATAAACATACCTATACATACAGAACATTTATACATTACAAAGATGATGATAATAAAGCAACTGAAATCATATCATTCATTAGCCAGTTTAGCTAAAACCGTTTAAGTGTGTAAAACCTAAATTATTACAATCACAAAAAAAATATATAAATTGAAAAAATATCTCAATAAATGCAATTTAAGTGTAAAAAGTTTCAAAACAAAAAAATAAATAAATAAATAACTTTGGTGGAAAATATTTATGAAAAGGCCTTAGCCGAAAGAAATAAAAAAGTTTAAAAAATAAAAAAAAAATCTCTCAGTGTTTTCAGAAATAGAAAAGTGTAAAAAACGCCACTTACAATTATCTGTGTTCCGTGTATAGTATGCGAATTTGTTCACAGTGGATTCAACGAATAAAATGGCCGTTGGACCGACGGAGGGCAAGCAACAACCTCCAACAGAAACCTTCTCACCCGCACCGCATCAAATTATAGCACCTAGCCCGATATTGGCTGTACCGACGCTTGCCTTTTCCGCTGCCCAAGTGGAGATTGTTTGCAAAACATTGGAGGATTCTGGTGATATTGAACGTTTAGCCAGATTTCTCTGGAGTTTACCAGTGGCCTTGCCAAATATGCATGAAATTTTAAATTGTGAAGCTGTGCTCAGGGCCCGCGCCGTTGTCGCATATCATGTTGGAAACTTCAGGTAATTTCTAAAAATAAAGATAAAATGGAGGATTCATGTTTAAAAAGAAGAGAAGAAACTAATTTTTAACTTGTATGCAAGAAGGCGACTAACTGCCTTATTTTTAAACAACAAACGTTTTGATTGATTTTCAAAACTAATAGATTTTTAACTTCCCATAATGAAAATGGAATGGGATGATTTCATCTCAATTTTCGAAAGTCAAGTTTTCATCAGATCTCGACAAATTGGGGTCCAAAAAGCTGATCTGGCTGTTTTTTCGATGATGTACGTATGGATGTATGTATGTGTGTGTGTTTCAGTGAGTCTATAACTAATACATTTTTATCATGATAAATGTCAAATCGTTATCAAAATAAAAATTTATCAAGGGCCGAGTCGTCGCTTTCGATATCGAGCTGATTCGATCGAGTTTTCTTAGTTTGAGATTATGACAGTCGACATCGAACAATGTGTTTATATTGTTCGATAGCGAATTCCATAATCTCAAACTAAGAAAACTCGATCGAATCAGCTCGATATCGAAAGCGAAGATTCGGCCTCAGGTATAGACTGCATTTATTAGTGTTATTGCAGTGTTTTGACGATTTCGTCAGAGCTCAAGCTCAGAGAAATTTGTCTTGATAAAAAACGTAAACAAACTGTTTGACGTTTTAATTTATTTTCAAAAACTAAAATTTTTACAACATTTTTACAAAAAAAATATATGCAAATAAAAAAAATTTATGAATGCTTTAATTAAGTAAAAGCAGTTTAATAAAAAAATTTGTGAAATAGTGCATGAATAGTGAAAAACTACCTTCACGACGACAAACAAATTGTGAGTTATCATAACAAAAAAACCACAACGTCTTCGCATGTATGCTTGCTCTAACAAAAATTTGACAACGGCCTTGCCGACGTTTTGTTATTTGTTATGATAGATTTTTGTCAGGTATAGACAGCAGGTAAAAGTATGTAGCACACTCATAACACTCATAACACCGAAATTTACAGCCATTAGTTAACTAGTGATAATGGTTTAAAAACTAAGTCGATTGCTGAGAACTTCAATCAGTATTTGATTTATTTGCTCGAGAGATATCGTTGTCGAAAAATTCCGAAAACAGTGCTATTATGTAATTACCAGTGCTCGGACTTTCATGCAGAGGCATGTTTTTTGTGGTGGTAGATAAAGAGGTATTGACTAATTATCTATGCGAAGCATCAAATTTTTGCATATTTTGGTGTTAAATGCATATTTTTGCATATTTTGGCAATAAATTCATATTTTTGGAATTATAAAAATTTTTTTAGCGCATATTTTTCAAATGAAATTTATTTGCTGGAGTTTACGCAATTGTCGATATGCAGCATGTCGTTGGTGCTTTACCAACTCATCAGTAGACTTCAAACACAATTTTAAACAGTTACAAACCCTTTATCTTATGTACAAACTTTTAAAAACCAGTTGAGAATTTACAAATAACTACATAAATGATTTAAAAAAAATAAGTATAGTAGGCTTTGAAACTTATGCAAAACCCAGCAAATAATTTTTATTCGATATGAATCTATTTTATTTTTCTACACCTTCATACAATTAGAAATCCATCGGATAACAATAAAAGTACCTATAAGGCAAAATGAAAAATAAAATCGAAATTAAACCTTTATGAAATTTATTTGACATATTGTCATAATTTTATTTTAAATGAAATTTATTTGCTGGAGTTTAAGCAATTGTCTATATGCAGCATTTCGTTGGTGCTTTACCAACTCATCAGTAGACTTTAAACACAATTTTAAACAGTTACAAAACCTTTATCTTATGTACAAACTTTTAAAAACCATTTGAGAATTTACAAATAACTACATAAATGATTTTCAAAAAATAAGCATAGTTCATATATTTTTTAGTAATTTATATATAAAATACATGAATTTTTTCATTCCCAGTATGAATTTAGCTTTCAATAAATAAATTTATGAAATCAAAGTTGCTTTGAAAAAAATTTCCAATTTTTTTGTCGACAAATTCTTAAATGCTTTTCTATTTATATAAAGTAAAAATACAATTAATACCAAATAGTCTGTTTGGCAGAAAGAAAAGAGTTGTGCCTAGTACAACAGACTATACAAGTTCAATACTGAATTTTTAAAGAATTTATGAATTAATTTATGTAAAAGTTCCTAGCTGAAATGAAAATAATTTGGAAAAAAGTATCATGTTAGATTCATAGCATTTATGAAAAAATTCCTTGGATATAAGTAATACTTTTTTCTCTGTAGGTAAATCCATATTTTTGTGCATGTTTTTCATTTTTAGGTGCAATTGTTAAGCGCTTAAAATCAATTTTTAGTTCCATGAAAATCCCAGCCCTGCTAATTACGCTTTTTAGAACTTTAAAAGCTTCGTCGAATGCTGCAAATTTAAGGTTAAGTGGCTGAAGAGGTATTGTTATCGAAATTTTGAAAGAATCTCTTTTTTAAATCACTCCAAAAGTCTATGGATATTTTAGCGCTTTGCGTTTGAAATTAGCGACAAGTTCCACGGATGGCCTGCAAACTCAACCGTATTTCACATTTTTTGTTATGGTTTTTTGTTCTTTGTGTAATTTTTTAGCAAACATCATAATTAGCTATACCGAAAAAATCAAGCCGCAAGGGAGCCTCAACGAATTCCCAATTTGTGTACAAAAAAGTTTTCGTTGGCAACTCTAGTTTTCAACTATTAAACACTAAATTGTAAGATTTGGTTATGCGAATTTCACTGGGGCTAAATGTAGATCGTGAGGAAACCTTTACCAAAAAAAACTCATAGAAAAACTAAAGATATTGTTCACAGAAAAAATTATCATCAAAAAATTTTCAAACAAAACTTTGGCTAAAAATAAATTTCATTTTCAGTAAATGTGCTTTACATAATCAATGAATTGTTTGTTTGACTCTTATTTAGCACGTAAACACTAAAAACAACATCAAAAACTGTGTCGTAAAAAAACAAGCCCGATGAAGACATACACACAAATAACAACAACAACAATGATAGCAAAAGGAATGCGTTTATACCAAGTTTGTTTACTGAAGATTTTTGAGTGAATCAATTAGTTAATGTCGTTGCATTAATTCTCATTCATTTTTTTAAGTCTTTAGATAAACATCCAGACTTGAACACATTTAACAAAGTGAAATTTCATAAATCCCTAGTCGATGATGATGATAATGACCCAGAAAAAATTTTGTGTGATATATTATAAAAAATCCAATAAATATTTTTGTTTGATTAAGTAAACTATTTTGATTAATATTTGTTATTATTTTTAGAATAATTGTTTTATAAGTTGAGACAAAATTAAAAGTAAATTGTTTTGTTTACAATTTGTAAATATTTTTAGACAAATTGTTTTATAGAGTTAAACAAACAATTTGTTCACTGAAGAAACACACTGTTTCTTTCAATGAAATTGTTGAGATATTTTTGTCTAAATTTATATATTTGCTTGTAGGTCCGTTCCCAGACAAAATATTTACTATTTCATTGAATTCCTTTACAGAAAATGAAATTTAGTTTTTTCTGTGTATCAAATTTTTATTTAAATAAATAAAAAGCTTAAACAATATCAAAGTTTTAACATGATCTCAGTAACCAATAATGTCTTTTTAATTTCTTACTTTATACCAATACCACACTGACGGGCTTTTTCCCCATTCTAAATTGTAGTTGTAAGAATGTATTTAGAAAACATATGTAAAAATAACAAAAAACTATGTATTGAATATAGTGTGATGTCAAACAAGTGTTTTTTGGCCGGATGCTGCCATGTTTTATTATTAGTGACTTTTTGCGAATTGCTAAAATTTAGTTTTTAAATTTATAATAGCACTATTTCCCAAAATTAATATTTTACTTATCAGTAGACTATTTCCCTTATCAGTGATATATTAATTGTTTTTTATTAAAGACACATTGAAAGATATTTTTGTTTTGATTTACACTCTATAAAGTATTTTACAATTTTAAGGACCGATCCGAAAGTATTAAGCGAAAATAAAAAACTCGACAATTTATGCAAAAATTGACTTTAAAGCAAAAGCTAATCGGAATTTTTATTGTGATTTCAGAATACAGTAGACAAAAACCTTGGCTATTTTGATTTGTAAAACCTTCAAAAAGCTTTATAAAACAAATTTTATATGAAAATTAGTTCTATAAGGCTTTTGTAAACCTTTAGTAAGCTATTATAAATAGAATCCTCATACTTTATAAAACATTCTATAATTGTAAAGCCCAGTTAGAAAATACTAAGCGAAAAAAGTGGGCAAATGGTTAAAAATTAAAGTGTCAACTACTTACGAAGGCAGAATGTTCCTACAAAATAATTATAAAAATCTCTGATTATATTATGAACAAATTCATCATAGCAGAGTTTTGTTAGCAAGACAGCAGTACATTAATGGAATTCAGTGTTTGGTGAACATGGTCTTGCGAAAAAGCAAATGCAAAATATCGTAGCTTTTTATAAAATCCACCAACAAAATACACAGATTGCAAACAAAATGCTACGATACTTTTCACTTGTTCTTTTGCAGGACCCTTTGTAGCAAACACTGAATTTCGCTATAGATAATGGCGGTATTCATGTTTGGTGTATCGGTGATACTTCAGATTTTCCGATACATCGGTATCGGCGATATTTTACTGTCGATACAACGATACTTTAACAAATAATTTTTTTAACCAATAATTTATTTTTTGTAAATTTTACCATGAATTCAAAATCAATTCGTTGATTTTTAAATCTTATTCGCAGCAAAAAAAGACACTCCAAAAAAATCATGAAAATGTAGAATTTGTGATTCGTAAGTAGTGCAAATTTGGATCATTTCTAATTAGTTTTACATATGCTTGTCATTGCAAGAAGTTCTCTTTTTCGATTACCAATCACCAAATTGGAAGCGATATTAGAATAAATTTCTTTTTCGGCGTTCTATAATGATTTTGGTCAAGGAAAAAGGACGGCAAATTACTCATTTTCGCAACTCTGTTTCTTTATATGCGAATTTAAACGCGACACTCTATTTTCATATAAATTTAAGTGAATAAATACAAACTTTTAGAAGGATTTAACAATTAGCTTTTAAGTTATTTAAAAGAATATTAGTTGATGAATGTCCTTTAAAATATAGATTTCTTAAAAATCATGGCGAATATTTTTTAAAATTATAAAGGAATTAAACATTTTTGTATGATTTAAATAAATTTTTACTTGCTTTTCAATTAAATATCTTTATATTTTTAATACAGATTCTTTGGAAGCAATGAAAATGCAGTTCCTTAAAAATTACTTCCAATTTTTTATACTGGGTTAATATCAATTTTAAATATTAATAATCTCTTACACTGTAATTGAGTGTAATAAAAAAATTACCCTACTTGAGTTTTGTTAACTTAAACTTGAACTCTATTTCAATATGCGTATCGGTATCGCCGATATTTCTTTTTGAGTATCGATATCGTATCATCAAAAAGGCGTATCGTTACATCCCGAGATCAAATGATTTTGCGAAAGAGCAAATGCAAAATATCGTAGCTTTTATATATAATCCAACAACAAGTGCACAGAGTTGCAGTGTTTTATGACGCCTACCCGACTAGAAATTTTCATGGAAACCAATTTGGGATCTAACTGGGAACCTTATTGCGATGTAACGCAGAAACGTATTTATTACCCGATAGGTTTCCTGTTGGGAAATATCAAAATCTTGCAAAAATTAGCTAAAATCGGAAAAATAGCAAACTCTAATATTGAATTCAAATTGCTTAAGCTATACAGGAGACAAAAGTAAGAAAGAATCACCTCTATTGAGGATGCTAAAATACGATTAAAAATCTGTGTTAGATTTTTCCAACAAGTTTCCAATAGTTTCCAACTTGGGAAGAACTTATGTTACCCGACTAGAAATTTTCATGCAAACACATTTGGGATCTAACTGGGATCCCAATTCCGATGTAACGCAGAAACGTATTTGGGACCCGATTGGTTTGATGTTGGGAAATATCAAAACCTTGCAAAAATTTGCTCAAATCGGGAAAATATCAAACTCTAATATTGAATTAAAATTGCTGAAGCTATCCAAGGGATAAAAGTATGTAGCAATCATCTCTTTTGAAGATGAGAAAAATATACGATTAAAGATCTGTGTTTGATTTTCCCAACAAGTTCCCAATAGTTTCCCATTTGGGAAGAACTTGTATTAAGGCATTAATTTGGATATGGGCTGTCCCAACAAGTTCCCGATCAAATCACAAATGCGATAACCCTTTCGGGTGTGCCACATGAATTCCCAATCGGACCCCAATATGAGTATTGGGAAAATTTCTAGTCGGGTAAGTCTCTAATTTGTAAATGGGCTATCCCAACAAGTTTCTGATCAGATCCCAAATGTGATAACCCTTTTGGGGTTGCCACATGGGTTCTCAATCGGTGCCCAATATGAGTATTGGGAAAATTTCTAGTCGGGTATATTATGGGAAAAATTACAAAAAGAGCTTGAATCAGTTTATCTTCGACAGAAGTTGGCCAATGTATTCCTAGATTTCCTAGTCGAACATCTTTTGAGACTGATTCCGTTTTTCCTCGGCGTTTCTTACTGCTCGGAACGTATTGGTCATCTGTGGGTATCGCTTTCAAACTTTTGCGGTTTACAGTTGGATTATTCAGAGTCAACAGGCCCATAGCTATAGAGCGTCTAAACTCTAAAAGAGTTACTTTTTAACAGGACTGACAGTAAATTATGTAAGAGTTAATAAATGTCATCTCCAATAGGCCCCAGAAAATTCGGTGCCATCCATTTCGTCGATTTTCGGTCAAAACCGTACGCACTTCAAATTGATCAGCGTGATCAACTCCGCCCATAAACGAATTATTGTCCTTGATAACCGTTGGGCAGTTTATATTATTTAAATTGCCATTGCGGTCTCTCCTAGAAACAGTTGTTTGCTCAGTCCCATGATAGTTTGATGCCAAAAATATTGGTTTGTTGTTCATCCACTTAAAAAAGTTTATGCGGCTACATTACACTCTAGATTCCCAATCACCCATTTTCATTTTTTGTCAATATTTAAATTTTTAGGAGTTCCTTTGTATTGTAGCGTATTGTTTCACGTGCTAATATTTCTTCTGTTTTTAATTTTTCTAGAAGCCGGACTGATGTAAAGTAATTATCAAAAAAAAAAACTATTTTGTTTTTCCCCACTCCTTCTCAGTCATTGACAAAGCAACTCGTTCTCCAAGCCCAAATTCAGAATAATTTTTCTCTAAAGCTTCGTCCTAACCTTGATATACAGAAAATTTGTTTATGTAGTCGTTCTAGTCAGCTAAACACCACAATTTATATCCTCTTTTTATTGGCTTCATTGGATAGTACTGCTTCCTTACATTTCGACAGTTGAACAGTATCATCGATTCATCAACGGAAAGTTGTCTTGTGCCATGGTAAAACTGTTGAAATTTATCATTCAAAAGGGAAATATGCGTGAAAAAGAGCCAAATATGCCACAAAAGTTAGAGAGATGCCTTAAATATGCACCTTAAACTGAAATATGCAAAAACATGATGCAAAGAGTTATTCCTAAAGTTCTTAAAATGTTCCGAAAACTACACGCATCCACCCGACTAGAAATTTTTGCAATACTCATATTGGGGCCCCATTGGGCAAGCTTAAAAGGGTTATTCTGGGATCTGCCGCGAACTTGTTTGGATAGACCATCTACAAATTAGTGTCTTAATATAATTTCTTCCCAAGTGGGAAACTATTGGGAGCTTGTTGGGAAAATCTAACACAGAATCGTATTTGTTGCTCATCTTCAATAGAGGTGATTGTTGTCGGATCCCAAATACGTTCTGTATTACATCGCAATTTGCATCCCAGTTAGATCCCAAATGGGGTTGCATGAAAATTTCTAGTCGGGCATATATAAGATATCAGTATAATTATAGACCTGAGCATACATCGTGGTCTGTGGTATTAGTTTCCAGGTATAGTCACCACACATCATCTTTCTGAGTTCTATCACTAATACACTTTTTTGGAAGTAGCTTTATAAGCTGCAAAAAACACGTTTTTCGCGAATATCTCGAAACGCTTCTTAAAGCGCCTCACCCACTTGCAATATAATTGTGCAATTTTTCATATTGTACAATAATATCGCTATATTGTACAATAATGTCATATTAGAAGGTTGCACAATGTATTAGCCAAAATCGAAAGGTTCTTAATTTTTATTGCACAATCAAGAAAATTGTGTAATATGTTGGCAACATTGTTCATTGTTATATTGACTTTATCACTGTCAGGAAAATTGGGCAATATTTTTTCGCAATTATTGTGCCATTTATTGCATAGTTCAGGTCAAAACGAGAATAATATGTACAGTAACATGTGCAATAATATTGTATTGTGGATGGGCCGCTTAAGAAAAATAAATGAATGTCATATTCGTGCTCAGCAGCACGAATTTAACTTTAAAAAACTTATAATTTTTGAGGTGCATTTTTTTGTGGCATAGTGTTATCATATAAGTCTCCTGCGAGTTCGTCTACAGTTGCGCCGTCTACTGTAGCGATGGGCACACCAACTGGGCTTTAGAACACATTCTAGGACCAGTTTGGAGTACTTATTTGCTCATTGCATACATCAGCCAAAAGATCTCCGTCTAGTAAATGGAGTTGTACTCTTACAAAGCTAAGAAGCAGTATATTATTGGCTTATTTAATTGAACACCCGCTCGTGTTCTACCGCCCGTGAGAAGCTCATAGTTAAAAATTCTGATGTAATTTTTCACACATTCAATATTTTGATGTCAATATTTAAATTTAGTTTCTGAAGGTTATGCTATTTAAGTACTTAACAAATTTTAATGAAATAATTTTATTTTGATTGTTTATCTAAGTTTTAAAACATTCCAATACGATTTATGCAGTCTCACCGTTGACAAAAATGCTTGGAATTCTAGATTAATTTTAAAGTTTAAAAACCTTTGCAGTGCTTAGCTGAAACATTTAGGAAAAATAAGTAATGCTGACTTTAGACGACATGTTTTTTACATATGGCTTGTTAGGTGTGTGAGACATATGTAACTTCGCATGTTTGTCGAAATTGTCAATTTACAGACGGTTTATAATATTTGCTTTCACACGTACATGTGCAATTACATCTGACATAACCTCTGAGTGCTCACAACAGCAGAGTTTTTGCACAATTTTCGTAAATATATAAAGCGCTCTTTGCTTTTTAATGTTTTTTCAGCCAAACCACACTTTTGATCATTTAATACAGCTGATGTCAGATGCCTTGTCAGATGAAAATAGAACACGCTCTAATTGAAAATTTTTCATCTGACTTTGCTTCTGTAAATGTCATCTGACAATGTTTCATATGTTTCACACGGCATGTATCACTTTTGCAGTGAGAAATTTGACAAGTCAGATGTAAAATACCTGTCGTCTAAAGTCAGCAATAATAAACAAAAGTTGAGGTCAGACGAGGCAAATATTTGCCGAAATAAGAGTAACTAACGATTATATCATGTATGAGACCTTTTAACTTCTAGCAAAAGGGAATACCCACTACACTACTGATTCTACATTCATATTCATATATTTTAAAATACAATTTCAGCTAATTTTAAGTACAAAATATTTTGAGTATGTGTGTGTGTGTTATTTTTATGCATGTACTTTTTTGGTACTTATAACATAAACAACGGAAAATATTGAAAGCAACCGAAAGTCCGTATTAATGTGTACTTGGTTTTTTTTATTGAATGTTAGAATCAGTTAAAAATTAAATTGCTTAGAATTTTAAATGTTTATGCATGTAAAAATTACTGCATGGAATACTCCTTGAATAAAATATATACAATATGTATTAAAGAATTTGTAATTTCAGACAAAACATTTGTCCAAAAAATTTTTAAAATTTGTTGTTATATTCCACTATGAAAAAACCAAACTCAAACAAAAAAATTTATTGAATCATAAAATAATTGTCTAAACATTTTTTTCATAATCAGCAAAAAAATAAATAAATTTAGAAAATTTTTTTTACTGAAATGGGAACTAAAATTTTTTTTTTGTAAAATCAAACAACACATTTACTAAAAATTAAGCTGTTTTTTGTAGTTGCTTTTTAGTTTAAATAAGAGTTAAAAATAAAACATTCATTGACTCAGATAAACTATTTAGTGAATCTAAAGCGAATTTCAAACAAATGCTTGTCTGAAAAGACAACTTGAAAGAAATTTTTATGTGTAGTTACAAAGAAAAAAATTAATTTTTCAATTCAAACACTAAATTTACTGATATCAAACCAATTAAAGACAATAATAAAAATATTAAATCAGTTTCAAAAACATGTTTGTCAAAAAAACTTATCATAATTTTTTCTGTGTATGTGTTTTTGCATTTCAGCTAAAAATATGTAATTATGCATGCACACATGCCTAAAATAGTTGTGATGCTTATTTCTTCAAACATTTGTGCCGTCTAACCACATCTTACGGCTTCAATACACATTTTTTGTTTGCAATAAACATTAAGTTTATTTGCTTATTTTTTTTAATTATGCTTTAATCACTTAAAAATTGTTTTCCTATTTAACTTGTGGTAATTTGATCTTTGATCCCAAGATGTATAAGAAATCGTTCTTAAATCATTAAGTGGAATTTGCATAATGAGAATACAATGGCTGGTAATAAAAGATGAACATAATGATGAGAATGGAATGATGTTAAATGTTGGAGCTAAAGATGAAGCTAAAGCACAATTTTACTAAATTAATAAACAATGTGATTAATTTACCAATTAACATTTGCATACATTGAGTCTATTGTTAAATAATCATTTTATAATTCATTATTCATTAAAAAATTTGTATTTATAAATGAATGGTTTAAAAGAGTCGAGACCTTAGCTGTGGAAAGACTGTCTCTTGTCATCTGTAACTAACACTAGTTAACCAACCAACCGACCAACCAACTTTAAATAAAAAGCATTCTTGTGCCTGCTTAAGATGATGATGATGACGGAAAGGCTTCCGTTGATTTCATTATTTTTTTTTCCTACCAAATTTAAAAAAATGATCATGTTACACATAAAGAATTTCTTAAAAAAAAAGTAATTCAACAAAATCAAAATTAAATGAATTAAAAAATTGTGTTTAAAAATGCCAAAATTCATAAGATATTAGATTACCCATATTAATAATAAAAAACACTTATCACAATACCCGAAAAACTACAACCCAGCTAACAATTTTATCTCCATATATTATAAAAAATTTACTAAGGCTAAGGCCACACGTGCGTTCTTATATTATGTTCAATTGCTTCATTCTTTTCACGTAATATTAGAAAATCCTTAATTTATTCCAAAAGCGCCAAGAGGTGATTTTTTCAAACGCCCGTTTGGCCTCAACTCAACAGCTTTTATTACGACATTAACTGTCTGGTTTTTTTTTAATAAAATTTAATATTGGGAATTTATGTTGAAAGCAAAAACATTGATGTTCTCAATATAAATTCTCAAAGGAAAAACTTTATTTCAGCATCAAAAACAAGTAGCATTCTAAGCCTTAAAAATTGTTACGAGCCAGATTTATAACAAGTTAAATTTGCTATAAGCTTTTTATAAACAAATATTTTATCTACATCGTTCACAGAAAAAAAGATTTGTAAATACAAATAATTTGCTTGTTATATCAATTAAATAATTAATTGATTATAACCTACAACGATTTTTGTAAATACAATTACGAAATTGTAAGTTAAAAAGAAAATCGGAAAAATATTTTCAATTAAATATATCAACAAATAATTGTTTGACAAAAAAATTTTTTTGTCAGATTTCAAAATTATTTCAATTAAATTTATTGTTATATTAACAATGTGAATTTTTGAATTTCTGAAAAAATTTTGATTATCACAATTGTTATATTAACAATATTTTTTTTATACACAACCAAAAGCCTCGAAGTGATTTTTTGCTTGTCTGCGAAAAACACTAAATGTCTTTGGGAGGAATCGAACCGTCGATCTATGAACTAATAGACTGGTGTTCTTACCTCTCAGCTACTGAGCAATACGTTATTAAATACGCAAATAATGAATACACACAAAACTTGATTTCTTATGTTTTTTCCATATGTGTGCATTCCGTTATGATCAGAGCTCGGACTTTCATTCATATGCATGTTTTTTGTGGTGATAGATAAAGAGATATTGACTAATTATCTATGCGAATCATCAAATTGAAGTAGTTTGCCATCGATTTGTAGTTGCATATTTTGGCAATAAATGCATATTTTTAGAGTAATAAAAAATTTTTTTAATGCATATTTCTCAATTAAAAAAAAAAATATTAATAGGCCTATTATGAATGGCAACTGAGCCTCAGTTGGGTTTCCAGTTGCTGAAAATGATACTACTGATGGCAACTGAGAGCTATCAATTTCAGTTGTTATTTAGTGCCTTTCTGGCAGTTGCTGACTGGCAACGCAACTAAAGTTCGGTTGCATTAAATAATAGACCAAATTATGTTTGCTCTATGTTTTTTTCTATAACAATGATAAAAAATTAAAAAAAATATTTTCATATCATTTTATTATTTTATTTTTAGATGCATTTTTTAAGCGCTTTAAATTTGTTTAAGGCCTTAAAATTTGTTATCACTTACTATCACTAAGAACATTTTTTTTATCACTCACGCTCACGCCTTCTCACATGTGATAATTCTGAAGCACTCCTTTTCTAGACCCTATTAATTTGTTTAATCGTGCATTAAACAAATTTTTGTTTTAATCAGGATTTTATAAAAACTTTAGATTTTTGATTTCTCCCCATCCAGTGAATATTTCCGATTTTAGTGTGTTGAGTTACCTGGATAAATTGCAAATACATATTTTCAGCTGAAATATTCCAAATTCGGAAGATAATTTATTGTCCTAGAGCACTGTAATGGTGTTATATCTATAATCTGCTATAATTTTTTTTTGGAAATCCTAATGAAAAAATACTTTATAGTTCTATTAGTTTAACTTAAGGTAACGTCAATATTTCGATTTAATCTACCTAATAGACCAATTTATGAAAATTCTATTATTCATCAAAAAACTATTCACTTTCGACATTATCTTCCATATATTAAATGTTAGAAGCTATAAGTTCTTCCCTGCAAAAACGCGACTACTCCATGCACGCATGCATAGAGTACTCCACAAGACACCAGGAGTAGTTACAAAGTGGTCCAAATGTATGCAATAAACATGGTTCATTTAACATTGCGATGTCCTAGAACTAGACTATGTAGTCCAGCTTTGCATTACATCGGCCTACCCCAAAAACTATCCGTATAGGAGGCTAGTTTTGAAACTAGTCCATGTCACTACTTGATGGAGCACTAAAGTGTTCGTGTTTTAACGATTGGTTATGTTATTTGAAATCGTCAAAACGCAAACACTTGTCGCTTAACTACAAACTCTTGTTTGCAAATGACATGGTCCATGACTGCATTACATAGGACCATGTTGTAACTACTCCATTTAAACTAAAATGGACCACGTGGTCCAATAATTTTTTCAGGGTTATTACTGAAATCTTCATTTGAAATTTACACTTTATTCAATGCAAACACTCCCTACTTGTTAACTCATTTAGAAACCGCATGGAAAACATATTATAACGTCTTGTAAAAAATGTAAACAGACCAATTATCAATATTAAGTTTTTTAGTTTAGGCCAGTTTGCCTATAGTGCACTGTTGCTATGGCTCGGTTGCTTGTGAACATTACTTACTGCCTGTTTTTACAAATAAAATAATTTTTTTTTTACGGAATTTATATTAAAACAAGAATAAAAACTCAAATTAGTTTTTGTTTTCAATTCAAAGTCCGAAACCAAAATTTTATATTTTATTTACAAAAGAGGCAACAGACCTTTTCACAATATACAACTAAAAGTCCACGTTTCCTTTTAATTGTACATTGTGAAGAGGGTCAAAAATCTTATTTATACAATTCATGACTGGAAATAGAATACGAGAGCTAATTATTACTCCAACAATAATTTAATTTCACCGTGACCGGCAAATTGGAATGCATCCCTGATCATATGATGTGCTATTGAATTTCTTCATCAACAAATATAAAACACCAATAAAAATTTAAAATATTAGAGTGGTATTTTTTACTAGTTGTATAAACCGCCTTTCGGTAGCATTCATACACTAATAGAATTTTGCTTCATAAAACCAATGAATCAATTTCATAAGCTTTTTTTCATTAATCCAATGACAATTTCACAAATCCAGTTTCATTAAAATACAACCAGTTAAAAGTTTCATTAAAATTCAATCAATCTCTCACTCATTAGTCTCTCTCTCTCTCTCATTGGATTAATGAATTTTTTTCACAATATTAATGAAATTTCCATTGGATTTGTAATATTTTCATTGGCAATATGTGATATGCCTGATTGTTTATAAAAATGTATTAGTACTGAATTCATTGCTTGGATTAATTTCTAAAGGTCATATGCTTAACGAAAAATTAGCATGAAATTTGCATAAATGACGAAATTTAACTGGATCTTATCGAATTATTCCATATAATTTGGTATCAGAAATCGGCATAGAATATAAAAATGAGCCACAACTAAAATTGAATAGAAAAACTTGCTAAAATCCAGTGCAATTTCGTCACTTATGCTAACTTCATGCCAAGTTTTAGTTATGCATACTGCCGCAGATTTTTACTTTCATCTTATATACATATTTATAACAAATAATAAAATTTATTATAGCTTTTGATAAATAACAAACGAAATTATTCATTTTCTAATAAACCTTCAATTTGTGTTTACATTTCTTTAACAAACTTCTGCCAGTGACAGCTAGACAAATTTCTATTGAAAAGAGAAAAAATAAATCAAAATCAATAAATTTAAAAGTGTTTTTTTTTTTCTTCAAGACCCTTTATTCCCCACAGAGAAGTTATTTATTTATTCATTATTTAAGGTGTTATTTTCGTCTTACAACCGGGGTTGACAATTATGGGGGTGTTTATTTCTTTTCACAATTTATATTTATGTTTGTTTAAAAAAAGTTAATACATACTTTATATTACATATTGTTACTTTATTTTCCTTTTTTTTTGCTTACAGGGAGCTTTATGCAATAATTGAAAATCATAAATTTACAAAAGCTTCGTATGGCAAATTACAAGCCATGTGGCTGGAGGCCCACTATATTGAGGCTGAAAAATTAAGGGGACGATCGTTAGGTAAGTTTGAACAATTTATTTCGAGCTGACATATTATAAGTTTATAAAAGGTGACAATGCCTTTCTCTTTATTTAAGTACAATTATTTAATCGATGTGGCTAAATAATAATAAAATATGTTATACTTTAAAATGGTAACTTGACAACGACTGCTTAACCATATTTGTGACAAAAAGTTCTAGTTCCAAAAATTTGTCAAGCGGCATCAGTTTTTCATTTCACTCACAGTTCAATATGATATAGAATATTTTTCAAAATATGGTCCACGTAACAATTTTTATTGCCAGCAATTGCCAAATTTCATATTGGAGTTTGGCAATTGCCGCAATAAGTATTGCTACGTGGAGACGTAGGGTTACTGACACGATTAGCAAAAGTGATCAATAAACTGACTTGTACCCTTTTCAGACATGGATTTTTAATTAAGACAATTTGATTTTAATTGAGCATATAAATTTAGTGCTCACACATAGTAAATTTAGCTTACTCAATTAGCATTTGACCTCTCAATGGTGTAATAAGTATACAGGTGGCCGCATAAGGGCAACGAATACAACAATAAAACAAAAACTAGATAATTGTTGTCAAAAAAATTCAAGTATTTGACGTAACTTATGCACAAAGTTACCAGAGCAAAATGTAATCATCTGACATTATACTGATGATTGAAATGTTTTACAAATGCGAAGACAATTTTCGACATACCCAGAGGAGAAAATTCTTAAACCTGCCCAAAAGCCGGCTATGCAAACCATCTTTACCCTGCAATACCATTTTCCATGGATTTTATTTGAATTTTTATGGACATTATATCTTTTTCAAAAGTACATAATTGAAAATTTTAAATCTCTCAATAAACTGAGAATAAAATATATCCATGCTTGTGGAAAATTTTTAAAAAATTTAGGAAAAAATTCATTAGAGTAAATTCAAAATCGGAAAAAAATTTTTTAAATTTTCGATCACAAAACAGATTTTTTTGGTGTTTTGTAAATAGGCAATTAACATAAAAAAAGCAAAAATATGCAGGAAAAACAACAAAATATGCCATAAAAATTAGAAAAATTACCTAAATATACGACTATGTGTGAAATATGTAAAAATATGCTGCAACTAACTAGTGGTTAATATTATTACAATTTTTTTTTATAAGACCAGCACTCAGGGGATGACCCCGGCATTGTGCCGGAATTAGGAAAATTGCTTGTGGGAAGGAAGATATAGGGAGTAGTGTTTATGGACATTCGATTTGAACCTTCCAACATTGAAAGTGGCGGGAAAGACCTCTGCAGGAAGCTTATTCCACATACGAACTGTTCGGCCAAAGAACGAATTCTCTCTGTAATGCGTAGTGCGATTTATTTGTGTATCGACCACAAAGGGATGTGCTCTTAATCAAGAACGTGTTGTTCTCAAAAAGAGCGGGTTTCGGGAACAAGTTCCCTGATTTCATTAGAGCATATTCCATTGTAGTAGCGATAAAACAACGAAATACACATCACATTGCGTCGATGCTCCAGCGAGTTAATAGAGTTGGCTACCCCCCTGTCGCCGATGAGCTTCTTCGCCCTCTCTTGTACGCGGTCGAGTAACTTCAAAATAGGCTTCGAAGCACCGGCCCATTAATGAGAGTTGTATTCCATTTTCGGTCGGATGTAGATGGGTAGATGGTATAAACATTAAGGAGATCAGATGGAGTGAAGTACCTTTTACACCGTTTAAAAAAACTGAGGCACTTGAATGCATCTTTTGAGACTTGAAAAATGTGATCAGTCCATCGAACGTCACACTGAATTTTCATGCCAAGAACATCAAGAGCATCTGATTCTCCAATATTTACACCATTCATAATTACAGATGGAGCAGCAAATTCGGTCATGCGTCTGCGCGTGAGCATACAGCACTGGGTCTTACGAGCATTGAAATCGACCCTATTTGCACGACCCCATTCAGAGATTGTTACGAGATCGTTATTAAGTGTAACATTCATAGCTTGCCTCATGGCCCCAATCTCCGACAGGCTTGGCCTAGCATTGAATGAATATGAATGGCAAATGCTGCTATCATCTGCAAAAGAGTAGATAGGATTGAAAGTTTGACATAGAAGGTCATTAAGAAAAATAAGAAATAGGATAGGAGAAAGAACGCAGCCTTGTGGTACCCCTAAATTAATCTTGAACTCGTTTGATGAGATCCCTTCTATAACAACTCGTATAGAGCGATCCCTGAGAAAGCTCGATATAAATCGAGAGTAGTCATTACCGACACCAAAAGCAACAAGTGTTGATAAAAGTGCACCATGTCACACTCTATTAAACGCCTTAGAGATATCCAGAGCCATCCACCTTACTCTCGCCGAAATAGAGTGACACCATTTTTCCGAAAGGAATGCCAGCAAGTCACCCGTAGAGCGTCCTCTACTTAACAGCTGCATAGAAATACACTAACACTGCCAAAGGGAGTCTCAAGGTCAAACTCCTGCAGTAAGGTCGTAAGTTTGTTGGTTGGTGCTGTGTTGCCGTGTTTTTGAATTGAGTGAGTATTTCGGCGTTGCCGTTTTTTATTTTTGTCGGGAACTTCTGGGATTTAGGGGATTTTGTGTCCAGTTTTTCGGGACTCAGACCCGGTTCGTCTCGGATTTTGAACCCGGGTTTTTTGAAGAAAAAAAACGGTTTTTCGGTTTTACCAAATTTGTTGCTGAACTTGATGCGATATTTGGCTGACGGTTTATTGACTGCGTTTGTCTTTGACTGTTGGTTATTTTGCTGTTTAACTGCGGTAATTCCAACTATTTTGTACGGGTATATTATTATTATTTTTACTTTTTTTATGTTTGTACACGCATAACTCTGTCAGTTGTGAACCGATTTTTAAAGTTCGTTTTTTGTTGGAAAGGGTTTGCCTGCAGCTTGGTCCCATAACTTTTTTTCGAAAATCGGATGGGGAAAATTTGCTCCCCCCCCCCCACTTCCATAACTCTGTCATTTGTAAATCGATTTTCAAAATTTTTGTTTTATTTGAAAGGGTTTGACAAAAATTGGTCCCAAAATTTTTTATCGCAAATCGGAGGGGAAAATTTTCTCCACCCCCATGAATGACTCTGTCATTTGTGAACCGATTTTCAAAATTCTTGTTTTGTTGGAAAGGGTTTGACAAAGATTGGTCCCAAAATTTGTTTGTCGAAAACCGCAGGGGGAAATTTTGAGTAAGATTGTAATAACGCGGTGTGAGCTGTGTATGAGTGTATTAGTGTAATCATACGGAGGACAAGAAGTACAGAGAAACTTAGTAGCTGCATAGAAATACACTAACACCATATAGTGCGCAATAGTAGTAGTAGCTACTAATTTTCACTAATTGTCGTACATTATGTTATCGTAGGCAAATAAAAACAAATAAATAAAATGAATACAAAAACATTTAATTTTAATAACTTTTGAAAAGATTTTTTGCGCTTTTAATAAGAAATTTACTAAAACAAAGCAAAATAAGGAAAAGAAAAAACTAAACTTGTCAAACTTAAAGACTTCTTCGTCTTTGAGATTGTCATTCATACTTAACAGCTGCATATAAACACCATCTAGTGCGCAATAGAAAGCTACTAATTTTCACTAACATATAATTGTGCTAGCGCTGTACAGTTCGAAAACCATTGCTGTAAAATAACTACATGCGCTACATTTCAGTAAACAGCTGATTAATAGCTTGTCGACCGCAACAAATACAAAATAATGAAATATTTTACAAAACACCAAAAAAATTATAACTCTGAACATAAAAAAAAAATGTTTCATTACTAGATGTTTACACATCTCACCTGTGATCGGACTCACATTATTTTTTTATATTATTATTTATAATTTTATTATATTGATACACCTAACCGATTAAACGGTTCACATTAGCAATTACATATGTATTTATTATAGTAAAATATCTTCCTTTTCAATAAGAATTGTACGTCAGTTGGTGCATCTGCCAAAATTCGATTGGCAACAAATTCAACGAATCTGATTTCTCTGTGTATGTGGAAAAGGGGAAGAAATTTAACTCCATCTACAAAACGCGTGCATATTTTTTGGTGGCCCCTACCAGAATCAGTCATTATTAAAAAATTATAATTTAAAAAAAAATTTAAGAAATTTATTATTCGACAATATTGTCATAATTTTATTTTAAATGAAATTTATTTGCTGGTGTTTAAGCATTGTCTATATGCAACATTTCATTGGTGCTTTACCAAATCGTCAGTAGACTTCAAACACAATTTTGAACAGTTCAAACCCTTTATCTTATGCACAAACTTTTAAAAACCATTTGAGAATTTACAAATAAATGATTTTCAAAAATAAGCATATCAGGTTTGGAACTTATACAAAACCCAGCAAATAATTTTTTATTCGAGAGTTTATAGATATTCAAAGATATTCAAAGTTTATTTCTTTTTCTAACATCTTTCAAGGTCCCGTTGATAAATATCGCGTACGTAAAAAATTCCCGCTACCTCCCACCATCTGGGATGGTGAACAGAAAACGCACTGTTTTAAAGAACGTACACGAAGCTTACTGCGTGAATGGTACCTACAAGATCCTTATCCAAATCCAACGAAAAAACGAGAATTAGCCAAAGCCACAGGTTTGAATCCAACTCAAGTTGGAAATTGGTTTAAAAATCGACGTCAAAGAGACAGAGCAGCGGCCGCTAAGAATAGGTAAGTCCATTAAATATTAACCAGTTCCAATATGTTTCATAGTTGAATATGGTTACTAAGAATATGAAACGGTTGGCTATAGAACATTTTTTAGCCACAACAAACAAACGAACGAACGAACGAATGAACCAAAACACACAAGGTGCACAAGTGTTTCACTGAAGAGGCCACAAACTCTTCATTACTACTCACTCAAACATATTAACAAAATGTTGAATGATGCATAAAAATTTAATAAATAAATTATACTCGTAATAAAGATAGAAAAGCATTAACTAAATAAATAAGTAATAATAATGAATAATAAAATAAACAAACCGCAGCATAGTTTGTTGGGAATTGTGTGTGGTTTTGGCTCTTGATACTCGGTTTATTAAACACACAATGCTGTCTGTCGTTCATGTGACGGTTTCCATAGATACGTTTTTTTTCTTTACATTTAATAATTCAGTGTTGCTTTTTTTTGTCTTGAACTTTTTTTATATTAAGTTGAGAAAAATCTTAGAGACATACATACATATTTACTGCTTAACTTGATTTGGTTTAGATTGTTTTTTTCTTAGCTTTTTTTGTTGTTGCTGTAACCGGATATCATTTACTTATAACGAGTAAACTGATACCTTTAGCCAAGTCATTACAACCTCTAAATCAAGTCAAAACGATTTAAAACATTTGCATTTCTCTCTCGCTGATCATGCGGATGGCTCTACAACAACAACAACAACTAATACTAGTAACAATTGTGGCAGTAGTATGTTGGTTGTTGTTTGTTCATTTGGCCTGTTTGAAATGCAAACATTATGCCGCTGTGTTGCGCTGCTGTTGTGATGTGGTATGATGTCTTTTAAGTATTTCCATTTCATTGATCTTATACCGACGCCGCCATTTGATAGCAATGACAACAACAACTGCTATAACTGCTACACGATGATAATGATGACGTAGTCATACATGTTACTCATACGCATACTCTGTTAGAGATTTACAAACGTACGTCTTTACTTCCTCAACTATCAGTTATTTTAAGCTGCTCCGTCCACGTTCAGATGTGTATGGCTACAATAGTTTATAATTACAGCTGTGGTCTTCTAGTATTTTAGCCACATTAATAAATGACCGCTAGGAATGCTGCAATAAATAGGTTTTTCTTTTTATATTTATATTTTTTCTTTGCTTCATATTTTGCATATTTATTCCTGGAACTTACTTCTGTGACGAACTTCTTTATAAAGCACTCTACAGCTTTGTATATAGTAGCTTTTTGAAATATATTCCGCTTTTTTGCATTTGAATTTTAAATGCATGACTACAAAAAAAAAAAGACTTTCTCATGTTAAAAGTAGCAGTTAAAAAATAAAAAATAAAAAAGAAATTGCAACAAAATTATTTTTGTGAAGATCCATTAAGTGTTTAAATGACATGGCAGAAAATATTAGTATTGTGAATAGTAGAGTTACTTTTTATTTTCTTTGCAAAACTTTGAGTAGTGCCTGTTAATGTGACGACGAGCTACAGTGGGGTTGCAGAAGAAATATGTATGTAAAATATAAAATATATCGTCATACAAGAGAAGCAAAAAAGCTCTTTTATGATACTTATAATAATAGTTTTACATGGACGAATAGAGGAGTAAAGCTTAAGAACGTAATAACATTTATTTTGATATGGTGCATCATATTCAATAAAAAATTCGGTTTTGAATTTTTTGTAACTTAGGGCTTTTTTGAAATCATATGACGATATGTATGTACTTTAAATTGAAAACTAATTTCTTAGGCTTTGAGGTCGATACCGAAGTGATGTAATAAATTCTAATTATTTTTATCAAGAATGTCTACACTTAAAGAATTTGGCTGCATACATCCAATGAAACAATTTCGTTGAGTTTTTTCACAAATCTAATGAAATACATATTTCACAATTCTAATGAAATTTCACGAATATTGTGAAAGAATTTAATTGGAATAGCTTCATTAACTTTCATAGTTTTCCTAGAAAATTTCATTGGATTTATGACAGCAACATTTCGCCGTTTTATGGAAAACCCTTTAATTTTGGACAAAATATTTTAATTGATACTTAAAATTCTTTAAATATATAACAAAAAATTTAAAAAGAAATTAAAAATTGTATGTTCTAGAATGTCATAATTTTAATGATATGCATATCACACATGTATGATATGGTTTGCATAAATACATGTATTTTATTAATGAAAAGTTTTGTTGGATTTATGAAATAATTAAATCGCATACATATTTTTTTTATAATCATACCTTTATTTGTTTCAGCCAGTTGGCAGCCAAAAGCGAACAACAAAAATAGTTTTATATGTTTGTTGTTGTTGTTGTTGTATTATTTCTTGTTGTTATACACTCATAGACACATTGTTTGACAGTGCTGTTAGCTGAACTAGTTAAGACATTATCTATAATGCAAATTACGAGAATCAAGAGAGTTTGAGTTCAATACTGTGAGCAGTCATCAACATTAAAAATTTTTCTGATGTGCATTGGCATCTTCGAACGTACATATTTCAATATAATAGACAATAAAAAATATAAGTTAATGAGGCTACTAAGTAATGTAATAATTTCATTAAAACAATTAAATAATTTCATTAAACAATGACATAATATCATTAAAATAATGACAGAGTTTCATTAAAATAATGAAATGATTTCATTAGAATTATGAAACACTTGCATTTAAACAATGAAATAATTTCACTGATATATTGAATAATGTTCATTAGTTTTTATTAAAATAATTTTAACGAAACTTGTTTCATTAATTCAACGAAGCGTGACGTTGGTTGAGTTTTAATGAGTTTTTTCATTGGATTAATGTCAAAATTAACAGAATTTATGAACAAAATTCTTTCATTGTAGACTTGTATCGAACTAGTTCAGTGTTGTCCTGTTTAGTGTATAAAAAAGTTATATGGAAGCACTGTTCAGTGAAATTATTAAACAAGAAAACATATAATGATTTTTGAATAGTGGAATCAGCAGACCTAAACAAATTGAAAAACAAAAACTATACCTGACTCCTGCAATAAGCTTAAACTGACTGAAACCAACAGTAGAAAACAGCACAAAAGAAAAAATTGCGTGTGTATACTTCAGGCAGTTCACTTTAACGTACAATATGAGCCAGACATCCCAGCAAACCAAAACATTCGAAAATAATATCGCATGCGAATGTTGCGTAAACACTTCTCGGACAAAACACTAGAGAACCAGGGTTATCAGATATGGCGATTTCTCGCCAAACGTGGCGAATTTTCAAGTTGTTTGGCGTCTAAATTTTTGATTTGGCGACATGGCGATTTTTCTGGGTATAAATAAATGTGTTGGCGATTTTTATGGATATTTTTTTAAAAAAAATTGAACTTCAAAATTTTTGTAGTTTACGAAAATTAGTTTGTTGAAGGATTGAGTAGTTTCAAAATAAATCCTACCAAAACTCGTCTGCAACTAACTAAAACAATATGATTTTTATGATTTTTCTTATATTAATTATAGTCATTAATGCATTTTGAGTTTAAAAGAGAAAAATTTACAAAAAATAATTTTTGGCGATTTTATGTTTACTTTAGACGATTTTCTTCTAAATGTTTATACGATTATTTTATAAAAATGTATATAAGAAAGTGTTATATAAAAAGTTATTAAAGTTATTAAAAACAAATTTATTATCAAAATTAAAAACATAAAATTGAATTTTGGTACCTTTTGGCGATTTTTAAAATCAATTTGGCGAAATAGGTCGGAAAAATTTTGAGAGATCTAAGTTGGAAAGAGAAAAAGTTGCTAGAGTTCACTCGCCGCTCAGTTTGTGGTAGCAAATCTTTCGATATCGATGTTACGCTAACGAATCAATAGCGAACTTTTAGCAATATCAAAAGTGAGCCAATATCGAAGAAATACCGATGATGCAAAAAGGCAAGAAAAAGTAATTTTTCAATATTGGTAACTATTTTTTCAATTTATTTATTCAATCAAATTCGAATACGGTACCACCGGCTAACAGACTAGCCCACATCCACTAGGCTGTCGTAGCATATTTTTTTCTGTGCAATTATTTCACATATGTGTTTTTTTTACTTTTTTAACTTACGCTGCAGTCAGACAGATTCGAACACGGTACCTCTTTATTAACAGACTAGCACACATCCACTAGGCTATCGTGGCTATTCGAGATATTATCGAAAATAGTTCGATATTACGAACATTCACTTTTTATAAAATTTCGGTGATTTCGCCAATGTTTATTATCGCGACATTATCGAGAGGTGTTCACTTAAGCGACCAATTGAATTTCATTTATAGATTAACCCTTTTGAAATTTTCGGCATTTTCGCGAATGTGTATTATCGCAACATTATCAAGAGAAGTTCGCTTTAGCGATCATTCGAATATTTATAGATTCGCGAGCAAATATCGAACAATTTCGTTTCGAAAATTCTTCGTTTTCGTGAGCATTTGTTTATTTCGAATCTCAGGTTTAGTGTGTAAACATGTGTGTAAACTACACATTCGAGAAATTATCGAAAACAGTTCGATGTTGCGAACATTCTCAATTTATGAATTTTGTGGCAATTTCGTTTATTATTGCGTCATTGTCGAAAAAATCTCGCTTTAGCTAGCATTCGATTTTTTTCGATTCACGATCATTTATCGATCAATTTTGTTTCGAAAATTCTTCGCTTTGGCGAACATTTTTTTTAGTTAGAATCTCAGGTTTAGTGGGATACAAGTTAAAATAAACGAATGAGTCTGAGATAGGATGGTGTTTATTTAGTTAAGCTTTTCTTCGTCTCATCTTGATATCAGTTTTTTTTTAATTTTTTTCTGAAGACATCGACACAATAAATTCAAAATGAGGGATTAAACAAAACAGAAGCGCTTTCATTCCCTCTTTAAAGGCTGATACCACAAAGTGGCAGCAGCAAAAACTATAACTCTTAAGTATTTATATGATTTTTATTTATTTTTTGTTAAATCTTCGTCAGTTTTTTTTTGCTTCTTCCTTATCGTTTTTACTTGGTGGGGATCATCATTAGTCTAGTAATAATTGTGATTATAATTTAATGGTGGTGGCGGCAGTTTGACGCAGTCATCGATTTCTTTCTTTTCCATTGTTTGCTGGGGCCAAGTGCAACACCAACCATTAAAAGGCACTTTTTAACTAAAGGTTTTGGCTACAAGTTGTAAGCTTTAAAAAACCGAAATTACTTGAGCATTAAGTCTTAGTATTTAGTGTTTAAAAGGCAAACAACCTGTGTTTGATTTTAGTGATTTCATTTAAAAATATAATTTTTTGTCTAGTCATTGTACATTATTTTTTCATGTTTTTTTTTTTAACTAAGGACAACAATCTCTTTCCCATCATGTAAAAAATTTGGATTTTTTTTATTATAAAAATCAGTTTAAAGTCAATGATATTCGAGTATGTTGTATATATTTTTGAGTTTTATGTAAAGGGTGTTTTTTATTGAGGTATAGAACTTTAAGTTGGCATCACTTTTTTAACTGGCGGCCATTTTGTCAGCTGTCAAGTGATTAATATTTAGTTTGGTTTGCCATTTCATCATGAACAGGTTGACAAAAGAACAACGCTTGCAAATCGTGCAAATTTATTTCGAAAATAATGGTTAAGTTCGCGAAGTTTACCGCAAGCTCCGTCCATATGGTCGACATAATCGTCCATCAGAGCAATTAATTCGGTTAACCATGGATCGTTTTCGCACTACGCTTACTCTATGTGATAATACGCATCCGCAGAGACGTCGAACAGTGCGCACCGAAGAAACAATTGCCGCTGTAGAGCAAAGTGTTGAAGAGGACCCGAATGAATCGATTCGCCACCGTGCACAGCAATTGGAGCTTTGTCCATCAAATTGAAAATTGGACCTGTAGAATTGGCTTTATTCGAGCCAGCCGCGGCGGCCACATGCTCGAAATCATATTTAAACATTAATGGCATAAAATTATCCTTCCAATAAAGCCAAATTGATGGACATTAAAACGATTTTCTTGTGTTTTATTTCAATTCGAAGTTCTATACCTCTAAAAAAAACACCCCTTATATTTTTAATGGTGTATTTATATACAAACTAATGAATTTCCAAAAAACCCGGCTACTACCTACTCACTATTGGCCTCTCTTTCTTATTTGTATTTAAACAGAACATTTCAGTCAGCTGCAGTATTTTCTTGTGAATTTTGTAGTTGTTACCAACAATTTTGTTACTTTGTCAGTGGCATGGAAAGGTGATTTTGTTTGTTCCTTTTTTGTTTTTCCACAAACAAATATGTATGAGAACGAGAATCTTGTTGATCAATGAATGGATCAGTATGTTTAATCAATACCTTGTTAAAACAAATAGTTTTACACTCAAATTTCAGTCAACTTAATCCTTTGGTGGTTGGAAAAATGAATGTGCTGCTTAGTTCTAATATTGTTTTGTTGTTGCAAAAAGTGAATTGATTTTGTTGCTAAGACTGTACATTAAATACTAGGATATTCAATCGGTTAACTGTTAATCGGTTAACCGTAAATTAGTTAAACGGTTAACCGCTTAATTACTATCCGATTAACTGTTCGACTAATTGAAAACAGGTAATTTTCGATTAACGATTAAATCAGTTCGATTAACCGAATAACCGACTAAAGCGGGGGAAGGGGCGAATATCCCTTTTTCCCCTCCCTGGAACCGTGCCTAATGAAGACATACATGGAATAAAACATTCAAATGATTTTTTGCCCAAAATCCTAATCTCCAAACAATAGGAACCCATTTGAGTTGGTAGATTTCGAGATTTTTCAAAAGTATTTTTTTTTATTATTAATTTTAAGCCACCGCACGTACTATAGGGAATTTTTTACCTTGTTTGGCCAAAACTAAGGAACTTAATATTGAAAATTCGTGCTTTAATATATCTAAAACATAGCAAAATAAGCCTCTTTGTTTACCATTACGTTATCTATTAGCAGGGCTCGGACTTTCAAGCAACTAAAAATTGATTTTAAGCGCTTAACAAATGCACCTAAAAATGAAAAATATAAGCCAAAATATGCATTTACCTACGAACAAAGTAACAAAACTAAAATAATATGAAAATATTTTTTTTAATTGTTTATTATCATTAGAGAAAACATAAAACAACCATAATTAGGTATATTATTTTTTAATGCAACCGAACTTTAGTTGAGTTGCCAGTAGGCAACTGAAAATAAATGGTTACCAGAAAGGCAATAACTAGCTACTGAAATTGACAGCTCTCACTTGCCAGTTGCCATTAGTAGTATCATTTTCAGCAATTAACAGCCCAACTGAATCTCAGTTGCCATCCATAATCGGCCTCTTAATATTTTTTTCAAAAATTGGGAAATATGCATTAAACAAATTTTTGCTACTCCAAAAATATGCATTTTTTTACCAAAATATGCAAAAATATGCCCTTACCACCAAAATATGCAACTACAAATGCCAAACTACTTAAAATTTGATGATTCGCATAGATAATTAGTGAATACCTCTTTAAATATCACCACAAAAAACATGCATTTGCATGAAAGTCGGAGCCCTGCTAACTACATACATTTTTGTGTGTTATTATATTACGAATTAAAACAAATTAATTATAGAATTCATTCTCCAGACACACTAAAATAATTCACTACTTTCTTAGGGCAGGTTCTGTGTTAACAATAACGAATTCTGGTATGAAATATTATACTCGTACATTCTCCGCATGACTCTCGTTTACTATTCATTACCTTTTCCCGCTGGGTTAAAACACTACTACAAATAAAAATTTTCAAATAATTAACTTCCGAGACCATCTCAAATAAATTTAGTACGAATCTCATATCATAGCAATATACTCAAACAATATTCTATTGCTATATTTACTTCTTATAAGACTTAAATAAATATAAAAATACTTAAAAGAAACCCATTTAAATAAAATCGGTAAATATTTATTTAAAAGCCTTAAAAGTAATACACTCCTCAACCCCTAACAACCATTTATGCTGCATACAAAACTAAACAACAAAATACTTAATGAACTTGAAAAAATATCAACAAAAATAAAAAGCTATTGAGGAAGGCAAAAGAAAAAGGGCAACAAATTTGTTTTACAGAAAAGAAATCAAATAAAACAAATTTGATAAAGACCCAACAAAATTCATATTCAAATGTATTGAATTAACCCATTAGGATCGGTATAAGTTTACTATATATTACATTGCACAAAAAATACCCACCAATTCACACGAAAAAAACTTCACTACAAAAATCGAAAATTCTCAAAAATAAGCTACTCCGAAAAGTTTAATACATACACTTTCGTATATGTATCCAAACTGCCTAAGTCTAGTAGGAACCCATCATTTTGAATTTACGCCGAAAAAGCTTTAAATAATTCCGAAAAATCAAAATTTTACACATTTTTAAATATACAAAAAATGCCTGCAAAAACTCTCAGAAAGTCGAAACTACTCCGAAAAAATTTAAAATTCTCCGACAATTCAATATGTAATGTAGTTAATACATATTCGAAAATGGCCCAAAAGTATTTTATCTACCTGAAAACCGCAATTTATAAAACACAACAAATCGAAGATACATATTCCGAAAAAAATTTATATTTTCCGTAACATCGATATTGAAAACGTGCTTAAAATGCACATAACATTTTACTGAAGGATTCAAAAACTCGCATAAAAATTTAAGTTACTCCGAAAAACACTAAAGTTTTCCCAATATTTTACATTTAATACATTTTCGAAAATGCACCAAAAACGCGATAAAATAACATAAAATTTTAATAATTCTGAAAAAAGTTATATATTCGGATATTCGAAATTTAAACTAAAAATTTCATGTATGCTTCCTTTGTCGTGCTACAGGCCGAAATATCAGCCATAAAAAGAGCAGCTAACTGGATGAGGTACTATAGGATATACAACGAGGATATCCAAATTTGTACGGACAGCAAAGCTGCGATCAAGTCTCTATCGGGTGTTTACACGACATCCACTTTGGTGTATGAATGCCGGATGTCTCTAAACGATATAGCGAGACAATCAAACCTAGAGATACTTTGGGTCCCAGGGCACAGCAATGTGCCCGGAAATATTGATGCGGACGAATTAGCCAACTGTCTCGAGTGTGCATTCCAGCCCCGGATCAAATGGTAGGCGTACCGCTAAACTGCTGAAAATCTCATATTCAGCAGGAACTTCTTGGGATCGCGCAGACCAGACTGTCAAACGAGGTCACCTGCGCAATTTCGAGGTTAATATGGCCCCAATACGATTGTAGTAGATCTGCAATCCTGGAGAGGACCCCTCGGCGGCAAATACGTACACTTGTGGCGGTAATTACAGGGTACTGTTTTATTGGTGCGCACGCTAGGAGATTAAATCTACCGTATGATTTCTGTAGAAGTTGTCATAACGAGGATGAGGAAGAAAATGTAGAGCACCTTCTCTGTCTATGCCCCGCTCTTTCCGATCACTGGACAGCCCGCTGCTTCAGGATCTAGCAGCCTTATCAAACTGCGACATCAGACGGATAAACTCTTTCATTCGATCGTCGGGTTGGTTCAACACTGATCCGAATAGGGAAACGTAGTAAGGGGGTTTCTACTTATTTTCACGTTCCCGCTTCAGGTAACACAACGGGACCTATAGGGGCCCAAGTGGGCTGGTTTTTAAATCTTTAAACTGGCAACCTGTACAACCTACCCTAACCTAACCTTCCTTTGGTAACGAATGGGTTAAACAAGAAGAAAAAATCACTTAAACGACCTAAATGAGATGTTGGGAAACAAACGACCTACAAAATAACAAAACGATGGTGACAAAAAAGACAATGGTCTTTTAAGGGATGATTTCTTCTTTTTCTTCTTCTTATAGTTGATGTTATTTGACATATGTGTGTGTCAGAGTATATTTACGTTGTAAAACAATTGTTTACTTAATTTTTCGCGCTTCATTTGTTAAGTGTTTTAAAGGCAGCAATGAATTGATAAAATTTGAATATATACTTTCTAAATAAATACACATTTATGTATCCTAATATCTACAATATGTATCTAGATACAATATAAATAGCGGCAGAATTTGCTATTTAACGATTGAAATTGTTTTAACAATTTAAGTTCATTTGTTCATTTCTCTTTGTAAGGGGTAGGAAATTCTAACGAATATATTTATTCAAAGAAAAGCTTGACAATTCTCTAAGGGGCCTTAAAGTTTTTTGTCTACACTTCTGAACACTTGTACTTTTAATTTTTAACATCTCATATCCGCTTATACTTGTAAATTGTGTTTGACATGAAAGTGTATAGACTTTATTTCATAAATTGTGTAACAATCAAACGGTAGTTGAGAAAATCAATAAAATTATTTGATAAATGTTATTTTTGTTAAAGTATCACTCTACATACGCAGTAAAAAATGGAGCTTGCATATAAGCAGGTGTGTAAATGAGGGAATCAATATTTCTGCTTACAAGAGGCATGCTTTTTACATGGAGAATTCCCAACTGGAAGCACTATAACATGACAAATAAATACTTTGTTACTGATTCAAAAGTCTGTGCAGCCACATGCTTCGAAAAACCTAACTATTTTTTAATGGGTATGAATATACAAAGATGTGAAATAAGAGAAAAAATTTATTCTAGCAATGCTACTTTGTTCATATGAAGTATTCTACTCTTTAGCATCATATATCGTAAGTCACAAAATATTTGTCCATCGATTTTAATGATTTATAGATTACTTTTGCCCTCTTAATCTTTTTATGAGCTTTTGAAAATGAAAAAAAATTTCATTTTCCATGAAAAAAATTCTTTTGCCGCTAGGAAAAACTTTGATGGCAAAGTAATGAGTTAAAATGCCCAAAAACATACCCTTCACTACTCCTACTTTGGCATTTTAACCAATTACTTTAACATGGCGATGTTATTGGAGGCAAGTACTTACCACATTTGATTACAAATAACCAGGCATTGAATAAAAAAACACAATAAAAATAAAATGTCTCTGCTAAGCATTGAACTCATGCCATTTTCAGTTGTTGTGTTATTTTATGCCAAGTGTTTTACAATTTAATATTCACGAGTTATGCTGAATTATTTTAGCGTGACCGCCGTATTTAGTGTGTCATATTAGTCATGTATAAAGAAATAAAATAAAATATTGGTAAATCAAACTAATTTCGTAGGTTAGAATTGCACCAACACATAAAATACAGTCCAGTGGAATTGTAGTTTAGTTGATAGCGTGCTAAGCTAATGACCGGAAGGTCGCAGGTTCAATGCCTGCCAAGGCTTAAGCAGTAAGTGCGTTTATAAAAAAAAATTGTTTTTTGTTTGTAATTTTTTTGGTCTTGAACTTAGGTTCTCACAATTTTACTCATGGTTTTAAATCGGACGACTTTACCATCTCAGCTAAGTCATATTGTTAAATAACCACAAAGTTATATCTATATAATTAATAGACAAAGCGATTCTTTGTGAAGGAGCTTATGGTCACATTATAAAGCCGATTTTGATAAAACGTATACCATTTTAAACATATTTATTCACAGATGTGTACAATTTATATTTTGTTAAGATCGATTCAGTATTTTGAAAGCTATAAGCATTTAAATTTGCTACTAATACATACATACATACACACGTATTACTCATGCATGTATGCAAGTTGAATAAAAGAAACAACAAAAAAAACATGTACCTATATGTTGTTGTCCAACTGGTGTTGCAAAGAAAGTAACAACAATAAGACATTTGTTTCTATGTTTTGATGTGGAAAAATTTTAGAAACGGCATAGGAACTAAAGAGAAGATGAGTCAATAAATTGATTTTACTCATTTTCTGTTTGTTTTTATATTTGACCGCTATTTTTATGGTTTTATACACCAAAGGTGAAAAGTAACTCTATTGTTTGCGCTACGCTGTCCGTCTGTTTGTATGTCATGGGCTTCTGTTTGCAGAACCGCAACAGCACAGACGTGCAATTTTCACAGAATATGTGTAACTTACAACAACAACTACCAAAACTTCATGAAAGTTAAAAATTATAGGGTGTTCTAAAGCGAGCAACGAAGCGTGGTAACATCCTAATGTAATAGCTATATAGACACTTGATATATTCAGTATTAGTGTATTATTATACAGAATAAATACTGAAATTTAAGCAATATAAAATTTCAAAGGTATTCTATCAGGTAATGTAATTTTGACGATGTAATTTTGTTAATGGACTGAATCTTGGAAATCGTAAGAGGCAAACTCTTGAAATTTTCACAGTTAGTGCAATATTTTAAAGGCAAGAATAACGAATGTTAAACAAGAAACAAACTAAAAATTTAAGGGTAATAGGATTTTGAAATTAAGGAGCATCTTATAAACCGCGATAATTAGACAATTGAAACAAACAAAATTAATAATAATAAAAGATATTCCTTCAAGTAATGAAACGAAGAAGCCGAAACTAAATCGCCAAAAAAATCGCTAGAACGGAAAAAATCGAATAAAGCGTAAACTAAAAATATCGCCAAAAATTAAAAAGATCTCAGCCGATTGTTTTGTTTTTTGGCGTTTTTTTTTTCATTTTTGTGCCTTTTTTGTTTTAGTGCTTTTTTCATTCTGGCGGATTTTCTAATGTTGACAACAAAAACAGCACCTAAATGAAAAAACCGCCAAAAACACAAAACAATCACAAAAATTAAAAATATCACCAGAACAAAAGTCACTCCAAAATTAAAAAAATAGACAACATTAAAAAGAAGCACCAAAATGAAAAACCGCCATTATTAAAAAGCACCAAAATTAATAAATCTCAAAAACTATAAAAACCAAAACGAAAAAACCACCATAAATAAGAATCGCCCAAATTAAAAAAAAATCGGAAAACCAAAAAAAATTGCCAAAAGTAAGAAGCGGGTAAACAAAAAAATACAAAAAAGAGCCAAATTAAAATAAAGCCAAGAATAAAAATCGACAAAACGAAGAAAGCGCTTAAACGAAAATAGCACCAAACGAAAAACACCGCTAAAACTAAGAAATCACTAAAATTAAAAAAAAAACAAAAAAAAAGTGAAACAAAAAAGAACTCAAAACGAAAAAGATCGCATAAGCAAACAAAAATCGTCAAAACGAAAAAATAAAATTATGCACGTCGTATTCGTGTTCGAGTCGAAATCGCACTTTACTGAATTTATTTAATTTCAGTGTAGGAAAGTTACTCTCATTAACTAATTATAAACAGTTGCATTATATATTATTTGTAATTTTTAAAGACCTTTTTATGGCGTTGAATAATTTTTCAATGAAGTTTATTGAAATTATTTATATCTAGAATACGGACGATTGTGTTTGTCATCCGTTGGCCATACTAATATACTTAAATACAGTAATTTTTGTGAAATAACCTTTTTCGATGTTATTATTTTAAATTGGTAATTTTAACCATAAAAATTGGTAATTTTAACTAAAAAAAAAATAGTTACAAATTAAATTAGCGATTTTAATCACCAAAAATAATTTTAGTTTTCAATCGTGGTTTTCCTCAAAATTATATTTTACAATTTAGTAAAAATATAATATTTTAAGTTCTCACATATCATGAACCGGACTCCTTTTACCATCTCAGCTAAGTCATAATTGCCCAATTCACAAGCTAGCTGTATTTCTGTATCATATGTATTTTTGTGTTAATTTACACTAGTGTATATTTATTGTTGATATTTTTCATATAAAAATTAAATACACAAATACACTTTTATTTCATATGTTTCGAAAATTCCTATTTAGAGAGACTCTCTCAGAGAGTATTTGTATGTATCTTGTTCTTCTTTTGTCCATTAATACAAGATACAGACCGATACAGTAAATATGACTGATCACAAGGTGTATTTCAAAGGTTAAATACACAATACTGAGAGATCTTGTGAATTGGGCAATTGTTATACAACTATAGCACAAAGTAATCATACTGTGATTACTAAGACATGAAATGACTTACAACTTTTAAAAGTTATTTTAACCAATGAAAATTCTTATTTCATAAAAACTGCAACAACAATTCACATTAACAGTAAGTTAACTATTTCAATTGGTTAGATTTACCTAACATTTGATTTTGAGTATACGTTATAGAAATATACAGAAAATGGATTTGAGTTAAGCGCACAAAAATCTTTATTTTTTTTATATTTTTTATTTTTTATATTTTTGATTTAAAGGCCAAAAATAACGATTTTTTCAGGCCATTAAATAAAAATTAAAATTGTCAAATGAATTTCCATTAAAAACAATACTAAAGAATGTTATAATAATTTACATACACACTTAATCATGAAATAGTATTTGCTAAATATCACTTAAATAATTCTTGTGTTTTGTAAATACGTTTTATTCTGTTTCTGAGTATTTTGTATTTTTTTATTTTTAACCAAAACTGAGGTGAGTGATCCATACCTCATTTTTGGTTAAAAATGAAACTCATTTCAAATTTGTTGCTATAAAATTGTTACGTTTGCTATATAATTCCAATATACATGAGCAATAATACTCCTAGTTGCCTGGCCGGTTGTCTATGTGTTCATTAATTAATTGTTTTTTTGCCTTCCTTTCCACCATCCGTCCATATATTCAAATGTTTTGTCCAATGTTTTATAAAATTGTTTTAGTTGATGTTTTTTCAATAATATTAAAATGCTACTTATGGCTCGTGTTGGCAACACAATTATTTTTATTTAATTTTTTTTCTTCGCATTTTTTTATTTATTGTCCAAAAATCACGCAACTTAACAATCTGCTTATGTAGTTTTGAGCAGCTTGTTGGTTGTTAGTTTTTATTATTTTTCATGTGGGACGTGATGAGTGGAGTGAGTGAATGACGGATGCGTGTGAAATGCCGCCGCTACTGTATCATTGTCGTATTTAGTTAAATGTAATCAAGCAAAGGTGCCGCCTTAAATGGATTTGCTGGCACAGCAGTTGAAAGAACATCGTAGAAGTAACCAGCAGTAAAAGCTGCGTTGTCGTAGACGAGAGAGACACCTAATCAGTTTTTAGAAAAACAAGTTTTTTTGTTTGGTTTTGGTTAGTTTTCGTTAAATTTAATGTGAAATAACATGATTCTTAAACAAATTATTCAATAGTGATTGAAATCTTTTCATTTATGTACAAACATACATGCATACATATTTGCATTGTTTGATGAACGAGTTTGTTAGGTTTCATTTCTTCAGTTCGTATTAATATTTATGACAGCAGTAAAATTGTATTTTGGATGGCTCCTTGCAAGTTAGTTTAATTAACATGGTTAATAGTTGAATAAATGTTGGCAATATCAAAATAGTTTTTTGGCTTATATGACTTCAATAATCATGGTTTTGTATTCGTTTAAATCATTAATTGATTTAATTAATTCAGTGATCAAGGCACTTTTTGGTTAGCGTAAACATTTATCGGCTTTTTTATTTTACTTCAAAATTATTATTTCCGCTTAACGTATCAGTAACAGATCATGGTCCATTTTTACCGCTTGTCACGCTGGATACTACACTCAAATTAAAATTATTGGTAAATATAACCAATATAAATAGTTAACCTACTGCTAATGTAAATTGTTGTTGCAATTTTTATGAAATAACAATTCTCATTGGTTAAAATTAGGGACGTAACGAATACCGATACCGATACCGATATATCGGCGATACTTCAGATTTTCCGATACATCGGTATCGGCGATATTTTACTGTCGATACGACGATACTTTAAAAAATTTTTTCAGAGTTTTTTCAACAAATAATTTATTTTTGCTCAATTTTGCCATGAATTAAATTCACTTCGTTATTTTTTAAATTTTATTAATATCAATTTTAAAAATTAATAATATTTTATGCTGTTATTTTGTAAAAAAATTAATTATTTTTTGTTAATTTTACCATGAATTCAAATTCAATTCGTTGTTTTTTAAATCTTATTCCAGCAAAAAAAGACACTCCAAAGAAGTCATGAAAATGTAGAATTCGCGATCCGGAAGTATTGCAAATTTGGATAATTTCTAATTAGTTTTACATATCCTTGCCATTGCAAGAAATTCTGTTTTTCGATTACCAATCACCGAATTGGAAGCGATGCTAGGACAAATTTCTTTTTCGGTGTTCTATAATGGTTTTTCCTCAAGGAAAAAGGATAAAAAATTACCCATTTTCACAATTTTTTTAATGCGAATTTAAACTCGAAGCTTTATTTTCATGTAAATTTAAGTGAATATATATAAACTTTTAGAAGACTTTTAATAATTAAGCTATTAAGTTATTTAGAAGAATATTAGTTGATAAATGTTCTTTAAAAAATCGATTTTTTAAAAAGCATGGCGAGTATTTTTTAAAATTACAAAGGAATTTTTTTTTGCTTTTCTACTAATTATCTGCATATTTTTAATATAGATTTTTTTGAAGCAAAGAAAATGTAGCTTCTTAAAAGTTACTTCCAATTTTTTATACTGGGTTAAAATGAATTTTAAATATTCTCTCTTACAATGTAATTTTGTATAATAAAAAAATTGCACTTTAGTTTTGTTGATCTAAACTTGAACTCAATTTCAATATTCGTATCGGTATCGGAATCGGTATCGGCGATATTTATTTTTAAATATCGGTATCGGTATCGGATCGGCAAAACGGCGTATCGTTACATCCCTAGTTAAAATACATGTTTAAAGTTGTAAGTCATTTCATGTCTATGGTTACTTTGTGCTATCGTTATTCAAGAAGATGAGTTAGCTGAGCTGGTAAAGGCGTCCGGTTCATAATCACGAGAACTTAAGTTCAAGACCGAAATATTACATTTTACTGAATTGTAAAATATAAATTTGGGAAAACGACGTTTTAAAAATAAAATTATTTTTGATGTTTAAAATTACTTATTTAATTTTTAACAATTTTTGTGGTTAAAATGACCAATTTTAATAGTTAAAATTACCAATTTAAAATAATAACAGCGAAAATAGTTATTTCACAAAAATTACTGTATTTAAGTCAAGAAAGTCACCACATCTCTATGTATACTTTGTGCTACCCTTACTTAACAACGTGTCTTAGCTGAGATGGTAAAGGCGTCCGGTTTTTAAACATGAGAACCTAAGTTCAAGCCCAAAAAATTACAAACAAACAAAATAAACTTTTTTAACAAGCACACTTACAGCTTAATATTTGGCAGGCATCGAACCTGCGACCTTCCGGTTAGTAGTTATACACACTATCAACTAAACTACAATTCCATTGGTTGATTTTTACTGTATTTTATGGGTTGGCTCAATTCTAACCTATGAAATGTGTTAGATTTACCAAAATTTTATTTTGAGTTTAGTGAGTAGGAGGGACATCAGCTATTTAACCAATATATTTAACGAAATAGAATACGAAAGGTATTGTAACTTCTTATATTAGTTTCTATAGTTAAATCTCACTCCACCGTGGCAAGTGGTAAAAATAAACAATGAACGCTGATGAGATGGTGTAGAGAGGCCTTCGAAATCAGTACTACTAAAACGTTCTGCTAGTCTGATTAGGTATTCCAAATATTCCACTCTTAACAATTTGAATTCAAATTAATTCAAATAATGAACTTAAGCCAAAATAATAACTTTCAACTTAAGCCTATTCAGTTCAAAGAAAATTACGCAAAAGTATTTTTATTTTATCCAAAGAAATTTATTTATTTTGGCTTGAGTTCAGCTTTAATTTAGTTTTTCAATTAAATTATATTTTTATTTAGAGATAAATGTGAAGCATATACACTAGGAATTGACTGCACTGATGGTTGAACTAACGCTTCGATAGCTCCCGCTAATCTCTTCAGAATTCTTTTCCGCTTGACTACTCATCCAAAGTCGGTGGTTTGCAGTCAAGAGTTGAATAGCATCTACTTTTACAAAAGTAGATGATATTCAAGTGGTCAAGCGGAAAAGAATTCTGAACAGACTAGCGGGAGCTATCGAAACGGTAGTTCAACCCTCCGTGCAGTCAAAAATAAAAATATAATTTAATCGAAAATTTAAATTAAAACCGAACTGAAGCCAAAATAATTAAATTTCTTTGGATATAAGCCCATAAAGTTCGACTAAACTCATAACTGATATATTTTTATTTTATTCTATTATTTTTTATGTTTTCTGTTTATTCGGTCAGCGAAAAAAAAAACTTTCTAAAATAATAATGTACATGCAACAAAATCAATTTTTTTTTAAATGACAAGGTTCTTAAGACTGATTCTGGTAGAATGCAGCACAAAAAATATACGTACAATGAAAATAATCCATGCAAGATATTAGGAAAAAAACTTTCGTAGTTACTTTTTTCGTATAGTATGCGAAACTTTCGTACATATTACGAAAAAAAGTCAGCCAATATTTTTTTGAATTTCCGAAAGTAGCGAAAACTTGTCGTAAACATTTTTCCTTGTTAAAAATATATATTTGAAGTAAAAAAAATATTTAAATTATTTTTTATAAATTGAAATTAGGAAATATTTCGTAATAGGGATGGGCAAAAAATATCGATATATCGATATTTTCTTAAAAATATATGGATGTATATTGTCGATATTTTTAATTTCGATGTATCGATATATCGATATTTTTTCAAATATATATCGACAGTATCAAATTCGATATTTTTTTAGCTTTGGTTTTGTTTTTCGTGCAATTTTTAAAAACATTTCAGCACAGTCTTCATCAAATAGAATATTACTAATAAAATCTTTTTTTGTGAATCTAAATTGATTATTAGGCTAAGAAGGTTCGTAACGTTATATTCAGAAAGAATTGGGTATGATTAATATTCCAAGGAACAATGGAAAAATTAACATCAACTTAATTTTTCAACGTACACAGCAGAACAGAGTAGCGCCACTTTCGGAAGCCGCTACACTTCCATCGTCAGTGCTCACGTGTATTTGCTATCACCACTTGTCAGGTGGCTCTGTTGAATGTGATTTTAATTCTTATATATACAACTTTTTCGCGAAAATTGAATACGAGAATTAAATCACTCTCAAGCTGATATTAAAGTGCACTTTCACAGCGTTGCCATCGGTTTATTTTTCTTCATTCCCATTTTTCTGATTTTTGTTCTACTCAAGACAAACTTTTTTGGTTTGATTTTATACTTAAGTATATATGAACATGTAAACATGTGAAAAGCTCAAGCCAGTAGCTAATTGTTTTATTAATATGATTATTTCGAACGTATTTGCTTTGTGAATCTAAATTGATTATTAGGCTAAGGTTCGTAACGTTATATTCAGAAAGAATTGGGTATGATTAATATTCCAAGGAACAATGGAAAAATTAACATCAACTTAATTTTTCAACGTACACAGCAGAACAGAGTAGCGCCACTTTCTTTCTGAATATAACGTTACGAACCTTAGCCTAATAATCAATTTAGATTCACAAAGCAAATACGTTCGAAATAATCATATTAATAAAACAATTAGCTACTGGCTTGAGCTTTTCACATGTTTACATGTTCATATATACTTAAGTATAAAATCAAACCAAAAAAGTTTGTCTTGAGTAGAACAAAAATCAGAAAAATGGGAATGAAGAAAAATAAACCGATGGCAACGCTGTGAAAGTGCACTTTAATATCAGCTTGAGAGTGATTTAATTCTCGTATTCAATTTTCGCGAAAAAGTTGTATATATAAGAATTAAAATCACATTCAACAGAGCCACCTGACAAGTGGTGATAGCAAATACACGTGAGCACTGACGATGGAAGTGTAGCGGCTTCCGAAAGTGGCGCTACTCTGTTCTGCTGTGTACGTTGAAAAATTAAGTTGATGTTAATTTTTCCATTGTTCCTTGGAATATTAATCATACCCAATTCTTTCTGAATATAACGTTACGAACCTTAGCCTAATAATCAATTTAGATTCACAAAGCAAATACGTTCGAAATAATCATATTAATAAAACAATTAGCTACTGGCTTGAGCTTTTCACATGTTTACATGTTCATATATACTTAAGTATAAAATCAAACCAAAAAAGTTTGTCTTGAGTAGAACAAAAATCAGAAAAATGGGAATGAAGAAAAATAAACCGATGGCAACGCTGTGAAAGTGCACTTTAATATCAGCTTGAGAGTGATTTAATTCTCGTATTCAATTTTCGCGAAAAAGTTGTATATATAAGAATTAAAATCACATTCAACAGAGCCACCTGACAAGTGGTGATAGCAAATACACGTGAGCACTGACGATGGAAGTGTAGCGGCTTCCGAAAGTGGCGCTACTCTGTTCTGCTGTGTACGTTGAAAAATTAAGTTGATGTTAATTTTTCCATTGTTCCTTGGAATATTAATCATACCCAATTCTTTCTGAATATAACGTTACGAACCTTAGCCTAATAATCAATTTAGATTCACAAAGCAAATACGTTCGAAATAATCATATTAATAAAACAATTAGCTACTGGCTTGAGCTTTTCACATGTTTACATGTTCATATATACTTAAGTATAAAATCAAACCAAAAAAGTTTGTCTTGAGTAGAACAAAAATCAGAAAAATGGGAATGAAGAAAAATAAACCGATGGCAACGCTGTGAAAGTGCACTTTAATATCAGCTTGAGAGTGATTTAATTCTCGTATTCAATTTTCGCGAAAAAGTTGTATATATAAGAATTAAAATCACATTCAACAGAGCCACCTGACAAGTGGTGATAGCAAATACACGTGAGCACTGACGATGGAAGTGTAGCGGCTTCCGAAAGTGGCGCTACTCTGTTCTGCTGTGTACGTTGAAAAAATTAAGTTGATGTTAATTTTTCCATTGTTCCTTGGAATATTAATCATACCCAATTCTTTCTGAATATAACGTTACGAACCTTAGCCTAATAATCAATTTAGATTCACAAAGCAAATACGTTCGAAATAATCATATTAATAAAATCTTTTTTTATTTATATTTTGTCAATTCGAAAAATTATCATTCTTTGAGTGTAATTTTGTTGATGTATGTTCCATATAATATTGGTGGAACAGTAGGGATCTTGGAAATTAACTCTTTCCAGGTTAATTATTTATAAGAAAGGTACTTTTCTTGTTTTATTTTTCCAAAAAATTTGGGGACTACGTATGAATTATCATTGTTGAAAAAATATCGATATTTCGATATATCTATATTTTTTATTTGATATATATCGATGCCGATCGATATTTAAAAATATATCGATATCGATATATTTTTTTCACTTGCCCATCCCTATTTCGTAATAAGCGTTTTCGGTCATATGTTGCATGGATTTTTTTCGGTATATGTACATATATCGGCGTTTTGAACGAAAGTCCCCTTCTTTACACATTGGTATAGTAAAACATCATAGGACATTTTTTAGTCCTTACGTTTAAGGTACGAGATGTGTTCAGTACTTTTAAGTTAAAAAAACACGAAGAACATTTTTGTGGAATATTTTAACCCTCTAACTTTTCGTGGTATGGGCTTTTTCATTTTCTTAAAAAGATGGGCGAAAATGTCCTCTTCAGTGTGATATAGCAGGCTAAAATGATCTACAAAAATGGTCCTCGTGATGTTTTACATAAAAGCGCTGAACACATCTTATAATTTAAACGTAAAGGTTGCAAGATTTTCTGTGCCGAGTACTAATTGTGAATAATTACGAAATTAACCTTTAAACAAAATTTAAGTTTTGAATAATTTCTGGTGTTCACGTTGAGTCTGGAGGTCTAGCGCAGAATTTTATGACAAAAGTTTTTGAAGAACATTTCAGCCCGCTACATCGCCGTTGAAATGAAGATTTTTGCCCATTTTTGAAAAAGAGACAAAACGACCCATACAAGGAAGAGTTAGACGGTTAAAATGTTCCAAAAAAATTTTATTCGTGATGTTTTACATAAAAGTGCTGAACACCATATTATAGTTTAAACCTAAGGATTAGCCGATTGATTTCCTATGCCGATTTGCTACAACAACATGAAAAAGGGGGAAATTAAGCCCCCTTAAGTGATTCCCAGATGTAAACTTTCAAAACGCCGATACACGCATATTTCTTTTAGTCCCCTTTACCAGGCAGGACCAGTCAGTTGTTAGAACTTTTTTATTTTGAAAATGTTTGATGTTGTTGTAGAATACGTGTAATCAAATAAATGATTGATCAGAAATTGCTGAAAGTTCTTTAGTAATAGAATCTTATTTCCTTTAATTCAAATTAATTTTTATATATTATACTTAAATTCGTAACTTTGTTAAGAATTGAACAAGAGATAATTTTTAGGGAATAACGAAAACTTAATCAATTTCAACATACACAGAAAAAAATAAGTTTCTTTTTTGATAACAAAAATCCCGGTATTCAATAATTCTTTTTTTCAAACTTCTTGTGATAAAGAACTCCGCTGTATTGATAACAAAATTATTTCAAAAGACAAAAATTTTAATTAAAAAAAAATTTTGACATGGCTGGGATACGAACCCGGGCTTCCCAGTAATTTTTTTTCTTAGATAAAACTGGTTTTAAGTACTTATGTATGAAAAGAAAAGATATCACCGGCATGGGGAAGAAATACATAGAAAGAAATATTGTATGAAGTTAATGTCAAATGTTATATAAATTCATATTTTTTTCAATACCATGGTGCTATCGAACATAATTCTTGTCTATTTTTTTCTGTGTATACACCAGAACATAAGAGTTCACGTGTGTTTCATGTCTTTCCAGATTTTTATTTCGTTTCATGTGTAAATAGCATGATAGTTAATATGATGACTGCTTAGCAAATTCTCTTTACTCAAAAATCGTCGTTTAAAAGTATAAATAAAATAGAACAAATTAAGAAAATAATTGATTCCAATTTGCAAAATAACACAATTTATAAAATAAAATTAAGAGAAAAAAGTCTCATTTTTATTAAAAACAAAAGAAAAAGAAACGACTGATCAAATTACCACACGGACGAGATCTTTTACTTTTAATTTCCTTCTCTTTTTTTTCTTCGTGTCAATATTGTTTTCATTATTAAATCTCGGATACAGCAGCAGCAGCAGTAAAAACATGAAACTATCAAAAACATCACATAACCTTCATATAACTGGAAGGAATAATATCGTATGTATTGTCCACTTGAGTGAATGTGCCTTTTTTGTGAAATGAATATATTTCTTCTTTTCCGTATAATATGGCTGACATGAGCCGATTAAGAATTTTTCTAAAGCATTGAATTTCAATGGCAAGATGTCATAAAACCAATATACACTTTTATACTTACTCTCTACTATATGAGCAAAAAGAAAAAAAATCACAAAACAACCTTTTGAAATCATACATTATAAATATGAATGATGTACGATGTATGTATGAATGAATGTGTGTATATTATGAATAATATTGTCGTATAATTACGTGTCACTTAAGGTAGGTGCCACTGGATCGTATTACAAAAACATACATATTAAATCAACAAAACTTGAACAAAAAAATAATAATTTTATTTTTTAACCCTTTTTTATAAAATGTGCTGTGCTGGCAAGTTTTTTAAAGTTAAAGAAAAAAATATTGACAAAAAATAATTAAGAAGAAAATATATAGCCGAACAAATATAATGTTTAATCAATTGTGTGGAAAATATTAAAAGTTTTTCATTCAAGCGTGCTTTAAGCACAAGGGACAAGTAAGTTTTTTTCAGAAATTAAAACAAAATAAGTCATTCACACAAAATACAGGGTGCGCTAACAATAAATTTTAAACAGAAATTATATACGAGAATTATAATTTTTGAGAGAAATAGTTTGGACACGTAAGGCCAGAGTTCGGCTTTTCGTGTTATTAGCACCGCTGTTTGCGCAATGCGCATTTTATTTGTTTATTTAGCACTTTGCACTGCGCATTGCGCATATTGAGCGGCGCATTGCCCATGCTCTTTTTTATACCAACAGTGGCTAGTTTGAGTTTATTCAGTGCTGCAAAATACGTATTTCGTAGTGACGTAATTTTAAAACATTTGGATTTGTAGCATTATATTGTTCTTCTTTACTTTTTTTCTTCATCCCCTACAAATATGATGTCCCTACACAAAAAGATCTCCTTAAACTAATGAAATAACTAATAAAATGATCTCACAAATTTGTTAATTTTTTAATGAATACATATTTATGAATTTTTTTTTTTGGATGTAGTTCAAGAGTTATTATGTTTATTATGTTATTGTTTTTTTACTAATAAGCTCAAAATAATAAATAATTTATACATTTTTATTTGTTGAAATTATTTGATTTATGAAAAAACTTTATTCATCGGTTAACAGTTTAATACCGAAGCTAACTAATTATTAACCGAATAAGCCAAAACCTCAATTAATTAATCGAGCGCTTAACCGATTAAAGCAGAAGGCCGATTAAATGAATGCCCTAATAAAATGTGATTGAGTTAAAGTGGATCAAAGTTAAAATTTAATGAAATATTTGAATGATTTTCACCAACTGTTGTGATTTCAGAAACTGTTTTGTACAACAAATAATAACAACCCAGCAAAAAACATATAATTTTTCTGGAAGCAGTAAAAAACGTTCATGCCTTCCACATGCGATCTCTTGAAGCGCTTCCGAGGATGCACAAAAAGAAGGCAGAGATCTCTCAGTGTTTATAATGTTTAAATTACGAAGTTAGTCAGCATTTTGCATTTCTTCATCACGAACCCCAAAATTAACAAAATCATATTCAGTAGCATTGTAGATTTCAACAATATAGGTTATAAATAATTGTCGCAAGCATTGTTTCAAATAAACTCTAACACATTTGAAAACTCAAAACCCATTTAAAGTATGCTCTCTTTCTACATTTCCTACCTATTGCATGGAAGAGAGAAATTTATAATAAAACACGATTTGTTTTGCCTGTAGTTTAACGATGATAAGATGAGACATGATTTTAGAGCATTTTCGATGCTTCGAAAGAAGCGCTGTTTTATATAAAAAATAAGAGCTCCAAAGGGACATCGTGAACAAAAATCATGCATAATAAAAATCATGTCTGCTCGAAGCTCTTTTCGAAGAAGTAGAAACAACAAAACTAGCTTCTCTCGCTTATAAACCTGCTTTGGCCGAAGTAGTAGCTTTTGCTGGGAAAGTCCATAGTTCCACAATTATTGAACAGTCCATTCGATTTGAAACATTTTAAGCCCCGAAATCGGACAGAAACTGAAAATGCTATAAAGAAAAAACAAAAGCACTAACATTTAGGGTGCTGTTGGCTGAGTAGTTAGAGCGTTTGACTACAAACCCTGAGGTCTTGAGTTCAAGACTACTTTCAGGCAAGCCAACAACATCATGCATTTTTCTCATGTGCATTGGTGTGTTATTGTCTTGGTTGTTGTTGGACTGTTGAAGTGATGAAGGCATGATACTGATCACTTTGGCAGTACCGGCAGCGATTAATACTACCCTATCCTAATGCACTTCACAGCACCCTCCTTCGTCGGTATTGTAGCAGAACCGTGGGCGAAGTAAAATAACTAATAAAATGGCTACACAGCTGACAACGCGATGCCTCTACTTGACACTAGAGAGGCTTGCAACACTGCTCTACAAAACACGCGCAATAGCAGGGTTGTAAATGAATTAAGCTTTCTATCTCTCTCCCACTTCAGCACTCTTTCTCTCTACTCTATCCCTTTCCCAAAGAAGGTAACACATTAATTAATTAACTGGTAGGCATTAATTAATTGCCTGATTGTGTAACTTCTCTTAATAAAAAATAAAAAAAAATTTATTTACTATCTATCAATTACTTGGTATCGAAATATTTTCTTTATTTCAAATAGTTATTGCTCGATGGAAATATTTCCGAATTTCACTACAAGGCAACAAAAATTCTTCCTTCGCCCCTATGATTGTTGCTGTATATTTCACTTAATTCCTTAATATCTACATCAAGCGGTCCGGTCCAACAGTATATTATAACGATTGAATTAAAAGCAAATTTTATAAAATTCAAAATTTTAATTTTGCCCGTTTCGATTAAGAAGTCTGCAAAAATGCTTTCGAAAAAAAAGAAAATTTACATAAAGCTTTTTACTCGAGTTATTTAAATAATCAATTTAAATAACTCGAATAAACTTTTACTCAACATTGGAAATTTTTGTTAGATTGAACATTATTAGACTTCAAGTTTCCGATTAATCGAGCAAAGATTAATCGAGTGAATACCCTAGTTAGTAGACAAGACATAGCATAGCGATTGAAAGACTAAAACATCGATAAGGTAGAAAAGAACAAAGGAAAGACTCATGCTGCTCAAACTTCAGTTTAAAATTTGTTTTGGGAAGGTAAAACTTTGTTCACCCTGTATATCAGCAAAAAACAAACCAAAAATTAAAGTGTGCTAAATATCAAGTAAACTGAGATGTTTCCAATGATTTAATTTTTTTAATTTTACCTTGAATAAAGCTAAAAAGTATCAAATTTTGTTTTTAAAACTTTAAGCCACTACCAAAAAAATATTTTGATAAAATAACAAAAGAAAAGTGTACATTAAACTTTGATTAAGCCACCGTGACTTTGATGGGAATACAAATTTTAAAAAGAAGGAAAAAATCAATAATTTCATAATAATAATTAAACTACTATCACCGATATAAATAGAGAAAACAAAAAAAGTTCCCACAAAATTTTACAACTTTTACATAAATCTTGTAAGCGATTAACAATCTATTTTCACATGTATTTAATAAAGTAGCTTGCTTGAGTTTAACAAATAAATATTTAAAAAAAAAATCTACATTTGATACGGTTGTCTGAAACATTTAATGCCCATTTAAGACAAATTAGTACATAAAACACAATCATTATCGAATTTTTGTACTCTCATATCAACTGTTTAAATCGCTCAAGGGAACAAAATTGTCTGAAACAAACAAAAACAACTTAATTTAGAAAATACTTCCTTACTTTGGATTATGATATCCAAGTAATCTTGCACAGTTGGAGTATTATGAAAACTAAACCGTATTTAAGAGTTTTTTTTTGTCTGCTTCATAACAACAAATAAACGCCTGGTATTAACAACTAAAATTTCATTTTGAAAGGCCTTTAGTACATTTTGATTTTAGTTTTTGTTTCTCTTTTTTCATTTTTTTGAGTGATGTTTGTACACAATCCATCTATCTAAACGGTCGGTCATACTGCCATCCAACCAACCATCCATAAAATGTGAACGCTATTAATCACTCAACACGAACATTAAACGCTACCAAGGCGGTAAAAGCAAAAAAGCGCAACAACACCAAGCGAAAAAAAATTATACTTTACAAGTGAAAGACTTTAAAAAACATCAAAAATGATCAAACTCACACGAGCCTCTAAATGAGTTAAACTTGAAAAGTAAAAGAAAAAAAGTGAATGATGGCATTAGGTATTTTGTTACTCTCCAGTCACACCATTGAGACAGCTTAACCAACCGACCAACCAACCAACCAACCACACGAACAAACGAACCTCTGATAATTATGACAATGTAAGGAATCAGCAGGATGCCATCAACTCATCCACACTCATCCAGTTTGTTGCCCCACCGTGTAAGATAAATGAACGACATTAGTAAAGTTCACAGCAAAATGACCAAATGACCACATTTACTCTTTTTAAAGTTCCATACAAAATACCTCAAACGAAAATATATAAAAATATGATCAACTACGTGAAAGGAAAAAAATACAGAAACTCCCAGTTTCTTTTTTTTTTATCTAAGAGAAAAACAACAGCAGTAGTTTTTGGTTTTAGTTTCCTTCTGATGACTAAATTTTTGTGAAAAGTGAGACGTTACGCCAGACTTAAAGGCGAAATTTTAAACGTTTAACTTATCATTAGTCTACCCTTCACACAGATCAAGCGAAACTTTTGCAATTATTTAACTGTTTCATTTGTACTTTACAGGCCAGGCCACAAACAGAGTACCGACCGACGACTGACTGACTGACTGACTTAATAATGTGGGAACGATAATGTTAAACGGGGTTAAAGATCCCTGACATCCATCCATCTAGACATTCATTCGTTATTATTATTGTTTTGTAAAGACATCCGGGCTAATGATCAATAATTTAAATAATTTTATTTAAATAGAAAAGAATAAGAGTTATATTAACCCATAAAAGGTTAATCATTTGGATAGTAAGTATCTCAAAACACAACAGAGTCGTTGCGGTTTATATTACACTATAGAACACGAGAAAAAATTACGGTGTTCTGACAACCGATTCTGGTAGAGGAGACCAACAAAACAAAATATACGTGTGTCGGCGTTTTGAAAGACCACATCGGAATTTTATTTTAGAGGGGGTTAAAGTTTTCCTCATTTGGCCTGTTGGTGTAGCATATCGATATATGAAACTATGTGTTCTTTACATCTGAGGTGTAGGGTGTGTTCAGCAGCTTTGTGAAAAATATCAAGGCAAATATTTTTGTGATACATATTAACCCTCTAACTCTCCCACATAACGGTCAGTTTTGGCTCTATTCTAACAATTCGTGAAAAACATCCCTAAAAAGGCGGATGGCGGGGATGATATGTATTACAAAAATATTGGCCAAGAACTTTTACTATAGGTCTTTAAAGATAACCAAACTATAGACTCAACTTGTATTCCAGAAATCATTAAAAACTTAAACTGCGTTTAAGGGTTAATTTCATACTTTTTCAAAATTAGTACTTGGCATAGGAAATCTTTTAAATGTTACGTTTAAGGTATAAGATGTGCTCAGCACATTTATGTAAAACACCACGAAGAACATTTTTGTAGAACATTAAAACCAAAACGAAAATTTTGAATGATTTCTAACGCACAGTGGCGTAAATGAAAAAGTGGTAATAAATATGGATCTTCTAAACTACTGAACGGATTTGTCTAAAAATTGATATGGTTGTACAGGAAAAGTCGAGCTTTCTGGATCTTGTCTATTGAAGTCTGCAGCTGTACCATAGGTGAAGCTACAGAGGGTGAAAGTTTGCTACTTCGGGTGTGAAAAACTTTGTACGGCTTGTAATATTCTTAGATTTGTAAAATTTTTTGGGTGACTTTGAAAACTTTAAAAATAGTAGAATTTTATGGCAAATATTTTTAAAGAACATTTCAGTCCGCTATATGACCGTTGAAGGGCAGTTTTTTTGCCCCTTTTTTTAAGAAAGGTACAGAAATACCCATACAACGACGAGTTAGAGAGTTAAAATGGTTCTCCAAAATTTCTAGTGGCGTTTTATATAAAAATGCTGGGCACATCTTAATCCTAAAACGTAAGCCTTCTTAGATTTCTTGTGCCGAGTACTAATTGTGAAAAAGTACTAAATTACTCTTAACTACATTTTAAGTTTTTCTGGCGTTCAAGTTGCGTCTGAAACTTAGGTGACTATGAATATTTGTAGTGGAATTTAATAGCAAATATTTTTGTAGAAATTTCTGCCCGCTGAAGGTCAGTTTTTCGTCCCTCTTTTAAAACAGGAAAAGTAAAGCCTTTATAAAGAAGAGTCAGTGGAACTAGCAATGGGCCCGTCACTTTGTGAGAAGAAAGTATGATTAATGGGTCAGAAATACGATTGACAATTTTATTTTTGGAAAAAACATGTCAAATTATCAAAAAGAAAAAAGAAAATCGGCGGAAGCTTAAAACTTTTGCGGCACAATACCATTTGGACAAATTTCCTTTTCCAAAACGTAATTTTTCAGAAAAGTGTCCTTTGCACAAAATATATTTTTTCAAGAAGTACCTTTTTCAAAAATAGATTTTCTAAAGTACCTTTTCAAAAAAGTATATATCGCAAAAGTAGCTTTTGGAAAAAGTACCTTTCCTAAAAAGTACCTTTCCTAAAAAGTACCTTTCCTAAAAAGTACCTTTCCTAAAAAATACCTTTCCTAAAAAGTACCTCTCCTACAAATTATCTGTTACAAAAATAACCTTTTCGTAAAAGTACGCTTTCCAAAAGCATTCGCATATAAGAAGTAACTTTCCTAATCCTAAATTAAAAAAAGTACTTCATGAAAAAAGTACATTTACAAAAATTAGAGTTCCAAATGCCATCACTTTGAAAGAACTTTTTTTTATCACAGTACCACCTTTAAAAAAGTAAAGCAAATTAATATTAAATGCATTACAAGAACCAAGAAGTGGTGCGGTTTTTACCACTTACGAGTATATGTCCAAAATCCTAAAAAGTGCCAAAAAAAAATTTTCTGGGAGGGCTAAAGCCCACACTAGTCCCTACAGTTCGCTTATGATATCAAAATTACTATAATATTTTGAATTTCTAGGGCGTCTAATGGGGTTATGGGGGTGGCTCAGCGCTCCCCAGAAGGGCCTTGATACGCCAATGCACACAACACTTCCTAAATATCTCCGAAACTATTGATGATATTAAAAATTATGTTAATTAGGAATTGAGTGCGGATTCTCGAATTTCGTATTCAATCAAATCGGGCCATCCGTTCTCGAATAGTGCTAGTGCAAGTCGTCGTCAATAACGGTTTATCTCGAGAGCCAGAGTCGATTCAAAAAAGAAAAAGAAATATTCTATGAACTTTATTATCATATGTAATATAAAACAATGCAAAAAGTAGCACAGCAGAAAACAAATTTGTCGACCTTTGTTACCATGTATTGCAATCGGTCAGCCCTACTCTTCCGTGTAAATAATGTTCGAAATGATAAAACGGATTTTAAAGTGCACAGCCAAATTAAATTTAAACTATGCTGCCTGTTCTGTAAATCGAGTCGATTTGAAAACGCCCGATTTGGACAAACTAAATGTTTTCAAACTTTTTTGAAGTTTTCTATTTTTTAGAGCTTAAAATGTCATATCTGAAATTAATTTACTTACATTATTTATTTTTGAAAACGAAAAATTTACTTGGACTCGGTCAAGGTAGATCAACACCAGGTAGTCGCAAGAAAATTCGCCGTGGAGAATTTACATTTGGGCTGTCAAAAAAGCTGATACATTAACACTACTGACAGGTTAAATGTGTAAATATTTTCGTAAACAGCTGGGCTCTTGCGGCCACCTAGTATGAATTCGCTTTGGATTCGGTTTACAGAACATGGCCGTATATTTTCGTTAGGAAAAAAAGTAAAAGAAAATATTGCACATTTTATAATTGTTTAATTAATTAAAACATTAAATTGTCTCTTTTTAGACTACAACATAATCAAAACTCTGGCATGGGACGGCGGCGACCAGATGGTGCTCCTTCGCCTACACCCTCCGACACCTCAGACTCTGACATTTCATTGGGCACCCATTCACCCGTACCCAGTAGCTTGCATTTACAACATAGTCCCGGCTCCACCTCAAATGGAGCTAATGATCGCGATGAGAGTTTAAGTGTAGATGATGATAAGCCCAGAGATCTTTCATCCTCACTGTCATCGACGAGCATACCTGCATATCCGTCATCGGGGCTGCCACCATCCTGCTTGCCGGCTTTCAAATTGGATGCAGCAGCAACAAGTCTCTTTAGTGCGGGCTATTTGCAAAGTTTTGCCAATTTCAAAGAAATGACTCAACAATTTCCCTTACAACCCATGGTCATAAGACCTCATCCACAGTTGCCGCAAGCTTTGGCCAGCTTAAATGGCAATCATTTGCATCCGAATTATGCTTCAACCGCTTATGCGGTAGACTGTTCAACACAGGCAACTGCAGGAGGACAACCGCCAAAAATACGCGTCAATTCACCAGAAAAACTTAATTCTGCAGCGAATTCAATAGCGGCCACACTAACAGCTGTAGCACATCCACATCTCGCCCATCACCATCATCATCATCACCACAATCACCCACCACCTCCCTCAACTATTCAAGAACACAGTAGTAGTCCCTCGGCCACATCCACCACCACTAGTTATCATCATAACGCACAATTGCTACATCGACCTTTTTCAACTTCGCCTGATATAAGCCATGGTGCAACCGAAATAACATGATATCGTGCAAAGGTATAGTAAACAAAAATATCATCAAAGATCCAGTAAGGATCTACTGTACAGCGTGTTATGAGAGTGAGAAAGAATGTGAGAAATAAGGAAAAATTCCCGGAAACCTAATATTTTCTTCATTAGACATTCAATTATTATAAAAGAAACATTTTAAAAATTTAAAGCAATCATTGTTAGATGAAAATATCAAAAAATAACTTTAATAACAAAAAATTTAAAGACACTCGGCGAAAATAGACAAATATATTATTATTTTTATTCAAATTGAAGACACAACTAAAACTGCTGGCGGTATTGACATGTACTCTTTTATCAGATTCAAGTAACTTTTTTCAAAATCAAATGCATTTTAAAACGGATTTAGTAGCAGAAGCTTAAAAGGTAATAAAATATAGTTTTTCAAGTCGGAATAGCAGAAAAAAAACAGAACTACTTAACTAACATGAATCTTATAAAAAAACTGCAAAACAAAATCAAAACGTTCTGATTCTTGTAGAGGACACCAAATATTATATGTACGTGTGTATCAGCTTTTTGAAAATTGAAAATCTTATAATCCTTACACTAAAAGAATTTTGCTTCATGAAACCAAATGAAACCATTTCATTAGATTTTTTTCATTAATCCAATGCCAATTTCAGAACTCCAATAAGAATTTCAGTAATATTGTGAAAAAATTTCATTGGTTGAAATAATTTTACTAGATTTTTTCATTAATCCAATGACAATTGCATAAATCTAATGAAAATTTCATTAATATTGTGAAAAAAGTGTGTTGGTGAAATTTTACTGACAGTTTCACAAATCTAATGAAAATTGCATTAATATCATGAAATTGTCATTGGATTAATGAACAAAATCTGATGATAGTGTTTCATTAGTCTTATGGCACAAAATTCTTTTAGTGTACATTTTAGGTATAAGGTGTGTTAAAAGCCAACAAGAAACATTTTGGTGCAAAATTTTAACCCTGTAATGCTACGCTGTATAGTTATTTTTTGTACTTTTTTTTACAATGGCAAAAAGCTCCGCTTCGGCGAAGTTGTAGCAAACATATTTGCCATAAAAATCTAATTATCCTTCAAACCCTTCAAACTTTCAATGCAAAGAAATCATTCAAAAGTTAAAATGTGTTTAGGGGTGAATTTCGTACTTGTTCCCCTTAAAGATATTTTATGTTTTGAATCATTTGTGACACTCCAGTTGAGTTTGGGTCTTTAGTGTCTTTAAAGAACTATAGTAGAATTTTGTGGCCAATATTTTTGTAGGGCAATTTAACCCGCTATATCGCCTTGGAAGGGGAGCTTCTTCTCCCTATTTTAGAAAGGGACAAAAATATCAACAGAGCGAAGAGGTAGAGGATTAAAATGTGCCACAAAAATTTTCTATATGTATAATATTTTACATAAAAGTGCTGAGCACACTATACACCTAAAACGGGGGAACTTTCGCTCTTCCTAAAATTAATCCCAGATGTAAACTTTCAAAACGGCGATACACGTATATTTTTTTGTGGCCTCTGCCAGAATCAGTTGTCAGAATCTTGTCATTTAATTTGAAAATTCTGATTTTGTTGTACAGCGTAAATTTGAGTTTGCATGTACATATAAAATATATTTAAATTTTGTTAATTAAATTTACTTAAGATAAAAAACATACATCACTATATCGCTTGCAGTTTTAATTGTGTTTACGTTTATACATAAATAATTATAATTTCCTTATTTACTAAAAAAAGAAAAAAACAATATACATACATAAAATATTAAATATTTCTAATTTTTTATAAACATAATAATTATAAAATAATAAATTTAAGTAATTTTTGTACATTATTTTTGCGTTCATTTAATATAACTATTATTTTGCTTTGGTTGTTAAGTCAGCACTTTATTCCAAATAAAATTTAAAAAATTTGCCCATTTATTCAAGTTCCCAAAAGAAAAGATTCTTACGAGTCTTTATTATTTAAATCAACTTTGAACAAACAAACAAACAAACAAAAAAACTATTTCTGAAGAAACTAAAAATATTGTCAAGCACTCAATATATTTTGATTTTAAATATGATTGATTTTTAATATGCTCTTTTTAAAGTGAAGTTCTCCTTTCTTTTCAAAAGAAGCACATTTTTTGAGTGTATGATTGATTGTAAATAGTTTGTAAGATTATTACATTACAATATATTTAGTAAATAGAGAGCTTATTATTAGAATGCAATACAATTATAATAAAATGAGTTAAAGAAAAATATATACATATAATTATAAAAAGCAAAAAATTAAATCTTTAATGTCTTTTATTTACACGATAGGAAACAGAAAATTAACTCAAATGAGAATTACGGAACAATCATTAAGAAAATTTTACACTGTCGCTTTTAGTCATATTTATTTTTCCTTAGTTTAGTTTCTTTTCCCTCGATTTTTCAGATTTGTTGTCAACATGAAAATTGGTCAAATAGAGACACAGAAAGAAGTCAGCTTTTGCTATTGAATTTAGTTTATTTAAAGTAAAACTAATAAAAAAAGTTTCTAAGTGAAAAACATTTCTGGAGATGCGGGGCATCGATCCCCGTACCTCTCACATGCTAAGCGAGCGCTCTACCATCTGAGCTACATCCCCACTTGAAAAGTTACAGACATATAAGGTTGTCCAATGAAAGAAAAACAGTGCAACATATTTTGTTGTTTGTAACCAAATGTGTTAATCTGTGGTGGTCTGGCTGTGTGACTCTGGCTTTGTGTGCGAGAGGTCTCGGGTTTGAGTCCCGATTGAGGCCACCATTTTTTCATCAATTATTGATTAAATGCAAATGGTGTCTTTAAAAATTTTAAAACACTAAGCGATTTTTTTGTGATTTTTTGTTTGTTTTGTTATTGGAGGGAAGGTTCTTTATAAATACTAGTATGTAAAAATACATATTAATTTTGATCGATGTTGTAGTTTCTTTAATAATACACGAATTGTTAAAATTTCATGTGTCTAATTATTACAATTCATAAGATATGTACAGTTTAATTTCAAAACTAAATTACTTGAAGTGATAATATAGAATTTTTAGCTTTGCTTGATTTTAAGTTCAGTAGAATCTCGGGAAAGTTAATCGAAATGTCCCAGGGGTAATTAACTTTTTCGGACTATTAAATTTTCAAAGCGGTTTTTAAATTTGAAAAAAATACAGTATGTAATAAACATAGATTTTACCGAAATAACACCAAATTTATTTTAATGACTTAGTTTTCATCACTATATATAAAGGAAATTTAGATTTACCGGATGTTCACAATCACTCTTGACCACTTTTTAGTGCAGAAACTTAATACATATTAATTTAAGCGGAGTGGTTTAAGGAAGCGGTCGAGACTTCTTTGTTTTTTTTTTGCGTAGTACTTATTAATCATTATCGTTGGTCTAAAAGTTAACTGAACAGTAAGTTAAGTTAATAAGTTCACTTTACCATTAATTTTCAACTTTCGTGAATTTTTGTTGGTTCTCGAGATAGATAACAGGACAACGTAGGGTTATATAAGGATTTTTTGGTACCATTTGGGTACGCTTTGGGTACCCTAATAATAAATATTTTTTCGAAAATTTTGGACTCCGATATATCCCGCACGGAAAAATTCAGCAATCGACGTCAATTTCTGAAGTTTAGCGCTGTTTCCGATAACGGGAAGCTAAAAAGTATTTTAAGGTGAAACTTAAAATATATTTAAAAATCTTACTGGAAATGCCGGGCACCGATCCTTGCTAAGCGAGCGTTCTATCATCTGAACTATATCCGCAAATAAAAGCTTTTGGTCAAAACGGGTTGTTTAATGCAACAAAAAATAAAAGAAGGTAGATTCTTTCTCTTAATAAGTGCTACAAGCTGGCTCAATGGTCTAGGGGTATGATTCTCGCTTTGGGTGCGAGAGGTCCCGGGTTCAAATCCCGGTTGAGCCCTCTATTTACTTTTATATTTTTTCTTATCTAATATATAATAATAACATTAAATTAAAAATTTTAGAAATTTCCGAAGAAAATTGATGATAATTTTAAAATGGACCAACCGATTTTCTTCAAGCATGGGTTAGAAGATTTTAGATTAAGAAAAAAAAGCAAACTTAAGTAAAATCGGTTCAGCCGTTTGGGAGCTACGGTGCCACATCGGTGCCACATACACACAGATTCAAAAGGATACAGATGTAATAACTTCTAAGCGCCTGGACCGATCTTCTTCAAAGAACACTCTGGCTCAAGTCACCTTTCAAACAAACAAAAAAAAACACAGATACACACTTCAAATTTATAACAGGCCTCTTTTTTGTCAAAGGTTTTAAATTATGTTTTTCTTAAAAAATCCTTAAGAACCGGCTAGTTTATTTTCCGTCCGTTGTTTATAGAAAAAATCTCAGCATGCCCTTTGTATCCGTACACGGGATGTATGTATAAAATATATATTTAAAAATATTTTGGAGATGCGGGGCATCGATCCCCGTACCTCTCACATGCTAAGCGAGCGCTCTACCATCTGAGCTACATCCCCACGTGAAAGTATTTTGCAATATTCTTGTGACATATTGAGATGTTTAACTGAACAAACTACTTTACAAAAAATACTTACTTTTAAGTTGGCTCAATGGTCTAGGGGTATGATTCTCGCTTTGGGTGCGAGAGGTCCCGGGTTCAAATCCCGGTTGAGCCCGATACTTTTTTCCACGTAAATAATTTATTATATTATATTAAAATATTTTTGGGTACAGATTTCTTGTGAAATACGGATAGAAACCGAATTTTATCAATAGCTATCGAAGAGTGAGATGTGTGTAGATAAAGTATTAGGTGTCCAACTTATAATATTAATACAATTTTGTAAACGATTATGTGCAACGATCAGTATTTTTTTGTGGCTGATTGTCATTTCAAATGATTTTTTCGTGTTAGTTAAAATTATAGTAAAACATTTCTTAAAATAAACGCATAAATTTTTAAATAAAAACTACTTTATCATGATGTAATACATTATAAATAAATTTACATAGATTTTTTTGTAAAAGACTGTCCATTATGTGTTCAAAACGAAGAACGAAAATACTGTTTTTACTATCTTCATACAAAATGGCGTGTCCGTAATGCATGTTGTTGATTTTCCACATCAAGAAACTATGAAATTTTCCAAAACCGAAATTAAATTTATAGCGGTTTTAGAATATTTGCATTTGCCTCTCTTATTTTACACATGAAATTTTTTAAAAACATTAGAAGTTGTAATTTTTTTAACTGCTGTTGTCCGCAGTCTTGTGTATTGAGCGTTACGCTTTTTTGGTACACTTCATGACTCAGTTTCATTATTAAAATTGCGTTAACAACATGCACTAAAATAAATAATGTTTCTACTTCTGAATATTTAAATGTTTTGTGAACTTTGTTAAATAGTATGACATTGCAAAACTTTTCATCAATCAATCATCGTTTGTAACCAAAAAAATATATTGAGTTTTATCCATATATTTTTAATATACAAAATTGAAATTTTTAGTGAATACCTAATGAGGTTATGTTAAAATGCATCGAAGATTATACATCTGAATTGTATTGAACTCAAAATAAAGTGTGTTCTGAAAAAAATAATGAGTTCGTATACAAATGTATTGAGCGTTACGTAAAAAATTTGTTTAAATATAATGTATCTATCAATTTTAGGACGTTAAAAAAGTTAACAGCAGCAGAATGGTAGAAACGATGTAAAGAACTTTATCTGTCGACAAATTTATGGGTTTCTTTGAAAAAATGTTCCTTCTGCCGCACTGTGGGTTGTTATATTTTCCAAGAATGTACATATTAGGTGGGTTGTATTTTGCTATAAGAAATTTATTTAAAATTGGGATAACTTTTGACATTTTCAAGCGATTTTATTAATATAAAACTTATTTGAAAGAAAAGTTATCCCACTTTTTGCTTATGCATAAATGTTTGTGAATAATTATTTTAAAACATATTTTTTTTATGTTTCCATGTGAGCCCAAGTCAAAATTGAAAAAGTGGTCAGAACTTTTAATTTCGTCGTGCGATTATTATATTTTTTTGTTTTTAGAAAGTAGATGTAGAGTGCTTTCCATACTCATTTTTTTCGTGTATGTTTCTCGCAAAATTCAACAAACAACCACGAAAGCAAATGTAACGCTCAAGACGCAAAAATGTTAAAAAATATAATTTTATTTCAGGATCTATTGCATGGGGCGAAAAATATAGTAAGAATCCTACCTTCTCATATTTCATTTAGTTAAATTAGTTAAAAAAAACACACACAAAATGTATGTTTAGAATGAGAATTAGCCTTATAGCAGAAGATTTTAACATAAACACAATATCCAATAAAAAAGTTTACATGAGGCCAGCACACGTATGCATAACAAAAGTTTGGCATAAAGTTAGCATAAGTGAAGAAATTCAACTGGCATTGAAAATCACTGTGGGATCTAGTTGTGACTCGTGAGTAGAGATGCCAATCGGGACTTGTTTTTAAAAATCCTGGGTTTAGCGACTTAGAAATAGAATCCCGAAATCCCGAACCAAGGTCCCGGGATTTTTTAGTCCCGCAAAATAGAATTAAGAAATTAATGTTTTGAAAACTGTTATTTTTAACAATTCGTTTGATTTTGATGTTTCTGAAATAAGTTTTTCATTCTGCACATAACGTTGATTAAAAATGTATCACATTCTATACATATTTATAGCATATGCTTCATTTTAGTCAGGCGCGGATCCAGCTTGAGCTTTTTGGGGTTAGAGGACTGCTAACAGAAACATAATATTTTGCAAAACTCGTTTTAGAAACTCAATAGAAATTGGGTATATTTTGATCGTTTTGGGGGAGAGGGCGCTCCCCCCTCCGCTTTTGTAACTGCGCCAGTTTTAGCAAAAAAAAAAAAGGATTTTGTAAAATCCATAAAATCTTGGGATTTTTGGGATCGGGATTTCCCGTTTGGCACCAATACTCCGGAATGTATTTTAAGATTTTATTACTTATGCATGTTAACTTCAAGCCAAGTTTTGTTATGCATAGGATCAGGATTTTATTTTCCAAATTAATTAGAAGAATAATAATAACGAATACATATGTACAATACATACAATATCTTCTGTATGTACCTGGATTATAATTGAATATTTTAATTTTTTAAATTTCTAAGAAATCTGAGCAATTCAATTTCAAGTCGCATACATTATTTGCAAAAAAAATTTTTTTTTAAGTTTTACGTTAGAAGAATGACTAAGAACTTCTGAAGTTAGGCGCCATTTAAACAAATACATGTGCACTTTCATGGATACGGATATTTAGGGTCGAATACTTGTTATTTTTACTGTTTACTTTCAAAACACACACAAAATATCAATTTCTGTGTAAACATGTTGCAAGATCAACCGTAAACACTTCAAAACCAACCAACAACAACAAGAAGTCAAATAGAAACAACATACGAGCAGGATTTACTTTTTTTCTAATAAAAACAACACGAAGCAACTGTTAGCCTAATTTTACTAAAAACAAAACGCTGGCGCCACTGATGACACGTCCGGCTTTAAGCAAATGATTTCATGTACAGAGAAAACACCAGCACCAAATGGACGGAAAGACGCACATACAGTAAAAAACCGCAACGTCAAGCTGATGTTGCTGGTGCGGCTGGCTGTTAATGTTGATAGTTTTTTGATGATGTCCCACTTGAGTAGTTTACTTAGCTGCCTTATGAAAATATGAATGCTTGGCAATGACAACGGCACTACTGCCAGCAATGGCAACGGGAACGACACTAAATGTTATTATTACAACATCTTCAAAATACAATTTAAAAAGAAATATAAGAAATATGTATATAAAAATGCAGCATACGAAATTATTAATATCCATATTGTGGCTGTAATGGTCCCTATACATACATATTTCTTTAAAACAAAATTGCCAAATCGTTTAAATAGCCCAGCAAACCAAAACATTCGAAAATAATATCGCATCCGAATGTTGCGTACACATTTCTCGGACAAAACCCTTGAGAACGGCTATCGAAGTCGAAAAGAGAAAAAGCTGCTATAGCTCACTCGTCGCTCAGTTTGTGGCAGCAAATCTTTCGATTTCGATGTTTCGCTGACAAATCAATAGCGAACCAATATCGAAAAAATATCGATACCACAAAAATGCAGCAAAAATTAATTTTTCAAGATTGTTACTCGTATCTTTATTTTTTAATTTATCTATTTTAATGTAAATGGAATATTTATTTTTGAGCTTAGAACTATTTTCCATTATTTATTTATTTAAAATTTTTAACTTACGCTGCAGTCAATCAGATTCGAACACGGTACCTCCAGGCTAACAGATTAGCACACATCCAGTAGGCTATCGTGGCAAATGTTTTTCTATTCAATTATTGCACACATGAATGTAAATTACACATTCGATAAATTATCGAAAATAGTTCGATGATGCAACATACATTTTATGAAAATTGGCAATTGCGCTTATTATCGAGACATATTTCGATGCTGCGAATATTCACATTTCATGAAATTTGGCAATAGCGCTTATTACCGCGACATTATCGACAAAAGCTCGCATTTGCGAACATTCGATTTTTTAGATTCACGAGCATTTATCGAACAAATTTGTTTCGAAAATTCTTCGTTTTAGCGAACCTTCTTTTATTTCGAATCTGAGGTTTAGTGGGAAGGTGAAGAATAAGGGAACAGAAAAGTGTAAGTTAATATGATTATTTCGAACGTATTTGCTTTGTGAATCCAAATTGATTATTAGGCTAAGGTTCGCAACGTTATATTCAGAAAGAATTGGGCATGATTAATATTCCAAGGAACAAGGGAAACCTTAACATCAACTTAATTTTTCAACGTACACAGCAGAACAGAGTAGCGCCGCTAAACCGATGGCAACGCTGGGAAAAGTGCACTTTAATATCAGCTTGAGAGTGATTTAATTCAATTTTCACGAAAAAGTTGTATATATAAGAATTAAAATCACATTCAACAGAGCCACCTGACAAGTGGTGATAGCAAATACACGTGAGCACTGACGATGGAAGTGTAGCGGTTGAAACAAAATATTATTTCAAATACGATCCCATAAAGAATTTCGATAGCAAATTAATTAGTTAAAATCCTAATAAACATACCTTCAATACTTATAAATTTCAATATTTAGAAGTCATTAAGTACACAAAACATAATAAGAATGAAATGTCTATGCTGAGCATTGAAATCGTCCCATTTTAAGTTATTGCTGTGTTTTATGTCAAGTGTTTTGCTTACTGATCTAATGCATAGCTGTTTTCTTATATGTACTAGGGATGGCCAAAAAATATCGATATATTCTTAAAAATATATCGATATATATCGTCGATATTTTTAGTTTCGATATATCGATATTTTTTTCCAAATATATCGACAGTATCAAATTCGATGTTTTTTAGCTTTGGTTTTGTTTTTTCGTGCAATTTTTAAAAACATTTCGCCACAGTCTTCATCAAATACAATATTACTAACAAAATCTTTTGTTTTATTTATAATATTTTGTTTATTCGAAAATTTATCATTCTTTGAGTGTAATTTTGTTGATGAATGTTCCATGAAATATTTGTGGAACAGCAAGGAATTTGGAAATTAACTCTTTCCAGCTTAATCATTTATAAAAAAAATACTTTTTTTGTTTTATTTGTAAAAAAAATTGGGGACTACGTATGAATTATCATTGTTGAAAAAATTTCGATATATCGATATTTTTTATTCGATATATATCGATGCCGATCGATATTTAAAAATATATCGATATCGATATATATCGATATATTTTTTCATTTGCCCATCCCTAATATGTACTAACAGACAGTGGTGCCAACTTAGCCCTTTTCGGGCTAGATTTAGTCCGTTTTTAGCTAGTCAAAACGCGAAAAAAAATGTTAGCCCCAAACAAAAAAAACTCAAATCTAGCACTTTTTACAATAATCTTTTACTTTTAACCCCTTTTTACTTTTTGATCAATATGGGTACATTTGGGTGTTTGTTTTTCTTCCGACGTGGTTTATTTGAATTTGGAACGATTTTCCGTCATCCCACGTCAAATTTGGTTTCTAAACAGACCGGTGGCGGCTATGTGCCATCTTCAGTGTTCTATTGAGTATTCTATTGAATACTCAATAGAACACTGAAGATGGCACATAGCCGAAACCGGTCTGCTTACAAACCAAATTTGACGTGGGATGACGGAAAATCGTTCCAAATTCAAATTGATACATTTTTTAATTTTGCGAACTATTTCTTTCTTTATTCTAGCAATAGCGACTTGTGAATTAACGTGGCAAGATCGTTTTTACTCATTTTCTTTTGGTAGTTGCTTTACCAACAATAAAAAAAAGAAGAAGAGTCTAGTATAATCTTATATTTATTTTAATTGGTTGTGATTTAAAGTTTTTCCCAAACTTTGAACGTGTTTTGATTTTCAAAATAAACACTTTATAAGTTAGCCCTTTTTGCGCTTTCTCGAAAAATTTGTGTGGATATGGCTTTATACGTATATTTTTTTCAATTTAGGCCTTTTTAGCCTCTTTTTCAAAAATTTGTGCGCGTTTTGGGCCCTAAAAGTTGGCAGCACTGCTAACAGAACCATTGAAGCGCAGCATGAATGTTTTGTGTGAATAGTGTGATTCGCAATCGTAATTGAGAGGTCGAAGCAATCGCTTCCTTTCATCGTGTTACGAGCTAAACACTTACTTTTACGAGCATGCACGCAATACAAAAAAGATATACGTTTTGCTTCGCCAGGCGTAGAACACCACTACTATTACGCCAAAAGAGAATAAATGGCTTCTTTATTTATGAGGAAGTAATTGTAACTACTGTAAAGTAATGCAGACGGTATGTAGTTTATATTTAAAAGTATGTTGTTTGGTAATTGCAACACATTATCAAGTTTTTTCTGGCATGTTTCTCTAACAAATCGACATAAGATTTTTCTTCTTGCTTCATTTAACTGAACCATTATTTTAGTTTCTTACTCGATTGGATAATGGAAAATATGTATAATTTTATTTAACTGATCGAAAAAGAAAATTAAAAAAAAAGTTTTAGCTCTACCATCCACATTTATTATTTATCTGTTTGTTTCGTACAGTGTTAAACTTGGCATATTGATATGATGTGTAGGCAGCTTCTGGTTACCTTTTTAAGTTGTTGTTGTAGTTGGTATAAAGTATTTAATAAATAGTTGTTTTTTTCGGAATAGTGGATAATATTATGAACCATATTGAATGTATTACAATACCTACACAATCTGTGACGATTAGATGAGTTTGCAATTGAGCAGACTGACAATGAAGAAAAAAATAAATAAATAAAAAAGTACACAAACATCAGAACATCATCATGCCAGTTTAGACCAGACCGAAGACAATAAGTTAAGACAAGACAACAGCATCACTACAACACTTTATTTGATGTTTAACAATATAATTATTGACTTAGCGTGGACGATGGATGTATGTATGGATTAATAGATAGATGGATGGGAGATCGATAAATGCGTTGGGATGAGATTTTAATGAACTTCGAACAGAGCAACTAAGTGCTTTGATTTGTTTTTGTGATGTTTCGCTTTTTGATTAAAATTAAATGTGTATATACGAGGGTTGTAACACTTGTTAAGTGCCTGGGCATATTTATATAAGAAAGCACTGTGAAATACAAAACATATAACATGGTTCGTTCTTATGACTGATTCTGGCAGAGGGCGCCAAAAAAGTATATTCGTAAAAGTATATCACACAGAAAAAAGTATCACCAGACAATTTTCAAACAAAAGTTTGTCTAAAAATAAATTTCATTTGCAGTAAATGTTTCTTACATAATCAATGAATTGTTTGTTTGACTCTTATTTATATTTGATTAAAAACAACAAGAAAGACTGTGTCGTAAAAAAAACAACCCCGATGATGGCATACACAGAAATAACAACAACAACAATGATAACAAAAGGAATGCGATTGTACTGAAGATTTTTGAGTAAATCAATTCGTTAATGTCGTTGCTTTAATTCTCATTCATTTTTTAGAGTCTTTAGACAAACATTCAGACTTGAACACATTTAACACAGTGAAATTTTATAAATGCTTAATGAATGATGATGATAATGACCCAGACAAAAATCTGTTTGATATATTAAAAAAAATTCAGTAAATATTTTTGTTTGATTAAGTACACATTTTTGTTTAATATTTGTTATTATTTTTAGACAATTATTTTTTAATTCAGACAAAAATATTGTTTGATATTTTTCAGAAAATCCAGTAAATCTTTTTGTTTGACTAAGTAAATTGTTTTGTTTACAATTTGTAAATATTTTTGACAAACTGTTTTATAGATTTAAACAATTTGTTCAATGAAAAAACACGTTTTTTTCAATTTGAAAAATATGTTGAGATATTTTTGTCTATATTTACAAATTTGTTTGTAGGTCCGTTCCGAGACAAAATATTTACTATTTCATTGAATTCCTTTACAGAAAATAGAATTTAGTTTTTTCTGTGCAGCATTTTGAAAGTTTACATTTGGGACTTATTTTAGGGGGAGTTAGCCCCACCACCCCCCGCTCCATTTGCACATAGTCATAGTGACTTGGCGTAGAAAATCTTGTAAGCCTTATGTTTAAAGTATACACATTTATTACGGAGAGTTGATAATTTATACTGAAACTTGGTTAAGAAGTATTATAAATTTGAAGGGGGTGTTAAAAACACAAAAATTGCATTGAATTAGAATTGTCGTGATATGAGTTGTTGAGATTTCCAGTGAGGGGAATCAAGGCAGCTGTAAAATAATAAAAGGCTAACAACAAGAATAGTGTCTCTCGTATATCTATGCATATTTTTTTATAAAATTTTGGTTTCAAATTACAAGGTGAATTGCACTTAAATACACCAACATTCAGAGATGCCTTCCCCGTTCCCCATCTTTGTTTATGAAAGTAAATATTTTAGTATTTTTCTTTGTTTTATTACATATATGGAGAAAAAAGTCCATCTTCCTGTTTCATTTCTTCAACTGACAAGTAATTTTTCAGTGATGAATACCAAAACTCAATATACAAACAGGCATCCAACTCAACCATAATACATCTATCTGTACAGGCAGTATAATATACACCATTCATACTCTAGTGAATTGAAAACTTTTTAAATGGTGTCAGTGAACGGCGACGGCAGGCAATTTTCGGCGCAATTATCATCAAATGAAAGCATCACCGTCATCATCATCATCATCCTCGTCCTCATCGTTATTGTCATAATGACGATGATGAGGAAGATTTTTGTGTTGTTGTTGTTGTTGCTGTTATTATTTTTGTGAGAATGCTTTTAAAAAAAATTTAACGCCAATACATTCACAGCCAAGTCACATCAATTCGAATGATGTGACATTTTTGAGGTGAGTTCGAATGCCTCAAAAAACATTGGTACGTTGTATGGCTGGCTGGCGTCTTGTCATATGATTTTATTTAAGGTTTTGCTTTAAACAAAAAGTATTCCAGACAGACAGACATTGGGTTGCTATTGGGTTGGAGGAAAAAGTAGAATGAATTAAAATGCATACAAAATACAGTTGGCAGAGGTACATATTCTATTTGAAACATTTTCCATATGTTTTCTTTTCATTCTTTTTGTTTGTCATTACCAGTTTCCAAATGTTTGCCTCTTCAGATGGCAAAGTGGTTGATGTACACATTTGTTTAACATGGCCCAATTAGCTACTCGTATGTTAAGTTAGAGCTGTTTATAATTCCCCTTAAAAAAGGCGTTATTTATTTGAATGTACCTGCATTTAAGTGTCGCGTAATGTTTTATGTCATATTCAAGTAAAAAAATCCTCCTTCAAAAAATTACGTGTGCATATGAATGAATGTTCATATATGTAAGTAGATAGAACAATGAAATCGTTGTTATACCGAGAAACAGCCATTCAAACAAATATTTTTTTATTCATGCAACTTTTTATAACATATTGCTCATATATTTTTTTAATTTTACGAACAAATCCACAACACACCGATCGTTTTGTTGTTGTGTAATGCTTAATAATTCATTTCACACTTTGAAAACATTTTTAAAATGACATTTAATCGCTGTAGTTGTCATTGTGCATGCAAAAATGAGCAAACGATTGGATTTTTTGTTTTTTTTTTACTTTGTATGAACTTTATGAAAACAAAAATTTTTATACACAGCTTTTTCGCACCATATCTCTGAAACCAATGATGGATGTACGGCTTCAAGATTATACTGTTGTCGAATTTCGGATTTTTTTATTTAACTGAATAGAACAACCCGACCTCCAGTTATGCTAATATTTGTCGTGTACCTTTACCAATTTAAAGAAAGCGAGTGCAGGTTCAAATTCAGCACTCCAAATAACATAAGAAACAGCTTTTCTTTGCTCCAGCCCAAAACATTACATACTTGTGTTATTTGCCGTTGACTGATAAAATTTAATGATGGGAAATACTCTAATCTTCGGATTTATATAAAATTATAATGCATATAGATATTTAAAAAAATTTTTTACATATGCGTGGATTGAAGAGTGGATTGAAGATAGATGAAAAAATAATATTTACCACTTTTGCTATTTAAATGCAGAAATTCTTAAAAAATTGTCTTCCTGTCGTTATTTAACGTGTGACGTCTAAATAACTTTCGATATATGTACACTCACAATATTATGACAGTAACGGAATGTATTTTGTTAAAAAAATATTCCGTGCAATCGTTTCTAAAAGAGTAAACCTTTAAAATTCAATAAAAAAGCTAAGTACACATTACTAAGGATAAGTATCCTGCAGACAAAATTACTAGTATGTGTTTAGAAATATACTAGTATATATACTTTTTAACTCAGACTAGTTGCCTATCTGTCCTTTTTCATATATCGAACTATTCATTTTAACATTAGGTTGTCATAGGAGCACATCTAGTTCATTTGTATACATTTATATCCCAGTTTGGATACCAGTTGTTGTAAAGTAGTGCTCTTACTAGTTTTTTTATTTATGGTTTTGTATTTCTTAAACAAACTTTGGCTCAACCGGAGTAGGAACACACATTCCTTATACTGCAAGGCAACTACTCTACCCACTGAACCACTTTCTACTTATTTTTTTAAGAGCTAAAAATATGTTTTATGTATAAGTCCTATACATGAAAATTGTGTCCTTTTTTGACTAGTATCGTTACTAGTCTCGATACAACTAGTAATATAATTGTCCTGTTTTTACCAGTACCGTTACTAGTCTTGTTACAACTAGTAATATGACTGTCGTTTTTTGACTAGTATCATTACAACTAGTATATGACTGTCCCAAAGCGTATCTACCCAGCGGTAAATGGAAGGAGTAAAGAGGCCTTCTATAACGCCTTATTTACCAGTCTGTAGTAGTTCCACTCCCATTATATATTCATTTCTTTTTTACACGCGATGTCATTGCGGACCAAGGCCTTTCTCGACCCATTACTCAGCAGGCGTGATAGAAGGCCTGGTCTGGGAAGGTCTGTTAAAAATTAAATGGAGGTACATTATTTAATCTGGGTGTTTTTATAGCTGCTTCTATATTTTTGATTATGGTGATGTTTTATTTCGAACTCCTTTTAAGGGGCTATTCACATATTACGTAACGTTATTTTTGGAGTTTCTCTACAACCCCACCCCCCTACGTAACACTTTTTACAAATTGTTCAGTATATATTATCTAATCCGTATCTTAAATAAATTTCATATAATAATAATTAAATATATGATATAATAAGCCTCTTCATTTAAAAATAAAGCAAAAATCAATTATTTTTACGGAGCTTGGGGTTGATTATTTAACAGTAAAAATAGCTGGCAACAAGGCAACCTCTTTTTGTTTTGCTGAGCTTTTTGGTGAGCTTGAAATGAGCGAGTAGTTCCATATTTCTTTCTAAACTTCTGAGGCTCAAGTTTAGAAATCAATCTTCAATAGCAAATACACTGTTAGAAAGGACCTCTTTAAACTTTACATTTCAATTTCCAATAACTTTTTAATGCTTTTAAAAACTTTAAAGCCAAATGATTTTAAGCGCATTGTTCTCGTTTTCAGCATCACTGCCCTTTTTATTATTAATTTTTATGTAGCAGAGAAAATGACTCAATTAGTTTAACCGCAAAATACATACAATTCATACATATCCAACTCTCTAACCCACTCATCCCACTCTGTTCTTATTTCATCCCATCACTCACGATATATAAAAGCGTAAAAAGGTTTATAACAAAATTCAATTTATGCACCCCTTGGCAAATGTAAATACTGACTCGTTTGTATTCGTACAACATACAATACAGGAAAAAAAACTTGCACGTTGGCTTCAACAGTAAGAAAAATGAGGATTAATTTAAAAGTTGATGTTGGGATATTTTTATAAATTGTTATACCAGAAAACACATTTAAAAAATTTTCATCAATGTATACTATAAAATTGAATGTTTTACGTGAAAACACTTCAAAAATTCGATTCCTTAAGACGATTTTTTTTCATATGTATATCTTAAGTTTCCTAAAACTAGAATTACCCACATAGTGCTGGTCCACGTATGTACGAATTAAAATATTGTTTTTTTTATTTTTATTCGTGAATGCTTAGCCCTTTTTGCTCTACTGTGCGCAAATTTATCATCACGAATTTATTATATTGTTGACACAGACAACGAGTGACATTTTTACAAAAGTTTTAAAAACAAGCGACCATTGAAAGTCAGAGAGAAAGTTACTGGTACAAGAACATAAATTGATTATGAAAATGTTTCCAGTAAAATGCAAGGAACGAAGAAGCATGATGAACCCCGTCATTAAATGAACAAATGTACTGTAAACAGACAAACGATTTGAATAACTCGAATAATGCGATTTGAATAAAATAAATTTTAAATTTAACGTTTAACAAAAAGGAGTGAACCCAAAAATAATACACATTCAGACGTACATAAATACCCTGAAGGAAGACAGGGGCCAAGTGTCTCCAAGTCACCACTTTTGTCGACAATTTTGGTGACCTTTAATGGGAAAATACGTTTTTGGCAGGTACAAAACTAGTTTTTATTTTCTCATTTTGTTGTGTTGAAAATAAATGCGGCTGCACGCAAAACTAAAAATGTTCATAAAAAATCTAATTTAATTGCTAATAAAAAGTTGCATATGTGTTGACCAGAATCATTAAAATGCACTAATGAATCTCTGGTGCAAATGTCTCATTATGGTCCCATAAGAACTACCTAGTCTATAGTAAGTCAATAGTTCTTAGGTCAGTAGTGGAATCTCAATGATAAGCACATGCTAAATGTCTATAGCACAGAACATTGACTGGGGTACAATTAGTCAGTAGTACTGGGGACAAAGTAAATAGTGAATCAGTACAGTTTTACTATCGACATTTCCTTCAGGGTACTTAAACACAGCCATACATACACACATGAGTACAATTTTGCATAAAGACTTACAGGCGACAACAATCAACAATAATAATACAAATAAATTAGGCAATTGACAAATTGCGGTAGTTACTTTTTATTTAACTGGGAAAAATCATAAAAACAGAAATGAGAATTTTCAAATTAAGGACTTTTAAATGTTCCCATCATTTAAAAGATATTAATTAACGAAAAATATTTCTTAATTAATTGAAAGTCATGTTGGAAACTATTAGAGTTAAACTTAAATTTTTCATTTAAATAAATTGTATAACACGGAGCCTAAAGGTACATACGTCCAATGAGCTGTTTTATGAATGCTATCAATGGCAGTTGACTTTTTTCTCCACTGAAAAAATTATTGCTTCATAAATCCAATAAAACAGTTTCGTTAGATTTTTTCACGATTTTATTTCTTTGAATCAGTGCAATTACTTTATAAATTTGGTGTAACTTTCTTTTAAATAATGTTAGCGAGTCTTGTTTCATTAACCCAACGAACCTGATGTTTGTTGAATTTTAATGAAGCTTTTCATTGAATTAATGTTGAAATTCACTGAATTTATGGAGAAATTATTTCTGTGTCAAACAAGTTTAGTTTAAGAAATTAGTCATAAGCAATATGAACTAATAATGACGCCTGAATTTTATTCTTATTCTTATATTTGGTGTTCGGAATAGTATTGTTTTCGTTACGCTGTCCGTTCGTCCGTCTGTCTGTTGCAGGCTTCTATCTCGAGAACCGTAGGAGATACGGACTTGAAATGGCCGCTACAACAACAACTACTAAAAGTTTATAAAAGTTAAAAATTTAAAGGGTGTTCTAAAGCGAGCTACGAAACATGTTGTCATCCTAATGTAACATACATAAACTTGTTATGTACACTCTAAAGCACTTTTGTTGAAAATTAGGTCGATAATAAGCGGCAGCACATTACAGATTATTATCGACCTAAAATTACACACGCATTATTTTGGAACAAAATGTTTTTACTAAAAAAAAGCGATTGGCTGTGTGCTGGTTTGACCCGCGACCTCCTGACTGATAGTCTGACATATCTACCGTTCAGCCATAGCCGTATTATACTTTATGTTACATTTTTTCCACTTGGAGTAAATAAATTTAATTTGAAAGGTTTTTTCTTTAATAAAATAACTACAAAATCGATGTAATTTTAGACAAGGAGAAATTTTCAACACAAATTTAGACAATATATGATTGTAAATTTGAAGTAATGTTTTAGAGTGTATATATGTATGTACTTGACATTTTCAAAGTAAGTGTATTATTATACAGACTACACCAATATATACGGAAATTTAATTAAAATAAAAATTAAAGAGTATTCTATCAGTTAATGTAATTTTGACCATGTTATTTTGCCAATTAGCTCCACCTTGGAAACCGCAAGAGGCAAAGTTTTGAAATTTTCACAGATAGCGCAGCATTTTAAAGGCAACAGTACCGAATGCTAAAACACAAAGAAACTAAAAATTAAAGGGTAATGTAATATAATTGTGAAATTTAGCTGTATCTTATGAACAGTAATAATTAGACGCTGAAAACAAACAAAATTAATAAATAAAGAATGGTAAATTAAAGTTGACTTCATACGACATGGTTTGCGAGACATACGTACGTAACTTCACATGTTTGTCAAAATTGGGGATTTACAGACGATTTATAATTTTTGCCTTCACACGTACATCTGCAATTACATCTGACATAACCTCTGAGTGTTCACAACAACTAGGTTTGTGCACACTTTTTATAAATATACGAAGCACTCTATGCTTTTTAATGTTTTTTCAGCCAAACCACACTTTTTTTAATTCAAAACAGCTGATGTCATATGATTTGTCAGATGAAAATAGAACATGCTCTAATTGCAGATTTTCCATATGATTTTGCTTCTGTAAATGTCATCTGACAACGCTTCATATGTTTCAGACGGCATATATGTATGTATAACTTTTGCAGTGAGAAATTTAGCAAGTCAGATGGGAAACACATGTCGTATAAAACTAGCATAATATCCCTTTAAGTAATGCAAGGAACAAGACGAAAAGTAAATTGACAAAAAGAAAAAAATCGCCAAACCAAAAAAAAACACTAAAACTAAAAAAACGCCCCAAAAAACGCTAAAACGAAAAAAGGTCTAATAGCCAAAACGAAAAAATCGCTTAAAGGAGGAATCGCTGAAACGAAAAAAGCACCAACACGATAAAAACTAAAAAAATCGCTAAAAACTAAAAAAAAGTCGCCAAAACAAACAAAAAAAACTATAAGGTAAAAAACAAAAAAAAAAAAACAAAACCGAAACAAAACGAAAAAAAGTTATCAAAACTAAAAAATCGCAAAAATTAATGAAAAATCCGTCAAAATAAAAACACTAAAACGAAAAAATATGCTAACATTAAAAAGTCCCCAAAAACAAAAAAAAAAAAATCGTCATAACGAAATAAATTCACGAAGGGTTCCGTACGAATACACATACCTACATATATCCCTTTTCGGTTTTGCCCTTTTTCATTTTGGCAAGTTTTTCGTTTTGCTTTTTCGCGTAATTTTAGGTTTTTTATTTTGAATTTTTTTTTGTTGATTTAGCGATTTTATTTATTTTTTTTTTTTTTTTTTGGTTTTGTCTCTTTTTTCATTTTGGTGATTTTTTTCGTTTAGGCGATTTTTCGTTTTTTAAATTTTTTTGCCAATTTTTTATTTTTGGCAATTTTTTTTAACGTTTTTTAACGTTTTTTCGATTTTTGAAAATATTTTTAGTTTTAGCGATTTTAGCTTTTGAACTTTTTTAGTTTTGGCGCTTTTTGAGGTTTTGGGGGTTTTTTCTTTTTTTTTGCTTTGACAATTTTTCGTTTTAGCGATTTTTCGGTTTTTTGCGATTTCATTTAGATTTGGCGCTTTTTTTTTTGCCGCTTTTTTTCGTTTTGGTAATTTTTCCCTTTTTGCCGGCTTTTTTTTACGATATTTTTAGTTTTAGCGATTTTTTTAGGTTTTAGTGCTTTATTCGTTTTGACGAATTTTTTCAGTTTTTGCCGTTTTTTAGTATTTTGGCGATCTTTTTGGATTGGGTGTATTTTTGCGTTATAGCTATTTTTAGTTTTGGTGCTTTTTTCCTTTAAGCGCTTTTTTCCTTTTTGGCGATTTTTCGTTTTGAAATTTTTTAATTGGAAATTTTTTTACTTTTAGCGGTTTTCAAAATTTCGAGAGTTTGCCTTTTACGGTTACATAGTCAAAATTACATTAACTGATAGATCACACTTAAATTTTTATTGTTTTAAACAGTGTTAATTGCTGTAGTCTATTCTACAAATTACACCAATTAACACTAACTTTCGTTGCTCGCTTTAGAACACCCTTTAATTTTTAACTGTCATATATTTGTTGCTGTAGCGGCCAAAGTTTACATATTCTGTGGAAATTTTAGATCAGTAGCACTTACGGTTCCCGAGAAAACAGCCTGCGATAGACAGGCAGACAGATGGACAGATGACAGCGTAGCGAAAACAATGGGGTTACTTTGGGCCTATTCACATACTACGTAACGCTCCGGATTAGATAATTTAGACTGAAAATTTTGGAAAAGCGTTCCGAGGGGGGGGGGGGGAGAGGGTGCGTATAAAAACTCCGAAAATAGCGTTACATAATATGTGAATATTCCCTTTACAATTTTGGTGTACGTGTTCCTTACGAACGGTCAACACTAAGCCCTGCTATTTAAAATCTAGTCTCGCTGCTAATATTGCTTATAAAGACAGTATGTATAACACAAAAAGAAACATCCCAAAGGCATGAAATTTTCACAAAAAATAAAATGTAACTGTAACAGTGTCGTCTTGTTATGTTTATGAATTTCCAGGAGGCTCCTATCATAGCGCGCGATAAAGTGCATAGCTCTAGAAATTTATTGAAATCGTTTCAAACTTTTCTCTGTGTACTTTTTTCATAGCATTGTTCTAGCTTTTTGAACTGATAAATCGTATTAAATTACAAAAAGTCAAATATGATGGGGTCCTGCATTTAAAAAACATTTCGTTTTACTTCTCTCTGTCTAAGAATATACTACTGCACACATTTAGTACACGAATATTAAAGTATACTGCACTTAAAAATACAAAATAATATTTGTTTTACAAAACCGCAAATAGCGAGTGTGAGTAAAAATAATTCTGCATATAAAAAATAAATCTAATAATGCTAGAAGTCTAACATAAAATACACTCTGCAAATACATTTAAATACCACATACATATTTTGTTAATAGGTCACAACAAATAAAAATGTAGCATTGACCAAGTTCGACCACTTAATACCCTACATCATAATAAATAATTTTTGAAAAACGACTCCAAAACAGACAGACATATGGGTACCAACTCTGGAAGCGCAACCGATCAAATCGGTTTTTTTAACAAATAGTATCCACAAATCTGATCAGACCAATGTCTTAAGCTTTGAGCTGCTGATATTGATGGAAAGCTGCATTTTGCTGCTCAACAAACATTTTGGACAATATAGTTCAAGTGCCATTAAGTTTATTAACAACCCATCATTGATAAGACCAAAATGCAACAAACACTATCACAAATCAAAACTTCCTCTTTTAAAAAATATGAAGCCAAACAAAATGCATGTAAAAATTTTGAAGTAATTTGTCTAATATTAAACTGTGGACCGCATGAAGAAATATAATGGACGGTTCGATAGAATAAAAAAATTTGGGGTTACAAGTTGTACTAGATTTAATTATGAATTTATGAAAATATATTTATATTTTAATGCCTGCAGGCAAGTTTTGGATTACATTTTTTTTTGTATTTAGCAGAGATAGATAGAAAATCATATAAGGATGTGTAGAAAACTGACAAAGAAACAAAACCAAAAAAAAAAAAATTGCATTAAGACAACAGACAATGAAACATTTTCATCATCCCCTGTAATAGTTTATACTTGATTGAAAATTGAAAAAAAATTACACCCATATAAAGCTGTAACAATAGTCCGTGTATTCCATATAAAAATAAACATACATCAAGTAAAAGATAGTGTTGACGTAACTTTGGCTTTCAGGGATTAAATAAATACAAATCCGTTAGATTCAAACATCCATCTAGTTTGTATATTAAACAAAACATTATGCAATTTGTATCTGTTGTATGTAATGCGATGAGGATGATGGTTTGTTTGTTAAATGAATGAATACAGTTTTTCTGGGTTGTTGCCGTTGTTGTTGTTGCTATTTCTATTAAATAATAATTTTATTGGAAATTAATTTGACTTTGAAACCCAAAAATTGTTGGATGAAGAAAATGTAATAAACTCTATAACATGAGCAGAAATTTCAGAAAAATTGGTTCATGTAAGCGTGCGTTAGTATAAAACAAAGTGTTGACGTGAGGGAGCGTGCATCAACAGAAATATAAGAAATTTAAAATTTCTGAAAAACAAATCAAAAATTTTATCTGGGTTATTTTTTTATAAAATTGTTTTATTTAAAATCATTTTCCCCCATGCACCCATTGATAAATTTTTTCTTGATTTTATCTTGTTTCTTTACTACTTCTACAACCCTCGTTTTTAAAAAGCTTGTACTAAAAGCCAAATAAAAATAATTCCAATTTGACTTTTAAGAAATCCCTCATATGTAGTATTATTTTTTTTTAGGAAATCTTTTAAACAAAATTGTAATTTAATTCAATCGTTATTTTATTATGCCGAGACCGATAGAAAGACATGTCAGATTACTACATAAAGTTCAACAAATTTTATTTAAGAGGGTCTTTTTTCAAATTCCTAAGAGATTTTGTGTGTTTTAACAATAATGAATGAATGTTATGTTAAGTTTTTATGGCAGAATTAAATGAATAAAGAAAATATTGACTAGATGTTGCACAAGAGAGTAATATGAAACGATTTATGAAAAGTTAATGCGTTTCATTGTTTTCAAATTATGCATCAGCTCGTTTTCCCAACGAAAACAACGTCATCAGCATCATAATGTGTCGAGTATTAAATAACACTAATATTAATCGGATAAAATGCAACTTTCAATCATAATTTCAAATTTAACAATCTGCTATTAATGATAAAATAAAAGAAGTTAATTTATTTAAGAGTCTGTGTTAGAAGTCAACAAAATAAGTAGGAGTGGAAGGTAAAGAATTGCGAAATCAATGATAAGATAAGAAGTAACACCAACAATTTTGTAATAAGTCGAATAATACAAATTTTAAGTTCAATGTAAAATAAGCTGCATTGCACATAGATCGAAATTAAAATTGTGGACTCATATAAAAAATTATATTATTCTGTGATGTTGATTTTTGTAGGTTTGATAAAAAGTTTACTAATTCATTTAACCTCATGTTCTTTTTTAATAATTTGGGACTAGCGTTTTCGAGATATTCGCGAAAAACGTTTTTTTTTGCAGTTGTTTAAGCTATTACCAAAAACTGTTCATTGGAATTATACAAATTTTGCACAGTTGTTGATTCTCATGCTAAATGTATATTTTCTTTTTTTTAAATAATGTAACTAAGAGAAATATGAGAAGGAAGGATTAATATTCTAGTTTTCGCCTCATTCAATGGATCCTGAATAAAATTATATTTTTAGATTTTTTTACATTTTTGTGTATTGAGCGTTTCATTTGCTTAGCGGTTGTATTCTAAAACCGTTGTAAATTTAATCTCGGTTTTGGAAAAATTCATACTTTCTTAATTTGGAAAATCAACAACATGCATTGCGGACACGACATTTTGTATGAAGAGAGTGTAAGCCGTATTTTCGTTCTTCGTTTTTAACACATAATCAACAGTCTTCTGTAAATGGCAGTTAAAAATTCATACTGCAGTGGCTTGATTTTCAAAGAAAATCTTACATTTTGCCAAACGATGTACTTAAATTTATTACCACTCCCAACTTTAACCGACCGTGTTGAAAAAAATGTTCTAGGTACTTTAGGCAAGTGACATCAAAAGTTGGCGCGTTGAGCACGAATTCCAAAATGGTATAATACTTGGTCGATTTATTTTTCAAGCTGCGAAAAAAATGTTTCCAACAAAAATATCTATTTTTTTATCGTTATTCGAACGTTTTTTTATTTAAATTAAAACCCCGTTCGAACAACGGCTAAACAATTTTTTTTTAACTTAAAAAAATAGGTATTTTTGTTGGAAAAAATTTTTTTGGCAGTTTAAAAACAAATCGACCAAGTATTATACCATTTTGGAATTCGTACTAAACGCGCCAACTTTTGATATCACTTGCCAAAAGTACCTAGAACATTTTTTTACAACACGGCCGGTTAAAGTGGGGAGTGGTAATAAATTTAAGTACATCGTTTGGCAAAATGTAAGATTTCCTTTGAAAATCAGGCCACTGCAGTATGAATTTTTAACTGCCATTTACAGAAGAACATCTGACAATAATATAGGAGAGAAAAAAATAAAAAAAAGATTTGTAGTCACAGCAATAGAAAGATCATTACAGGGTGATTTTTTCTAACTGGCAACACCTTTTGATATAAGTGAATTAGATTTTTTTCTAACTTTTTTTGGAGCAGTCACTACTTGCCCTATCATCCGCTTTCGGCTTGACGTTGATTAATGGGACACCCTGTATGATAACATGAATTTTTAGTCGAACTTTATGGTTTTTATTCAAAGTTATTTAATTAGTTTGGCTTATTTTTTATTTAAGAAAGAAATTCCAAAGCATGTAAATATTGAACATTAAAAAAAAAATTTTATATTCGGAAGGTTGAACTGGCAGCTGTTTCAAGACTACCACAGTCTTCTCATCAGAGCCCTTTACCTACACTACCAGCGACGGCAGCAACAACATCCTAGCGAAAATCCTTCTAATTTTAGTAAGCTCAATTAACAGATTTTGCCGCCACCCCGCGGCGAGTCGTACTTATTATTGATGAACTTTTTCTAGATGTTCGGAACTTCACCAACTGTCTTTTCTTTTAGCATGTTCAACTATTTTACGGTTTTTTTATTTCGGTCTTACCAGCTAAATGCAAAATATCTAGTAGTTATCCTGGACACTGAACTATCGTGGAAACAAAATGTGCAACACAGGCTCAAAATGGCCATAGTTGCCTATTACTCCTGTCGGAGGATGTTTGGTTCCAAATGGTGCCTAAGCCCTAACATGGTTAAATGGATGTACACAGCAATTGTACGCCCTATATTGACTTACGAATCGGTAGTATGGTGGTCCGCCACAGGTAAAAAATATATGGTGGTAGACTAACTATACAGGATACAGAGATCTGCTTGCATCGGAATTAGTCCTTCAGAGGCTCTGAATGCTATACTAAACCTAATTCAGATCAACCTTCATGTATTGGCTGCATCCTCAAGCAGTGCGGCATAACTAGCGGCATCTTGGAGGTGGAGATCAAGGACCTATGGCCATGCCAGAATACTAGGTCAGTTACCACCGACACTGAGGAAGCCCACCGATTACATGGTACCTCATCTGGACTTTGGACAGTACGTTCAAAGTCCTTATTCCATCCAGACGTCAGTGGAAGGAGTGAAACATAGAAAACGACTTCAACTTCAGGATGTATACCGATGGATCAAGAATGATCAGCGGTGTGGGCTCTGGAGTTTTCTCGAAGGACCTTGGAATAAAACTCTTCTTCTGACTTCCTGATGAAGCTAGTGTATTTCAGGCTGAATCGCTTGGTATTTAGTAGGGATGTAACGAATACCGATACCGATACCGATATATCGGCGATACTTCAGATTTTCCGATACATCGGTATCGGCGATATTTTACTGTCGATACGACGATACTTTGAAAATTTTTTTCAGAGTTTTTTTTAACAAATAATTTATTTTTGTTCAATTTTACCATGAATTAAATTCACTTCGTTATTTTTTAAATCTTATTAATATCAATTTTAAAAATTAATAATATTTTATGCTGTTATTTTGTAAACAAATTATTTACTGCCAGGCCCACTATGTCGACACGATTCTTTCTTTCTTATAGTAACATATAAAACAAAAACAAAATTTTAGAATTTGTTTTTGTTTTAAATGTAATTGTGGCGAAAGAAAGAACATGTCGACATAGTGGGCCTGACAGTTACTTTTTTGTTAATTTTACCATGAATTCAAATTCAAGTCGTTGTTTTTTAAATCTTATTCCAGCAAAAAGACAATCCAAAGAAGTCATAAAAATGTAGAATTCGCGATCCGGAAGTACATATTGCAAATTTGGATAATTTCTAATTAGTTTTACATATCCTTGCCATTGCAAGAAGTTCTGTTTTTCGATTACCAATCACCGAATTGGAAGCGATGCTAGGACAAATTACCAATTTTCACAATTTTTTTTATGCGAATTTAAACTCAAAACTTTATTTTCATGTAAATTTAAGTGAATAAAAATAAAGTTTTAAAAAACTTTTAATAATTAAGCTATTAAGTTATTTAGAAGAATATTAGTTGATAAATGTTCTTTAAAAAATCGATTTTTTAAAAAGCATGGCGAGTATTTTTTAAAATTACAAAGGAATTAAAAATTTTTTCTTGCTTTTCTACTAATTATCTGCATATTTTTAAAATAGATTTTTTGAAGCAAAGAAAATGTAGCTCCTTAAAAATTACTTCCAATTTTTTATACTGGGTTAAAATCAATTTTAAATATTCTCTCTTACAATGTAATTTTGTATAATAAAAAAATTGCACTTGAGTTTTGTTGATCTAAACTTGAACTCAATTTCAATATTCGTATCGGTATCGGAATCGGTATCGGCGATATTTATTTTTAAATATCGGTATTCGTATCGGATCGGCAAAACGGCGTATCGTTACATCCCTAGTATTTAGTACGTAAATTTTAATACACATTTTTGGAATTGGTGGAAAAAAATACAAGCTTTTCAAGGCAACGAACTTGTTAAAAGTTTTCTTTGACATCTTTCCTGTGAAGTATTAAATCTTTTTTGTTCGAATTTAATTTAACATTTATTAAACTTAACAATGTATTTCTTTTTAGTTTCCTTCCTTTAATCCTTTACTTTCTTCATTCTTCCTTATTTACCAAATTTATCAAATATTTATTTATATTTAGCAAATAGTGTGCACAATTTAGGTCCACAAACATCATGTGTCTTATGCAAATACCAGTTGTGCTCTTTTACAACTGCTTTTATTTGATTTGACATTTGCCCATTTAACACCCCTTTAACCAAAGTATACAAACACAAAATGGTTAAATTATTTATCTGAACTCATCACCATCATTTCACGCACACACAGCGAACAATCACCCATCCCATTGTGAACATCATTATTGAAAAAAACGACAAAAAAGGGCAACCAACCTGTCACAATTGTGATGTTTTTGTAACTTGTTAACAACATTTACATCGCCCCAATAAATTTGAATGGGAAATGAAATTCGGAATGGGAATAATGTTGATGATGCCGCTGCATGCATATTAAATTTTATTCATACAAAAGATTTCAATACACATTTGAGAGCTTTCTTTAAATAAAAAAAATAAAATATACTGAACACTTCAAACATTATCTTTTAACGCCTTTTCGGTGGAAGAGTTGCTGTTCATTTGAATAAATACTTGAACATATTGAGCTATTTTAGATAAATTAATTTTCCAACATGAAAGGAATAGGGTTCTTAAATAATGATGATCCTTGACTATAATTCATTAAGAGTGAAAAGTAGAAAGTGAAGAAAAATTGCATAATTGAAAACATATAAAAAGAAAAAGAAAAAACTCTCTAGAGACGCGTTTGGAATAAATAGTGAGCTACTCGTTTTTAGTGTTCGTATTTTGTTAAATGGTGTTCGATTTATTTTATTAAATTCCTCTAACTTCTGAATTGGTCATTATATTACCCTTTCAAATTTAAATCAATTTATTGATGATACCAATGTATTTCCCATTACTAGACACGGTGATATTAAAAACATGTTAATTTAAAGTTTATTATTTTAACGAATTTATCAACATTTTCCTTAAACACAAAACTCCACAACAAATTTCCAACAGAGAAAAAACATTTTGAAAAAAATAAGAACAACACCAAAAAAAAAACAAAACCAAATAAAAAATTTAATTTAAAGGAAATAAAGAGCTCTGACAAAAAAACTGGCAAACGGGCAGCTGGAAAAACAAAATGTAATGTAACAATAACCTAAAAATTCAACAACAAATAGAACTCAATAAAAGAAGCAACATTTAAAACAACAAACAAATAGACGAAATTTGAAATAATCAACCCAAACCAGTGGCGACAAAGAGTGTATAATGCAATATGGGAGGGAGGAAACGGAAGTGTGAATGCGAAAACACGGCATAGTTCGTTCGTACGCACATACAGACAGAATTAATTCGACGACAAAAAGAATTGAATATATTAAGTGTTGTTGATATCTATCTCAAATTTGTTGTTTCTTTTTTTTTAACTAAACCCTAGTTGACATTTTGAATGGTTTATAAGGTTTAGAAAACAAAAAATGGTTTTAATCATAAAATCTTTATTTTTATCAAAACACAATAATCAAACAACTCAATTTGCTTAGAGTTTAAAATTTCCAACATTTATGGACGTAAAAGGAATTTGAAACATGACAAATTCCTTTAACCATTACACAGTGGGAAAGATTGTAAAATGAAAGAAAATTAAGACATGTGTCTAAAAGGTATCTTTTCAGACCTGATTTTAGAAAAATAAATGTATAATCCAATTTACCATCTTTCTTGACCCTGGACCCTTCCGAATTCGCAGCAAAGTTGTGAATTTACCCCATATGATCTAAAATTTCAAAGCTTGGATTCACAAGCAAACGCCAATTGCAGAAACTCTTATGTGTAGCCATTTGTTTGCCAAATAATTTTATGGGCCTTGGACCAAATTTGGAAATGCACAAAATTATAGAAATAACATGTTTGGGATTTCTTAAAACTTTCTTAGTATTTCTGAGATTCTTTATGGGCAAACCCATAAAAAATTCAATTATTTGGCATTTCTTGCAATTTGCCAACAAATTCTGAAATTCTCAGAAGCAAATCTTGGTATTAAGAAAAAATTGAGTTATGAATTTTAGTCGAACTGTATGGTTTTTATCCAAAGTTAATTAATTAGTTTGGCTTAAGTTCGTTTTTAATCTAATCTTTCGATCAAATTATTTTTTATGTAAGAAAGAAATTTTAAAGCATGTTAATATTGAACATTCAAAGAAAAATTTGGATGTACTGAAGGTTGAACTGACATTAGGTGTTTCGAGACCACCACAGTCTTCTCATCAGAGCCATTTTACCTACACTGCCAACAACGGCAGTAGCAACACCCTAGCGCATATCCTACTTACTTTAGTAAACCCAACCAAAAGATTTTGTCGCCACCTCGCTGCGAGTCGTACCTATTAATGAACTTTTTTTAAAGGTTCGGAGCTTCACTAACTGCCTTTTATTTATCATGTTCAACAATTAACATAGCGTCTTCACGAGCCATGGATTTGTCTTGACAAAAGTCAAAGTAAATATGAAAGATAGCATTAACATTTTTCGGATATTTTTATGTATGACGTTTGACAAATGTTAGAGCAAAACTATGGCTCGTCAAGACGTTATGTAAGCTTTTTGATTTCTGTCTTACCAGCGGAAACATTTGTTTCGCACGGAATTTACAACAAAGATATGGTGTTTTATACAAACGTAAGAAATTGTAGCATAGTTTAAAGGCTAGTTAATATTTGATACATGTCAAATTTTTCGTACACTGAAAAAATTCCATGCGGTGCATAGTGCATAGTGCAAAAAATTAAGCAGGATTTACGCCACATACATTAATTTTTTTTGTCATTAATCCACTGCAGCACGAAAACGATCATACATATTACGAAATATTTCGTAATTTCGCACCACGAAATTCTGTCGTAAAATATACGAAATGTACGAAAATAATCAAAAAATAAAAGTAAAAAAAAGTATGGCTCAACCGGGGCACGAACTCGGAGTCTTCATATTTCAAGTCATGTACTCTATCCACTGAGCCACTTTCTACTTATTTTATAAAAGCTAAAAATTTGTTTTATTTACTTACATCTGAAAAATACGTCAATTTATAAAAAATTATTTTAATTTATTTTTTTATTTCAAATATATTTTTTACAAGGAAAAATGTTTACGAAATTCAAATACTTTCGAAAATTCATAAAAATATTACCTAAATGTTTTTTCGTTATATATACGAAAGTTTCGTACATTCTACGAAAAAAGTCACTACGAAAGTTTGTGTTGCATGGATTATTTTCAGTGTACTAAATAATCAATGCTGCACAACATTTTTCATAAATTTGAATAGAGTAAAAGGCTTTAAATAGAAATACTTCTCACCTATATAATTATATACTGATGCAGAAATGGCTGATTTATTCCCAAAATATTTTGATTCTGCCACACTGTGCTGTGCAACAAAAATATTTGACGAAAGAAAGTTAAAGCTACAAAAAAAATTTTACACCCCATGTAAATAATTTTGGTGCTGTTTGTACTTAGTAAACTTTACATTAAAGCATAGTACTCTGTTCAAATTTGTGAAAAGTATTGAGAACATTGATGATTTCGTACGACAAGTTTGGCATGTATCCAAAATTTACCTAGTCCTTGAAACTATGCTACAATTTCTTACGTTTGTAAAAAATCCCATGTCTATCTGTAAATTCCATGCGAAACAAATGCCATTCATAATATCTGTGCCTACAAGGAATAACAGCTAAACTTTCAGGAGAGCATTTTTGGGATTTCGTACACCAAAAGTGTAAAGGAACCCTAATGTTTTCGCTATGCTGTCCGTCTGTCTGTCTGTCTGTCTGTCTGTCCGTCTGTCTGTCTGTCACAGGCTGTTTTCTCAGGAACCGTAAGAGCTACGGACCTGAAATTTTCACAGCATATGAAAAACTTTGGCCGCTACAACAATAGATATATGCCAGTTAAAAAGGGTGTTCTAAAGCGAGCAACGAAAAATGCTGAAATACTAATGCAATATACAGACACTTATATCGTTAACTGAAATCCTAAATCACGTAACTGCACTTTTTTTAATTTTACAGGGGAGAGAAAAAACTAAATAAAATATTTCAAGTTAATGCAGTAAAAAATTTGGCTGATTTTTATGATAAAGATTTGAACATTTGTGGGGACATGCATTTCGATGTAATACAAATAATTAAACGAAAATGCAATTTAAAATTTTTTGTTAGTTACGTGGTTCTGGATTTCAGCTGACGGTATATAGACACTTTAAATTTTCAAAGTTAGTTTTAGTTGGTGTAGTCTGCAGAATTGACTACAGCAATTAACACCGATATTTAAGACAATAAAAATTAAAGGGTATTCTATCAGTTAATGTAATTTTGACTATGTAATTTAGACAATTTGCTGTATCTTGGAAACCGTAGGAGGTAAAAAATTCATATTTAAAAAAAACGCTAAAACTAAACAATTCCAAAGTTAAAAATGTCAAAACGAAAAAACGCCAAAATAAAAAAACCCTTTAAGAAAAAAATTGCACAAAAATTAAAAAATCGCTAAAACGCAAAAAATCACCAAAACTTAAAAGATCGCCAAGAAACTAAAAACACGAAAAAAGTCGTCAAAACGAAAAAGCACTAAGACCTAAAAAATCGCTATAACTAAAAATATCGTTAAAAAAGAAAATAATTGCCAAAAACAAAAAAAATCACCAAAACGAAAAAATGCGCAAAAAAAAACAAAAACTGAAAAAAGCGCCAAAACGAAAAAAAGTGCCATAACAAAAAAAAATCACTAAAACTAAAAAAAATCACCAAAACCGAAAAAAGCGCCAAAACAGACAAAAAATGCCAAAACTAAAAGAAATCGCTAAAACTAAATATATCGTCAAAAGCGTCAAAAAAAATACGCCAAAATGAAATAAGGGCAAAAACGAAAAGGGATATTACATATGTGTATTCGTACGGAATTCTTCGTGTGCGAGTTAAAGTCGCACTTTACTTAATTTATTTAATTTGAAATAGTTGCCTGAAATCAGGGAATTTAGATTAAGCTAACCTTTGTATGCTGGATGTTAGCAGTTTTATAATATTTTAATTTAATTTATAATGAAAAAACAGTTAATATTTTAATTTGTAATTTAATTTATAATGAAAAAACATTTAACTTTTTGTTGTTTGTAAATTTCTAGATCCTATCTCTACTTAAGATGTTATTCCAAACATAATGAATTGACTTTAACTTTAAAAATAACTCAATAATGACTAAACTCGACTTTAGCAACCAAGCCATATTAAAAAATGAGTACACTCACTGCACGGGTTGGAATAAAATCCTTGTTCTACTTAAGAGACTATTTAAGAAAATTTGTTTGAACAAATTTGACATAAGCTGTTATTCCAAAATCGTAAAAGAGGAATATTGATTTTGGTTGTTTAGATTTTTTCGGTATAAAATGATAATTTCTACAACTGAGGTGCATTTGAATGCAAGGAGTACAATTGTAGTAATAACTAAATTTTGTCCTAACTCGAGTTTAGCTGTTATTCCTTGTGGGCACAGATATATCGCTGGAAAAATTAAAATGTTTCATATTCATTTCATTTTCAACATTTTTCATGAACAGTTCATACCAATTTTTTATATGTATTTTGACAGCATTTCACGTAAAATGTTGAACGGAGTACCAGGTTTAACGTAGGTAATATTCGTAAAATATAACTACTCATTTATTTTTTTTAAAATATACCCCACTGTGCGATGTACATAAATACAACTTGTATGTTGTTGCAGGGTGTGAAAGAGAAAGAATTATAATGCATTTTAACAAATTCAATGTATAGTAAAACATTTTTAATCCGCTTTAGAAATCTCTTTGCTTAATACAAAATCCTTGAAAACCACAACACAGTTGGTTTTAAATCCTCATATTTCCAGCAGGAGCAAGTAAATAAAATATTTTTATTATTGTTGGAATTTATAAAACTTCGGTTAAATGAAATCTCAACATTTGCATCTTCAGGAAATGGGTATGGATGGGTATAGTACGAATGAAAATCCAACTCCAAGTAAGAGTTTTTGCTTGGAATTCTTATGCTTGCTTTTGTACGAGATTTTCCGTTAATTTTTATGAATGGCTTTTGTGAAAGCAACCTAGAAGAAGTGACGATAATGTTGAGAAGGATAATGATGTTTAACAGAAAGAAAAAAACTTTTGTGCGAATTAAATTGACGACGCCTCTGGCATTTTACCATAGTGATACTTTTAGCTTGGCATTCTTGTCTTAATGATAATGTTGATGTAGAAAAGGCGTTGCCTGTTTCACCTTTCTGTGCAACCAATATTGACTGTAAGAAGTAAAATTACTCATATTCAAAAGATGAAAAGATACATTTTTCTTATTTCAAGAAATGGCTTTATTATACTCGTACATTTATTACTACATTTACATTACAGACTCTTTCGGATACAATTATGCAGTTTTCTTAATGATGATTAAATTTCATTAGTTGATTTTTGTGTAAATTTATAAGTAGAGCCACCACATTGCTTTAATTCTTATTTTTTCCACAAATCTCATTAAAAATTTGATAGCAATTGATAGACAAAATACATACAAATGATGGATGACATTCCTGGAGATTATATTTACAAAAGAGATTTAAAAGACAAGTGTCAAATTATTTGTCAACCTCTGCGGCCAGCCCACGAAAATGTTTATGAAGAGTTTTAAGAAGAATAGTTAACGAAGTTGTAATTTAAGTTATTTAATGAATATGAAGTTAATCAGAAGTTCTGTTAATACTTGAATAACAATAGGCTTATATTAGGTCTTTTGAAAGAAATAAAATTGTAGTTTATTTATATTTTGCTGATGTTTGCAAGACTTTGTATCTATAAATCCTTGATAACTTCTAACAAATTATCTCAAATTATCTCAACAAAAAACTGACTAGAAAATTTTGTAAAATTTGAAGTACCTACAGCAAAAAGGATGAAAATCTGTGACCGATTTTAAAGCAAGCAATACACGATACGACCGTTCTTACAACTTGAGTAGGTTGTACACGAAATTGCAAGATTCGTGGGCTCGTTGAATTAAGTTGTGTCTTGGTTGTACGAAAGCTTAAAAAGTTTCGATTTTTTGCCATGTTGTACAACAGTGTCGCAACGTTTGTGTGGCTGTTGCATGTTGTTTTATGTAGTATACGTGTTTATTATTGTTGTGACCACCTTGCAGTAAACATTGAATGTTAGTATTATTTGCGGGCAACATAAAATGAAAGATCTTTATTTGGTCACAACTTGATTGCAAAATGAAGTTGTGTATGAGATCACACACTTAATTATATCGTTTGTGGAACAAACATACAACTTGATTACTAGCTGAGTTATATTAACGGTCGCAAAGTGTATGGCTTACATAATTGGCACTCAATTTTTAATTGAAGCAATACAGATAAGCCTCCATTTACGCGGTCTGTTGGGATCTAAAAAGAAGTACGTGTAAATCAAACCCGCGTAAAATAATGTTCAGGATTGGCACAAAATCTGTTTTTGGGGCCAGGAATTCAACATATCGCGTAAATCAAAACACGAGATACATTCAAAATTTGATTCTGGGACCTAAAAATCGCGTTAAATCAAGAATAATTACAATTATTTATTTTTACTTATCCTTTAGGACTATGGGAGTTTTATATTGTACACATGTTGTTTATTTCTATATAAATATTAGTTTAGAAAAAAGCTTGTTGTTATATTTTTGAAAAATCAACGCTTTTTGTTTTATTACATTAGTGCCATGCGGAACATGTTTTCAATGAAATGTTCGATCTAAAATAAAAAGGTTTTGTCCACTTTTATCTATTAAATTATCTCTGGCGTAGGATATGTGTTTTGCTGTATCAGTAGCTCCAACATAAAACAATAGTTAGAATTTTGTTTTAATTTTTTTATTGTTCTTATTGTTGTCTCATTTTAATCAAGAGATTTTGCTAGAGTTGTAGACTTTTCTCCATTTTTCAAGCGGTCCAAAATTTTAACTTTATCATATATGACATTACTTACGTTTGGTAATTATATTTTTGCTTCAGCCATTTCTAAAACATTTTATAAAAATACTAAAAATGTTATTAGTTGTATTAAAGATGTACTAGTACATTGTGTTATACCACGCAGTTCATGGTTACCATAATTTTTTAAGCGTGTTATATTAAATTCGCGCAAAAAAGCGCGTAATCGATAAACTGGCTACTATTATTGATTCGTGTTATATCGAAATCGCGTAAATGAAGTACCGCGTAAATCGAGGCTTACCTGTATATAGTTTAGAAAAGCTAACTAACTGCATGTCACACCATGTCGAATGAATTATTTCCTTCCTACAATTACATTTAAAAAAAAGTTATTCTAAATGTAATTGTAGAATTCTATGGACTTGGGGGGACAGGCAATAAAAATTGTTTTCTAACTATCAAATTCTATTTCCAGAGGAACTTAATGATTGTGCAGAGTTTCATACGAAACGGCTAATAAGTTTTACTAATAATAACTATTTCTAAGTTTATATTTATTAATTAATTAACTTAATTTTTAAAAATTTATTTTATAGCTTATCCCATAATATATTTAAATTAAATATTTATTTAATTAATATATTTAATTAAATAATATAAAATTTATAAATTAAATTTATTTCTTAAGGAACTAGATCCCTTTAAAAACGAATAACATTTCATTCAATAATTTGAAAAAGAATATTTATGTTTCTCGATAAACATTCTAAGGAAAAGAGTCACAGTGGATCCAATTTCATCTCAAAGTTTAAGTGTGTTTCACACTACCCTTCTTTACTTCAGCTAACTTAAAATGGGCGTAGCGCTGCCCATTTTCCTAACCATAAAATTAAATGGGTCGATTATTGATGGCAACCGAACCTAAGTTGGGTTGCCAGTTGCTACAAACGGCCTTACGGATGGCAACTGAGAACTGTTAATTTTAGTAGCTATTTAGTGCTTTTCTGGCAACAACAAATTTCCAGTTGCCAGCTGGCAACGCAACTGAAGTTCGGTTGCTATACATAATCGACCCATAATAGTCACCGCTTTCGAGTAGATTAGACGTCTTCAAATTGATGAGAATTACTTTACAAGGTTCCGATACATCTAAATTTAAAAGTGAAGTTATAAAAAGAGCACTAAAAGGGATTTCTTATATGAAAAGCTAAAAACTAGCTTTTTCTGAACACTAGATCCTAGAAAAAACTTAACATTCCGACGGCCTATATTCAAAGTCCTCTATATTAAAAATCAGGAGAGCATAAAAACTGTTTACTTCGTTCATTGATAGGTTATTTGAAAATCTTTGTTCTATAATATATTTTATAATCCAGGACTCAATATTGTGCGTAATTTATTTTTAAAATTTACCATTATTGGCAATTTTATTAAATGATAGATGGTTTCGTTATTCGAAGATACCCAATACGTTATAAGATAGAAAGTATTGTATAGTAAAAAAAAAATTTTGAAAAAATGATTTATATAAATGTTTAACAAATAATATGATTAAGTTTTATTGAGACATCTAATTTAAAAAACAAAAACGTTTACTACACATTGCGACTTCCGCGATTTTAGCAATAAATTTTATTTTGCTTCACAATATCAGTGATGTCTTCAATATATTTAGCAATTTTTCGTGAAGATGCGGCCTTGGAGGTCTCTAATCAATGTTAGGGATTCTTTCCGAAGTTGCAACTTCTCGAGAATTTTTGCAATGTTCGGGATAGGAGCTACTTTTTTGCAAGTTGTAAGGCTCTTTACAGTTTACACGATTTTTCAACCATATTTTCGCGATTTTTTTTCGAATTTTTGCTATTCCTTACAGTTTTAGAGATTTTTAATCAAAATTATGGCTTGTTTAAAGTTTTGCAATTTTTCGCGAATTTTCGCTATTTTTGCGATAGACGTAATTTTCCAAAGTTTATAGTTTTCTTACATTTTTAGCGCGTTTATGTAAATAAAAGCAAGTTTTTGCGAATTTTCGTAATTTTCACGATGTTTGCCGGTGTTTTGACATTCCTTACAGTTTGAGCAAATTGTAATCATACGAGACTATCAAACAAATCAGATGATTTCAATTTAAATTGAGTTTATTTAAATAATATTTTATGAGATAGAGAATTTTGTCTTCATAAAAAGTTAACTGCGTAAGATAGAGAAATAAAACAATTACGATAAAACTGCAAAATAAGTTTGTATACTTTTAAATTTATAGCATGGATGCGGCTGTTTTATGCAATAGTTTGCCATCAAAAAGTGATTTTCCTCAAAATCGAGTATAGAGGCTTTTGAATATAGGCCGTCGATTTGCATTATTTTTAGCTCGATAACAAAAAAAGGGGTATCATAAATGTGAATTGTGTATCTGTGTCGGCAGAACCGACTTTGATACAGAATTCTTTTTTTGAAAGGTGACTTGATGGAGAGGGTTTTTAACTACATATGTTTGAAGAATATAGATAGGTCCAGGCGGTTAGAAGTTATCACCTCTTTTCTAACTACATTCTCTTGAATATGTGTGTCTGTGGCCCCGTAGATCCCGGACGACTAAATCGATTTAAATTTAGTTTTGTTTTTGTTTCAAAGGTGACTTTATCTAAAATATTCTAACCTATGTTTGAAGAATATCGGTCCAGCCGTTTTGAAGTTATCATCCATTTTTTCGTGGGCTTTTTAAATTTTTAATTTAATGTTATTTATTCAATTGATTTTATCTGCTGCTGAAACTACACAGAGAGGGATCTACAAGAAAGCATAAAAATATGTAAGTAAATCTATTTCTTATTCATAAAAATTAGGTCATCACATTAATTAAAAATTATTGAATATATGTAATGCTTTTTAATTAAGCTATTTATTTTTAAAAATAAATTATTTAAGAAAATTTTCAAGCATATCAAATAACAAATATCGTAATAAAACATAATCCTTTATTTTTCCTTATTTAGTTGTGTTTTTAATCTTTGACAAAAAACATTTATTTGGGTTTCCAAAACCGATTGTTTGAAAAACAAAACAAAAAATTGAAATAAATTTTAAATCATAAAAATGACATATTAATGAACTGACAGACAGGCAGCCAAGCATACAGACTGGCAGTATTAAAAATAAAAATTTTCTCAAATTACTGGATTATTTGTATTTTAATCCTTTAAATATAACCAACACATTCACACTCAATTACAATGAAAAAGAAAACGTATTTAGGGAAGAAATGCCGTTGCAGTATTTAGACTTTCCAATTTGATCTGTGACAAAATCATTTATGCATTGACACCTCACCGAAGCAAAACATCCATCATTATTATTTCTTAAGTTGAAAACAAACTCATGGCTGTGCAAGCAAATATGTATATGCATGCATACGAGACCATACAGCCGATAGATTTACCAATAATTTTGGAAAACTGTTTTTAAGTCTATAAGAGTTTTGGTGACAAATTGTTCCTTTCTAATGACTATTTTAAGTGTTAATTCTGATACGACAAATACACCACGTCACATCACAACAGAAAAAAAATTTCCACTGGTGATAATTTCGAAAAAGGGAGAAAAAGTAAGGGAATGGTCGTCGATCTGGTAGCTTACTACAGACAATATGTTTTTATTAAAAATATATTATTGATTTGTTGGTTGGCCGATGGTTTCCATGTCATTGTTTTGTTGTGTGTTTTGTAAGAAACTATTAAGTTCTTAGACGATTTGTTCAGTCAATCGTATTGGCTTTATGGCATTTAATCTCCTTAATCACAAACACCATAAAAACAAATTGCCCACAATCCCCTGGACAATGAACCAACATAGTCAACCACCGCACAGTGGCGCCATTTGACTTTTTTCGTTGCAAAAATCATATCTTTTGAACCGAACAAGATAATCGAATAATTTAAATTGCATGTCATAGATAATTGTTCAACCTATAAAATGAGCGGTTGGAGTGGACGCTACACCTTATAGGTGCTTACTTATGGGTTTTCAAAGTTAAAATTTGTGAAAAAATCCAAGTTTTGGTAACAAAAAAATTTTTTTTAAGAATTTTATATTTTTTTGTAGTTCTTTTGTAAGCTTTTCATGTTTTAAGATATTACCTAAAAAATTACAACAAAAGATTTTTTTTTTAAATGATTTTTTCAATTTTCTGTAAAATATTCATTTTCTTGGTAAGACAAAGTATGTCTAAAATACAAATCATTTCTAAACTCTAATTTTTTTCTAACTCATCTATTTTATGGTAACAAAATCAAATTATTTTTACCAATCTTATATTTCTTAGTTCTTTTGAAAGCTTTTTCTGTTTTAAAGTTATTAGCCAACAAATTAAACAAATTTTTTTTCAATTAATTTTTTGAATTTTCTGTAAAATATTCATCACAATTCGTAACAGAAGGTATATCTAAAAGACTAATCATTTCTAAAGTATAATTCCATTGTAGTTCTTTTCGTGACTTCACATGCCGCAGGGAAGAAATAAGTGGATCGGAAGATGCTGCTAACATGTTGAAGAGGTCCTCATTTTGCCTCACCCTTGATGCTTTGAACGTGTTCTGCAATCTATATTTTTTGTAAAATTTGTTAAGAGACTCCTGCGCTTCTTCAGAAAGCTCTCCAATTGGCAAAGACTGGTACTCAATTATATCTTTGCCATGCGCCAATATTTTATGGACGGTCGGGGTCAACTTCTTCTGTGGATAAATTTTTGCTAAAAGAGATGCAGTTTCCGATGCATATTCTCCAAATTTTGTAGAATTAACACTTTCTTGGCAGTTTAAAACATTCAAGATCGTTCCCAATCTTTTGACGATTTCATTGTCAATTCCAGTGATTCTACTTACTGCCTCATCATTTGCAAAAAATCTCCTTGAAGTGTTTCCATCGTTTGAGTTACCGTATCCACACTTGGGGCAGTCTACTTTTAGTCCAAGTTGTTTCCAAAAAGCATTCTGTATTTGCTTCTTTCTGATCTTTTCCTTATCCTTAATTGATGTATTTTCATCGATGTTTTCATCTTGTTGTGGTAGGGTATACGCCAGTTTTAGCAAGAACTCCATACACCTTATCCTTGCGTGCAATGGTGACATTCCATATTCGTAATTCTCCTCGTTTGTAGAATCGTTTAAATTACCGAAGTTCTTCTGACTCTTTTTGCAAATCGGGCATGTCAATGTTGAGGTTGTTCCTGTCAGTTCGTTTACGACTTTTCCGTCAACCATGGTCAGGTGGAACTCGTAACTACATTCAATATATTTTCCTTCTCCAATTTGCAATTTTGTATGCTTAATCTTGCTTATTTGTTCTTCAATGTCCTTCACCGTGGTCCTTATGAGTTCTGCCGATTCCTTTGCAAACTGAAACATTATTGGTCGGCAATAATGCACTGATGACGGTCGATGATTTTTCCAGTGTAGGGAAACATCAGATTTTAGCCGCAATGGAACAACAGATGCCATAAACATATTTCCGTCAGATATTGTAGTGTCATCGGAAGATATCCTTTGCTTATAAACGCTTTGTCCGGATGATCCATCGCAGCCCCATTTGCTGATCAATGTTAGTTTCTGAGGAAGAATTTCCACCTCATTTTCAGGAAGACTTTCCAACAACCGTTTTGCTGTATGGTCCATAAGATCCTGCAGATTGGCTTTCGCAGAGACTTCCGTAAACTCCGTACGCAATGGTCGTGAATTTATTTTGGCTTGCGTAATATGCTTGTATCCGGGGAAAAGGTCAGCCCCGTGTCGCATTAAAGATGCCCGTAGTATCTCATATTTCTCTTTGGAAAGTTCTAAGTCCAAAAACAGAGCCAAGGCTTCTTCGGAACTATACTTTTTAATATGTGCGTTTGTGGGAGTGGGAATGCTTTCCTTAATCCTTTTTAGTCGCAGTGGGCTTGCATCAGCAACAGATTTTGTAATCTGCGACCTAACTCGTTCACTATCCTTTATGTATTTAATAGACAGCGCATCCGATAAATCCTTCGTGGTCAAGTCATTGGTGGCATCGGCAAGTTTCCTCTTTCTTGTGAAAATTGAACACTCCTCCATACTTTTTTTTGGCCTTCCTTTTTCTCCTCTGGTTGATGTGGAGGGTTTATCTACTGCCAATATATCCAGGATGGTGTCTTCATTAAGCCAGTCCTCGTATTTGGAGTTGAAGATGTTAATGGTTCGATTGCATTTCACCCATTTTGTCTTAATTTTGGCATGTATCATACAAAGATTATTTTTTATACTTTTGCTTCTCTCAATATTTCCGTATAAGCTATCGAGTTCTTCTAAAGCAGCTTCCGCGAAACACGTTGGTGTAATTGACTTTCTAAACAGTTCAAATAATTTTAAATTGTTCAACGCCATGTTTTCAATACTTGTTTCGCCAACTTTCAGTCGTAGACTAATGCAGGCATTAAGCTTGTTTTGCAATATATAGGCCTATGCTACCATGTCTACAAATGTACCTGTTACATGCATACATATGCATTTGGGCTGAATTATACAGTTTTGATATTATGCACGTAGCCAAATGAGATTTGTGCCTACCTGTACCATAAGTCAGTATTGTTCTTCACCATATGTACGCCAAAAATAATTTTTAAGTGAGGTGCGTACCTGCTTATTTCAATGAGTAGTTTTTTGTGCATCTTGTGTCTGTAACGGAATATTAGGACCAAATTTTTCGCCAGAGGCTCTCAGGTAGACAACTGACTCAAAATGCAATTTTCAAACTATTACATCAAAGTAACTGTCAGTCAAGGCATGTAAGGGATGCCCGCCATACAATTTCTGCAACAATGTCTTTTTAACGTTTTTTACCTGTAGAAGCCAAATAGGCACGTAAAGGCAGATAAAACCTTTTGAGTTATGTAAAAGACTAGTTAAAGAACATATTTTGAAAATATGGCGGAGGTAAAAAAAGGTAAATTTTTTTTATTTTCCGTCAAAGTTGAAGAATAGTGAAAAAATGGATAGTTTTTAAATACTGATTTACCTAGAGAAACACAAAGCAAACAGCACAATTTTTTTTATTGTTATACATTTAATAAGCACATCAATCACTAAAAACAAAAAAAAATACTATTCGTTGCCTAGTTTTCGTGATATTACACCTGAAATCGGATCAAACTACCTAAAAATTGTGTGTTTTTTTAAATCCGAAAATTGGTTAACTTTGAACAGTTATGTCTTCTAAACTAAAAATCTGATATTGTTAAGAGTAGCATATTTGAGATCGTTGAAAAGTTTACTATAAGATGGATTCATTTAAAATTTCGCAGGCGCACATGAAAATTTTGATTTTTGCAACCTCGTTTGCTCTACGGGCGCCACTGTGCACCGGTGAGACAGTTTTTAGCTTCAACACAATACACATGCACACATTGTCATTTCAAAAATAAAACACACACACACACATACACATCCACATTTTAAGGGATTCATTGGAAAAAATAAGGAATTCTAATTCTTAATTTAATATTTGCATTTTGAAAAATTAAACAACAATATATTCAACAAAATTAAATATAAATTACATTTTGGGTTCGAAATTAAACAAATGCTCTACTATTTTACGTTATAAAAATATATGTATGTATATAAAATATATTAAAGTAAAAGTGATTTGAAGCTTCCTTTTTAAGATTGAAAAGAAAACAATATATCTATTACTACACGATACCGACAGTTTGTGTACAAATTCATATAATCATTATAAGACTTATGCGGATTAACCTTACTATCCACATACACACAGATACATTATATTTATGTATGCACCAATATACAATTATGTTCACTATGCCTGTGTACAAACAATAGTTTAGGTGTCCTTTTTAATACGAGTATAGTATAGGGGTTTGTATGTTTTACGGATTATCATCCTTTGAATCTATAATCCCTACATATTTAGACATATTAAATAAAAATGCAGTTTTTCTTCCATATGCACGAACAAACAAAAAAATAAATCTGTTCATTAAGTGATATACTCATCATATCTTTTTTTAAATCATTATTTAATGCCAAAACAAATGCTCGCCTGCTTAAGTTCTGCCAAAGTATTGGTGTCAGAGTAAATGGTGCTGAAGTCGTATTGTTAATCTATAATCTTCTCATGATCACCTTTACTTTTTAACGGATTAGTAACAATAAGTAAAATGAAAAATAAAAGTAAATATCATTTCAATTTAACTAAAGACATATTAAAAAGCATGTTTGCTTTTTTTATTTAAATCATTCTTGAAAAAAACCGAACGTTGTTTTTTTTTGTTTTTTTTTTTGTTAATTGAATTTATCTCATAAATTGAGTATCGAACTCACAGCATAAATAAAAAATTAATTTTCAATTTAAACCGGTTCGAAGAAAAACAAGTAAAATTTGATATGATAAAAAACGTAGGCATGTGAGAAGTACATATCGCTCATTTGCTGCAACGTCATCACAACTCAAAATACGCGATTTTTGTGCTTGTCACATCGATCTTCATATATGATAAAAATTTCATATGAATATCTTGTTAGGTAAGCTCTCGAGAGAATAATACCATTTTATTTTTCTATTAAGTTGTGTGCAAATTGGAAAGGTTTAAGCTCGTTTCTTGGAAAACTAGTTTTTTTAAGTTATGACGATGTTGGACACGTGACTTTATATGAAAGGAACCGGTAACTTTTACATGGCGTTGTTATTGGCGATATTTTTTTATTTTTTGCTCTTTTTTTGTTTTTGCGCTTTTTTCGTTTTGGTTATTTTTTTCATTTTCGGCAATTTTTTTAGTTTTTTGACGATATTTTCAGTTTTAGCGATTTTTTAGGTTTTAGTGCTTTTTTTCGAATTGACGACTTTTTTTCTTTTTTTTTTGCGTTTTTTAGTTTTTTTTCGATTTTTTTAGTTTTGGTGATTTTTTGCGTTTTAGCGATTTTTTTAATTTTGGTGCTTTTTTCTTTAAGAGCTTTTTTCATTTTGGCGATTTTTCGTTTTGCAATTTTTTTAGCTTTGGAATTTTTTTAGTTTTAGCGTTTTTAAAATTTGAAGATTTTACCTCTTACGGTTCCGAATTGTCTAAATTACATAGTCAAAATTACATTAACTGATAGAACACCCTTTAATTTTTATTATCTTAAATATCGGTGTTAATTGGTGTAGCCTATTATACAGACTACACCAATTAACACTAACTTTGAAAATTTAAATTGTCTATATATAAGTGTCCGCATATCACATTAGTATCTCAAAATTTTTCTTAGCTCGCTTTAGAACACCCTTTAATTTTAACTTTCATATATTTGTTCTTGTGAAAATTTCAGGTCTGTAGCTCTTACAGTTCCCGAGAAAACAGCCTGTGACATGCAGACAGACAGACGGACGGACAGACGGACAGCGTAGGGGAAACAACAGGGTTCCTCTACACTTTTGGTATACGGAACCCTAAAAATTAACTACATACGACAAATTAAATTAAACATAAAAATATGAAAAGCTTGAACTTGGAGAAGAATAATTTATGGAATAAAAAGTTATCAGAGATGGGAGTTTTGTACTAACTGAAATTTATAATATTGTTAAAGCTAATTTTACACTATCCTACTATTTTACACTAACCTGACATAATGAGTTTATGGAAATTTCTAAAATGTAATAACTCATCATAATAGGGTTGCATTTTCTTCAAAAGTCGAACCATTTGTGAGATAGTTTAAAATATATGAAATTGTGCTAAAAATGTAGTTAATATTTTTACTAGTATCCGCCTAACATGTGGCAAGAATAGAAATTGAACAAGGAACGCTCATGAGATAACACCATATTTGATGCAAAAACACGGTTGCTCTGCAAGTGAATTTTACAAAAAGTGAGAATAGGGGTTAAAAGCACTATATGTCTTAGTCTGTAAAAAATTTGTTTTTAAATAATCGTAGGAGGAAATTAAGAGCTATGACCATTTTATTTCGACTTGGGTTCCTATAGAAAACTCAAAATTTCGTATCTTTTAAAATAGTTTTTTTTAAATATTTAAACATGATTTTCGTATATGATATTCGTACCAATATGAGAGCTTACTCCTTATCGGTATGGTATCGTCTTCGCTAATTAACTTTTTTCTAAAATCATGCCTGTGAAGATACCTTTTAGACCCAAATATCATAATTAAATGTTCTGAAGAAACCTTTTTTTTATAGAGAAAACAATGATGGTGCTTTTTAGGGCAAAACATTAAATTTTTTCTTTTTTACGTAATTTGTATTTTTTGAACTGAATAGTTAGTTGCAAGTCTAAAACTTATTATTTCTGCTTTTAGTTCAATATTTGAATTAATGTAAATTCAAATTATTATTCTTAAGAATGGAGTGTTGGAATATTCAAATCAGATTAGCAGAACGGATCAGTACTACTGATTTCGACAGGCCGCTACACCGTCTCATCAGCGTTCTTGTTCACTTTTACCACTTATGAAGATCGATGCTTTTTACAAGCAAACATCAGCTATTTAACTAATTTTTGTCAAGAAATAGAATACCAGACTTTTTTCATGTAAATTCTTGCATTCATTTTATTGCAAATCAACTTAGTTAGCCGAAATTTCCCCTATCTGATTTAATCCAACACTCGCAAGCTCTTATTATTTTTTATTTTTCGCTTTGATGGGCATTTTTATCAATACCTACAATCAAAGCTTTTTGTTTGCTTGTTTTTATACATGCTAAAACTGGTTTTCTTAGTTATTTGTCTGCTAGTTTCAGACAGTGAACAGTGTTGGAATAAATCAGATAGGGGAAATTTCGGCTAAGTAAGTTGATTTGCAATAAAATGAATGCAAGAATTAACATGAAAAAAGTCTTGTATTCTATTTCGTGACAAAAATTAGTTAAATAGCTGATGTTTCCTTGTAAAAAGCATCCACCTGTAGCGGCCTCCGAAAACAACATATTATTCGTTTATTCTTCTCTTGTCGAAGCAATTAGTTTTTTTCTCTGCTCATTTACTCTTTAAAAATTATCACATTATCATGTGATTCAGGTTTCAGAATTATAGAGCCAAAATTTTTAAAAACTGTGCACTAATTGAGATTTAAAATGTGAAATAAAACCTTTTGCTTTGGTTTTTAAACGAATCGTTTGTTTATATTAGGCCTTTTGTAATTTTTTTAGCAAAGACCTTTTATTACGAAAATGGATAAGTCATATGATAATATGTCATTTGATTATGAAAGGACCCATATTTGGTTATTTCTTTAAAAGAATTCAATAACCAAATATGGGCCCTTTCATAATCAAATGACGTATTATCATATGACCTACCGATTTTGGTAATTAAAGGTCTTTACTAAAAAAAAGACAAAAGGTCTTTTGTAAAAATAGTTTTAAAATGAGAAAAATTTAAAACATTTATCTTAAAAATGCAGGTATAGAAAGTGATCTTAAAAACAAATTGGAATGCGATTTTAAAGAATAGTGACACAAATTAATAAGTTCGTGCGTTACGTAACATGTGAATAGCCCCTAAGTCAAAATTACGCTTAAGCCAAAGGCAGTTAAATCAAAACTACTGTAGGTATATAGTATGAATAACTAAATAGCATCACTTAAATGAATTTAACCACAATTCAAATGAAAAGATACAAGATATACTTATGGATGCATGTACATACATACTTCATACCTACTACATGAACACATATCCATAGTTGCCTATTCATCTTCATATTCAAATGTATCAGTATATATGAATGTATATAGGACCGTGGTGGAACACAGATTTCCGAGAAAAAAATATATTTGTATATAGATTGAATAAAGCAAAACAACAGAAATAAAAAAAACTTAAAGTGACTGATATTGAAAAAATAGAAGCTTCTGCTGCTGCGAATTGGATGATGATGTCAATGATAATTATTATATAAAAAACGATATCACTAACTTAAAGAAGGCATGCAACATACTTACATACAGATATGTATGTACATATCGTCACCTTAAATGTAAACGGACATAACTGCACTTTTATTTATTTTTTTTTACAGGAAAAGCAAAAAAGTAAAATTTTAAGGTTATTCGAATTTTTTGAATGAAAGTAAAAGTACGAAAAACAAAGTTACAGCACTATTAGCACCGTTGTGTACAAGTTCACAGAATACATGTGTTTGTTGTTTATTCATAATAAAGTGAAATCATCTGATTTTTGCTAAACTTGCGAATATTTACAATGTACAACAAAATCAAATTTTTTCTTATATTATAAGGTTTTTAAAACTTATCACCAAAATAATAAATACGTGTATCGGTGCACACACGGTAAAAGTAACGATTTAGGTGGACAAAAATCGATAATACCGATGCTCTTCAATACTTATGATAATATGTGTCAACGTTCTTAAATGTTTAGCTGACTACATGATGAATGCATTTCGGTAAGATACTCACCTCAGTTAGGCATACGATTTATTCCAGTACTAATTTCAGATTTTTCTTCATATCAAAGATGCAAGCCCTGCAAGTTAATTTTTAATTTTTAATGCTTATACATGGTATAGTTTTAGAACTGAAGCTATTTGAAAAAAAAAAATCCTTTAAATTTTATTGAAAACAGTGATTCTATAGACTATAACAAAAAAGTACCTCAGATACCATCTTTTACTTTTCATAATTACGTTGTTCAATTATTTTAGATAATCCATACAAGTGATCAAGTGATCAAGTTTGAACTCTTTTTAATTCTAAAAGAAGAAATTTTTTTTTAATTTTGTAACAAGAAGTGTAAGGACAGATTAAAAAGCCATATTTTTGAAAAATTTAACATAAGTGATTGCCCAAAAAATGATGAAGAATGGTTAAATACTATATTGAAACTGTTCGTATCAAAATTAACTGTAAAATGGAAATCAAGCAGACAAATTTACAATAAATTTGTAAAAACGAATTCAAAATGGCTTCGCCAGAAGGTCATCAATAACCTATTCTTCAAATACCCAATTTTCCTAAAATACGGGGCAGACCAAGGAAAGATTTTTCAGATAGCAGCAATCGTACTAAAAAGCGTAACGTTGGTTCTCTAAGAAATGTTAGTGCAAATAAATTTATTTTTGCTGCAGAACAAGGACTGAGGAATCAAGGTAAAAGAATTGCTGCCGATTTTGTGCGGTTAGCTGGGTCATCAAGCCAAGGAAGTTTAAAAAAAATTAAGGAAGCTACAGCGACATCTTCGATAATCACTCCCTATACACCAGACGAGGCACTTACACTTATAATAGATTCAGACTTAACTAAAGATGACTACATAAACATTCAAACCGGAGCAAAAGCTATAAACGCAAATATTTATCCGTCATACCACGTAATTCCTGAGACGAAAAAGAAATGTTATCCTGAAAACATTTCTGTTACTGAAAAAGGTGCAGATAGAGCATCATTTACCAGACGAAATTGATACCGTTAATGTCATTTACAAATGGGGCATGGGGGTGCGGAGGTCACAGCATATACAAACAAAACTTTTCTGATTATTCACTTTATGGAGACTCTCAAAATGTCCTATGTACTCTTGTCCCTTTAGAAATGTCTACTGGTGAGAAAGACAATAGAAAAATATATTGGAAAAATTTGAGCACTTCTAGTTTGAAATACTGCCGACCGGTTTGTTTCAAATTAGCAAAAGAAACACCAGATCCACTCAAAGTTGCAATATTTGTAAAGCTACGCCAAAAGACATGAATAACCTAGCTAGTGTTCTGAAGAGAAAACAATGTGAGGATTCATATAAATATGGTATTTCAATTTTGCACGTCTATTTGAGATGTTTCGAGTATCTTCTTAATATTTCCTACAAACTGGGAATAAAAAAATGTCAAGCAAGATGCAAAGACTCCAAAGGAAAGCCGATATAACAAAAAAAATTGCGATTAAATGGGTCTTATGGTGGATCAACCAAAACAAGGAGGAGGCAACAGTAACGAGGGCAATACAGCTGGAAAATTTTTCGCCAATACCGACACTGTTTCAGAAATCACAGGACTTGACGAAAGAATTTTGATACGTTTTTCGACAATTCTGAGCACTTTATCAAGTTGCCATTATATAAAAATGGAACAATTTAAAAACTACTGCCTTGAAGCCACAAAATTGTTAATAGAAATTTATGGATGGTGCAGAATGAGCGCTACAGTACACAAAATACTCATTTATGAGCATACATAGCTGAATCATTGCCATTATCTGCAGGACAATTTTCGGAGGATGTTATTGAAGCAGGTCATAAAGCCTATAAAATCATAAGACTCTTCCATTCTAGAAAAACCTCCAGGATAAACACAAATACAGATATAATACACATGCTACTTGTAACTTCAGATCGAGCAATATCTGCACTAAGAAAAAATAAAAACAGCCTGTGACAGACAGACGGATAGACGGGCGGACAGCGTAGCGAAAACAATAAGGTTCCTTTACACTTTTGGTGTATCGGAACCCTAAAAAGCACATAAGTACACCATTTTCGCCACAAGTTATATCATTGCTTGATATACCGGAATTCATGAAAGGTACATCAATGAGCAGTAATGATGTTGATGATAATGGTTCTGACTCTGATGATGCAATCACCCACGACTGAAATTTAAATTAAGTCTTCTATAATAAATCCACTTTTATAATCCATAATATTATAATAATGTCATTAATAATCTAAAATAAACCCTTTTTTATAGCTTTTATTTTTAACCCCCGACCAACAAATTGGTGTTATAAGTTTGTAGTGTCTATCTATGTATCTGTGTGGATGTACGATCCCTCGTACAGACCAAACGGCTAGACCGATTTTCATTTAGTTTTTTTTCTTTTTGAAAGGTGACTTGATCGAGAGTGTTCTTAGCTATGCTTGAAGAAAATTGGTCAAGACGCTTAGAAGATATCACATCTTTTCTAGATGTATCCTGTTGAATCTGTGTGTCTTTGACATCGTAGCTACCAAACGGCTCGCTCGATTTTAATTTAGTAAATTTTGTTTGAAAGGTGACTTGATACAAAATCTTCCAACCTATGTTTAAAGAAAATTGGTCCAGCCGTTTTGAAGTTATCATCTATTTTCTTCGGGGGTTTTTAAAATTTTTAATTTAATGCTATTATGATTTATTTCAATACTTTTATGATTTATTTCAATATTGGCTAGTATGAATAAAAAAAGTATTTGCTTTTTACTTAAAAATTTGTTTTAAAACCAAAATTCTGGAAATGATTGAATATAAAACTAAGAATTTTGGGTTTTAAAACTAATTTTTAAGTAAAGAGCACATACTTCTTTTTATTCATACTACTAATTGTGAGTCTCACCATTATTTCCTTTCTAAAGTCGTTTTTTATGTTTAAGTTGTCTAAAGTATCATATTGTGTTAAATCAATAATTAAAAATCATCTTCATAAGTTAAATATTTTTGTCCACCTAAATCGTTACTTTTGCCGTGTGTGCGGCGTTTTGAAAATTTACATCTGGGATTTATTTAAGGCAATTTTAACAAAAATCAGGTTATTTCACTTTATTATGAATAAAATCAATATTTATCTACCGATTTTCATGAAATAAAATTTATTTTCTTTGTAATATATGTGGCTTTAAGATCGGTTAATAAAACTGGTAAGTTTTTGCCCTTTTCGATTTTTTATAAATTTTTTTATAATAACAATTTTCAAATCTTGCATTAAAAAAAAACTATTTTTCATCATTGCGGTCTGAATAACTCCGAAACCATTTAGTATATAAAAAAACAATGTTGAAATGGCTTAAATTTAATTTTATTTCAAGTTTTTTAGTTTTATTTGTAAGGAAATTGGATAGCCTTTTTCCAAGTTATGATAAAATCGGTGGAGCAACGTCTCCAAAACTCGACTTTTTTCAGAAAATCTGGTAATTTCACTTTATTGTTAATAAAATCGATTGGCCTTATCGTGGCCAATTGATTTCGACTTCAAATTCGACTATTTGTAGTAGATTAAAGAAAACAAGCAACAGTTTTCTTTAATCTAGTACAAAACGCCTGATTTTCGCCACAAAATCACCAACCGCGATAAGGGGGAATATTTATCCATCGATTTTCTTGAAATAAAGCTTATTCTATTTTTGGTATATGTAACTTTATGGCGAACGAATAAAAATTGCATCATTTTGCAATTTTTTATACATTTTTTTATACATATTTTTTATCATTGCGTTCTGAATAGTTCTGAAACCATAGAGCATATAAAAAAATAATATTAGAACGGCTTAAAGGTAATTTTATTTAAAGTTTTTAAGTGTAATAAAATTGGACAACCTGTTCATAAGTTATGATAAAATCAGTGCAGCAGCCAGCCCATTTAAAAATACCAAATTAAAAAAAAAATTAATAAAAAAATTTATCCATAGAATTTAATATGTCTACTGTTTTTGTATTTATGGGACTATAACACATCAAAAAAATGTAGTGGTACTCCTGGGAGATTTTCTTGTTCCATAGTGTAATGAACCAAAAACTCGATTTCCAATTTTTGTGTAGTTACGACCTTTTGCATTTAAGGTGACGATATATAAATATTCGTATATACTTCCTCAATATCTGTAGAATAATAAATTCGTACTTAGCTGTTACAAAAACAATACTGAAATATATACAAAGTATTAATATCTTCCATGGGCACGCATACATTTAATGATAAAGTACATACATATACACTTAGATACCATATGGATTTGTGATTGTATGAGTATATGCTTTATAGAAATCCGTTATAGAATCACTTCCCTTTAGATTTTTGTAAGACAAACCTCCCTTTTACTACAAAAGAGAAAAAGACCGCTGGCATGCATCCGTAGAGTTGTCTCTTTCCAATCTATTGCCTAGTTATGAATATATCTTATGGATACGTGCACTCTTAAGGGTTGGGTGGGAATGGTTACTGTGAATGTATGGGTTTTTAAGTATCTGTGTTGAAAATGGAAATGTATATTGGAAGCAGTTATTATTGTTATACTTAGAGCGCCTTATGCTTGTAAACAGAAGCATATTGTGTGCGTTGTCTTAAATAGGGAGTGAACTGGTTATTTGTAATTTGCTACTACATAGTATTTAGTTGTTGCTTTTACTATTATACTTATTTTTAACTTTCTCTTTAAAATAAGGTTTCCCAAAAAAATAAATATAAAAAAAAATATTTTATATTATACACTCTATCAATGGAGGGGCACTTTCATCATCATTATGATCTATACATGCGCATTGTTTTCATCTACAAAACAAATTTATTCTTTACGAAAAAAAAACTTTAAGTGTCTTTTGTATACATATTTGGTAGTTGATAGAAAATAGTTGGAGGTTTTGGATTTATTTTAAGGAACAAAAGAATTGCCCACTCCCATTCAGGCCATAAGCTGGTACTCCTACTCCGGTTTTTTATTTTCTTTGTAATATGGCGTGTATAATAAATGTTACAAATTAGAGTATCGTTTGAATTGTTATTCGGTGTAATGTTCGTCTTGGTACACAGGATAGGATGGCTAGTGCATGGATTTGTGTTCTTTTTTCTTCTTCTTTAACGTTAGTGATTAAAATGTAAACAAAAAAAGAGTTTGATTAGCAGAACACTTTTGAATGGAAAAAACATTTCGAAGAAAATTATGCTGGAACTATCAACGAAAAATCGAAGAAGGGAAGGGGGTATATGTATGATAAAATAAAAATTAAAAAAGAAGGAAAATTAAATTTCAATTCACCCTCAAAATCGGAAGCAGTTCGATGAAAACGATTTTTCGGGACTACGTTATTTCTACAGGAAGACTAATCAAATTTTCCTCGTATATATCTATAAAAAAATATATTTTGAGCAACATTTCGTGGAAAAATTATCAGATCTGGTAATTAATTATCAAAGGTTTCATACAGTGCAATAATACATTACGAGCATTTAAGTCTTAAATTTTAAGATTACCATGTTTGTGGCATGCAATAACATATAAAGAAATAATCTCCATAGACGTTATTTCCACTTTAAAAAGGATATAATGTCCATTTTCATAGATTTTTTCCAATTTGTGATGCACATTATTTCCTTTTCAAAATTGAAATTTCAGTTTTATACAAAATGGAAATTTCAGTTTTATACCGTGGTTTCCATAACGCCGCCGGTATCACGCAAATTCGTTGACCAGCTACTCAGAAATGATAAAGGCGTTAGTTAAAGGTAGGATTTTGTCGGATGGATAAACAGTTTCTAATTATTACAACTTTACTTTCATCTACGAAGTAGCATGAACTTGCCTTTAACTTATCGCTCGCTTTAGGATAAAGGGTTTGTGAGTGTTCAAAATTGTGTTTGAAGTCTACTGACGATTTGGTAAAGCACCAATGAAATGTTGCATATAGACAATGCTTAAACACCAGCAAATAAATTTCATTTAAAATAAAATTATGACAACATGTCAAATAAATTTCATAAAGGTTCAAACTGTTTATCCGTCCGACAAAATCCTACCTTTAGCTAACGCCAAATGGTCCTAGTGCTAATTTAACTTCAGAAAGAATTGGGAATGATTAATATTCCAAAGAACAAGGGAAAAATTAACATCAACTTAATTTTTTCTCAATATAACGCTATGACGCTTAGCCTAATAATCAATTTGGATTCACAAACAAATTCACAAAAAAAAACAAGCATAATTTGAAAGCTCATATTATTTCTGAGATTTTTTTCAGATTTTTCGGTAAAGGTTTATAAAGGTCACACAAGACGAATTTTCGTCAAAAATCGGGTGTGCCTGCAGTTTTTGAGTTTTCTTCATAACCTTATCAAAAAGCATGATTTTCTGCACTTTTGAGAAAATGAGTTAAAAGAAAATTGTCCAAGCTTTATTTTTGTGTGCAAAAACTACAAATTTAAACAATGAATTTCCTCATTTAGGTACCCTACATCCATAAATGCAGTTTAAAAGATAAATTCTGCAGTTTGAAAAATAAATTAATTCTAAATAGCTTGAAAAAAAATAATTTTTAATTTTGCTTTTACCGTTCCTAAAATATACCCGTTTTTATCTTTGTACCCATTTTATGATATTATTATAAGTTGTTTGTCAGTTTACCACTCATACACAACAAACGAATAAAAATCAAACGTTTTCTTTTGCTTTGTTTAAAAATCATTTATTTGGGTTCTGAGAATTCACTATAAGCGAAGCTTTGCGGCAACTAATTCCGGTTCTGTCACGACTTACATAAAGCTGGTGTTTTTTGAGGAACTTCTGTATCTTACTTCAAACTACCAACTTCGAGAGCAATCTTAAGATTTCACGAGAAATTTTACGGATCTCTTGATTTGTTTTCCACAAATCTTTAAAATTGTTCGCTATTATCCTGGCGCTCTATGGGACAGTATATTTTTGCAAGGGCATCAATAATTTTTCTCCCAAGCCACACACTTCTTGTTTTCAACGAATGCATTGCTAATTTCAGATAAAATTAAAATTTTTTTTTACTACTCTATAGGTGCAATACAATAACAGTTTTACAAGATATTTGCAAATAAATTCGCTATTTGTTGTAATGCTCAGTATTCAAAGAAAAAGAAAACATTTATATACACAAAACGATTTATTTGATTTGCCTATCTATCGGCCAACTGATTACAAAGCAAAAAATTTTAAATTTAATATTCATCGGGTACAAACCTTAAAACTTGTATAAATCTGGAACGATAAGTCCAAATTCCATTTTTTTTATTTAAATTACTTAGAATCTATCTATCTTTAAAACTGCATCCCCAGTTTTTATACTTTAAAATTTTAAAAGTTATAAATAATTTTTTACTGAGTTTATCCAAAAATCACAAAAAATATTAATATATGGTACCTTAATGGGCAAAATTATTGCCGGAACTTATGGTTTATGCACATCGAAATAAAGTCTGGACATTTCCTCTAAAAAATATATCGTCAAAAATTCAAATAACGAGGTTGTTAACCAAGTTATAAGCAAAGTTCGAAAAACCGCCGAAAAACCCGATTTTAAATAAAAACTCGACTTGTGCGGCCTCTAAACCTCTTCCGAAAAATCTTAAAAAAATCTCAAAAATACTTGATCCTATAAGCTTTCAAAATATGCTTGAGCGCCGAAATGTTTTTTTCTTTTGGGATAACCTAATGTTCATATAGACTCAAGTATAAACCAAACAAAAATATGTTGTCTTAAGTAGAACAAAAAATTGTCAAAACGGAATCTTATTGAAAGCGAAAAAACGCACCCCAACGCATCCCACAATGTTTTATAGGCATGTCTAATATTTCCACTAAGTACATCAGTATATTTAACTCGAGAACGGTATGCCCGATTTCGATCTACGAAACACCAAAATATGCCTAAGAAATTAGTATTGAAAAAAAGTAATTTGTCATGGGTATGGTAAGATCTGTAGACCAATCTCCGATCATTTCTATAGGCCTCCCGAGTTTTTGAGTAGAGGGTACCAAGTATCAAGTATTTTTTCTAAGTACTCAAAACGTTAAAGTACACTCTAAAACATTTTTGTTGAAAATTAGGTCGATAATAGTCGGCAACACTTTACAGATTATTATCGACCTAAAATTACACATGCATTATTTTTGAACAAAATGTTTTTAATAAAAAAAGCGATTGGCTGCGTGCAGTTTTGAACCGCAACCTCCTGACTGATAGTCTGACGTATCTACCATTCAGCCATAGCCGTATTATACGTTATGTCAAACTCTTTCCACTTGGACTAAATATGTTTAATTTGAAAGGTTTTATCTTTAATAAAATAACTACAAAATCGATGTAATTTTAGACAAGGAGAAATTTTCAACACAAATTTAGACAATATATGATCGTAAATGTTTTAGAGTGTAGTTACTCGAAATTTTCAGAGTTGTATTTTTATTGCTAAATTGAATGGAAACTTCAAAAGCACAAGAAAACTCTGTCTAAAAGTACATCTCCCACAAAGCACGAAAGGTATCGAGTAGTACTGAGTAAACAAAAGAAAAGTATTGATTAGTATAGAGTATATGAATGTAGTAGAATTTGATACACTAGCCAAGTATATGTATTCATAAATACATATCGCTCATTTGCTGCAACTGCGTCATAACTCAAAATAACTAGATTTTACAGAAAACGAGTTTAAAGTTTTCAATTAACACAACTTCATGGAAAAAGAAAATTTTATTCTTCTCTCAAATCTCTCAAGAGTTGAGTATACAAGATATTTATATGAAATTTTTCCAAAATATGAAGAACGATATGGCGAATAATTCTGCATTATTAGCTAAAATATCACAAATTCAGAGTTATGACGACGTTGCAGCCAATGAGCGATATTTACTTACATACATGAGTATTTAGTTTTACATAATTAAAAAAGTCAAAAAGTAATCATTTTTCAAGTTGATTTGTCATACTCCAGATGGACGAAAACAAAGACAAACAGACAGACAGAAGGAACAGAAAAAAAGAAAATCATGCACAAGTTCCACAAAATACTCTCACATTGCAGTAATACTTTGTTGTTGTCGTTCGTCGTCGACAGTATCTTTGTGTGCCTTTGATGATGAGGACAACAATGATCAGGTTACACAAGCACGTGGGAGTAATTTTCTTGCAATTAGGATGCGATTACGATAAATGCGAAATAAAATACATACGATTATAATCAAAAACACACATACACTCAAGCACACATGCCTTTCCCAGCAAACATGCGGTTTTGATTTGAAACTTAAAAATTATTTGAAAGAACTTGAGAACAGATTTTACGAAATGTATTTATTCTACATAAATTAATTTGATTTAGTTTCCATATTTCTTTGAAAGCCACATTTGATGCAAGTTTAGAATGAATTTTGAGAATAAGTTGATTACACAGAGTAACAGTGAATTTGTCGCACGGAATTTATTAACCAATTCTGACACTTCTGTTAAAAAAGCTTTTATTCTATACATATGTATATTACTTTTTATGAATTGATACTGTTTAAAAAGTCTGTGATCCTAGCTGTACTAATATAATTTTTTTCCGATAAATAGTTACAGAGATATTTAAGAAAACTACACACATAAGGTTGAATGAAATCAAACACAAGATTTGATTTTACTCACAATTAAGTGACCGTAATTCATTAAAAAATTTTGTGATTTTCGTAAAACATGCTCACGTACACATGCACGCACTAGAACACTAAAAGGAAAATCCTTCATTCAGTTAATGAAGCGGCTTCATTGATATTTCTTCATCATATGAATGAAATGTTGCATTAATAGAATGATAATTTCATTTGCTGAATGAAACTGTTTTCTTTCTGCATTTGTTCACTTTTTAGCTTTAGTAACATTTTTGATAATGTTTCGTTGATATTATGAAGTTAAATTGTTTCCAACTTTCTCGTTAGATTTGAGTATTTATTGCAAAAGCACTTCACAATACATAAAATAAAGTAAATTTTTATACAAAAAATAGCCTTTAATCAATTTTTTTTCAAATTCTCTAAAAACCTAAGCAAATGTTTCATACATTCAATAAAAATTTTTCTTTCATACAATGAAAAAGATTTCATAGAAAAATTTTTTGATAAAAAAAAGCGTTGAAGCATGCTGTTTTTTCTTTCAGTAAAGTAATAGGCAGATTTTGTAAAAAAAATCGTTTCTAAACGTTTCAAATTTGTATGAAAAATAACGGTAAAAGGTTTCAAAAAAATTTTTTCCATACGAATTTTAAAACGCAAAGAGCTTTTGTATTTACAAAATCTGGAGGTAAAAATATATTTCATATAAAAGTGAAAAATTATAGTAAAAACTTTGGCTTTCCATAGGGATGTGCGATTAATCGATTAATCAAATTTTTTTAATTAATCAAAATCCTGATTAATTAATTAATTGTTTAATCAAGAATCCTGACTAATCAAAATGCTGATTAATCAAATAATTTTAAATTTAATTATTCAAAATTTGAACAGTTGAATTATTTGTGTTTTTAATTATTGTCTTGTCCTTTTTTTATTTATATATAATTTTAGTTTTGATTATTCAATATTTATTTTTATATTTAATTTTATTCAAAATTATAAAACAACATGAATTTTACACATACGAATATAAAACGAAAGAAATACAAAAAGTAAAAAAAAACAAAAGCGGGTATGTTCTGTATTTCATGTGGAATTAAAATGTGTGGAATTATCAAAGCATTGTTGTTATAAATATTAATTTACAACAACAATGCTTTGATAATTCCGCACTAGTGATGTTACTAACATTCGTATTCGTATTCGAATCGTCGAATATTCGCCTCTTTCATGATATTCGTATTCGTATTCGCCAAATTCAAGCGAATATTTTGTTAATATGTTACAAAAAATAATACATAAAAAATACTGAAAATTACACAAAAAAATTAATTTCTACTAAAAAACAATTTGTCTATAACGCCAAACAATAATCTTCTCTTAGTAAAGAAAAAAGAAACAAAATATATTTCACAACGACATGGTATTTAAAAGAGTAAAGTCCTGTTAAATTAATTTATTAATCATGTTAAAGTAATACTCAAAGCTCAGTAGAGGAATGTTGAACTTCAAAAATAAAAGTTTTGAAGTCTTTTCTCCATCAAGCCAATTGCGCGGTGTGTAAATAAGCTCCGCACCACTAAACATTCGGTAGCTCGGAACACTCGCCGCTGGTGTCACTAAATATTGCCTGGGTATAGGTAAAAGAAGCTCGTATTTTCCCTTATTTACTTTCCACCAAATATTTAAAAAAGTGGCATTAAGGTGATAATTTAATAATTTCAAATTCCGTCATCGGAATATCATAATAATGTTAAATACCTATAGTATTGTGACAGTTTTTCTCAATTTATTATTATTGACGCAAAGGGTAGATTTTTTTCAATTAAATTTGAAATATTAAGTGGTACTAACTATTTAGATTGAATATTCGTATTCGTATTCGAAATCGGCGAATATTGTTTCAGATATTCGTATTCGTATTCGCGAATATTAAAAATTGATATTCGTAACATCACTATTCTGCACATTTTAGTTCCACATGAAATACAGAACATGCCCAAAGTATAAAATAAAAAAGGACAAGACAATAATTAAAAACACAAATTATTCAATTGTTCAAATTTTGAATAACCAAATTTAAAATTATTTGATTAATCAGCATTTTGATTAATCAGGATTCTTGATTAATCGATTAATTGATTAATCAGAATTTTGATTAATCAAAAAATTTGATTAATCGATTAATCGCACATCCCGAGTTTTTCAAATAATTTTCATATCATTCGCAAATGTTTCAGACACTCGAATCACTTCCAATTTTAAACCAAATCCACGTGTTTGGTAGGTTGCTATTTAGTGTTTGGGTGTGTGTGTGTGTGTGTGTCTGTGAAAGGGTAATTGCAGAATGGGTTAAACAAAAACTGAAACTGTTAACATAGACATGGATTCAGCTGCAAGATGTTGGTGAAATTTGATGTTAAATGGGTGTGGGTTGACATGGTGTTGCCACGTGTCCTCTTATTTAGCTCCCTCACCTCCGTTTCGCTTTCTTTACTCATGTTTTTATTTCTTTTTGTTTAGTTAAGCGTGTAATAAGCATATACGAAGAATATGGTACGGAATTTACCATATTATTTTTTTACTTTCTTACTTTTACATGGTGTGGTGGACACACAATTACAAAACATAATACTGGGTTTCCAAATGACGTTAAGACTTCATTCATATAAGAGAAGAGAAGATAAGAAAGAATAATTTAAAAATTGATTTTACAAGAAAAACATCAAGAAGGCTTTAGTCAAATCTCTAGGCAACAGTAGCAACAACAAGTTAAATTGCTTATGGGCAGCATGTAAAGCAATGACTTCTTTTTTTTTTGTTCCCTTTTCAAAACTATTCCAGATATGTCACCAAAAGCGTTCTATCGGCCACTCTTCGGATTACCTTTCTGAAATAATGTGTGCTATCCAGATACATAAGAAAAAAAATGGTCTCAAGAAATTTCCCTAAAAAATGTTTTTTTTTTCTCAAGAAATTTCTCTAAAAAATGCTTTATTTCAAAAATATTCCAGATATGTTACCAAATTTTCTGAAATAGTGTGATGTGTGTGCTATCCATATATGTATGACAGAAATGCTCACTAAAAATGCTTTTTCCCCAAGAAGTTTCACTAAAAAATGCTTATTTCAAAATTAATTATTTAACATTTCAAAACTATTCCAGATATGTTAACAGATATGTTACCGATTTTTTAGTGCAAATTTTTGCATGTTTTACCCTTTATAGCATTTTTGTGCATATTTTACACTAAGTCTCATATTTAAGGAATTTTTTTCTATTTTTTGTGGCATATTTGGATGTTTTCTTGCATATTTTGGTTTTTTTTAATTTGAATATGCATATTTACAAAAAAAATCTGTTTTGCCTTTGAAAAGTTTGAAATTTTTCCACATTTAAAAGATGTTTCTTTTACGATTTTAAACTTACTCTAATGTGTTTTTCCCCAATTTCTTAAAAATTTTTTGCACTTCACTGATTTGTTCCCAGTTTATTCACAACTGTGAAAGTTTTCAATTATGTAGCTTTGAGGATCTTTTGAGCAATATCAATTTTGGCGAGATTGCTGACAAATTTGTACTTCATGGAAAAATAGCAGGACGAGAATAGTCGAGTTTACGAATATTTAAGATATTTATGGGAATTTGCTAATTCGTTCCTAATATGAACCTCAAAATATGTCTTGGTGCCCAACATTTTATATTCGGACAGATGAAAGGCCAGACAGGTTAAATCGCCAGGTTAAATCGACTCCCGTTCCTATAAGGAACCAGAATATATAGGTGGCATGCAATATCGTCCAATTAAATAGTTTCCATGGACGTTATTTCCACGTTGGAAAGGAAATAATGACCATAAAAAATGCAAATAAAGTTCATGCAATAGTACTGCAGAGTGAAGACTTACTGCATAGCCGGGTTTTGGATGGTATTAATTGTTTTCTTCTTTGGGTATGTCCAATAGTTGCTTCGCAGAGTTTAGATTTTTGACTAGGCACAAAACCCTTATTCTGCGAAGCCACTATTCGACATTCTCATGGACATTATTTCTTTTTTGAAGTGGAAATAATGTCAATCATATAAATGAATATAAATGAATATGAAAATTAATATTTTTTACGATATAATTCAACAAGCGCTTGATTATAAAAAAATATTGCAAGGCGACCATATAAAACAGTTTTTTTTGCTCTCCTGAAAACATAGTAAAAAATACATCTTTTCTGGAATAATTTTAAATCATAAAAGCCTTTAAAAAGAAACATAAAAAATCAAAAATTTTAAAAATATTTTATTTTACTTCCCATAAAATTGATTTTTCCACAAATTTTCCATTTTGCTACCCCATAAGTAGGCACCTAAAAGGTGTAGAACCCTTTTCAAATACTCATTTCATAGGTTGATCAAGTATCTATCATATGCATTTTAAATTTGTTGATTATTTCATTTGGTTCAAAAGTTATGATTTTTACAACGAAAAAACTCAAATGGCGCGCCACTGTGCGACGATATATAGTTTTCTTTAAAGTTTTATTTTTCGAAAAAAAAAGATTGTACAAAGACTTGGAAACATTACTTAAATGAATTTACACAATGAAGCAACTGGTATCGCACGCACTTCTTAAGCATTATTGATAAAGAAACAAGTCTATACATACAATGAAGAAATCAACAAATGGATCAGCAGCAGCAAAAACCATATAGTTTGTCAGTCAGTCAACAAGCGAAGCAATCTGTCAGTCTATTTATAAAATTATGACTAAAAGTATGAAAAGAATAGAGGTGGTTGCTGTAATATAATTGCAAGGTTTCTGGCTGCATGTGCTAAAAAGCGTTGTTTTTTTATTAAAAATTGTAGGATAAAAATTTGAGATGGGATTGTTAGGAACTTTTCACTCACTACCATGAACATTCATGAGCGAAGAAAGTCATCTCATGGACATTTATGCTCATTTTTTTTATTTATTTTTTTTGTCATTCTCACGTGAAAGTGAAAAAAACTAGCCGCGAAACGCTAGATATACTCACGTCGTACTCACGAAAAATACAGCCTTGGGGTTACACTTTAAAGACAAGTTCGGCATACAAAGCTTGATGCTAAAATCCACGTTAACTCTTAATCATACATTGTGAAAAGGGACGTAAATGTAATAATAAAGTTCAAAGCTTCCCAGCAAACAATTTTTGCCGATTTCGGTCCGAAGTCGGTCAGAAAGTCTGCACAATATGCCGAATTCGTATCCGATGTCGGTCAGAAAACGTACCGAAAATCATATGAGTGGTTGACAAGAAACCGGATCTCTTTGTCTGAGGAAATTCTAAAATCTATACCGAAAGGTCTATCAAAATTCTTAACGAATTCCGACGAATTTCCTAGGGAAATTCTAAAAGAGTTTTGGACATGTCGGGAAAATGTCTGACAAAATATCATCAGAAAATTTTCCGATTTATCTGATACGTTTTACGTCCAGGCGTATTAATATCACAGAAAAGTCGGAGCTAAAATTAGAAATTTATCAGAAATGTCGTTTAAAATTCTCCATGTATTGTTGTGCTGCTTATGGCAGCTCATCATTTTATTTACCCATATTTTATAAGTTTAAGAACTCAAATATTTGTGCTTATAAACTCAAGAGATGAATGAGAATTGTAACGAAAACTAAAATCAGACAATGTGCAGAAGTGACTTCTAAAAGTCGTAAGACGTGCATCAGAAAATGTGCAGACTACTCTGTTAAATGCCTTAAAAGAAAACAAATTGCCTTCGGATAATGTGCACACTACTTTGATATTAATCGGATAATATTTCAGACAATGTGCAGAAACGTCGTACCAGAAAACTGCCTACTGATCCGCCAAATGTCTGAGGGAATTTTAGACAACTCGGCTGATTGTCTGGTAAAGTCTCAGATTTTTTCTGATGTTAAACATGTCGGCCAAAATTGTTTCCTCGGTTGTTAATTAAATTTTTTTGTAACTGTGTTTGGTTCATTACATAAAAAATTAGAAGACTGCGCGATCTCTTTTCGCATAGCTTGAGATGGCACAGTGGGTCCGATCGCAAATATAATGTTAAGAAATTTGTATATTTTAAACTAATGGTCCGATTAAAAAAAGATGTACGAAAAAGTCAGAAATGACCCAATTTTTCAAAAAATCAAGTTTTTGATCACCCTGTTGAAATAATAGATGAGCTTCATAAATAATCACACCTGCTATTACACAACTTTCACTAGTTGTAAATTGAAATAATATTGATAGATTTATTTTTTTTACAAAGCTTATGAGCAGATGAAGAAAAAAAAAGCTTAAATAATAAATCTATATTTCATTGTTTACAAATATTTGACTTAGAATTTTGAAATTTCTGTTTTCGACTTTGACTTTATTTAGTATTTCGGGAATATCTTCAGCAAAAGCATTTAAAAAATTCTTAAAAATATATTTTCTGATTTTCAATAAAGTAAATAAAAATATATTGAATAATTTTTTATAATTATCTATGTTGGTCTAGTCGTAAAAAATGATCAAAACCAAAATTTTGAAAAAATACTTAATTTTTCAAAATGAAAACATTTGTTTTTTAAATATGTATTTCCAAAGAGCAGGACCCCAGCCAAGGCTTGAAGAATATTACTAAATCGACTAATGTACGTAGTCTACACCCAGCAAAGCTCATTATTTTTTATTGAGTTCATAATTTATGCTGCAAATTTGTTAAGAAGTGTTATCAAAAACATTTTCTTTACTCACCAATGCAAGTACAATTTTATTTTTTACTGCATTGTCCTAAAATTAATCCCAGATGTAAAGTATATTTTGCTTTGGTGCCCTCTACGAGAATCAGTCGTTGTTACCTTGTCGTTATCACATGTATCAAAATTGTATAAGCAACTTAAGCAACCAAATTTTTTTTTCGGTGTCCTGTGTAATTGGTATAAACTACTGAAATAATCACAAAAATATTCTACTTGTGATAGAAGAAAAAAGTTGCTCACAATCATGCCTATCACGTGAGCGGTGGGTGGCCCCATCTCTAATAGTAATCCAAAGGATTTACACACAATTTACATTTTATTATTTTCTTTGCCAGTCATAACCAACCGAGCAGCAAGCAGTTAAAACTCACATTCAAACAAGTAACTGATTGACTTTTTCTTTAATCTTCAAGAAAAACATTGAGAAAACGTTTGTGAAGGCATGGGGGAGGCTTAAGGAACAAAAGTATAAAAATTAAGGATGTGAAAAGGCAGTTTCAACAAATTTCAACAACAGCAATCGCAAGGCAATCAAGAATTTAAAACACAACGCGGACTGAAGAAAAAAGTAAAACGGAAAGCAAAATATAACGAAATTTAAACTTAAAAGTAAAAAAAAGATATTGATGAAAATTTGTTGCATTGTTCACATCCATGAACACTTTTCGGTATTTGTTACAATATTTTATTTAAAGGTGTTTTCAAATCTTCCTGGCATTTTATTAGCGACTGTGTTATTATTTTCCTTTAATTCTAATGACAAGGAATCGTATTTACATGACACGTGATTAAACTCAAGTTTGTTTTTTACTATTGCAAGCGGGGGTGTGATGTGTTCGTTGGTGTTTTAGCAGATACATACATATTTTTGTGTGTAACCAAAGTCGGCGTTTCTGTAATTTACTTTGAAATTTAAATCTAGAAGGCTGGTGTAATGGCTAATTAAAAAGAAAATACTTACTTTGTAAAGAGATTTTTGGTGTTAATTGAGATATAATTATGTACTTTTAAATGTTAGAATTAAACTAGATATTTTAATGTTACACAGAAAAAACTTTCAGTAAAGAAATTCAACGAATTGGTAAATATTTTGCCTAGAAACGGATCTACAAACAAATTTGTTAATATAGACAAAAATTTCTTGGCAATTTCATTGAAAAAGCCGGTTGTTTTAGTAAACAATTTTTATAAATCTATAAAACAATTTGCCTAAAAATATTTACAAATTCTAAACAAAAATATTTACGGGATTTTCTGTAATATATCAATCAATATTTTTGTCTGAATTGATAAAACAATTTGCCAAAAAAAAACTTACAAATGCTAAACAAAATAGTTCACTGTGTCGTAAAAAAACCCCCGATGACAACAAACACACACAAATAACAACAACAACAACAATGATAGCAAAAGGAATGCGTTTGTACCAAGTTTGTTTGCTGAAGATTTTTGTGTGAGTCAATTGGTTAATAAAGTTGTTGCATTAATTCTCATTCATTATTTTAGAGTCTTTAGATAAACATTCAGAGTTGAACATATTTAACAAAGTGAAATTCCATAAATGCTTAATGGATGATGATGATGACTTAGGCAAAAATTTTGTTCGATATATGTATTACATAAATTTCAATAAATATTTTTGTTTGATTCAGTAAACTATTTTTTTTTTGGTATTTGTAAGTACTTTTAGACAAATTGTTTTATAAATTCAGACAAAAGTATTGATTCATATATTATAGAAAATCCAGAAAATAATTTTGTTTGATTCAGTAAATTATTTTGTTTAGAATTTTTAAATATTTTTAGACAAATTGCTTTACAGATTTATACAATTTGTTTACTGAAAAATATCGGTTTTTTTCAGTGAAATTGAAATTGATATTTTTAACCGACTTCAAAAAAGAAGGAGGTTATCAATTCGTGTATGTTTTTTTATTTTTTATGTTTGTACACGCATAGCTCTGTCATTTTTTAACCGATTTTCAAAATTCTTTTTTTGTTTGAAAGGGCTTGCTTGCAGATTGGTCCCATAAATTTTTTTCGAAAATCGGGTGGGAAATTATTTCCCTCAAATATTAATTATCGATCGCATAACTCCTCCATTTATGCACCGATTTTAAGAATTCTTTTATTGTTTGTAAGACCTTGCTTGCAGGTTGGTCCCATAAATTTTTTTCGAAAATCGGGGGAAATTTTTCATTTTAAAGACATTTTGTTTTTGATTACGAAATAAATTGAAATTGGCGCTTAAGGATTTGTATATTATGTATAAAGGGTAAAAACAGTGATACATGTCATTTTTAAAATCTTCTTTGTTTTAAAATCGATTATTACATATTACATTACGGTGATTATTTTTTAAGTATGTTTTTTTGCAGTCCTCATTTGAAACTCTGTTGGAAATGCTAAAAAAAAGTGCCCTGAAAGTTACAGCCTTCAATATTAGTTGTACTAAAAAAACGAGAATTTTAGGTACAAATTAACTTTAGTGACCCGTACCAACTCACCAGTACAAGTTACACTTTCCTCACCATATGCATTTCTGAAGCCTTTTTTATTCCGAGTAAATCAGGGTCAGGTGCAATGTAATACCATTAAAAGCGGCTGAGTATTAGAATTTTTAATAAAAACACATTATTTTTACGTGTATTTTGTATGGAAAATCTTTCCACGCTTTGGGAAAATACTTAAAATTAATATTGAGGGCTGTAGCTTTCTGGGTACTTTTTTTAACATTTCCAACAGAATTTCAAGTGGGGACTGCAAAAGAAATTTAATCAACCTAATATTACATATATATGTACTATGTATATGTACTATGCTTGTTTTTGAAAATAATATTAAAATTCTGTTTATATGTATTGCAAACATAAAAATATGTATCTTTTTTATTGTTGTTTTCTATATAAACATCAACCCAATAAAGGTTACTTTATTTTCAAAAGCAACAGTAAATTAATGAAAATTGTAGGCATGGCTCAGTAAACCTGTTTTATCTATAACCGCAAGTGATAAGTTCATAAAATCTTTAATACAAGATAAAAATTATAACGAAACACTATTATCAATTGTAAGCATGGTACTGCCTTAGCTATTTTACATCCCAGACAACAACCATGTAGCAGAGAACTGCCCAGCGTTAAATCTGTGCTACATCTTCATATCATTTTATAATAAAAGAATTTCCTTGTAACTTTTAGCTTATATATACAGTTATAATTGTACTACAAACTAAACTCTAAACAGTATATTGCCAGATGAAAGTTGCTTTAGTCAAGACAGCAATAACATATCTTTGCTGAAACGGCTATGTAGTTGCTATAAAAGTATAATAACGAGTAGCTATAATTTTTTGTGGTTATCTATGCTAAAATGTTAAAACTATGCTGCCAGATGAGAGTAGCTTAGTCAAGACATATTAGGAAGCGGCCAAATAGTTATAAGACAGTACTTATTATGAAGGGGCTAAATACTGTTCTAAAATAGTACATACACAAACCTAACCGTTTAGCTCGATTGTACACTAGGTGTCTTACATCATACATCTACCGTAGCCTTGACGCCAACCTTTGTCTTACTATACGATGAAAAAGTTAACATAATACGGCCGTTATAAACATGGACAGAGAAAAGGTAGTTATTTTAAAATAAACTGCCTGCTTTTGTAAATAACATAAAATTTTCGTTTGGGTTTTTAAATTGAAAACAAAAACATATTTGAGTTTTTTATTGTTGGTTTATAACCCATTCAGACTGCAGCAAAATTAAGATTTACTTGACTTCGGCCGAAACCAAATCGAAATTAAGTAATTTCCCATACATTTTGTCATATCCCAAATTAAGTTATTTTCGTTAATTTCGGCGAAATCAATTTGAAATTACAATTCACATCCCTGTTTTAGATTTAAAGTTCCTTTTTTATAACAACATATTTACAACCGTGAGGAACAAACAAAAATATTTGACAAACGTTTTATTTATAAATTTAATATTTATTTCAAAAACTTTTAAAATTGTTTTAAATAATATAAAAAGAAATTGCTCTAGTCAATCAAGTGTAAATTTCGTACAAAATACATCATATTCTACAATTACCAACGGGAAAATGTCAACTGAAATTAAGACAAATGCCATTTATAACAGTGTGAACATCTTTGATTTGGTAAGTAATTTCGGTTCGAAATTAAGAACTGTTGGTGCAGTTTGAATGGGCTATTAAGGGGCATTTACATAGTCTCGAAATCTAGTAGATTTTATTTGAAATCTCTTTCGAAATCTATATCGTTTACAGTAGACTTTTTGGACATTTTTCAAGATTCCGTATTCAAGAATAAATATTTTTACCGAATTTTATCTTAAACTGTAACGCAAAAAGTGCCGGCTTAGCTAGTTCACATACCTTTTATCGAAGTTTTGTAGAGCATAGTATTCTTGCAGTTAATTCACTCACCGTCTCTATACAAATGTTGTACAGTGGTTGTAAAATTAAAATAAAAATACTAGAAATCTACTGACAAAGCAGATTTCGTTTTGTATGGGAAATCTAGTAAAAAACAACAAGATTAATATTGCATTTACATTGTATAGATTTCGAGACAATTTGATTTGAAATCTTTAACGAAATCTATATCGTTTGCATTTACATTCTCCAAGATTTCGTATCCAAGACAAAAACATTGACTGAAATTTATCTTAAACTGTAACCCGAAAAGTGCCGGCGTAGCTAGTTCTCAAACCTTTTATGGCAGAATTTTGTGTTCTTGTAGCTAATTCGCTAAATTTTTATATAAACATGTTGTGCAGGTTGTAAAAATAAATAAAAACACTTGATTTTGAGTTGATTTCGTCCAAATCTACTGATAAAGTAGATTTCGTTTTGTATGGGAAATCTACTGAAACTAACAAGATTTAGCTCGAAATCTCGTAAGTACTAGATTTCGAGACAGTGTAAATTAGGGATGGGCAAGTGAAAAAATATATCGATATACATCGATATCGATATACATCGATATCGATATATTTTTAAATATCGATCGGCATCGATATATCGAATAAAAAATATCGATATAACGAAATATCGATATTTTTCAGCAATGATAATTCATACGCAGTCCCCAATTTTTTTTTTAAATAAAACAAACAAAAGTACCTTTCTTATAAATAATTAAGCTGGAAAGAGCTAATTTCCAAGATCCTTACTGTTCCACCAATATTTCATGGAACATCATACATCAACAAAATTACACTCAAAGAATGATAATTTTTCGAATAGACAAAATATTATAAACAAAAGATGTTGTTAGTAATATTCTATTTGATGAAGACTGTCCCGAAATGATTTTAAAAATTGCACGAAAAACAAAACCCAAGCTAAAAAATATCGAATTTGATACTGTATATATTTGGATATATTTGGAAAAAAATATCGAATATCGATATATCGAAATTAAAAATATCGACGATATATATCGATACATTTTTAAGAAACTATCGATATATCGATATTTTGTGCCCATCCCTAGTGTAAATGCCCTATTATAGTGTGAAGCGGCGTTAAATAACATTTTTAAGATATCCTTAACCCTACTTAGCCCTACAATTTTTATTGGGGCTATTGCCAAGCTTAATTTCAACATGGAATTTGACAATTGCCGGCAATAAAAATTGCTACGTGGAGACGTAGAGTAAAGATGACTCCATGGCAATGTTAAATGCTCGGCAACACATAGGGAACAGCTGAGAACATTTTAAAAGTGTTATGAAAATCGCTCAGAACATCAAAAGAGAGAGAGAGAGAGAAAGAGAGAGCGATAACATCGCTCGCCTTAACGTTTGCACTATATAGTACATTTAGAGTCGGTTTCTAAGAACGAGATTAGAGATTAACTTAAATTTAATATCTGTATTTACTCTTAAAGTTGGCTCAATTTTTTAATTTTTTCGCTAGATTAGGATTAAACCATCTTCATTGGCCGCTAAGCTAGTAAAAAAAAGATTTAAAAAGTAAACTCAAAGAGTGAATACAGATATTAAATTTAACTCAATCTCTAATCTCGTTCTCAAAAACCTACTCTTAGTTGTGAACGATTATATAGGCGATGAACTCATTAATATTTTCAAAAACTTATTTTATAAGAGACCTTAATTCTGAATAAAATGAAAACTTGAGCATTGATTTTAATGTGAGCGGAGCAAGAAGTATTCTTAGCCGTTTTCCATTTTTTTTTTGTGAAATTTTGAAGCAAAAAATTTTTAAATTTGGCAAAAAAAAATTTTTCCTCACAAGTTCCTAAATAACTCTGAAATTATTAGTCAGATTTAAATCGACTTGATTTACAGAACAGATTCGATAAATATACAAATGTATGTACTACGTACTTGTCTTAAATTTATATAAAAAATAAATCTTCTATAATTCCATATTATTTTCGTACTTAAGTATGTACGTAAGTATAGTTGTTCTTAGTCGTTTTTGCCATACAAACCACAACCCCCAAGTTTTACTAAAGTCACGGTATTTGATACAATGAGAAAATGCTGCTGTCTCAGTACGTTGTCAACGGTTGTACGCGCGTGTTGTAGTCATTTAAAACGCCTGAAGGAATTTCTGTTTTATATTATTTTTATATAAAAGGGGAGCTTTGCTCGGGACTAACAAAAAAGAAAATTTAAATAAATTCAGCCACAAAAAAGGAATATTTGTTATTTTCAAGCTATTTTCAATAAAAAAAAATTAAAGAAATGTTGTTAAAATAGCAATAACAGAAATTTTATAAAAAAAAGTATTTAAACAACGAACAGTTATTTAATGCAGGTGATTTAAGAAAGTGTACACAAATAAAATTATAAAATTTAATTAATTTTATATAAAATATAAATTTTAGTTAAATAATAATGCTAGAAAAAATTTTCATTAAACGAATCAACAATTATGTATTTGCAAATGAAAAAAAAAAGATGAAAATCATCAAGTGAAAAAAATCTTTGTACTTTTACTCTAATTCATATTTTGCTCCACATACGAAAGGATTCTCATATCGATTTTCCCGCCACATTGTTATACAGTTATACAGTTTGGTTATACATACACAAAACATTTTCATACATTTTCGTGCTTTCTTTTGGCAGCCCCAAGCACTCCTTCTCTACAACTTGTATTTGGCCGAGTTTGACGCGCAGTATCGCTTACATCTGTTTGTTATTGTTGTTGTTTTTTCTTATTCTTTCGGCAGGATTTATTTTTACTCTACTTTTAAGGCTGATAAAGATTTTTTTCTTCCTTTTTGAACTGTCTAGCTGGTGTAATTTACTACAAATTTCTTTAATATCACGAGACTAATTTTTTTTTCAATTGTGAAATTTAAACGTCTTAAACATGTTTCGTAGTTGTCAAGTATACGTATAACATCGCAACAGGGGTAATTGGTTTACTTATAAAATAAGTTGATTTAGGATAATCTTTAGTCTTTTACAAAGCACATTAAAGATATAAGCCCCTGGCTGGTTTCCTTTATTACATTTCGAAAATTGTGTTTAAAATATTTCGAGTTAAATGGCTTTGAAGTATAAAAAAAGCCGATAGATGTTTGCCAATTAATGAATCTTTTACGTATTTGGAATGACTAAAGTTGAAATCGGTATTTTGATAATATTTTTGGTTTAGAAAAATAAGAAAATAATTAATATGTGCATGAATTTAAAGCAAATGTTGTTAATACGGGTAAGATTTTGTATGCACGAATTTGTGTGTATGTATGTAAACCTATCATAACTTTTGAAAGACTGGAAAGATTTTCAATTCTGAAGCAATTTGAGAATTTTCGAAAATGGAATTTACAAAATGTTGGTTGTATAGCACGAGGTTAGATAGCTCCAACATGGGTATGATCCCATATAACCGTTCTACAAATTGACATAAAGCTTTTAAAACCTAAGCTGAAAGTAGGTGCCTCGGCTTTTCCCGTACTGTGTCTATCTATGTCCTCCCTCATTCGATATGGCGTTCTTTTGGAATAGGAATATTTTCCTTTTTTCCAAATTAAATAGAAACTTCAAAATCGTTCAAGTATTTGAACTTTTTCCCTTTTTTAAATTTTTTTCATAATAAAGCCGGTCCTTAATTGTATTGATTTTGTAAAGTGTGTCACAACTTAGAACTCATGATGTTTTGTAAATTAAGAAGGTGGTGCAAATGCAAATTACGTTTCAGTGCGTGTGTGTTTGGATTAGTTAATTAATAACATGCCGTAAGTCGTACAAACAAACCAATAATAATAAATGAAAAAAATGTGACTTGTATATATTTACGGGTACATACATACATATATGGATACGTACGTGCATGTTACAGATTTTTGGTTTTATGTTGCTTATTACTTACCCTGTCGGAATTTGAGTTAACTTAAATCTAGCTCATGGTTAACCTGATATGAGTGACAGCTGACTTAAAAGCTAACTCATTTCTATGTTAAATGCTATTCAGTTTATCAACGTAATGTCATCAGAATGAGTCACTATGCATAAGTTTCAGCTAACCACAAGTTAGCTTATTATGAGTTAGCTTGTGGCGCATAAAAAAAGAGGGTGCTCTAAGCTAGCTATGTTTTGACAAATTAATGATTAAGATTTTTGAGTCAACTTAAATTGGGGGAAAAATTTAAATTCTTTTTTAGTAACGAGAATGGGTATCGAACCCTGATCACTTGTTTGGCAGCCATCATGCTTAACCGTTTACTAACGCACCACATAAGATATAGACTAACTTTTATCTAATACAAAGTGATAAAGAGAGAAGTTTATAGTTTAATTTTGAGATAGATAATAAAAATCTGATAGGATTTTTACATACATACGTATGTATGTATATATGTATGTATGTATGTATGTATACATCGTTTCCGTAATATAGAAATGCCCTAACTCATTTTTTCCAAATCGAGCTGTTTTGCATATTTCGATAGATGAACTTCTAATCTATCGAAATATGCATAAAATTCGATTTGAAAAACGTAATGAGCTAGAGCATTTCTATATTAAGGTAACAATACATACATATGTATGTACATTAGGGTGGGTAACTTGGTTACAAAAAAATTACAAATTTTAGGGGAGTGGGATAAATTATTCTACGAACAACTCGAAATAGCTTTTCCCTAAAAGCCATGGGTCTAAAATGGATTTTGAGCTGGCGAAAATTCCAAAATATATCGTGACTTAGTTCATATAAAAGAAGCCAGTGATTGGACCACACCCCCTCAAAACAGAATAAAAATTGGTTTAACAGTTAATTCTTCTGAAAATAAGATTTGACCAAAAAATCAGAAGAGTAGCGTCAGTGGTTCCCAAATTATAATGTATTGATAAAATTTTAAGTATACGCCAAACTGCTTCGACCATTTTCTGTAATTTTTCCCATAATAATGACGTCATAAAACATATTTTGAAATTTCCGCAAGCTCGAAACCCTTTTTAGACCTACGGTTTCGAGGTCAAAGTTGCTTAGAATTATATTTTGCCCTACGATTTATTGCCTAAAAAATCGATCCACACTAGTGTACATGGCCCAAAAACTCAAAGGTGGAAATTTTCAACATTGTTGTTTATATATACTTGAATAGTACAAGCAAATAATGTGTTATACGCCACACTCAAAAGAAAAATCAAGTCGTATGTACTTATGTAAATCGAGTCATAGCGGTACATAGCGGACAGTAAGATAAGTACGGAACTTCTTAGACAAAACGCTTGATTCAAGAACCAATTCGTCAGGCTCTGAATTTTTAATTTTAGCCATGGGTTTGATTTTTAACCAAAAAATGCCTGATTTAAGGCAGAAATGAGATGGATAAAGCCTATATCTATACTTCCTCATTTTACCTGAGAATGAAAGACAATCAGGCATGTGATGAAAAACGATTTAGACACAAAAACGATTTGAAAACGATAAAAGGTGTGATGTGTTTGCTATAGTCGTTTTGTCAATAATTTCCAAATCTGTTTTTAATCGTTTTTTCAATATTTTTTTGCTAAATTTCTTTTCACAGTTCTATTATATCTTCTGTACTTTTGAAAAGTCAGTATTTTGAGTTTGGCTCGAAACTAATTGTTAAAATCGGTCGAAATTCATCACACCTTGTCAAAATAATCGTATTGAAATCATTTTGAAAACGATCGTTTTCCATCACATACCTGAATAGTTCACATTGCATCGATGTTGCAGTAATTCAAGAGCTGGTCATGAATAACTCTATTGTTATTCATGATAAGTCTCTTATTGCTTTCTTAGAATTGGAACACTCTTATTAATGCTGGCAAAATATGTATGATGAACTATTAATAATCTTGCATCATTACTACTCTTCAAAATTCAAAAATAAATAGGTTAAAAAGCTAAGATAAATCTATATATACACACATACTATGCACATATCCCAGTTGTCCAAATCGTCGTAAACGACATTGTCAATCTGAGCGACAATGTCCTACGTTTTGTCTTTAATAAAACTTTTTTGGGACGATTTGAGCGACAAAGTCCTACGTTTTGTCTGTAATAAAACTTTGCTGAGGGCAATCTGATCGACATTCCCCTACATTTTGCTTTTAATTAAAATTTGTTGTCTGGGCGATAATGTCGTACGTTTTGTCTTCAATCAAACAAATGGTTATGCTGACCTCTTGTTGTCGATGATCTAGGTCATGCTACAGCAAGGTGGAAAGCGTGATAACTTATAAACATCTAGCCTCAGTTGGAGTCGCAGCTAAATCAGTCTTCAACATCAATAACTTGAGTATTATAAAGAATGTTCTATGATTAAATAGGCGACATTGTCGCCTATGTAATTGTTGACGTCAAGATAAACGAAGTGTCGCTCATAGCGTTGTTGACGATACCGTGAGAGACAATGTCATTGAAGACACCATGAGAGACAGTCGCCCCAGAATGATTATCGATCAGATTATAACTATATCACTTATGTAATCGTCGACGACAGGAGAATGTGGATATATTGTATTTTATATAGTCGTCTACGAAATCGCTAAAGCTGTTTTTATACTATTATACAAGCTGTTCGACTTCTGCACAAAATGCAACCCTGATATGTGTTATTATTGCTTTTTTAAAACTTTCCATAAACTCATTAGATCAGGTTTGCATTTTCTACAGAAGTCGAACGGCTTGTGAGATAGGGTAAAACAGCTATAAAGAACATGTCATTATGAAAATGACTTTGTATGAACATTTCGTCGACGATTTGCATTGAGCTGTCCTCAGTATGTCTTCTATGACTTACTAATGTCTTGTATCCACCTTTAAAGATGTCCTAAGCATGTGGTCAACTGGGATATATGTCCGTATGCATGTACTACACATACTATCCCCAAGATAATAGATTAACTAGCCCGCTTAAACGAATAAATTTAATATGATTGAATTGAAAACAGCGCCAAACAAATGAACATAAATGATGTGTGATATCATGTTACTCTCCCAAAAATGTTGATGAGATACAAACAAATATGATGCATATAAATATGCAAATATGTATAATACTAATATGTATCTAGCGTATCTAGCTTAAGCTTTTGGGAGGGGAGCTTTTAAATGAAACATACCATTTGGTAAAATTTCTTTCAGAGCCCCAATGAATATGAGATATATTTCATAAATTTTTTTTGTGGGAGAAATATCCCTTTTCCCCTACCCTGAATGCGCACCTGGTATGTGTATATAATACTAAAAATTTAAATATTTAGGATGAGCTGCATTCAATTATAGCAATTTATCGTTTCAAATGACTTGAAACCAGCGACAACTTTTATTTGAAAACAAATTTCGTAAAGTGAAACGTTTTGGCGATTATAATTGGAGCTTGAACTAAAAAAATTTTTTAAGGCGCTGACACAAGCATATGATCTAAAGATATATGACCCCTTCTGAAAGATTTATTTAAATACATATTAATTAAACTTAAGCCCTTAAACATGAGTTTTAATTAATACAGTAGCAGATCATTGAAAGCACTGTAAGAAGAAGATGAAACATGATAACTCTTCGGTTACTTCGTTCCATTAAGAACATCTTCGAAGAGTGCATGTTCCAAAATGCAAATCCCAGTAAAATCTTTGCTTACTGGTAGGCAAAAAAGTATATGAGGATTTAAGTCGTAGCTACTTACAATTTGAGTCGATAACTACTTATTTTTGTTTGAGAAGTCCAAAAAATAAGGGGTACCCCTTGCAAATGTATTTGCATTGTCCCAGGAATTAACTAGTTATTATTTGGCTTACTTGAAGCTAAAAAATAAGTAGTCAAATAAACAAATTAAAATTAAAAAAAATACTAATCGTTTCTAATCGGTCACTTTTTGGATTTTTCTAAAAAAAAATTTTTTTAATTACCCAAAAAAATTTATACACATTCGAGCAATTTGAGCTTGAAATTAACAGGAAAAGCCTGAAATGACCGTCTCCCACATTTTTTTATATAAAACGAACATGTTACTGAATTCAACTCCGAATTTATGGCTTTCAAAAGTTGGCTCTAATTTTATTTAATTTACATATTTATTTATTTCATATCCCCATACAACAGGACTCAAAATCTTATAATTAAGGGACAAGTGCAAAAAAGAAAATTCTGAGTAATTATGCTTCAAAGTTTTTTGTTCCCATGCATTACATACATAATATTTTTGCTTTCAAACATATGTATACTGTCTTTTGAGGTCATTGTACAGATCTGAATTTTTTTAGAGTCCTGCATATAAATCAATTTTTTAAGTTTTGGCGCTTGTACCCCTTTGCTTTTCATCCCCTCAATTATAATACATTTTCCTAAACCTACATGTCTAATTTTTTCGGTATTCTTCATACAAATTTGAAACGTATAAAATAAGGCCCATAGTATTTATATAGTAATATAGGCACATTTACTCGGAAAATTAACTAAATTTTCTGGTATGTGATGAAAATCGATCGATTTCAAATCGCACGATTTCCCAAAGTTAATAATAGCAAAATAGGTGTTCTGTAAATCGCACGATGCAGTGAAATTGAAATTAAGTTCGTATAAAATATTTTGAGCCTCCAAAACAAAACAAAAAAACATCAGTAGGTCATCTTTCAGTAGAATTTTCCTTTTTTTAAATCGCGCGATCGATTTCTATCACATACCAGTTTTTTTTTAAGAAAACGTTTATGCATAAAAAGTTTTGTTGGGCTAGTCAACATGTGTTGTAAGTGCATACAAAACAAATAATTCAATAAAGTAGCAAAGAAAGAATTAATTTTAATGTATCTCTGTATCTCATTTCTATGTTCCCCTTTCACCTAAAACACATGAAAATAATAAACAGCGATAATCTCACAAATAGAACCTGACCATACAGAAAAGAAAGCAGCGGAGGCCTACATAAACTCTGAAGTGTAGTGGTGGATTCTAAGTAGAGACCCAGAGAGCGGTGGAGAGCATACGAACAGCAAATAATCGCACAAGTACTGTTAGGCATTTGGAATTATTTTGCCGCTAATACATTGACATCGTCATCATCATGAAATTAGTTTCAAAAATGCCATCAGTTAGCTTAGCACGCAGTAGATGTTCTACATTGATTGCAGCGGCCGCAGTTCTCTTGTTGTCATCATCCTTTTGTTGGGATCTCATTGCTGCTCAAAGCAATCAAGCTCAACAGCAAGTTTGTCCCGAGCAAAACGATATTGCTCCCTGTGTTTGTACGGTGAAGAAGAATGGACTGGATATTTTATGTGAGACCACCGATTTGGCTCACATTACAAGATCCATGGGTACACTAAAGGGCAAGAGTCCTATTATATTCTATTTGAAACTACGTCACAATAATTTACCCAAACTACAAGGTTTCGTATTTCTGGCCTTGGATATACGTCATTTAACAATACACAACAGTAGTTTAGCGGCCATTGAAGAAAATGCTCTCAGTTCTTTGGGTGAGTAAGACTAATTCAAGGGTGTAATGCTTTTAAAAATATTGTTTCAATTATTTGATTTTTTTTTCTTTTAATTTGCATAGGTAAGGGTCTAACACAGCTGGATATATCACTTAATCAAATGAAAACTGTGCCCTCGTTGGCATTAAAACATCTTTATCATTTGTTAATTTTAAATCTGAATCATAACAAAATCAATGTTATTCACAATAATGCTTTTGAGGGATTGGATACATTGGAAATTCTCACACTCTATGAAAACAAAATAAATCTTATTGAGCCAGAAGCATTTAGAGGTTTAGAAAAGTAAGTAAAAAAACACATACATACATACACGCATAGATTCATACATTGGGACGTTTATAACTTGAATCCTTCTATACGTTAAAGAGAATATCGTGGCAAAAACGGTAATAAAACTTCTTCAATAACTTGAAATTCATCATACGTTAAAGTATTTTTCAGAATAACGGTGATTAAAGTTATGGAAGCTCAACGGTATATATTAGGGATGTACCGATACGCCTTTTTGCCGATACGATACCGCCACCGATACACAAAATGAAATATCGGCGATACCGATTCCGATACCGATACGCATATTAAAATCGAATTCAAGTTAAAATTAGCAAAACTCAAGTAGAGTAATTTATTTTATTATACAAAATTACTATGTAAGAGATTATTAATATTTAAAATTGATATTATCCCATTAAAAAAATTGGAAATCATTTTTAAGGAACTACATTTTCATTGCTTCCAAAGAATGTATATATAAAATAATTCAATTTAAAATTCTTCTAAAAGTTTATATTTATTCACATAAATTTACATGAGAACATTGTTTTGGGCTTAAATTCGTATAAAAAGAGAGAACTTGCAAAAATGGGTAATTTTTCATCCGTTTGCCTAGAGGAAAATATCATTATAGAATGCCAAAAAAGAAATGGTTCTTAAAATTACTTCCAAACGAGTGATTGGTAATCGAAAAAACTTCTTGCAATAAAAGTCATTAGAAATGATCCAAATTTGCACTACTTCCGTATAGCCAATTCTAGATTTTCATGACTTCTTTGGAGGGTATTTTTTTGCTGGAAATAAGATAAAAAAAAACAACGAATTGAACTTGAATTCATGGTAAAATTAACAAAAAATAAATAATTTTAAAAAGTAAAAAAAAGTAATTGAAAAGTATCGTGGTATCGACAGTAAAATATTGCTGATACCGATGTATCGGCAAATCTGAAGTATCGCCGATACATCGGTATCGGTTACATCCCCAGTATATATGTATGTGTCTATGTATATATATTTTTTGTAAAACCAGCTATCTGCCAAAATTTTTAATTTTGTTAATTCTCCTTTCCTTTAATTGCGCGTATTTTATAAAACGATAAACGAATTAACGAACTTAATAAACGAACGTTCTTTTACTAATCATGTGCTCTATAATTTTAATTCCAGACGCTTAAAACGTTTAAATTTGGGCGGTAATGAATTGACTTCGGTACCTCAAAAATCTCTATCGATTTTGGATAATTTGAAAAAGCTCGAAATACAAGAGAATAAAATTAAAACCATTCGAGAAGGAGATTTTGAAGGCATGTACATCTATTAAAAAAAAAGCGAAAAATTTTTAATATTATTACATATCTTTTTTTTCTTCTCTCAGGTCTTGAAAATTTAGATTCTCTTATATTGGCTCATAATACGATCACCACCGTGCCAGCAAATGTGTTTTCTCATTTAACGCTGTTAAACTCTTTGGAATTGGAAGGCAATAGAATCATTAATATTGATAAAGATGCCTTTAAGGGACTAGAAGGTTTCTATTGTGAAAATCTATCAAGGCAAAATTTCAAACAAATCGTTTAAAAAATCTTCATTTATTTAATTTTTTTAGAAAATCTTCAATATTTACGATTGGGCGATAATAATATACAAGCTATACCCACTGAAGCCCTACGACCTTTACATCGTTTAAGACATTTGGATTTGAGAAATAATAATATAACTATCATCGGTGATGATGCTTTTACCGGTTATGGTGATTCCCTAACATTCCTAAATCTCCAGAAAAATGAGTAAGTCTTGAAAATATACTTTTTATATTTTTGATATATGATTTAAGGATATAACTGAGAAAGGTATTATTAAATTGATAAAAAGTATAATTTTGTTTAAGTTTTTGATTACGAACTTTTTTAGATTAATTTATTTAAGATTGTGAATGAGTAAGGGATAAGGTTGTATCAGCAACAAAAGTAAGTGGGGATAAAATTTTAAATTTTATATATCTGCAAGTGGGCGGTAAACTACACCATGTCACATTTTTTCAAAACTCATTTTTTTTATTGTTAGATTCAGCATTTTTCCTCTATCGATAGATAAATTCCAGTAAGTCCTATGTTTCATGGGACCAGGCGCGGATACAAGGGGGAACGGGATATTTCCCCCTCTCTCCCTTGATTAAGAACTTATATTCTTATCAATTAATTTATTTATGATCTCCCAATTAGCAATCAGAGTTTGGTATTACTTTACTTACGGCCCTTTTCACAATGTACGATTAAAAGTTAACGAGGACTTTAACGGCAAGTTTGGCATACAAAACTTGTCGTTAAAGTCCACGTTAACTTTTAATCATTCATTGTGAAAAGGGCTGTTAAATAAAAATTTCTATATAAGATACATCTACTTTTCCCTAATAATTAAGAAATGGTTTGCTTAACCTAGTTTTAACCTAGTTTTAACGAAAAAAGTATAATAAAATCTTCAGTAAGCAAACCCTGTGCACAGTGGGCCAAATCAAAATATTTTGGAAATAAATCAGCCATTTCTAAACGAATAATCTCTGATCCGTTTCATTTCCTTTAATTCCAATATTTTTTTTAAATATGGGTGGGCATTTATTAAAAATACACTCAAAATATTCTGTAGTTAAAATTAACTGAAATTGCAATGTAAAATGAATTAAAACTCAATTAATAATCGGTCTACTTATTCTTCATTTAAGTTTAACAAAAAGTTTATTCAACTTTAAATGTTAACAAGTTAACAGACTTAAACCATAAAAAATAATGATTCCTTATTTGCTTGGATAAATTTAACTGTCAAAAGAACTAATAGCAGCTTCCGTAAGAATAAAACAGGTTTCCTTGTTTCTGCTATTTCTACTGTTAAATAATCAACTCCCAGTTCCGTAAAAATAATTGATTTTTGCTTTATTTTTAAATGTTATAGGCTTATTATTATTTCGTATCTTTAATTATTATTTGATTAAATTTATATTTTTACACGCTGTTTGTTATGTTAACTTCTAATGGGAATCGAACAAACCTCGTTCAGGTGTGAAATCCAACGTACCAACCACTCAGCTAAAGCATAGTATGTGAGTTAGCTGCACGAAGACAATATAAACTTACTCAATTTTGTGCATTTAACATTATAAATTAAAAAAAAAACGCACGCATGGCCTTTGACTGAAATTGAACATGTGACCTCTAGTTTAATAGTCTAACGTACTAACCACTACACCACAGATTTTAAATGTGTATTAATATATTCTCATCAATTGCAATTTCATCTAATTTTACGTACAGAATATTTTGAGTATTTGTGTGTGTCATTTCTATGCATGTACTTTTTTGGTACTTATACCATAAATAACGGACAATATTAAAAGCAACCGAAAATCCTTATTAATGTGCACTTAGTTTTTTTTTAATGTTAGAATCAGTTAAAAATAAGATTGCTTAAAATTTTAAATGTTTACTCTTTCAAAAACGATTGCACGGAATACTTCTTGAACAAAATACATTCCGTTACTGTCATAATATTGTGAGTGTAATATTAAAATAGCTTTCTGCGGCACAATTAGATTTATTTTTTATATAAAAACCAAGTTAAATCACACTAACCCTGAGCAAAATCAGTGGTTAGGCTTTTTTTGCGCAAATATTTGCCAAGTGTGAATGTACTTTTAGTTAAACAACAAAGTTTTAAATTGTTTAAAAAAAGTTGATGGAAATAGAAATATTCCTTCTGAGGTGGAGAGTATATAATTTTTAAAATTAAGATTTAAAAACTTTTCACCCTGAAAAAAATTATTCAGAAACATACATATAATTATTCCATATGAGCATTTTCAATCACAGTAAAGTCCACTTTTTTTGTCACGTGCGACACCAAGCAATTGAGCTTGTATTTCAGAACCATTTAGTTGATTTTTCTTAAACTTTTACTTAATGTAGAGCTACTTAGGGCCAACACAAACATATAAAGAAGTAAAAAAATGTAGTTTTCGTTGAAAAACAAACATAATTGCTTGGTGTCGCTCGTGACTTTCCTATGGAAAAGGTATCTTTACAAACATACTTTTAGAACAAAAATTTAATACAATTTATCAGTTTTGTGGGACCTTATGTGAATCCATTTATGTGGCCAATAAAACGGGCCTAGGGCTAAATGTGCACTTTATGCGAAGAACTGTAACAAATTCCATTTTTGGGATTTCTTGGAACTATCTTAGGAATTCTGAGATTCTCAGTTTTCTTTCCTTGGTTCGCTTTAGTACGTAAATTCCTATACATATAACTGCAAAATTCCATTCCAAAATATCAAAATCAAAAATCATGTAACATTTAGAAAAAAATGAATATGCACAAAACACCACATAACACAAGTCTTTCTCCCTGTTTTGCAAAAAGTCTTTCGAAAACTTTAAATTTTTAAATTCTGAATACACTGTTGAAAGTTACACACAATTTTGTAATTATAATCAACGAATGAAAATTTAAATTCGGATGTTTTCACTAAATATGTTGTAATTTCACGCTTACTACGAAACAAAATTAATGAACTTATAAGTAACATCTCCTACTGAAATAGCTTTATGTCGTTTTTTTTTTCTTCCACAAAATTTTAGAAAAATATTAAGTATATGTATGGAGGAAAATACAACATACATGCGTACATATCAGATAGTTTACTTCAATAAATTTTAGGGCCATTATTACAACTCGGCAGTAAAGTAGAAGATAGTTACTGGCACCATTAGTAAAAGTGATCGATAAACTGACATAAAACGATTTTTCATTACTTGCCGTCTATACCTGCTAAAAATTTATCATACCAAATAACAAAACGTCGGCAGAGCCGTTGTCAAATTTGTGTTAGTGCAAGCATACGTGCGGAGACGTTGTGGTTTTTTTTTTTTTTTTTTTTTTGTTATGTAAATCACAATTTGTTTGTCGTCGTGAAGCTAGTTTGCACTATTCATGCACTATTTCACTTATTCTTTTATTAACCTGCTTTTATATAACTAGAGCATTCATATTTTTCTTTATTCGTATAAATTTTTTTGTAAAAATTTTAGTTTTTGAAAATAAATTAAAGCGTCAAACAGTTTGTTTACGTTTTTTATCAAGACAAATTTGTCTGATCTTGAGCTCTGACAAACTTGTCAAGACACTGCAATAATACTATTAAATGCAGTCTATACCTGATACATTTTTATCTTGATAACGATTTGACATTTATCATGATAAAAATTTATCAGGTATACACTCACTGTTATTACAACTTGCCTGTAAAATAAAAGTTATCTTTTTCAAAGTATGGTTATACCAGAGCATTTGCAGAGCACGGTGCAACGTCATACATACGAGTATGTATTTACCATAGCACAGATAACGGGCACCAACAATTCTGCAACAATTGTAAATTTCTTGTAGAAAGCATGATGCAATAATCAGGTCAATGCAACTACACAGCTGTTTATTGTTTACCATCGTAAAGATGTCAAGCTTCATATAAAAAAACCCAAACAAAATTGTTTATGTATGGAGTTCGTTTGACATCTTCACGATTATGGCATTTTTGTTGTAGAGATGCATAGACCTAATTATTGGGTCATGGTAGAAACTACTCTACAGTTGTCAAAAAACGTTGAAAGATGGGTGGAATTATCAGCGCAGCTACCTCCATAAGGAAGTGTCAAATACCGTAAAGAAGGGAATCTCTTTATAGTGATGATATTATAATTTCATCACTCCACTAAGTTTGCCGTTTAAGCGAGTAAGGTCAGCTATTCTAGTGAGTTCACCTGTTAGATACGTCTTGGTATTTACGTGATAGCCCAGCAAAAATAAATTTGGTACAAGGAAGCAGGTAGATTAAATAGAAGTGCTTCGGAGGTGCGGAAAAGTACACAGTGCATCCCCTCTGCCTTACGAGGATGCAATAACGTCAGCGAGCGAAGAAACTTACCACACACACAATGAATTTTGTCGGCTATTTATGTTTTCTCATGTGTTTTACACGAAGTTTTTTATTCAACTCAAACTTTTTTGTAGTAGCGAGTGTGATTTTTGCTTCGTAATTTGATTTTTTTTTATTCTTCCGTTGAATTGTGTATGAAAATAAATGTGCCTCGATGGCCGAGTTCTAATAATGGCCCTTTAAGTAATGACAATAACATTTGTGGATAATTGTTGGTTTTAAAACAAGTTTACTTTCCCAATATTTATATATAGTATATAGATTTCTAAAATTACCCAAAAAGCTTTCAGATAACTTACCAACTATTCAATCTTATTTCCTTTATTTCTATTAATCTTGATGTTTTTATCTATGAATTTTGTTTTGGTTGATATATTGTATTTCTCTTTTTTTGGTTCTTGAATTTTTTTAATTAACACTTTTGAAATAATATCATAATATTTTTTCGGTATTTTTTGTAATTCAGCCAATAATTTATCTGTAATCAATAAAGAAAAAACAAAATATTATAATTTTCTTTTAGTATCAAGGTATTACCAAGTATGATATTTGAAAATTTAAATTCCTTGGAAACTTTAAATATTCAAAATAATAAATTAACCCGCCTGCCTCAAGACATAATGGAACATATTATCGATACATTAAGAATAATCGATATAACAGGCAAGTTTTTTTTTTTTGCTTTTTGATAGTGTATAGCAATATTTAATATTAATGTTAAATTTTCAGATAATCCATTGGAATGCTCTTGTGAATTGACTTGGTTCCCAAAATTATTGCAAGACCTGAAGAACAAAGATGATGAAATGGCACAGAAAAAGAAACCCATCTGTCATATGCCGGTTGAGAATCGTGAATACTATGTCCAAGCTATGCCATTGGAGAAAATGCACTGTGCTGGTGTATCACCGGGTTCGGCAACTGATTTACTGGACACAAATGGTGTGTTGTTATGGCGTTTACTACCAGTAAATATGCTTGTGACGTTTTTGTGTACTTTTTAAAGGAATACTTTGGTGGAGTCAGTGGTAAACTATACATGTAAGCATGTATGTACGTATGTACGTACATTCGTTACAAACACCAACTCTAACTAAGCTAACAGAACGACAGATATTTTTATCCACACGCTACAACATTCTTGTAAATGAAAATGTTTAATGGTCGCCGGACAAATTACCAAAGACAAAATTCATATATTAAAATGCAAATGACAACAAAAACTACAATATTATCATAGATACGAGCACTGCTATTTGTTTTTTTTTTAAGTATGTGTGTGTGTGTATGATGAGCAGGAAGTGCAATCGACTTGTTTTTTCTAAGGATATACAAACTATAATATTGTTTTTATTATTACTATTATTATTGTTTTCTAGGTTTTTAGGTGAACTCTAACTCTAACATTATTATTAAGGAAGAAGTAGACAAAACAAATTTATGTATGTGTATTTTTGATGTTACACTTTTCTTTGTTTGTTGTTTGTTGTAACACTATAAAGCAACAGCAAAAACAAATAACTATTAATAGGGATTGATGGTTGCAAGTTTATCTATAAAAATACTTTTATTTTTACAAAAAAATTTACAGAAAAAAAACAAGAAACAAGTAACGAAAATATTTATGTAATGATGCATATCATTAGATTTAATCAAAGCCATATATATATTTATTTTTTGACAAACTCATCTTTTTCTTATGTATATTTGCCGTTTTTCAATTTATTAAGAAAATAACTATATGAAGAAAACTTTTTTCATTAACAAAAGCTATAAATGTTAAGAAAATAATATTTAAAAAAACAACTTCCTTTGATAAATCTTGATTAAGGCCGTTTCAGACTATAATAAAAATATTAATACTTTTGAAGAAAATGCCTCCCTGATCTAATGGTTCTTTGAAAATTTTCAAAAAAAACAATAACAATTTATCATGCCATTTGCCTCAAAAGTATTAATAATTGTATTATAGTCTGAAACGGCTTTTAGTGATATCCTGCACTGCTAAAGATAAATCTCTATCAGTAAAAATCTATAAAATCGAGTAGCGAATTTTGGATACGAAAGCAGTATTTTGCAACTTGTAGTGCTAAATTTTGCAATTTCTTTGCGTTTTATGTAATCGGTGAAAATTTTTATTTTTGTATTCATTCAGCGTTTATAGGATCGAGATTTAGCTTTCGCTTTAGCGAATTACAGAATAAAGGTGCTGAGGTGCTTTGTGTTAGTAATAGGGGCTTAAATTACAATGTACAACGACTGATTCTGGTAGAAGGCGCTAAAATATGTATACGAATGTATTTATATCGACGTTTACATTTGGGATTCATTAAAGGGGGGGCTAAAGTTTACTTGTAATCCTTACGTTTAAGGCATATATACGATGTGTTCAGAAGTTCTATGTAAAACACTGCAAGAACTATTTTCGTGGAACATTTCAACCCTTTAACTATTCGCTCTGTGGGTCTTTTTGTACCTTTCTTAAAAAAAAGGGAAAAAAAACTTTTTTCAATGGAGATATAACAGGCTGAAATGTTCTACAATAATATTTGTCATAAAATTCTATTATAAGCCTTTACAGGCTTTCACGCTCAATTTGAACCCCACGAATCATTTTAAACTTAAAATGTATTTAAGGGTTATTTTCGTACTTATTCACAAAATCGGATTATGTGTCTTGTGTAAAATTTCACTATAAGTTACCATACAAAACACAGAAAAAATTGTCACGAAAAAAATTGCAAACAAAAGTTTGTCTAAAATAAAATTTAATTTTCAGTAAATGTTCTTTACTGAATCAGTAAATTTTTTTTTGGACTTTGCAAACACCAAAAACAAGAAACAAAACCCAGTTTTCTGTGTCGTAAAAAACAACCCCGATGACGACATACACATAAATAACAACAACAACTGCAACATCATAGCAAAATGAATGCGATTGTAACATGTTTTTTTTTACTAAAGATTTCTGAGTGAATCAATTCTTTAATCTTGTTGCGTTAATTCTTTTTTATTCATTTTTTTATAGTATTTAGACAAACATACAAAGTTGAACACATTTAACAAAGTTAAATTTCTTAATGGATGATTATGTTAATATTTAAAGCTTAAAAAAATTTTGTTTGATATATTACAAAAGATCCAGTAAATATTTTTATTTGATTCAGTAAACTATTTTGTTTGGATTTTGTAATTATTTTTACACCAATTGTTTTATAAAGTAAATATTTTTATTTGATTCAGTAAACTATTTTGTTTGGATTTTGTAAGTATTTTTACACCAATTGTTTTATAAATTAGGAAAATTTTTTACTGAAAACCCCGGTTTGTTTTGAATGAAATTGTTGAGAAATTTTTGTCTGTAAAATTAAAAAAACATTTTTTAGTCCCGTTTCTAGACAAAATATTTACTAATTCATTGAATTTCTTTACTGAAAATGAAATTTTGTTTTTACTGGGAATGTGTAATATTTAGTAGGACATTTCAGGCCACTAGATTGCCGCTAAAGGTGAGATTTTTCGCTTTTTTTTTATTAAAGGGACAAAAAGATCGATGCAGCGAAGCGATAGTGGGTTAAAATATTCCACAAAAATGTTCCTTGTGATATTTTACATTAAAGAGCTGAGTAGTACATCTCATACCTTAAAGGTAAGACTTGCAAGATTTCCTTTGCCGAATCACTATAACTATGTGCAAAAGTTAAATTTAACTCCAGCTAAAATGAGTTTCAGTTGAAAACTTTCAATACGCCAATACACATATATGTACATACATATATTTTTTGGTACCCTCTACCAGAATCAGTCGTTAGAACCTTGTTATTTCAAATTTGTTGTACAGTGTGATTTGCAATAATTACCAGGTGACACCCTCTATTAAAGGTAGCAGCAGGACCCCATCACGAGTGATGTCACGACCATCATGTTCAAACAATTATATGATTAATGCTACACCATTTCCATTGTAGTCTAATATATTATAAAAATCTTTATTATTTTCTATGGAAAATGTTTTCACTTTATTCAATATCTTAGCACATTGCCACATAAACAATTTATTTGCATGTCACATTTTTAAACAAATAAACGTCATTGTCGAGTTGTTGTGAGATACAATCATTTTTTTTAGTTAATTCCCTTTTTTATGCGTGTTTTTTTCGAAAAGTTTTAGTAAGAACTTAAGAGTTAAATATCAGCAATATATACATATATAAATGTCTAGTGTTATTTTATTATTAAAAAAATATATTTTTTAAACTATACTTAAGCAGCACTATGAATATATGATAAATTATTTAAAATGTATACTGCTTAAGTTAAGTTTTTGTTTTAAGACAAGAGAACTGATTTAAAAAATAAACATAAGTGGTTTGAACTCATTCAAAGTTCAAGAGATAAATAAATAAATAATAATTATTATAATGATAGAAATGTTAATAAGCAAAAGCAGCCTAATATTAAAATAATATACAACATATCTCCATACATATCATTGGAAAATTTAATTTGTTTTATTATTAAATAATTAAAAACGAAACGAAACATATCATGTTAAGTGCCACCAAAAAATATACATATATAAACGGCTTTTTAAGATAAAAAAAAAGAAAATATTTATATTAAAACTTTTTACAATGAAAACTATCTAAATCATTTGTTAAACACAACAAGGGTCAGCTATAAAATTAAATAAAAATAAATGGTTTAAATAGTTTTAAGCAAATTAGTCTTAAGTTTCAATTCTTTTTCAATTAATTTTCATTTTTCAAGATCAATACCATGGCATATTCATTAGCTATTTGCAATAGAGGGAAACGGAAAACCGTGATCAAGAATATGATTTTAATTTCGAACATGACAGAACATAACAACAACATGCTGTTTTCGGAGGATACCACAATCCCGATCATCAGTGTTCATGTGTATTTGCTTGTATGTAAATTTCAGTCTTAAACATATTTATGTAAATATCACATTGAGAGAAGATGAACGACAAAACTTTGATTTTTTTACATGGAGTTTGCCAGAAAAACGGTTCCTTTTAGCAACCTGACTAACGTGTTCTGTTCCTGTCTGTTGCATATAACTGATAAATTTACCTTGGTCAATACGTTATTTCACAAAACAAATTTGATATTATTATATTGATTACACTGCACAACAATATGGCAACTTATGTCTGATGATTGACTTGTATCACGTGATATTTACTAATTTGACGTCGCTGATTTCAAATATACGCTCAGCTTTTTTGTAACAGCTCTTGTTTACGAGATATAGCTTTCATGAAAAAAATCGCTGTGTTAGTGTTCTAATTTGCTTGTAATTAAGAAAATATTAAGTTTTCTTTTTGGAGCACTCAGAATAGCTCTGTGCCTTCCTTCAACTTTAGCAAGAAAATCATATAAGAGAAATTTTTTTTTCATATAAGAATTAAATATCTCTAAATTTATAGTATTTTATTATAAAAAAAACATCTGTCATATTTTTTTTTAACTAGAGCTGATTCAGAAATTTCAATCACAAAATTTAAATCATCATCTAAAATTGTACTAATATCATGTAACATAACCCAATCATCAGAAATGCTGTTGTGCAGTGTTATTTATAACAAAAGCAAATTTGTTTTTTGTACTTAAGTATTGATTGTACTCTTTTATATATGTATTTATTGTATGTACTCATGTATATGTATACATATGTACATACAAATATAAACATATGTATATCTTTTTTACTTTATGCCAAGAATATAAACCAGCAACAAGTTTGCTCTTTATGCAAAAATAAATTTTCTAAGGGTCAGTTTTTTTATTTAGTCTAAAATTAAGGAGCTTAAGTTACTGCTTTATATTCTTAAAAAGAAAAATAGGAAAACTATTTTAACTTTTATTATTCGAAAATTAATATATAAGTGTATATTTTCATTATACAATATATAAAACTAAAGTTAAGGCGCACAATGGTGCGCCAGGCTCTTATTTACAACAAATGAGTTAAAATAATAAAAAAAAAACTTTTGAGCGGAGAAAAACCAGTGTTTTTTCAATATGTTTGTTTAAAAGATTTAAATTTTCAGCACAGAGGTAAAGTATTGATGCCCGTTTTTAACCGAAAAGGAGGAGGTTACCAATTCGTTTGTATATTTCTTTATTTTTTTTACATATGATTTTTCACTCATAACTCCTCCACTTATAGACCGACTTGAAAAATTTATATTGCATATGAAAATGTATACTTCCAGATTGATCACATTTTTTTATTTTATCTGGCATTTCTGGCATTCCGGTTGAGTTTAGAAATTTATTGTCTTCTAATAGGGGATTTAGACCCTGAGTTTTCAGACAAGACTTTTTTTAAATTTCCTTCTAAAGTTACTACTGAAAATCATAAACATTTATACGATGATTTTCTACCTTCATTTTTTTTTAATTTAATTGTTAAATTTTCTTTGAACTGAAATAAGTTCTAACTTTTAGTATGAAAAAAAAGTACAAATAAGTTTAAAAATAAATGTCAAAAACAAACATGAAACACAAATCAAAATGTTTTCCTACCCCGTTTGCCTTTCTACACCCTTCACCTATAAACTAAAAATTCTCGACTGAACAAACATGAACAAACTCAGCGTCTAAATCCCCTTATAATAAAATTTTATTAGAAATTTTTTTTGTAGGATTATTGTAGCGCTCCCGATGGGAGCTTTCTGTCCCTTTTTAAGAAACGGTCAAAAAAGACCCATACAGCGAAGCGCTACAGGGTTAAAATGTTCCATGAAATTATTTCTCGTGGAGTTTTACATAAAAGTGCTGAACACACGTAATCCTTAAAACGAAAGGTTTACACGATATCTTATTTCGATTCTCTACAATAATGACCAAAAGGTGGGGTTCATGTAAAGAAATTTGCATGACTTAAACTTATGGAGATCGCATTATCAAACTTTTACTGTATAATGAGGACACCCTCGGCTAATTTTGGTAAAAAATAAAATAAAAAAATAAAACATGTCGAAGTTTGACAAATTTTATTTTCAATTGGTCATATCTGGTTTCGGACCTGAAAAAATTTTTTTTTTCAAATTAAACTTTTTTCTAAAAGATCAGACGATTTTCTATAAAATCACTCATTTTATTTTTTTTATTTTTTTCTACTTCGAAACGATAATTAAAAAAATTATTTTTTAGAAACGGCAACACTATAGCACCACATAACTCGACAAATATACATCATAAAAAAATATTTGGCACACCCTAAAAGTATAGGTATGCCAAATATCAAAGAATTTCGGTTTCGGCAAAAATTTTTTTTGCCTTGTCCGCTTCACAAATAATGACTCTTTACATAAAAGTGCTGAACACACATTCACCCTTATCGGGAATAAAAGTTCACGTGAAACGTGTTCCCTTTCCCTAATATTGTGATCGCCCATTTTACGTTGTTGTTGTGTTATTGTACTATTTTTTAAAGTTTTTCTCACCATTTTTTGTTCATGGGAAACATTTCACGTGAACAAAATGTTCGCCTCTTATTCCCTATACGGGTGATTATACCTTACAAGATTTTCTCTGCTGAGTCACTACACTATGTGAAAAAGTTGGGGAACTTTATCTCCATCTAAAATTAGTCCGATGTAAGCTTTCTAAACGCCAATACACGTATATGGTGATTCTCATTTCAAATACTTTTTTCGTATCCGTTGAAAGTATAGTAAAATATTTCATAAAGTAAACGTATAAATTTTAAGATGAAAACTGCCTTAGCATCATCTAATATATTATAAATAAATGTACATAAGTTTTTTTTTTGTGTAAGACTGTCCATTATGTGTTAAAAACGAAGAACGAAAATACTGTTTATACTCTCTTCATACAAAATGACGTGTCTGTAATGCATGCTGTTGATTTTCTACATTCAGAAAATAAGAATTTTTCCAAAAACGAGATTAAATTTATAACGGATTTCGAATATTTGTATTTGAAGAATGTATTAGGTAGATCGTATTTTGGTACGAATAATTATTTGAAATTGACTGAACTTTTAACATTGTGGGCCGATCTAAAGCCGATATTAAAATTGGTTTTATTTGAAAGAAGGTTTAGACTGCTTTTTGCTCATATACAAATCTTTTTAAAGAACAATTTTAAAAGATAGACATTTTTTATTTCTCCATGTGAATTCAAGTCAAATTAAAAAAGTAGTGATAACATTTAATTTCGCCCTGCGATAGTAGATGTATAGTGCTTCCAAACCCTATACTCACTTTTTATGGTATATTTTTTTCGCAAAAATCATTACCAGAACAACTGCGGAAGCTAATGTAACGCTTAATACACACAAATGATAAAAAATCTAAATATATAATTTTATTTCAGGATTCATTGAATGAGATGAAAACTATAATGTTAATCCTTCCTTCTCATATTCTATTACTATTACAAAAGAAACCAAATGTACATTTAGAAGGAGAATCGCCCATATATATTTTTGCCGTCCTTTGCCAAAATCAGTTGTTCGAACCAGGTCATTATTTTTGTGTTGTACAGTGTAATTACTATAAATTATTGTAACACATCACAATTTTGAATAAAAGAGCTTTATTTTTAATTATTTGTCATATTTTTAATTTTTGAAAATACAATATTTTAGGTAACATAAAACCATTAAAAGGACTGGCTATAGGCACAGTATAGGCACCCATATTAGGAAAGGCCAGAAAATCGCCACATTTTAAGTCTGGCAATTGTAAGTCTTCAGCAATCTGTAATATAAAATGATAGTCGAATTAATAGAAATTAATATTTAATACAAACACTTATGTATGTACATACCTTATCTAACGCGTCACAAGTAGGTCCCCAAATTAATGTGTTAAATTTGGTTAGACTGTTGCTTTCATCATCCTTAATAAATTGTTGGAAAAAAATTTAAATATACTCAGCATTTTCAATTCTATTATTCATACACTTACTAGAAAATGATCCACTGTTACGTGTTGATGATCGTATAATATACAATTGAATGATCCGTAGACACCATCATTCAAATAGTACATTTTTGTTAATAATTTCCCATTAGGAGATCTGGCCTCACGTTTAGCATGAATTTTACAGATTAGCGTATAAGCAGACGCTACAAAAAATCTGCCAGGTTCTGCTATAATATTAACTTTATCATCCGGAAAATGGCGGCTTAGAGATCTATTGACAATTTCAGCGATCTTTAAAAATATAACAGATATGTTCAAAATTTTAAAAAAATATATTATGAACATGAAATTTTCACCATACCGTAGCAAATTTTTTATCATCACTACCAGGAAATCCACCACCAATATCAAGTAAATTCATTTCGTAGCCCAAAAGAGCACCAAATTGAAAGAGATTCTTAGCGGTAGCTATAGCACGATCATAGGCGGGAAAATCATTGCAACCTGAGCCAACATGAAAACTAGTGCCAATGACCTGAAAGGAAATTGATTGTAAAATGTGTTTTATTCGTTATATGTTTCTTTAATTACGTTCAAATTTAAACTTTTCGCTAAAAGCATTAGAGCAGTTGCATCACTTTCGGCGTCACAGCCAAATTTGTCACCCAAAGGACATTGAGCTTCTTTGGCTTCACAGCGAAAACGTATGACAAGACTGAAAAATTAAAAATAAATAAACAATTAAATTGCTCAATAAAATAATTCTTGAAAAAAATCGACTTCAAAATAGAGGGATGGGCAAACGAAAAGTATAACGAAGAACGTGAGCAAAATTAAAATAATGCTGATAATATTCGCCCCTTTCTTTTTGTTGAAGTCTGTGAATAATAATGAATGAACATGAAATAAACTTACTTTGATTCCGGGTAAGTGTTATAAATTTTATTGATCTCGAACTCAGTATCAACTGTACTTATTTTAACATTGTTTTCTCTAGCGTATTCCAAATGTGTTACCGGTTTACAAGGGTTTGCAAATATAATACGTTCGCCATCAACACCCAAATTTAAAATTTGTTTGATTTCACTTTTAGAAGCACAATCAAAATTTGTACCCAAATCGGCCAAAGTTTCAACAATAAACCCATCATCATTGCATTTTACAGCTAGAAAATATATATTTTTCAAAAACCCTTGAATTTTAACCAAATCCTTACCATAATAAGGTTTTATGCGTGGCATAAATTGTTTCCAGGTTTCATATTTTTCCTTAATCTTTTCCAAATCACATACAAATAAAGCTTCATCGGTGGACTTTAAATTTTGAATTTCAATAACTTCTTTTAGATTTATATCACTGTGGTAATAATTAATTTGATTTTCTTTGAACATTTTGCTTTTTTTATTTAAAAATTAGCTCAAGTATGTTTCCCGTCTGATTGCCGATAAGTTACTATTTGTTTGTAGTAAACTTATTTAATTTCTTAGTAATTGAATAAGTCACAGTACAATTTTTTAAGGTTAAAGATTATCAATTGATATTGTGAACGCTAGACAACAATAGGTGTGTTGCCGTACTTTTCCAGTAGTAATTATCACTAGTAACCTAACCGGACATAACGCTTTAGAGGGGAATATCCTGTTTTATAAATATTGATCACGGTTAAAACTTTTATCTGGTTTTAATAAAGAGTTCCCAATTTGTTAAGTTTTTAAATGTAAAAAGTGGGAAAAAATTTGTATACCAAATAAATCTTTATCAAGCGGGATGGTCAGCCAGGCAAAAGCGGAATGCCAGGTTAGGTTTCTTGCAAACTAAAAAAGCCTTTAAGTAAACGAACGAAATCCAGTAAAATTTAGTAATAATTCGTACAAATGTATGGAACACGATCAAAGGTATTATATTTTTTACCAATTACACTGTACAACATAAAAAAATTAAGAAGATTCTAACGAATGATTTTGGTACAGGGGACCAGAAAATAGACGTATATCAGAGTTTTGAAAATTTACTTATTTTAGGGGCAGTTAAAATCTCCTCACACATTGTTATACTGATACATCATATTTAATCATGTAATCCTTATACCCTGTTCAGACATGCGCCTTAGGGCCTTAATTGAGCTCAATTTACCATACAAGGCTTCAATTAATAAATTGAGCAATTAGTACTTAATTGTTTCATAAATTGAGAAAAGTTCGAAATGCAACCCTTTGTGAAAATAATGTTTACTGCGAAGTATGTTCAGTGAGAAGCGAAAATTGTATACGGTGGCAAGCCCATAAATAATTATTTAATTAATAATTTAATAATTATTTTTTCCTCTTTTTGTGCATAAGATACGTCAAACACGTGTATTTTTTTGACAACCATTATCTAGTTTTTGTTTTATTGTTGTATGCGTTGCCCTTATGCGGCCACCTGTATTCTTATTATACCATTGGCAAGTCAAATGCTTAATTTACTATGTGTAAACACTAAATTTAATTGCTCAATTAAAATTAAATTAGTCTCAATTAAAAATCCATACCTCAACAGGGTATTACGTTCAAAGCATAAGATGTGCTCAGCACGTTTATGTAAAAGACAAAAAACTCTTCTTTAACGACAATGTAGCGGACTGAAATGCCATACTGAAATATTTGCCATAAAATTCTACTATAATTCTTCAAAGACAGCAAAGCTCCAAATTCAACTTGAACGCCAGAAATAATTCAAAATTTAAAATGTGTATGAGGGTTAATTTCGTACTGATTCACAATTACCCTTACGTTTAAGGTATAAGATGTGCTTAGCACTTTTATGTAAAACACACTGATACAAATTTTTGAAAGGAGCAAAAAATTTCCCTTCAGCGGCAATGTACCGTGTTGAAATGTTCTACAAAAATATTCGCCATAAAATTCTACTATGGGGTTTTAACCGAAGCTCCAAACTCAACTTGAACGCCAAAAGTCATTCAAAACCTAAAATGTGTCTAAAGGCTAATTTCGTACTTATTCACAATTTTACTCGGGAAAGGAAATTTTATAAGCCTTACGTTTAAGGCGTAAAATGCGATTAGCACTTTTATGTAAAACATCACTAGAAACATTTTTGTGGAAATTTTTGACCTTCTAACTCTTCGTTGTATGGGTCCCTTTCTTAAAAAAAGGCCGAAAATTCCTCTTCAGTGGGAATATAGTGAGTTAAATGTTATACAAAAATATTCGCCATAACATTCTACTATGGGTCTTTAACCGACGCTCTAGACTGAACTTGAACACCAGAAATCATTAAAAACCTAAAATGTGTTTAGGGGTTAATTTTGTACCTATTCACAATTAGTATTCGTCATAATAAATCTTGGAAGCCTTACGTTTGATGTATAAGACGTCAGTACTTTTATGTAAAACGCCACGAGGAACATTTATGTAGAACATTTCAGCCCGCTATACCACCGCTAAAGGGGAGTTTTTTTGTCCCTTATTTAAGAAAGCGATGAAAAGTTCCATACCTCGAAAAGTTACAGGGTTGAAATGTTCCACGTGCACTTTTATATAAAAGTGCTGAGCACGTATTATACCTTGCACGATTTCCTATGCTGAGTCAGTATAACTATGTGCAAAAGTGGGGAAATATAACTCCCCCTAAAATGAATTCCAGATGTAAACTTTCAAAACGCTGATACACGTATATAATTTTTTTATGCCCTCCACCAGAATCAGTCATTAGAACCTTATAATTTTTAAGAAAAAATTGATTTTGTTGCACAGTGTTATCGAATATTTGTAGCAAGTTTTAATAACCAAAACACTTACTGCGATAAGAACTAATAAAAGAACTTAAAGTCATTGGCCTAGTATTACAATACACTACTTGTAGCACGAATTGAAATTAACAGTTGTCATCTGTCAATCCCCAATCGACCTATTATTCAATTCTATTTACTGATAAAAATAGTGTTAATAATACACAATAATTATAATATAAGCAGTAAAGAGTTTAGCCAGTTCTGACTTTTCTACTTCAATATACACACATACATATGAGCAATTGACCAATTACTTTCTTTCAACTTAACCCTTTAACTATTGACTGCTGCTGTGCAAAATAATTTGTTTGTCTTCAAATTATTATAATAGATCATTAAATTCAAACAATGTAATTAACAAAATAGTAAATTGATTGTAATATGTATTGGCATTTGACAATTTTGATTTATTTACGAACAAAAGATTAGGGTTTTTAAAAATATTTCTGATGAAATATAAAAAAATAGTTTTTTAAAGAGTAGATTATTCTGAGTGATTCCACGCAAAACAGCCCTATGCAAGGAAAAAATAATTTTCTTATTTTTAATAAAAATCTCTCAATTGATGTTTTTTAGAACATGACAATTATAGAAAAAATAAAAAATACATTATTTAATATTTTTTAAGCAATTTGAGGCACTTTTGAAAGATCATCCACGAAACATTTTGCTCTCCCTCTTTGTATGTTTAATATTTATTTCAGATTTTCTTTTCTTCCCTTTCTCATTATTAATAAAAACCCTTATCTCTAAAAAGAAGATATTTTTTTCGCTTTTTATTGAATTTAAAAAAAAATACTCAGCTAGAGTACTTTGCTGTCTATAAAAGAACGGATAGCAAATAATTTAATGTGTTATTATTTTCTTATGATCTATTTTTATATTAATTATATTAATGAAATCAATAAAAAGGTTTATTTCTTCGAATTTTTTTAAATTTTCGTATTAGGTCACACCCGTCGGTCACACCCGTCACGTTTAACAAATAGTTTTTGTTAAGATAGCTGATTTTTTGTCAAACAGTAAATACGTAATATAGCTCAAAACACTTTGAACAGACAGCTATACCAAAATTATTGTGTACGTTATAGTAAAAATTTTACAGAATTTATGCTGAAAGTCATAATTCTTTAAAACTAAGATTTGTAAGGTCACAGCCGTCGCAGCTTTCTGACGACCATTATGAGCAGGAATCGTGTTTTTTCAGAGTCTAGCCGTTATCAACGACTTTAAGCTTAATGGCCTTGCGAGTCGCACCTTTTTTAAGTACAAAATTCTATATTCTTTATTTATAACAAACAATATGTGTAAAGTGGTCACACCCGGCTAAATGGAATTACTCTTCTCAATTTCATTTTGTTTGGATCATTGCGGTCCCTCGAAATAGGACAACGTAGCTTCGCTTTGGATATGACAGGATGGCTGCCTACTTACTACGCGCAAGCATTCAAGTAGAATCAAAATAATTCCGTTTCGACAGACCACTCCAGTGCCAACCTGTTATCGGATCTAAAAACTGACTGAAGATAAAAAAATCGATTTGACAAACATTTTGGAGTTTTCCGAAATTTTTCGACAGCGATATCTTTCAAATGAATCAACCGGTTTTAATAAAGTCGACGCACACTAGGAAAAAAGGCCAATCTAATCATCATATCTTCCAAACGAATAGTCTTATCCACAAAAAAATGTATGTATGAATTATAGGGAAGGATGTAGGCTACACGGTGTGTTAAAAGTTAGGTAGCTATTTCTAACACAGTGGGCGCTATATTTGTTATATAATACCAATTTTACCCATATAACTCTTTAGTCGTCGGAAAGCTTATATCTTCCAAACTAATAGCCTGATCCACAAAAAACGTATTCCTGGAAAGACTGTATGTAGGCTATAAGTTCTGTAAATAAATTAGCTATTTTTCACTCAGTGGGCGCTATATGTTGCTATACGACCAATTTTAAAAATTCAAAATGCTTTAAAAAATAAAATTCAAAGTGCATTTAAATTTCAAAATGCATTAAAAATTTGTCTTAAAATTGAAAACTACTACTTCATTGGTATTTTAATTTAATAACACGTGGTTTCTTTCGGAAGCAAACTACCACAAAATCATATAGAAGTACAAACAAATAGGAAAATTTTAAAGAGGTATATAGTAAGAGAAACTGATGTAAAAGTCGCATACGCAAGTCTCCGCAGCTAATAATTTTTGGAACAATATTACTCTATAATATCTACATTAAGATTCCACTAACTTTTCAGGGACTCTCGCATATACTATTTTTTCTCTATTTACGCTTGTAAGCCTTAACTGAAATAGCAAATATATAAAGTAAAGCAGTTTAAAATAGCTCATATAACACTTTATCAAAAAAAATTACTTTGTCCGAAAACTTCCATCATTAGCGACTCAATAATACGTCAACAAATTTGATATAAAAATTAATAAAGAATTACAACCTAATTCTTTCTCAATGTTTAAAAAAGGCCATATTTTCCGAACCATGTACCATAGTGATAAATAAATTTGATTTTTAAATAAACTGATTTGTCCGCTTTGAAACTGCATTTAAATTTTTATCAAATCCGATCTAGATTGGCTGTTTTCACTCTGTGCGTCGTGTTTTTTTAGGTTAAGAGGATAATGGTTTTTTAAGGTTAGATTCGATCAGCACGGTGCACAGTGCGATATTTCATTTATTTTGGCTGACAAAATTATTTTTTTACGTTTTGGACAGAACTTGGCATGGCGCACTAGAGACATCAACAATGGAGAATTTTGAGTAACAAAAGGATTTTTTTACATTAACTAAAAAGATAAATGGATAAACTAAAGACATTTTTGTACATAAACAACCGTTGACAAAAACCCCATAATATCTCTTAATTTGATGAGTTTAATGCAGCGTTGAAGAACTAGAAACGGTGAAATTCATACCGCTGTTAATTCTCATAAAAATGTTTTCTACCATAGACTGATTTGCATGATCCTTTTTGAAGCGCTAGGAATTGTTAATGATTATTTTTTAAGGACATTTAGAATTTGTATTTAAATATCCAGTTTTCAATAAAAACACAAGAAACATTAGTCATTTCGGTTTCGTCAGAAAGTCATGTCAACGAAGATATAAGAAACCACAAATAAAAAGCGAAAACAATCAATTTGACATTTAACACTTGAAATGTTTTGGAAACAAGACCTACAAATAAATGAAAAAGGAAATCTTTCTTTACCTTTAATTTAAAATTGAAAAATTGTGTTTTTTAACAGCAGCAATAAAACTTACAATCGAAATGTTTTTTATTGTTTTGTAAAATTGTCACACATTGGTCACATCACTCACTCACATCATTGTTTTTTTTTTTTTTTGGAAAAGCCGCATTATTGTCGTATTGTATTTTTTTAATGTGCAAAAAAAACATACAATTAAATGGAAACCATAAAGTTTACAATTTTATTGTATAGAAAAGAAATTCATTTTACGAGTGTTTATTTTTAAAGGACACTTTTAGGAAAAGTATTCGTATGATGGGGCATGAAAATGTTTTTAAAATTATTAAAGTCCTGCGTAAAAAATTCGTTTGTCATATAAAAGTGATCATTCAATATATTTTTGACACTTTTGTTTATTGATTTCGCATTCAATAATAAATTTAGAGTTACTTGGCAATAAAAAAAATACCACACTGGAGAAAGAGTTGTCTTGTCATGACTTGGTCAATATAAAAAAGGATAATGACAAATCAATCCACAATGAGCAATTGATCATCATCTAGTAAAAAATTGATGGATGAAATTTATGTCTTAAAATTCAATTTTAACGGAAACTGCAAAAATGATAGTTGTAAAAAAGGTAAAAACGAATTTTTAATTGCTTTGAGGCTGAAGTGGCTTGTCATTGTGTACGCCCGAACATACTTCAGGCAAAACTGATACGAACATATCAACATATATACATACATTTGTGACAGACAATGATAGTTGTCACACGCCTCATTGACATTCAATAGTCAAACTTAAATCGTTTTTAACATTTAACAACACACACCGCAATGAAATTTAACACCCCACTCGCAATCAATTTAATATCAATACAAATCATATGACTGCAATAACACTGTACAACAAAATGATTTTTTTTTTTTCAAAATGACAAGTTCCTACCGAATGATACGTATGTCGGTGCTTTGGCAGTTTACATCTGGAACACATTTTAGGGGGAGTTAAATTTCGCCCCCCCCCCCTTTTACCTATTCACTATCGGCATAGGAAATGTTAAAATCAGGTCTCGGAATTTCATGCAACTCAAAACTGATTTAAAAAGCTTAAAAAAATGTACCTAAAAATAAAAAATATTCACAAAAATATGCATTTACCTACGAACAAAATACCAATACTAAAATATTAGTATGAAAATATTTTCTATAATTTTTTATTATTATTCAGAGAAAAAACATAAAACAAACATAATTGGGTCTAATATCTAATACAACCGTAGTTTAGTTGGTAGTTTAGTTGCGTTACAAATTGGCAACTGAAAATTAATGGTTGCCAGAAAGGCACTAAATAGCAACTGAAATTGACAGCTCTCAGTTGCCATCAGTAGTATAATTTTCATCAACTGGCAACCCGACTGAGGCTCGGTTGCCATCCATAATCGACCTATTAATATTTTTTCAAAAATTAAAAAATATGCATTAAAAAATTGTATAACTCGAAAAATATGCATTTATTGCCAAAATATGCAAAGATATACACTTACCACCAAAATATGCAAAAATATATAACTACAAATCAATGACAAACTACTTAAAACTTGATGATTCGAATAGATAATTAACCAATACCTCTTTATCTATCACCACAAAAAACATGTATTTGCATGAAAGTCCGAGCACTGGTTATAATCCTTACGTTTAAGGTGTGTAAACTTGTATGTAAAACTTTACGAGGAACATTTTTGTAGAACATTTTAGCCCTCTGACTCTTCACTCTATGGGTCTTTTAGAACCTTTCTTAAAACATTGGAGAAACTCCCCTTCAACGGCGATGTATGAAATTTTACATGACATATTTTTAATACAAAGTTTGTATTACAAACTAGTCTCATAAAATCCGGTTTGTGGGATATTTTAGTACTACATAATCCTGCTAATATTATATATGTGAAAGTTTGTATAATTAGATGTTAGATCTGCAACCACACGAAAGCCTGCTTAATGGATTTGGATGAAATTTGGTAGACGTATTTGTGTAGATATATTTATTTGTTCAAAAATAGGATCATAATGGGGGTAAGGGACAATTTCTTGTTCTCTGAAAGTAACTAACCAATTTTAATGAAAGATAAATAGGACCACGAGGGGGTAAGCAGCAATTTCTGCCTCACATAAACCATCTAACCAATTTTAATGAAATTTAAAACATAAAATGCTCTGACTCTGAAGGGAAATATAGGCAAGTTTTTTTTTTCAAAAATAGAGCCACGTGGGATTCTAGCTAGATTCTAATGAAATTTAAAACATAGATAGATCCGTATTTAGATGTGCACATTAGATACATATTTTTTTTAAGTAGGACCACGATGGGTGTTAGGTGGGCAATTTCTGCCTTTCCGAAACTATTAGCACAATTTAGCTTCTTGTATTTTTATTGGCCATCTACACATATGCAAATATATCGACGCGAGCGTTGCCGCGGGGAAAAGCTAGTGGTGAATAAGTACGAAATTAACCCTTAAATACATTTTAAGTTTTGAATGAGTTATGGCGTTCAAGTTGAGTTTGGAGGTTTGGTGTCTTTGACAATTTATAGTAGAATTTTATGACACATATTTTTGTAAGACATTTTAGCCCACTACTTCGCGATTGAAGGGGACCCTTTTTTTAAAAAAGCACATAGAGAACCATACAGCGACGCGTTAGAGCGTTAAATTGTTCAACGCAAATGTTGAACACATCTCATACCTTATACATCTTATACCTTATATGTAAGGGATACAAGATTTCCTGAACTTTCAAAACGCCGACACACGTACACATATTATTTGTTTGTCCTCTCTACCAGAATCAATCGTTAGAACATTTTAAAGGCTCATTTAGCCGACCTTAACGTTGATGTACTTGCATGTGCTGATCGTTTCTGTCTCATAGCTTTTCAATGTGACAGAAACGATCAGCACTTGCAAATACATCAACGTCACGGTCGGCTAAATGAGCCTTAAAGGTTTTTTTTGTTGTACAGTGTAATCAACCTTGGTGTGGTGTGGTGATGATGACGAAGATTACTTTATATTTTGCCCTTTTAGTCGATACTTTTAGGGGTGGCTAATAAAATTACAATTCCGCATTTTGCAATCAACACGCAGCAGTGAAAGTGTCACACTTGTTTTAAAATAAAATTTACATTTTATTAATTTAACTTTCAAAAGCGCATAAAAATCTATTTAATTTAATATAACTGCATAATATTCATGGAATAAAATTATTTATTATATTTATAAGCATAAAATTAATACTTACCGATACATTAAAATTATTTACAATCGCAAATATTATGCATCGTAAATTAAATTTTTGCCACAATATCATCATCCTGCTTGATTTTATTACAATTACGTGTCACATTGTTCGAGAAGATACAGAGTGGGATGATCATTGTTATAAAAAGGGTGGGCGTATAATGTTTAATGTGTGCCGCTTGACCTTTTTAAAAACTTATTTCAATTTTTAATTAGTGAATTGTTTTTCGGGTAAAGGTCATTTTTATTCCTATATACCAGTCTTTTTGTTTAAAGTCACGTTTTTATCGTTAAAAATAATGCAATTGTTTTAAATGAATTCAAAGCATTCGAATAAAACTAATAAAATTCACAGATGTTGAAAAATTATATTTCAAAGTTGACAAATATATAATCACCTTACTGAATACCGTCGTTTAAAAACAATTTAAAGAATTCCAGCATCTTTGTATGTCTTAAATAAATAAAACATGTGTGATCGTACAATAAATATCCTGATTAACTTGGCATTGCCTGCGATTGCATATTTGCGGTTTCCCTTTTTATGACCTAATACAATTGCTCTGCCGAAGCCGAATATTCGTAACGAGTCTTCAGTGGTTGACAAAGATGAACATTAGTTTTTAAAAATATATTTTGCGCATTTTTTAATAATAAATCGTGTTTATAAATGTTTTTTTTTTTCAAATTTTATCATTAAAAATAGTTATATAACATAAAATAATTTTGGTCGCGTAGACAATCCATATACCCCCATGTGTACTAGTATGGTTCCAGGTAATATTCCAAGAACACGCAGTTCAGTTGAGTGAATATTTGGTCATGCTTTAAAAGAGTAGGAATTGAGGAGCTAGCATTACACTTTACTCTTTCAACGAATGTTTCAAGATTTGTTACGGACTAAGTAATTTATACTGAAAATTTCGTAAAAAGCGTTACGAAGGGGTGGTATAAAAACTCTGAAAATAGCGTTAAGTAATATTTATAGCCCCTTATAAATAGTTTCAAGCTAGACTGCCTGAAAAATTCGTTGAGTTCACGAATAAATACTACATTGGTATCAAGATAGATCAACACCAGGTAGTCGCTAGAGAATTCGCCGTGGAGAATTTACATTTGGGATGTCAAAAACGTTGATACATTAACACTGCTGACAGGCCAAATGTGTAAACATTTACGTAAACAGCAGGGCTCTTGCGGCCACCTAGTATGAATTCGCCTTGATTGGTATGTTATTGTAGGTATATTTGTAAGGAGACCTTACTTGAGGTCTACACGTAACATAATATGTAAGATGAGATTGTCAAATTCAATCTCAGAGAGAATTATGTTACGTGTACACTTCAAATTAGTGTTTCCTCAATGTTATAAGAATTATTATGAAAGCGTTGTTATAAGAAATCTTATAACAATAATCTTATGAGATGAACTATCAAAAAACACACGTACATGAAAATAAATTAGTTAGTGTGGACCTGTGACTGTTTATTAAAATAAATCAAAGTGCTTTTGATAAAATTTCTGTGATTTTATATATTTAATGGCCCTTTTCATAATGTACGATTAAGAGTTAACGTGAACTTTAACGGCAAGTTTTGTATGCTTAACTTGCCGTTAAATTCTACGTTAACTTTTAGTCGTACATTGTGAAAATGGCCGTAAATGTGTTTAATTGATTTATAAATTAAAATTTGTATGGAAAATTAAAAATAAAATCACCCCTATCGCGAATAAGAAGTGAAATTTTTTTCCCATGAAATTTTCATTTCCCTTCGAGGGAAAATTGTAAACGTCAAGTTCCCGTGAGCAATTTTTCCCGTTATCAGTTCTCAGTGAATGTAAAAAAGGAAAGAAGCTTAATATAATAAATTAAAAATTAAAGAAACATTTTTTTTAAATAAAAAAATACAGTGATAAGAATAGGAACTATCTTTCATTCCATGAGGAATCTAAACAATCGAATTGTTCGTCCAGGTTTGCTAGATGCATCCAATCCCTTGGCGTACCCGAGCCATTACAAGTAGCCTTCAATCGAATAGTATTTTGGTGTTAAATTAAATTTTCTCAAGAGTGAATAAAACTATGTACAGACGCGGAAAAATCATTTGATATTTCATCACCTCAGAACTTAGTTCATGTGTGATAGAAAGGCGTTGCAACGAGTTAATATTGAGATTATTGTTAAGATTAATGAACACTATTTACTAATTTTGTCCTAAAAATAAATATTTATAAGCTTTAATATTTAATTGGAAGGATAAAATAGCAATTACATGATGTATTTATCCAGTTCGTATGATGTATTTATCCATGATAGGGGAATTTTTCGAATTTTTATTCACGATCGCAAAAGAAGGGAAAGGGAAAACATTTCGAGGGAAAAGTATTCATAGTGAAGTATAGGGGTGAATAACTAATTATGGAAAGGGGGTACATGTTAACTCGATGAGCATTTGCATAAAATGAAATCTTATAAGAAAATAAAATTTCGTATTCCCCTTGTATGCGATGAAGAGAAATGTCGACATTTTATTTGTCTTATTCTACCGAAGTTTTCTCTCATGTTTTCTCAAAGTTAATGTCTCGCGAAGACGCGGTGTAATTTTTATCTTTATTAATTAACTTTACCAAAAAGTTGGTTTTCAGTCAAATAGAAAGCAAAGCGTTTCCCGGGAAATAAAATATATGTAACAAGTATCACTCTATTAGTAGCTTTTATTTTATACAATACATACCTGCATATATGTATGAAATTTAAAGGATATTAATGAAACTATCTAGCTAAGTGCTTAAATTGAGCACAAGTAAATGTATGTGTATCATGAATATATGATACACAATCAGCACACCTTTAAAACTAAATTATTAAGAAACTAAATAAATATTTGTGTTTACACAACTTTTATAAAGCAAACATTCTATGAATGGAGCGACCTATGGCACTGCTTTGTCTACATAAATACTAGGAACAAACAACTAAACATCAAAAAGAAACTAACAATAAGAAGCATGAACTTTTGAACGTTTGCAACAATATTTTGAATGAAATTTCACGCTAGGGCACAATGTCAAATACTCATAAAACTTGATTTCAACACACTTTCTTCATATACATTGAGAATGTATCCATAAAATATTGACTGCGCCTGTGCTGCAATCAAACAGAAATAAAAACAATAGTATTATTAAGTTTAAATTAAATAATTTAGGTTTTAGTGTAACTATTCATTGAGATACAAATACGAATCCATAGATACGAATTATTTGCACGTGTAGCGGAAGAAAAAGAATTAACAAGCGGTATGATATAAAGACGAACCTAAAAGGCTCTTATGAATTAGTGTAAATAAGCCAATTGGCAAAGTAAATATATAGAATATTTTTAAAAAAAAGGTACATTTTCAAAAATGTACCTTTTCCAAAAAATACATTTTCCAAGAAGTACAATTTCTTAACAGTACATTTTCAAAAAGTAGATTAACCAAAAAGTTAATTTTTCGAAAAAGTACCTTTTCCAAAAAGTATCTATTAAAAAGTACCAAATAAATCCTCAATGTTGCCCTTTAATGCCCATGTTCCAAAATGCATTACATCAGGAACGTGTGTTGCAAATTTTGTAAAAATTGGGCTAATAGTTTTGTATAAAATGCATTTTACTTGGTTTACCATTTTTAGTAAGTAGATTTTTTTATCCCTGTTGTAGAGAAATTTTTTCTAAAATCAACTGCTGTTGAGTGGAAATATACATAAACCATATCGATACACATTATAAATATATGCATAGAAAAAGTACCAAAATGAGGTACGCTTTTTATCCCTTATATGTATGTTCGAAATTGAAAAAAGTACCAAAATGTTTTTGAGAGTTTCTTAAGGAGAGAAGAATATAGTTTCTATCTTCATTATTTTAGGAGATAAATTGGTTACCAAAAAAGTACTAACATTATATTTTTACAGTTTTTCACCCCCTAAATGCACAAATTTCAAAAAAGTCCCAAACACTTATCCGCTTATTTTTTTTAATTATGTTTTTTGAATTTTACGATTTTTAGATATATCTACCCTAGATATATCTAGAGATATTTATAAGGTTACCGAATTTACCCATTTTACCCCTTAGAAATTAAATTTCCAAAAATCCCTTCTTATTGGATTATCGTTATATTAAACTACCAAGAATTCATTCTTTCAACCTCCTAACTATGAACAAATAAGAACCAGCATGAAATTGGTGTTAGGGTGTCAAATGTTTATGTTGTTACTCAGCTCCAACAACCACATTCAGTCAGATTTATACCAACACAGAGAGACGTTCCAAACGAACATTTTAGCCAGTTGCGGTAGTAGGCCATTGCCAGTAAATAGTGATGCATTCAATTTTAGTTTACCGTGTGTCTTAGCCCGAATATATTGGCTTGCAACAATCAAATAATATAATTTTTGGTTTTTGATAATTTTATAAAAGAAAAATACAATAAATTTACATTTAAATAAAGTAAAAATTAAGACAAATTAAGCTGTAATGGCTTTTATAATACACAAATTAATTTGACAACCACCACGAAATGTCTCATCTATTAAAACGTACAAAAAAGACTTGTATCAAGGTAAGCCATTATTTTAAACAATCTACATATTAAAAGTCTTTTGCATGAACCTACATAATCGTATGTGTGTATGTGCACATACAAGAGGTGTTAAAGATCTAGTTTTTCTGATAGGCAATACAAGTTATATTATTTAAAGAACTTGAATCAATAATATTGATTAAAAGTTTATGCATGTGGACATCCACACATAAAACAGATTATCCTTGTAACGCAAAAATGAAACAAAGCCAGCAAGTTAAACTACGACAATACCAACAAAACACATTACAAGCTACTACACACATAGTTATGACCACAACAATCAAGTCTTTTTCAATGACCTGCTATTTCCCACTGTAATTTTATGAAACGACTAACTGAGGAAGGGTTCGAGGTTTCATATTTATTTAATTGAATAATTTTAAATGTTTGCATCCTTGTTTGTTCCATTTTTTTATGGCAATTGAATCAAATAAACACATTTTTCTATTAAGAAAATTATTTTTACTTCAAATAGAAAATTTTATTAAACTGTTACGCCCTTTTGCATTCAAGCCAAAACAAATACATTCAAACACGTGCGTTATCTAACTTCCGGAAAATTAAAGAAATTTGCTGTTTAAGGTATCTAAAGGATTTACATTTTCGAAATGTATTAGATATTTATGTATATTGTACGTAACTGATGTAAACTTTCTAATACGCTAAATGGAATTGAAAAAACTACAGCTAAAAGTAAAGAAGCCATTTAATAAAGTACACAATTTCCGTCTTACATATATACAAATTCGTGGACCTAACTCTAACCAATTTAGATTTTTTCACAATATCGGAAGTACAAGCTTTCAACAAGAACTTTGTTTTTCATAACATTAACTTAAAAATGTTAAAAAAAACCCCCGAAGAAAATGAATCATAACTTCAAAACGGCTGGACCGATTTTTTTCAAATATAGGTTAGAATATTTTAGATTAATTCACCTAGCCATTTGGGGAGTTTCGGTATCACAGACCTTCTAAAAGGCTGGACCGATTTTCTTTAAACATAGCTAAGAACAGTCGATCAAGTTACCTTTCAAACACAAAAAAATAAATCAACATTGGCCCAGCCGTATAAGCTCATCGAGAGAACATACCCTGCAGATAAGGCGACTAGTCCAAACACGCATGTAAAATATACTCCATAGAGGATAGGACTACTCCAAAGGTAACCCAAAAGTATGGAGAAGACATGGTCAATTTAACATAACGATGTCCTAGGGATGGACTAGGGATGGGCAAAAATATCGATATATCGATATTTTCTTAAAAATATATCGATATATATCGTCGATATTTTTAATTTCGATGCATCGATATTTTTTTCCAAATATATCGACAGTATCAAATTCGATATTTTTAGCTTTGGTTTTGTTTTTCGTGCAATTTTTAAAAACATTTCGGCACAGGCTTCATCAAATAGAAAATTACTAACAAAATCTTTTCTTTTATTTATAATTTGTCTATTCGAAAAATTACCATTTTTTTAGTGTAATTTTGTTAATGTATGTTCCATGAAATATTGGTGGAACAGTAAGGATCTTGGAAGTTAACTCTTTCCAGCTTAATTATTTATAAGAAAGGTACTTATTTTGTTTTATTTAAAAAAAAAATTTGGGGACTACGTATGAATTATCATTGTTGAAAAATATCGATATTTTGATATATCAATATTTTTATTCGATATATATCGATGCCGATCGATATTTAAAAATATATCGATATCGATATATATCGATATATTTTTTCACTTGCCCATCCCTATGCTGGACCATATAACGCACTACATCGGAGTAGTTTCAAAACTACTCCATGTCACCACTTGACAGAGCACTCATGTGGTCGATTAATTAGACTGCATTACATAGAACCATGTTGTAACTACTCCATTTCAGCTAAAATGGACCACGTAATCCAATATTATCTGTAGGGGACAGACACACGGATACATAGACACACAGATACACACCAAATACTTCTAATGACACCCCTCTTTTTTTTTGTCGGGGGTTAAAAACAAAATAAAACAAAGAATTTATAAGAAAATCATTAAAATTTTTCTGTATTGTAAAGAGTAAGGTTTGACAATTACACATGAAAAATTATATCGGAAAGATCTCCATCACTACCACGCATTTATCCATATACCATAACCGCATTTCCAGCTGAATTTTCGAAAAAGCGTGGACCAATCACGCCTCCATACCGCACCATACACTGACACGTTCGGCATGCAAAGGCTTCTCAACAATTGCTCTTGGAATTCCAGAAGCGCAAATTCGACAATTTTGCTTGTTGACGTATCCAGACAAATGAAAATGGGCTCCGTCGGAAAGAAAATGTTTTTTGAGAAAAGCCAGCGGGTTGTTCTTAAATGAATTCAGCAAATCTACAGCGAAGTAATTGGTCGGCCGGCCTTACCTCTTCAAAGGCAAATACTTGTAAGTAGTGTCCGACCGAACGCACTTTTTTCAGACCGAACCCTAACCCGAGCTTCGGTTGATTTTTAGAACCGAACCCGAACTCCAACGCGAAACCGAACTTTTTTTTATTGAAGAGAAGAATTTTAACTTAACTTTTTTTAATTATAACTCATTTATTTAAAAAATACAAAATGAACAAATTGGTAGTACGTTGCATTTTTCGATAATATTTTATAGGACTGCATTTTTGTGTATGTTTGATAATTATAATTATGTATATAAAAAAATTATAAAAAGCTCGGTGTTCGGTGAAAATTTTACCGAACGCCGAACTTCAACCGAACACAGCTTTTGGAGCCTTACAAGTACATAGTATCCGAACGTTCGGCCGGATACTACTTGTAAGGCTTCAAAGCTAAGTCCTGCTCCGATGTTTTCACTTGAACGACTCGATCGAACACGCGCTGGTGCTCCCAGATAACGTAGCGAGCCAGTCGACTAGAATTTATCAACTTTATCAGAAAGACGATTATATTAAACGAAAATATCATAAAATTTACGAAATGTAGTTCTTACAGATCCATCTTTTTTCCTAGCGGAGTTTTTATATTTTAATGCGATTTTCAAGCGAAATTGAATTCATTGTAACAATTGCCAAAGCTTCTACTACTGATATGTCAACAAGTAAAATGTCAAAAACGTCATGTTATTTCAATATGCCCCTATTGGGGCAAACAAAGTTCTTGTTGAAAAGCCTTTTAAAACCTTAAAGCCAGCAGTTGTACGTGGCCATAAAAATTATAGTTTTTGAGTCTTTATTTTTTTAAACCCCTTTAAATTTGGCTAAGGAATAATCCAAACTTAACCGGTAATTAGCCGATTAATCTTAACCCCGATTAATCGATTAACAATAATAATGTTTTTCCCATATTTCTTTCTTTCTCAGCTTATACGTAAATTGTCCGCTAAACAAATTTTCCTTAAACGTTTAGAGGAGGAAGACATTTCCACCGATATAGACCCATCGGTAGAAGCAATCGACAAATCGAGCAATCAAAATTTAAACACATCACCGCAAAATGCATCATCATATCATCATGAAAATAAAAAAGAAGACAAAGAAAGTCTGAATAGAAAAAACCCGAATAAAAATGAGAAAGCATTAAAAAATTTGGATGAAGAAGATGAAGCACCCGAGACGGCCATTTTGCAAAGTTTAACTTCTAAGCTATTTCTAACAGCCGATGGTTATGAATTCCAGCGTCTGGAACAATTGCGCAGTGATACAGCTTCAGAAATTGTTCCCTACGACTCGAGTTTAGACAATGGCAACGATATAATGAAACCTTCATTTGCCGATGATACAAATCTTGAGCTAGTTTTCGAAAAAGTCAAGTACAAAGAAGATGTGCGTTACTTCCGTCATACACCGTCCACAGCTAGTTTAGATAATTACTTTATTAATGATCACGATCAAAATCTTATCACTACCAATTCCACCTTTTGCAATAGCATTGATGAAGACAACAACAACAACAACAACAATTTTAGTCAAAATCACAATAATAACAACAATAGCAATGCTATTGATTTAAATAATTCCATATTTACCAATAGAGGCCTTCAAACTCATCATAATTACTTCATTGATTCCCAACATCATTTTAATCATCTGCTTCCAGTCAATGTTAGCTTAGGTTGTAAGTCCGATGGCAATTATCATCAATTTATAATTGGCCAGGAGAGAGATTGTTTTTATAAATTAACACCAGTTGTTAAATGGGACATTAATGGAAATTCATTGGAAAATGATATAGAGAACTTTCAGTGTTTCAGTATCAATTCAAATAATTCTCCCACAAAATCAAGTACACGTTCCAGTTCTACTACTTTAGAGACATGGTTGGAAGATGAATAGAAATGGAAATGGGAACTGACTTTAATATATTATCTTGAAACATTATGTACATTCATTGTAAATCTTCAAGATCGCACAATTTATATTGAAATTTGTCTTATAAATGTTGTGTAAACTATTAACATATTTTATTATTTTTTCTTTCTTGTATAAGGCAATGACTTTCGAAACCGTATTGCTATGCGATTTCAAATTTTGTTAAGATCATGCTTTGTATAACCTTATGTCCAAAAATATGTTATCTTCCCAAATGTCGGCCGTTTTCAAATGCACTTGTGTTAACCTTTTTTCAACGCTTGAAACCCCTTTTGAGTTCAACAAACAGCCAGAAAACAGACGAAACGCTGACTGCTGAATGGTATGCCGAATTTTCTGTCAAACTATCAATATCGTTATAAGTCTCTAGAAATGTAGTAAAATATCGAATATCATATATACCAAATTTTAGATCTATTGAAAAAATTTAAAGGTGGCGAAAAGTTTGATATGATGGGCATTTTTAACCGACTTCAAAAAAAGGAGAAAGGTTATCAATTCGTCATGTACTTTTTTATGTATGTTCCCTCAAAACTCCGCCATTTATAAGCCGATTTCGGATTTTTTTCTCTATTCAAAAGAATGTACTTCCAGATTGGTCCCGTTGAAAAGTGGGCGGGGTTACGCCCATACAAAGTAAATGCACATTCGTTTTCTACTACTTCTACTCAACCGATTCTTAAGAAACTTTACATACACATTAAGCTTCTGTTTAAATACTACATCAGGATCAAAAAAGTGGGCTGTGCCACGCCCATGCAAAATAAACATTATTTTTCAACAGCGTCTACTAAGCCGATTCTTATGAAATTTTGCATACACCTTTAGTTGTCGTTTAAGATTATGTTTAGAAAAGTGGCCCAAGAAAGGTTAATAAGCATTTTAACTGCTTCTACTTAGCCGATTCTTATGAAATTTTGCATACAGATTTAGTTATCGTTACATTACAACATTGTAAATAGAAAAGTGGGCAGTGCCACGCCCATGAAAAGTGAATATTAGTTTTAGCTACCTCTACTTATCCGATTCTTATGAGACTTCGCACAAACAATTAGTTCTCGTAAAAGTACATGATGATAAAATATGGGGGCGGTGCCACGCCTATTTTGTAGTCGGTTTTTTTCAGGAATTATTATAAATAAAAAGTTAGTAATCTTCAAAACTGAATAGAAACAATATAATTATTTTTTGGTTATAAGCAACTACTCACAAAAAATAGGGTATACGGTTGACCTTGCGGGCCATCCCTGGAACTTCCCGCTAATTTCAAGCACGAAGCACTGAAAAATCCATCGATTTTTGGAGTAATTAAAAAAATATAAAAAAAATATTTTTTCAAAAATTGCGACCACTATATCTCTCAAGCCACTTAACCGATTTAGATCAAATTTGCTGTTTTCAGCGCAGTATTTCAAGTTCAAAAAAGTAAATGGATCCTAAGAATCGATATTACAAGAACTTTTAGAGTTGTTACTATTCTCTAAGGCATAGAAAATGGGAAGAGCCTGTTAATAGTAGTAAATTTTTGTCGACAGCGAGTAGACAAGTGCCAATTTTTTGGTATTGTCTTGCTGTGGCGTCGACAGATAGTTACGGAAAAAGGGGGAATATTGATTTTAAAGTTTAATAATATTTGAAATGTTTATTAACATTCGTAAGGAGGAAATCTAATCCTCGTAAGCGACTTTATTTCTTTCTTTTTTTAGTATTCAATAGAACACTGAAGATGGCACATAGCCGAAACCGGTCTGTTTATCAACCAAATTTGACGTGGGATGACGGAAAATCGTTCCAAATTCAAACAAATCCCATCGGAAGAAAAAGACAACACTCGACTTTATTTTTATTAAAATCTTTCAATTAAAATATTGATGATGAGAGATGGAAATCAAAACAAAAAATACGATTAATAGGTCGATTATGTATGGCAACCGAACTTCAGTTGGGTTGCCAGTTGCTAAAAATCATTTTACGGATGGCAACTGGCAACTGAGAGCTGTCAATTTTAGTTGCTTTTTAGTGCTTTTCTGGCAACCACAAATTTTCAGTTGCCGACTGGCAACGCAACTGAAGTTCGGTTGCCATCCATAATCGACCCATAAAAGATTCAAAATTTTGAGATGTTAATACTGTATCCTACGAAATATACCGAAAACGTACAATTGTACTGAATTTATTATCCCTGGTCTGGCATCAAGCAAACCACGCATACCACTCCCTTGATATCCTCTTAATGCCAGTTTCGCATTTTTATTCTGGACTTAGGACGTTTAAAGAATTTTCTTCATACCTTTAGTAAGTGTACCCGGTGTTTGACATACCATAAAGTATAAAATCGTTGGCACGTCCTCAGACCAGTGCATAGAAAAAATTTTAGTAGCCGAAATGCCATAGAGTAGAAAAAATTTATGCTCTGACTCTACAGAAAGTCTCCAGAAACGAAGACGATTAGAGTAGAAAATCCCTGCGAGGGTCTGCAGAGGCTTTATTGAAAGGCAAGCCTGTGTTATAAGTACTATAGAGCAGGGTATACTTATTGCCGGACACACATATCCTTCGTAGAAAATCTTTTGTACTCATAGGCGTTATTTGAGAAGTATTTAATTAAAAAGATCTGTTTACATAATGAAGACAGTCGAGTCTAGAAAATTTGTAAGCAAAGCGATCGAAAAATTGGGAGCTTTTCATACAAACTAAAATTTCCTGTGTGGACGGGTTGATAGGGTTATAGGTTTAAAAAAATCAAGTGTTATTGGCTGGGCGAATAGTTGTTCACTATGAACAATCACGTAAACTTCACTATTACCTAAAGAAATTTTTTGAGCGATTTTTCATTTATCTTATTTTTGTATATGTAGTAGAATAGTGGCTTAGGCAGCCTTCGGCGGCATGGTAAATAAAGGTTTTCTCCTCAGGGTATTTCGAATACCCGATCTTAAGGGGTTTCTTTTGGTTTTATCGAATAAAATACGAGCACAGATTTTCTCTTAATATATCAAGAGAAAAAAATGCCGATAACCTCAAAAGAAGAAAACTCTTGAGAACAGTCAAAAGCTATTCGGCACACCCATAGGAAAAACGTATGGTCTCAGCCCAATTTTTCAATATACTTACGCAAAAGATAAAGAACTTAATTGTTTTTGGGTGATTATTCATAACATATCTGTGCAGTTTGACATAATGAAGAATGGCCCAGCCCAAACAGATTTTTTTTATCCTTTACAAAATGGTGGCTGATTTCAAAAATGTTTGGGCCTTTGCGGTCTGTTTCACAGATGTAACGCAACACTTTTCCTTTTTATATTAAGTAAAGATTGATGTCACTTTCGTATCATTGCAAAAACGCGAATCCCTCTGCAGCAATTTCGCATATTGATTTGAGAGAGACTCTTCATAGACTTCAAAGACATTATAATCAACTTACTACATAACAATTCGGTTGTTCCGCATGTCTGCATACATATGTCAAATAACTACTTCATCTTATTTTTCCGATACACTATTTGTAAAAACAACGTAGTTACTCTTACGTAAATGTAATCGTTACTGATTCTGAATAACAAAAAAGCGTATAAATCGTTATTTTTTCGTAAACGCTTAATTATTGTAGTTCCTGTTCCATCTACAGCCCATGAATGAATGATTTTGAAGATTTCATTTGAATTTGTTTTTATAACAACAATGTGGCCTTAATCATTATCCGAATGGAAAGCGAAAATCTATTAAAACAAAGTTTATTTTCTGCATGCATATATCTTTCTCTCTCTTTCTCCGCTACTATATCCTCATTATTTTCTCACAAAGTGTAATTAACTTTTTGAAATATAACAGGAAATAAAAAAATATAAGTTATAACAAACATGTCTTTAAAAAAACAGCCAGTAAGATAGAAAGAATTAAAAAGAAAAAAATAATAATTTCAACTAAAATCCATTGTCATGGGCACGTGGATAGTTGAAAATCATAAACAAAAATCATTTTGAAATATTTGTTACATGTACAAGTGAGTACATAGTATCCATCCATTAATGTGTTCCTTTTGAACAAGAAACAAAAAAAACAATTTCAAGTTCTTGTACTCCTCTGTTCGAACATGATTGAGTTTTTTTTTATTAAAGTATTTGTGTATTTTGTGTACATCAAAAGGTTTTATTTCAAATTTTGTTTCATTTTGTGCATTAAAAATTTCGTCCAGCACGTGTCGAACATGCGTGAGAAATGTCTTCGTAGTGCAGTTCCCACGTTGTAACATTTATCCATCTTTTCATTCATTCATTCATATCTTTTGGGTGGTTCAAATTGTGTTTAGTTTTTTTTTAATGTCGCATTAAAGTTCAACATTTGATATGTAGTATACAAGTTATTCGCTTGACTCGGGGGTGAGATTTTTTTAATATTTGATTTGGTTCTGTTTTGGTTTTTATTTTCATTTAATTGTTGATGATTTTGTTTTCAATGCAGATCGTTTTGATAAATTATGTAAAAATGAACATATAAACAAAATTTATAACAATATTAAAATACAAATATTAACACAGACTTGCAAATTGTTACTTTTTCTTTCCGTTTTGAACAAAATTAAAATTTGTCTAATCAGTTTGATGCGCCAAAAAGTATTGTTTCCCCAGTTTTTTTTTTATAACTTATAGATTTTTTTTATGGGCGTATCTAATATTTTCACTGGGTACACCAGTATATTTCGCCTTGACTCGAGAACAGTATGTCCGTTTTTGACCAACAAAACATCAACGGATGCATGATACATTAGCTTAGTAGTTCTTAGTTATTAGAAATAAGTATCGAAAAATAGTGATTTTTTATGAATTTGTTGATTTTATTTACAATTAAGAGAAGGAGCTCAATTGATAAAAACTAGGGATGTAACGAATGCCGATACCGATACCGATATATCGGCGATACTTCAGATTTTCCGATACATCGGTATCGGCGATATTTTACTGTCGATACGACGAAACTTTTAAAATTTTTTTCAGAGTTTTTTTTTAACAAATAATTTATTTTTGTTCAATTTTACCATGAATTAAATTCACTTCGTTATTTTTTAAATCTTATTAATATCAATTTTAAAAATTAATAATATTTTATGCTATTTTGTAAAAAAAAATATTTAATTTTTGTTAATTTTACCATGAATTCGAATTCAAGTCGTTGTTTTTTAAATCTTATTCCAGCAAAAAAAGACACTCCAAAGAAGTCATGAAAATGTAGAATTCGCGATCCGGAAGTATTGCAAAATTTGGATAATTTCTAATTAGTTTTACATATCCTTGCCATTGCAAGAAATTCTGTTTTTCGATTACCAATCACCGAATTGGAAGCGATGCTAGAACAAATTTCTTTTTCGGTGTTCTATAATGGTTTTTCCTAAAGGAAAAAGGATAAAAAATTACCCATTTTCACAATTTTTTATGCGAATTTAAACTCAAAACTTTATTTTCATGTAAATTTAAGTGAAGAAATATAAACTTTTAGAAGACTTTTAATAATTAAGCTATTAAGTTATTTAGAAGAATATTAGTTGATTGATAAATGTTCTTTAAAAAATCGATTTTTTAAAAAGCATGGCGAGTATTTTTTAAAATTACAAAGGAATTAAACATTTTTTCTTGCTTTTCTACTAATTATCTGCATACTTTTAATATAATTTTTTTGAAGCAAAGAAAATGTAGCTCCTTAAAAATTACTTCCAGTTTTTTATATTCTATTTTATTATATTCAATTTTAAATATTCTCTCTTACAATGTAATTGTGTATTAAAAAAAATTGCACTTGAGTTTTGTTGATCTAAACTTGAACTCAATTTCAATATTCGTATCGGTATCGGAATCGGTATCGGCGATATTTATTTTTAAATATCGGTATCGGTATCGGATCGGCAAAACGGCGTATCGTTACTTCCCTAATAAAAACCTCAATTTCCATACAATTAAAATATTAAGTAAAATTTTAATTTGGCCGGGTGTGTATGTGTTTTATATGAAACAAAGTTCTAACGTGATGCCACCAAAAAATATACATAAATGTACATGTTAGGGATGGGCAAAAATATCGATATATCGATATTTTCTTAAAAATATATCGATATATATCGTCGATATCTTTAATTTCGATGCATCGATATATCAATATTTTTTCCAAATATATCGACAGTATCAAATTCGATATTTTTTAGCTTTGGTTTTGTTTTTCGTGCGATTTTTAAAAACATTTCGGCACAGTCTGTATCAAATAGAATATTACTAACAAAATCTTTTGTTTTATTTATAATATTTTGTCTATTCGAAAAATTATCATTCTTTGAGTGTAATTTTATTGATGTACGTTCCGTGAAATATTGGAACAGTAGGGATTTTGGAAAGTAACTCTTTCCAGCTTAATTATTTATAAGGTACTTTTTTATTAAAAAAAAAATTGGGGACTACGTATGAATTATCATTGTTGAAAAATATAGATATTTCGATATATCGATATTTTGATTTGATATATGTCGATGCCGATCGATATTTAAAATATATCGATATCGATATACATATGTCGATATATTTTTTTCACTTGCCCATCCCTATTACGTGTATCGGCGTTTTGCAAGTTTACATATGGGATTCATTTTATGTGGAGTTAAATTCCCCCACCCCTTTTTTTACAAAGTTATACTGACTCGGAAAAGGAAACCTTGTAAGCCTTACATTTAAGGTACGCATCAGTTTTAAATTTCTGCTGTTTTTGTAGTTAGGGGACTATAACCCGCCAAAAATATATGGTGGTGAACAAAAAGGTCAAGACAAAAATTTAATTTTGCTGCATAGTGTGATTAAATGAGAAGGTACTTCAAGTAGATAATGAAAAAATATCAAAGATACATACGGCTCTGTTCTGTAAACCGAATCCAAGTAAATTTCTCGTTTTCCAAAAATAAATAATGCCCTCATTAATGCATTATAAATCGTATATAGTAAATTAATTTTAGATATGAACTTTTAAGCTCTAAAATAAATGAAACTGCGAAAAAGTCTGATAAAAAGTTGCTATTAGTGGAATTAATTTCTCTAAATCGAGCGTTTTTAAATCAACTCTGTTTACAGAACAGGCAGGATAGTTTTAAGTACAGCTTATTTTATTCAGTGCATATGTTTTTAAGACTCTATAACAAGGAAACTAAAAGGAGTATGAAAATAATTTTGGTACAATTTTATAGAGAAAAGTGTCCATTTTATCAAAAATTATTTATTTATTGTAAAAGTTTACTTTAAAATGCCTTAAAACCCTAAAACAAATTTTTATTCATTTATTGCCCAAGTTTACATTAAAACTAGAAATGAATTTTTATAATGTGTAGAAAAACTTTTGCGTTTTTGACGCTAATAAATGAAAATTAAAAAGAGGCAAGAAAAAAGCCACGAAGCTAAAAGGCTAATTTTGACGCTAAAAGAGAAAATAAAATGCTAAATCTAGCCTAAAGGCAACGCTGGAGGCTGTTTTTGAATACGAGATTAGTGATTAATTAAATTTAATATCTGTATTTAATCTTCGAGTTGACTTCTTTTTGCTATAGCTATATTTTAATCCTAAACTATGGTTTAGGATTAAACCACCAACATTAGTCCCTTAAGCTAGCAAAAAAATGTTTAAGAAATTCAACTCAAAGACTAAATATACGCAGAGAAAACATATTGTTGTGGCATGTTTCCCGATATATCTTATGGTTGTGGCAAATAAGTTATTATTGCTTTAAATAATTGCGAACCTTAATTAGTTTCCGACAAAAAACTTATGGTTATATTTAATCATGACATTATTAGCATTCATATTAATTACAACATGGTTGAAGTTATTGCTAAAAAATTCTAGCTACAATCATGGTATATTTAAAACTTCAACAACAGTGTGGTTCTATGACAATAAAATATGGTTCTTGTCCATACTATTTTAAAGCTGTATGTTTGTAATCATGCTATAGTTATAAAAGAGACATGACTCTCTGCTTCCAAAAAAAATGTTGTTCTATTCCTTGGTTGCATGCGTTTTTGTTAGTTTTTTGTTTTACTTGAGAGCTGTCAGTTTGTTTTTGCGTGTCGAAAAAAATAAAAAATAGATTATAACAAAAACAGATAAAAGCTAGCAATTTAATATTCGGCCATGTTCTGAAAAGAATTTCTTTTGAAATTGCCAAATTTCAAAAACGAAAAACAGTATTCTTTTAACGGACAATTTAGTGCGTTCGTAGCTTAGTTCGGACAATATATCTGAAACCTCTGACACATAAAATTTCAATAAGTGAGCTGCTATCTGGTTGAATTCTTTCCTGACAGTTGCCGATTTCAAAACGAAATGATTTTCTGGACATGCCTGATTGTAAATAAAACATATGTCAATAAATATGTATGTACGTATATATCTATGTAAAATTAGGTAATATTTCTTATTTCAGATTCAGAACATTCTATTTTATATTTAATTTCAAAAATATATATATTTTTATCTGTTGTCAATTTTTGATCAAAATATGATTAGGAAAACAATCATTATATGGTTATATAGAACCATGCTATTTTTATATACAAATATAATATGATTAGTTTAAATCATATTATATTTGCATTCAATTAAACATTTGTATAAAATTAAGGTAATATTTTGATTCTGCACCACTGAAAATACAAATTCGGATGTTTTCACTAAACATGTTGATATATTCTCATTTTTTGTCCGAAGTTAAAAATTTTAGGCTTAACACGTTTGGAACAAAGCTTTCTTTGAGAAAAAAAACTCTAGAATTTTTATTTCCTTAATAGTAAATTTTGAAAAAACGAAAAAAAATCTAACTTTTTCAAATTTTAAAGCCTGTAGTAACTCAATGAGTTTTGATCCGATCATAACAGTAGAGTTATTGGCTGAAAGAGGAAAAAGATTCAAATGAACCAGATTTTTGGAAATAGCTAAAAAAAACTGTAAGAAACACGTTTTTCGCGAATATCTCGAAAACGTTCCTAAAGCAAAAAACAAAGACGAGCGGTGTCTTATCCAAATAAGAAAGGATGATTATAAATTATTTTAAAACAAACAAAAACTACCAAAAGCTTCAAATCATTTTTAGCAAGCTTAGCTGGAAATAATTAAATTAAAGCCTTCAATAATAAATAAATAGTTTTCTGCAAGTTGAAGAAATTTTAAATGGACTTTGGACTTTTGACATAATCACTTAATTCTAGTTAGACAATGTTATTCAAATTTTGCATTTTTCGCATTTTTCTACGCCAGAGGAGCAGCTGCTAAACAAAATTAGTGCCCATTTTGTCTACTATAGGTATAAGAAAGTAAATGTAGAGAATATAGGGTTTTAGAAAATACTGTAAGTCTGCCTACCACAGGCTCTTAGTCTATAACACTGGGTGGATTAAAGATGTTTAATGTCAACACGAGATCAGAACTGAAAAGAACATCCAAAAACCTCTTTATTACTTATTAACCATTAAACTCAATAAAAATTTTAAGAAAAAATTACAATATCATTTTTGCTTAAATAAATATTTTGTTCTCTTGCAAGTATTCGCAAAATAAATAATTTTTATTCATTCCTGGACAATTCGAAACCAGTTAAGAAAGTTTTTAAGGCCTGTGCAGTGGTTTAGATTAACATCTTAACATCGTAAACATTTAAGTGTTCACCTGTTTCATGACCTAATTACTATCGCAAATATTAAAAGCCATGGGCGTTCTCCAATATCCTATACAATGTCGAACAATGACCTACAGAGCAGATAAAGATTTTTGCATACAAAATGTTCAACAACAGCATTGAAAGAGCAACAACAGCAAAATGCACTTGTTGGGGGCAACACACGACCAGCATAAGTTCTAGACGCGTGCTCCATATTCATTGGCAATAATCTAACAAATTCATAATATAAAGGCAATGCGAACGAACAACTATAACACCGACTAAACATCAGATAGACAGACATTCATTCATACATACGACTTATTGTATGTAGATGTCATCTCAAGTGGTATAAACAAACAACGGCGGCAAAGACGAAAATAATCGATATAAACGTCGTTGACTATTTTTTTACAATATTGTCAACAACTATTTGTGGTTATGTTAGAGCATAAGGACCAAAACTGCAAGGATTAAGCAACAAGCAAGCATCAACTAACAAAGAACACACCGTTCGATTATGTTAAAACAAATATGTACACAAGACAATTATTGAGTAGAAAAATACACAAAGTTAACAACAAACAATTCGAATTGTTGCTGTTGTTTCACTATAAACAACTTTTACACTTGTACCAACAACAACTACTAACGAAGTTGTTCGTTTCATAGACACGTTCATTATGCGTAACGGTCCAACTATGTATCTTCTCTCTCATTCGCTTTTTTCCCTCTTTATTGCACTTATTAGTAAAACGATCACACATAACAGTGAATTAACCCTTGCAGGATGCGGAAGTATTAGTTGGCTATAGAATAGTTAAGCGAGCGGGTGGTTTTTCTTACTACAGCAAATGGGGTGGCTTATGAAGTTTAGATTTTATTGGTGAAAGGACATAAAGATTGCCTAGAGTTTGAGTTGTGGCACATGCTGGTCGTACGTTTCAAAATCAGTCGAACGTCGTTCATACACACGATAAGTCACGTGCTCTAAAACTAGCTCTGCTACAAGAATAAAAATATATCTACATACAACTATTTTTTTTTTCTAATACATATTTTGCAAAAATTTTAAAAACCTTAAACAAAAGTGAAAAATAAGTAATTAAAAATAGAATTTACAAACAAATAAAAATATTTAAAATCAAAAAATTTACAAAATGGATCACAATATGCATCACAATAATGCTGCTGCTCTTCATTGGAGCTATGGCGCCGCCGCAGTGCCAACTACGCCGCAAAACCATTGGGTACCACCCCCACAAAATCATGGTTTAAAACGTGCCATGTCCGAAAGTGATTGTGAAGAATTATATTCCGAAGAATCTTCGAAAGAACAGTGAGTTTCAGTTTTGTTAAAGAAATTCTAATTTGAAATTCTTATTGGAAAAAAAATTATCATGTGTTGTTTTCTTTCTTTTTTAATATATTTCCAATTTTTAGAATTTCTCCCAGTGAAACTAACAGTTGCCAATTAATGAGCCGCAAAAAACGTCGCGGAGTTATTGAAAAGAAGCGTCGTGATCGTATTAACTCTTCACTGTCTGAATTAAAGCGTTTAGTACCTTCAGCTCATGAAAAACAAGGATCTGCTAAATTGGAAAAGGCAGAAATTTTGCAGTTAACGGTAGAACATTTAAAGAACATGCAAACTAAAGGTAATTTAAGAAATTTTTTTCTAGTACTAAAAATATTTAATATAATTATGTCTTAAGAAACTAAATTGTAATAAAGGAGGGAATAATGAAACGGTTAAGCCCTTAATTAATGAAACATTCAGCTGATAAAGTGAATTCTAAATAAATTGTATGAGTCTCTTGTAAGAGTGCGTCCATTACAGCCAGGATTCGCTGTATTTCATAAAGCAAAATGAAGTCCTTTTAAGTCTTGCGCATTGAAAATACTCTGCCAAGTAAAACTAAATTTATTTGCACAACCAGTTAATTAGCAACCATTGCATTTTATAAGAAAAATGCAACCTATCAAAAATTTTATTTAAAATTCAAGCATTACTTAAAATCCTTTTTCTTTAAAACTGTGATCCAACAAGATATTTTTTTTTTCAAATAGGAAACAAAGTTAAAAGCCCTATCTATGCTCGTATACGGAAAACGTTTGAGCTTACAGGCCATCTCTGGAACTTCCTGTCCAGCTTTAAGCAGTCTAAAAGAGGTTTTTTTTGGTAACTAAAAACATGACATTTTCGACAAGGATACCTCTCGAACCAATTAACTAATTTAGATGGAGTTTTCAATATTTGACACAGTTTTTCAGGTTCAAAAAATAACCGAATGTCGAAAATAAATTTAACAAGAAATGAAAATGTACATCCATATAAAATTTTTGGCTAACTTTAAGTTACATATACACTGAAAAAATTATTTTACATAATTTCAATGAATTACATTCAACGGCAATAAATTGCCAGCACGCAATTGTAAGTCGATTTAGTTCATTAGAGCTGAAAAATATTAGAATTAATATGAAGTTACGATGTTTTTAGAAAAGAAAAATTCTTAATGGGTCCATATTATTGGCGGAATTTTTGGTCCATGTAAAAGAGCATATAAAATAATGTAATTTGGCATCAATAACTCAAAATCTATAAAAATGGACATCCGCGCTTATTCAGGAAAACCGCAGATATATGCAGTCAAAATATTATGTACTTAAAATTAATGAAATTGCAACATAAAATGAATTAAAACTCTATTAAAAACCGCTTTACTTATTTTTCATTTAAGTTTAAGCCTGGTACTGTGTTCAAATTTGTGAAAAATGTTGGGCAACATTGATTATTTCATGCGAATAATTTTACATATACGTTTGCTGTAATCTTCATGTGTTTGTTGTAAATTCCAGAAAAAATTGCCACTCATATTATTTCGCATCAGGCCTCCCAGATTTCTTTCGAGTCGCATCCCCAATTTGAAAATTTTCATTCCCGAAATTCTCCAAAAATAAATTTATATCATCCCCAAAAATCCTCGCTATAATAATGTTCCTTAAATTTCAATTGAAGGGTGAAGGCAGCGATTAATACTAACATATCCCAATGCACTTCACAGCACCCTCCTTCGTCGGTATTGTAGCAGAGCCGTCGGCGAAGTAATAGAACTAATAAAATGGCTAAACAGCTTTAAAGACGTAGTGCCTCTACTTGAAACCAGTGTGGCTTGCAATACTGCTCCACAAAAAACGCGCAATAGCAGGGTTTTAAATGAATTAAGCTTTCTATCTCTCTCCCACTTCACCACCTGTTCTGACTAGACTATCCCTTTCGAAAAAGAAGGTAACACATTAATTAATTAACTGGCAGGCATTAATTGCCTGATTGTGTTTCTTCTCTTTATATATAAAAAAGCAAAGGTGTACAAGTGACAAAACTATAAAAACTTAATTATTTCCATGTATCAACACTTAATGCCAGTATCTATCACTCTTCAAAAATTTACCCCTTTGCTTTAAAGCCGCTCAATTCATTTATGTATTAACTTATGAATACTTTATATAAATTGCTAAAAACTTTCCTATCTTCAAAATAAAAAACCGAAATTAGTTAAGAGTAATTACGAAATAATTTGGAACTTTAAGAAATTTATTATTTGACATATTGTCATAATTATATTTTAAATGAAATTTATTTGTTGATGGTTATTAAGCAATTGTCTATATGCATTTCATTGGCGCTTTTACCAAATTGTCAGTAGACTTCAACCACAACTTTGAACAGTTTTTGCAAGTCTGTGCATAAGATAAGAGGTTTGTAACTGTTCAAAGTTGTGGTTGAAGTCTACTGACGATTTGGTAAAAGCGCCAATGAAATGCATATAGACAATTGCTTAATAACCATCAACAAATAAATTTCATTTAAATAATTTGGAGTTATTTTATTTCGTTTGCAGCCTATTTATTCGCTTCAGTCTATTTATAATGGAATTTCTTCAACTGAAAATTTTTAAAAATCAGTTACACGTGTTGTCAACTACGTATGACCATCGATATGGTGTATATTTAAGTATATATTAGTTAAGCTGATTAATAAAATCAAAAGTTTGGAGTCCAAATCTGCTTTAAAGGTAAACAATTTCACCATTTCTGGAGATGGATCAAAACAAATTCCATTATTTTTTAACATGTATAATAAATAGGCAGATTTTGTAAAAAATTTCGTTTCTAAACGTATTAAAAATTATTTAAATGTGTTTCAAAACAAAATGTTTCTATAGAAATTTCAAAACGATAAAGTCTTTCGTATTTACAAAATCTTGCCCTACGTCTCAGCAGAGTTTCGACCAATTCATACTGTATTTTGTGTCTAATTTTTGTTTTTCTTGAAGCGCAATGTATTGAAATTAAAATAATACCAGAAATAAATAAAAATATATAAAGCAAAATAAAAATCTTCTAAAATCCCCAAAGCATAAAAATAGTCTCCAATGAATTCCACAGTTCCCACAACAAATTTTGTATCCACATTTCGAAAAGAAAATCCCCGATTTGGGGATAAATCCCCTAATCTGACAACACTGTTTCGCATGAAAACTTAAAATGTTGCCAATACATTTCATATGTTTTCCTTAAGCAAAAGACAGTACTACTTATGCAACATTTTTTCATGAACAATTCATGCCAATTTTTTTTATATGTGTTTTGGCAGCATTTCACGTGAAATGTTGAACACAATACTATGCTTTAACAAAAAGTTTATTCAACTTTAAATGTTAAAAAGTTAACAGACTTAAAATCATAAGAAATGAATAATTCCTTATTTGTTTGGATCAATTTAACTGTCAAAAGAACTAATAGCAGCTTCCGTAAAATTAAAAGAGGTTTCCTTGTTTCTGCTATTTTTACTGTTAAATAATCAAGCCCAAATTCCGTAAAAATAATTGATTTTTGCTTTATTTTTAAAAGTAGAGGCTTATTATTTCATATCTGTAATTATTATTTTATTAAATTTATATTTTTATTAAATTTTTGTTATGTCAACTTCTACTGGGAATCGAACATAGCTCGTTCATATTTGAAATCCAACGTACCAAAACCCCGCCAAAGCATAGTATATAAATTGGCTGCACGAAGACAAGATAAACTTACTCAATTTTATGCTTTTAACATTACATATTTAAAAAAACACACGCATGGTCTTGGCTGAAATTTAACATGTGACCTCTTGTTTAATAGTCTAACGTACTAACCACTACACCATTGATTTTATTTGTGTGTGTTATTTCTATGCATGTAATCTTTTGGTACTTATACCATAAACAAATGACAATATTAAAAGCAACCGAAAATCCTTATTAATGTGTACTTGGTTTTTTTTATTGAATGTTAGAATCAGTAAGAAATAAGATTGCTTAGAATTTTAAATATCTACTCTTTTAAAAACTGTCATAATATTGTGAGTGTGTATATCATCCGCAGTAGAGTATATCATCGAAAAGTAGATTATATCTTTCAAAATTATATATACATTATGAGTATCCTAGGAATATCATTCAAGAGCTCCAGACGACCCATACCTTTTTTGTGGTCTTCACCAATGACCAATGTTTCTTTCAATTTTATCCATAAGGTGTTTTACAAAAGTCATAACATTTTCTCCATCAAAAGTGTGGTTAAACATTCAATCAAACATGCGGTTGACCAAATTGTATATGACCAATGAAATTCTACAAAACAATAACAAAATGCCCGGCCGCATTTAAAACATAGCTATAACGGCAATTGAGGTGTACCAGAGCTAAATTACAAAAACATGCATACATAGAAAATTGTTGTGGGATTATTTTTATATGGAGTTTGACAGTTCGTGTACAAATTTTTTTCTTTTTTCATAAGTAATTTGACAGATGGGGTAAGTTAGCGACGATACGACTAATAAATTTACCTGGTTAGATCTGCCTTGGTTAAAACCATAGAGCTTAATTTATATTTTTTTCTTTGTAAAACAAAATATCCTCAACAAATTTAAAAAAAACTCAACAGTATATTTTATTTAATCCCATTGTAAAACAAGTTTTAATATTAAAAGTAATATATAATTTGTTTGTCAAAATAAATTGATTCTGTTTAGTATCCCACTTGGATAAACCGGAAATGGAAATAGAAGTTAATTGAAATGGAAATTTAAAAAAAAGATATCCCAAATAAGGATAAGCTAATGAACTTGAATTAGTTTTTTTTACTGGTAAACACTGAATTCGTACTTTCAAAAAAAGTTATTTTACAAAAAAAAAACGCTCATGTCTACTTAAAACTAATAATATGTCTAATACACTGTGATTTCTAACAACACAAAGAGATAAAAAATGATTCCCACACTTTTTAACCACTATTTGAATGAAATTGGCGCGGGTTAATATGTTTTTCACAATTATCCCACGACTATTTCTAATAAACACCACCCTCTGAACCCACAAAACATTAATAGGCGATGAAAATATACATAAATGCAAGTGCAAGTAAGTCTAATAGTGAGAAAGTTGTTTCGAAAATATTCGCAGAACCATCAAACAAAAAACACCCCTATCGTAAAAAAAAAATAAAATCCTATAAGAACTTTACTTTTTGATTGGAAAAATAAGGGTAGCAAATGTCAATTAATGGGATATTTCGTGGGAAAATTAATTTTTGAGTATTTATGTATAAATTGTTTTTATTACTTGACAAAAGAGTATTAAGCATTTTCTTGTTGTTGCTGTTGTTCTATTACAGGTATAGATACACTGGGTTATGATCCGCAAAGATTTGCCATGGATTATCATATTATTGGTTTTCGTGAATGTGCCGCTGAAGTCGCTAGATATTTAGTGACCATTGAAGGCATGGATATACAAGATCCTTTGCGTTTGAGATTAATGTCACATTTGCAGTACTTCGTGCAACAACGTGAAATGTCAAAGGGTTGTCCAGTTAGTCCAAATGCCACTTGGGCTACTCATCCTGCGGCTACAACAGCGGCGGCAGCAGCTGCAGCATATCAACCGAATTGTGGTGTAACACCATATCAGACATATCCTTCCACAACACATGCAACAGTTAGTTCTTCATATGTACCCAATCTACCTGCCGTTTTACATCAATATCCCACATTGAGTTCTTCACCAAATGCCGTCAACATGCATGCACAACAGCATGCACATGCAATGACACAACAACAGCAACATACAGTCAGATCTACATCGGTTGGTTCTGCACAAGACAATTTACCTCTAATGAATCATGCCAGTGCTCAACAAGTAACCACACAACAACAAGTGACAACACAGCAGCAACAACAGCAGCAGCAACAGTCTCAAACACAAACGCAGCAACAAGTAACACATCCTCAGCACACACCCACTTCTCATGATGCTCAACAACAACAACAGCAGCAGCAACAACAACCTACACATCACACCTACAGTCAAAATCATACTCAGGATCATACACCACATCAGCCAGGCTCAACTTATATTGAACTGACTAGTGCTCAAAGTCATAGCAGTCACCGTCAGGATACACCCACAGTACCCAGCAGTAGTTTAGGTTACACCACCATGCCTCCCCAGTATCCGGTTAGTGTAGGTCAAGAATATAATCATCAAACAGGAGTGTATGTAACGACAAATGGTTCTAAGCCTTATCGTCCTTGGGGCGCTGAAATGGCTTATTAACAATTAAAAAATCCATGTAAAACTTAAAACCAAAAGCAAAGCAAGGCTTTAAAAGTAATACAGTTTGAAAACGATTATAGATCAAGTAAAAAACTAATAATAACTAATCTAATGATGTCTCCAGAAAAAATTAAATGGTTGAAACTGATTTCTTAAAAGTTAAATTACAAAAACAAGTGAAAATATTTAATGAGACCGAAAGTGTGATAAGTACAAAATAACAACTATAATATATTTTTGTATTAAAAATTTGCATTGTGTTCTGAAAATGCATCATCTTCAATATAAGAATTTTAAGAAAAAATTTAAAATTTTAAACGAAATAAAAAATCTAAGTCAATGGTTTTTAAGACAAATTGTAAACTAAGCATTTATCTTAAAATATATAAAGTGTTTATTTTTATACGAAAAAAAATTAATAAATAAAATCACAATTAAATTTTTAAAATTTATTAAAAATTACAACTATTTTACGTACAGATTGTTTGTAGAATTCGTTACGGAATGGGATAAGAAACGAAACTGGAACTCGAAATGTATTCAGGAAAACGTAACGAAATTGCATTGAGGGAGTGTTGAGGTTTCCAAAAACATCGTTATGTTCTGCGGGACTTTAACGTTATTTTTTCCCTTGTCTCGTGTCCAATTCTTTCTAAATTAACATTTTCAGAGCTTTAGCTTAATAACAATCATATCATTCAAAATTAAATATATCGCTTAGAAAGTTGAATAATTAGTAATTATAAGATGGCGAACATTTTTAAAGTAGCTGTTAAAAGCATAAATTATAGAGTTCGAACTCCAACTCATGAGCACTTACTGGCTCTTTGACAATGTCGAGAGTTCTTTCTTTCGTACACTTAAAATTAAAATGCAATTTTAGAATTAGTTTTAGTTTTAAATGTATTTGTACGAAAGAAAGAATTCTTTCGACATTAGGTGGATTAAAGATTTGTTACGGATTAGATAATTTATACTGAAAATTTTGTAAGAAAAACTCTGAAAATAGCCTTACGTAATCTGTGATATCCCCTTTTAAAATAGGCAGTTAATTCCGTTTTTGAAGTTTTGCAAATTCAAACATAAACTGATTTCATGATCGCAAGCAGCTGGTTTTAAGGAGAAAATGGTGCCAAGCCAATCCGTATTGGATTCTATGAACAAGCTGACCATTTTTCGAACTTTATTTCACCCAATTGACATTGTAAGTTTTCAGATTTTAGTTTTACTTGTTTACCTTTTGAAGTTGCTAATGAAAATCACAACCATTTATACGATGAATTTTTGATTAAACTCTCAAAAGGATAAAGAGGTGTAGTCCTATTTTTTATTAAGCACATGCGAGGTATCGTGAAGGCTTTGGGGAAAATCGGGGCATATATTTAAGGTACTGGGAACTATTCCTTCCTGGAAGCAGTTTAGAATTCTCCTCCATGTGCCGCTATGATTCAGTGAGATTGTTGCATCTATAACTATTTATAGTTTCATGGACCGTTTGTTGGTGCAACACTTTCATGGCGTTCGCTATAGACATCGTGATAACTTCGAGTGGAATCGTTTGTAATATCCTCGCGGAATCGGTGAAATTTACACCAAATGACATAATAGTGCAGTCATCGGAGTATGACACCAGCGATACTTCCTGAGGAGAGGTGAGAATTTTGGCAGGATAAATATTGAATAGTATAGGTGATAATATTCCTGCTTATGGCAAGCCTATTTGAATCTTGCCGTAACTTGACTTTTGCCCTCTGAACACCACAAACTCTTGCCTTCCATTGAAATAGTTAGCAATCCAGCGTTTGATATCCTTGGGCAGAAGCGCATTATATTATTAATCAACAGCTAGTGATCGATCGTGTGAAATGCATTGGATGGGTCCAGTGCCGTCACTATTGTGTGTTGAAATGATCTATGCTGATTAATGCGATTAGTGATCCTGGTACCTGTCAAACTCAAATCCGTGTTGGTACTATGGGCTTCACTGAAACCTTGTAGGTATGTGGCGAGTGGGTAAGCTTCTTCGGCAATGCAGCAGCAGGGCTTCTAAAGCCTTTGCTACGGGTGATAGGACGGAAATTGGACGTTATGAGTCCCCTTGGATAGCTGCCTTGTCAGATTTCACAAAAGGGATGATCCTTGCAACCTTCCAGATATCTGAAATCACTAATTGGCAAATCGAGAGCTCTAGAATGCGTGCAAGGATCTCTAGTGCTACTTTGCCAAATTTTTCCACATCATCATTGAGACGCCGTCAGGGAAGCCTGTTACAACTTCCCTGCAGACAAAGTAACTAGTATGTAGTTAGAACTATACTAGTTGCTTTTTACTTCCGACTAGTTTCCTATCTGTCCTTTTTTCATATATCGAACTATCGATTTTAACATTAGTTTGTCATAGGAGTCCAACTAGTTCATTTGTATACAGTTATATCCCAGTTGGAATCCTAGTTGTTGTAAACTAGTGCTCTTACTAGTTTTTTATTGACATTTTGTAACTCTTAAAAAAACTTTGGCTCAACCAGGGTACGAACACGCATTCCTCATATTTCAAGGTAAGTACTCTACCCACTGAGCCACTTTCTTCTTGTTTCTTAAGAGCTAAAATATGTTTTATATACAAGTCGTATACCTAAAAATTTTGTCCTCTTTTGACTAGTATCGTTACTATTCTCGATACAACTAGTAATATGATTGTTCTTTTTTTACTAGTATCGTTACTAGTTTTGCTACAACTAGGAGTATAACTGTCCTTTTTTGACCAGTAACATTACAACTAGTAATATGACTGTCCCAAAGCGTATCTAGTTGTAACTTTAGCTGCTGGGTTCTATCGATGAAAGTAAATTTGTATCTGTACATATTTACAAGGTGCTCGATAGAGAAAACTATGTTTCATTCTATCACAAATTATTTGTTTGTGTCGGTAATTACTTATCTCGATTTATACCGAGCTTTCAAACTAGTTCAAGGTCGCCAGGGTACGCTCTTTAACCTCCAATATTTTTTTTCTACATGACTTCCTAAACTGAAATTTCAACACTATTACTTTGAAGCACCCACAATTTTTTTAAAGTACAACAAGCTCGTTGGAAGTAGGGGCACGAGGGAACATGTGAATGACATAGTTTTCGATATTCCTCTATGTTATTTGCAATTATCTTCATGACGATGGGATAAAAATTATTCTCAAAATCGTTCGAAATACATCACACCTTTTTAAAGAGATCGTTTTGAAATCGATCAGACCTGACTATTTTATTATTTTGAGGTATGACGAAAATTCAACATAAGATATTTTTACTTCAAAATATTATTACAAAAAATCTATCTTTGTCATAAATATGTATATGAAAGTTTTTTTTAATACTCGTACATATAAATACACAATTTTTTAATTCATTAATTTAAAGTTCAGGTGTTTATGCAACTCACTTTTTATTCCTTGAATTTATAGTTTTTTAAACAGATACGAATAGTATATGTGTATAAAATGGAGTTAAAAAATTTAAACTCCATACAAAAATAATAACAATGTTGCAGTTATTACAAGTAAAGCAAGTAAAAATCTAGTTTTTTTTTCCTGAAAATTATTTAAAATTTAAAAATTTCACTAACAACCAACCCCCCCGTTGGGAAATACTAAATGATAGATAAAACAAAAAGGTCTTAAGGGTTAAGGAATGGTCAAACAGCCAGCAGGAGCCGCTAAATAATAAGCAATAAATACAAATACAATACAGTAGCCATGAGGCAGCACCTTGTTTTGTTGAGACCAGTGTTGTTGCACAAACCAATTAACGAAAACGCGTTAAGAACAGCATTAAAGGAAACGAGAATTAAGTTTGTCGCGTATTTAATTATTTATGTTAATTTATACATAAAACCTTAGAAAATTTAACGCTTTTGTACACTAGAAATAGTAAAAGGGTCCGTCTGTCTATCTGTTTAACTGACCACAAGTTTAAATGCTTTTTTTAAAACTTTTATCCTGTTGTTTTCAAAACACACATGTTTTCAGTTTTTTTAATATGATGTGGCATACATACATATTTAATATTAATGAATAACAAAGCATTAAAAGTAATATGTAATGGTCAGTTGTAGAATGGATGGATGGTTTCAAAAAATTTTTTAGTTACTATTTGCTGCAGTTTTTCAATCATTTTAAAAGTACATTTATTTACAATATAAGTATATTATTTACAAGCTGGATTTTTCACTATTAGGAGTTGTTCTACTTTATTTCAAACTTTACTTATTTTAGTCCAAAGTAATTTTTATATTAAGCTCCGGTTCGTATTTGTTAAAAAAAGAATTAGACATGGGATGCTGTCTTTCAGGAATAAGAAAAAGTTAATTTACTCTAACTATACAGCAGAACATAACAACATGCTGTTTTCAGAGCATACAAACCCCCTCAACAGAAACCGGTTAGCCGCTTTGTCGATTTGAATGAAATGAACCTCTTTCGGCGTACACGTACTCGAAAAAATTTATCAAAAATAAATCACAATTACATTGGCGCATAATCATAGCCGTAAACAAAGTATACTTTATAAATTTAAAACCAGTATTGCCATACAAAATACTGGTTTTAAATTCTTAAAGTATACTTTGTTTTGACTATGAGTAATCGCCATTGAAATTGGCGCATAATCAAAGTCCTACACAGAGTATACTTTACGAATTTAAAACCAGTATTGCCATACAAAATACTGGTTTTAAACTCCTAAAATATACTTTGTTTTGACTATGACTATGCGCCATTAACTTTATTTGTACTGTTTACAGTAGTTATTTTAAATTAAAAAATCGTTATGTATGTACAAGCAGTTATATTTTTATTTCTCCTATTTAAATACTTTACACATAAAGCTTCATTTACGGTTAGCTAAAAGATACAAATTTTTTATCCTAATTTGTGTTCAAGAAAGATCAGCTACCTCAAACGATACGTCTAACTTTTCATATAAAGTACTAACAGTTAATGTATTTTTTTGATGTACAACTGTTTACTGGCTATGATCACACGAAAACAATTATGCTGGCATAAAATGCTAGCTTATGGGCAAGAGACTAGAAGAGAATGGTTTTTGGTTGGCATAATTTTTCAACCAGCTACAACCCCGCATTAGCAGCACAAAACTAATCCATGCACACTTTGCAAAAACAAATGAATGCAAAATACACTAATACAAACGCGAGCTTTGTGTACGTATACATTTTATGCCAGATGAATTAGTCTGGTGTGTTTTGGAAAGAACAAAAATTGTGCGGCTTAAAAGTTGTGCTCGTGTGTTTATAGCAACTGTGTTACTTGCAAATTTTTGCTAGTAAAGCATTCATTTACTTTTTCATATCTGGGAGAGAGAGTAAGTTCATAAATTTCTACTTTACTCTCTCGTTGCTAGTTTCTGCTAGGAAAGTAAATAAACAGACCTATTATGGCAGAAAATGAAAATAAACCATAAAAAAGTTTGTTGACGTTTTTAGGAGCGACAAAGATGTTCTCTCGTGATTAGTTCATTAACTGTTCAAAGTAAAAAACCGGAACGATGAACGAAAGGAACGACCTAGTTCCTTTAGTCTTTCGGATCGGTCGGAACGATTCCACCCACCAAAGAACGATTTTGCCCGACTCTATTTTGTATGAAAACATGTAAAACAATGTACAATTTTATATCGTTTTTTTATATGAAGTTTGGCATTCATCATGATATATTCATCAGGTGTGGACACTAAAGATGCGGTCACACTTGGCAAATATTTTCAAAAAAAACATGACCAACAGACTAAACTAATATTTTATTTCTTTTAGTTCCAATTTTTTTTTAAATATTGCTTCGCACTCATTAAAAACTTTATAAAAAAGCGTTTTACAGCATAATTAATTTTATTTTGTAATATAAGCACCAAGTTAGATCATACTAACACTGAGCAGAAGTAGTGGTTACGTTTATTTGGTCAAATATTTTCCAAGTATGATCGTAGCTTAAGCTACGAATTGAAAAATGCTTTCGTACAAAATCTATGGCACACCTGATAAATTTATTTTCGTTTCCTGAAATTTTACTTTTAAATATTAGCTTTTTGTTGTCAGAAAATTAGCATTGATATATATTTTTCCTTAAAAAAAAACTGCAAATATAATAAAATTAATATTTTTTTATTTTAAATTTATTAAAAACCATTAAAAACCTTTTAAGGGTAATTTTTAATGGTTTTTATTAGAGAAGAAAATGTTTTAACTACAACCAAATAATAACAATAACACGTGAGAGTTAAAACTGAAATGACTTCCCACGCCGTTTGCAATCAACACCACTGAGTAACAACTTTAGTATACAATTGCACCAAAAAAAATTTATAATAAAAAAATCACCCTTATGAAGTCAACTTTGAAATAAAGCACACACTACATATCAAAATATAGTTTCGTTGGCTGTTCCTATAGCAAACCCCAATTTCTTCCCTTATACGTACATTAATAAACATATTTTTTAATTTCAATTTCCAATTGGACATTATTTACATTATATAATAATACAGTGTTTCAGAAAGGCAATTAGCAAATTTAATTTGAAGGTAAAAATCCAACAGATGTGTCTATCGGTCCTAAAGTTAAAATGATGAATATTTCTAAGAAAACCTACAAAAATTGTATATTATTATTTATTGCCGTATTCCATCAGGAACGTAGGCTATTTACATAGAATTTCCATTGTTGTATATCAGTAGCTAAAGAACTTAACTCGTTGAATGATTTTCCGGTTTCGTTTTGAACTGTCCGCCTCCATGTTGTTTTTGGCCGCCCGCGAAGTCTGGTGCCTTGTGGGTTCCACCCAATTGTTGCATGACAGATTTCGCCGTAGGTTAACCTGTCAGCAGTGTTAATGTTGACAGCCCAAATGTAAATTCTCCACGGCGAATTCTCTTGCGACTACCTGGTGTTGATCTATCTTGGAACTGAATTTAAAAAAAACACGATTTTCATACATTTTATTTGTTTTCCTGAATAGGACAAACCGTTCTCCAGTTATGTTAATATTTGTCGTACAACAGCCTCCTTTTTGATATAACGGTATATCTCGAAAATTAGAACTGATTTGAAGAAACCAAGTTCAGCACCCCAAATAACATAAGAAACAACTTTTCGTTGCTCCAGTCCAAAATCTTATATACATATGTAGTACTTGTGAAATGAGAGAAATATTACATCTACATCTTTCTTTTGTATGGTCACTTATAGTGAAATTTTACGTGAGAGACATTTTTAATCCAAACTTGCCCCATAAAATCCGGTTTTATGGTATATTTTAGTACTGAATATGAAAAAGTACGAAATTAACCCTTAAACAAGTTTTAAGTTTTGAATGATTTCTGGCGTTAAAGTAGAGTTAGAAGCACTGGTGTCTTTGAAGGCCTATAGTGGAGTTTTATTACAATATTTTTGTAGAACATTTCAAGGGGTTTTTTGCCATTTTTTAGGAAAGGGACAAAAAGACCCACAGAGCGAAGAGTTAGAGTTTAAAATGTTCTACGAAAATGATCCTCGTGGTGCTTTACATTGAACGTAAGGATTACAAGATTTCATATGGCGATTCACTATAGCAATGTGCAAAAAGGGCTCCCCATAAAATGAATGCCGTGGGTAAAGTTTTTGTTACCTTGTTATTTTGAAAACTTTTATTTTGTTGTACACTGTAATCAAATACAAAAGTTGAGCAAAAAGTTAATCACACACCACTGTGCTTTATTCAATCTCTATTTGAAATTATTTTTATTCAAGATTACGATTAAAGCTGGTAGTATGTATCAACAGGCTTCAGTTGGAAATTTCTTATATAAAGTAGTAACTAATATACACATGCATTAACACAGCAACAGAAGCAATTGTATATTTGACCTCGTAGATTTTCAATCTAACAGAAAAAGCAATGTTTTATTCAAAATTTCACAAGCAAATAAAATGAATGGGCAAAGAATAGGGGTGGATTTTATGACTGATTGTTTAAGCTGTATGTTTTTTAGTGATGTTCGATATAAAAGCAACTACAATAAAGAGCATTTAATAATCATATGTTGATTATTATAAACAATGTCACAAAATTTAATAGTGAGATACAATAAATAACTTAAATAATATGTATGTAGTTGAAACCACAATATTAATTTGATTTTTATTGTGGTAACATTCAATTAAGTGGAAAATTATTTGTCGATGCAATTTTTTATAGAATCTTTTACTTATCACTTTGAATATTCATAATATTGAGTACAAAAATGAATGGTTCATTAACTTTTTGTTGCAAAAAGTCATTAAATGTACATATAAAGTCCCAGATGAAATATGAATATAATCAAGTGCCTTATTAACATGTTAATTTATGAATATTCATAAATTTAATATAAAAAAAATTTTTTTCTTACAAAACATTAATTTTTGGTAATTCAATATTCCGAAAAAAAAAGTTCAAATAATTGTAAAAAGGAGAAATACAAAAAGACTTACTTAAATCAAACATCCCTTTGTTCTGATTTGTTTGATTTGAAGTGGTTTTGTGTGTGCAATTGAAATGTTAATTTTTCCAATTGATTTCAATGCCATGGCACTTGATTGGGATTGCTAATTACACCTTTCTTATAATATTTAGCTGTGGCAGCGGCCGTAGTTGCAAATGTTGGTGAATTAAGAGCCGGTTCGTATGATGGACCGCTACCTTCAGCTTTTAAAACGGCGGCACATTTCCATTTTCTACTATAGTTCACTAAAAATTGTAAATTGAAAATGTTATTTTTCTAAATATCTCTTATTAGAAATATACATACTTTTCCATATGCGCACACAGCCATCATCACCAGTTGAAATCAACATTGTTGCTAACATATTCCAACAAACACGCCAAACAGGACAATTATGATCTGTATGCTTAACAGTTTGTATATCTAGTTTGGAGCTTCCCGAGGCATCACTAAATGATAAATTAAACAAAATATTTTTTAGGCACGATATTTTTGGTAGTTCCAAAATAAATTCTTTCAATCCTACTAATATTATAAATGAGAAGGTTTGTACGTTTGAATTTGGATGTTTGTTCCACATAACACGAAAACCGCATAGTGGAATTGGATGAAATTTGGTAGACGGATAGAATATGGCCCAGATTAAAATATAGGGTTCTTTTGGTACTTTTTCTAATTTTGATTAGTTTATGGCATACATTTAGTCTAGGTACACACAGAATAAGTTTTCTTGTGCAAGTTTTAATTTAGCCGGGAGGAAGACAGAGAAAGAAATACAGTGCGTCTATATGTCTGTTCATTTACTTTCCTAGCAGAAACTAGCAACGAGAGAGTAAAGCAAAAATTTTGTAAAATTACTCTCCCAGATATGAAAAAGTAAATGAACGCTTTACTAGCAAAAATTTGCAAGTAACACAATAAACAGTTTGTACACCCAAAAAACTTTACATTAGCTGTTAGTAATTTGTCGTAAAAAATATATGAAAATTTTATCATTTTGAGGTACATGAATACAACTTAGGATAAAAAATGTTACTTTTTAACTGTCCGTAAATAAAGCTTTATGTGTAAAGTATTTAAATAGCAGAAATAAAAATACAACTGCTCATACATAAGAATTTTTTAGTTAAAATATCTGTAAACAGAAGAAATAAAGTTAGTTCCAATGCAATTATGGAATTTTTTATTAATTTAGTTGAGTTTGTTCTTTGCAGGAACTTTCCAGGTTTTTTTCTTATATTTGACTCACATAATATTTCGAGTGTAACCTTTATGATTAGCCTTAAGGTGGAAAATTTTCTGCCCCCAATTCAGGCGTTTTAAACTCTTTTAACAGCCACTGCTGCAGTCAAATTAAAGAAAAATATCCAATCTTACCATATTTAATATTTTTGACTTCTTAAAAAGTATTAATTTCTTAATAATTCATTAAAATTGGAAAAGTTTACTTTTTCATGAATTTTTCCAACATTTATTTTGTAAACAAAAGATCTAAAGGGCTAATTCCTGCTAGTAAAAATTTTACTAGCAATAACTTGCAATAAATTATTTTTCTCTCAACTTTTTATGTTCTTTTTTCACTCTCTCGTTGCTAGTTTTTCGAGTACGTGAACACTTTCCAGTGACAACTAGTAACAATTAGTAACAACTTTCAGTTATTGAACAGACCTTATGTCTTTGCGCAAGAAATGAGCAAAGCTGGTACTTCCGGTACTCTTTTACTTTTGGTACTTTTTCTCTCTTCTAAAAATAGTGAACGAAGTCACGGGCAGTGTAGCCAGATGAGGGGATTTGTCCCCAAATTGGGGATTTCAACTTTTATTTGGGGACAAATTTTCGTGGGGAGGGATTTGGGGATTTCTAATTATAAGCACATTAATTTTCTCTATTTGTAGTAGGTATTTAAATTATTTTAAAATAGTGTATCACTTGATATTTGTTTGAATGCATCACGATATAAATTGAATAAATTGAGGCCGAAGTTGATGTTGGCATATGATGTTCAGAGAAATGAGAACTGGTGCTACTTTCAAACCCAACAGAGTTTAAAGAAATTTGTTTACTATATTTAGCTGTACTAGCAAAGAAATGCTTAAAAGATTCGAATGTAACAAATTCGCTTTTTAGATTCGTGAGCGTGGTCCTCCAATTTGTACGACACGCCCCGCTGCAAAATACTGAATTTTCCATGGAGGATTGAAAAGTTAATATAAAATAGTTTAATACTTGCATATTTAGGAAGGCACTGATTTTATGTTCACAATTAACGCGCTCTTCTGGAAAATACTGATTTGCATATTCAATAGTTGGAAATGGTAGGAATATGGAAGGAAACACGGAAACAGTAATACATCTTCAGAAGAAATTAACCGAAAATAGTATATACTAAAAAATTTCAAGTTTTTTTATTTCCGGTTAGTAGCGCTTTTAGCCCGATTGCGGAGCTGAGAAACAGAGGGGTACAAGTGCAAGAAGAAAATTCTGAATAATTAAGCTACAGATTTGTTTTTTCCTATGCATTTTACTTTTTTACTTTGTTATACATACATTTTTTGAGGTTATCAAAGAGTTCTGAAGTTTTTTTAGTGACAGATATTATTATAAAGTGTTGATTGCTGGAAAGAGTATGCTGGCTATCTAACTAACAGAGGAAGATGGCGTTATAATTCACAATATCTCTAAAACAATAGGTGATAGAAAAAAGCTTATATTATAAAATTTGCAAATACAACAAATTAAGGACTTAACAAGTAACGCACGATTTTTAACATGCTTGCAAAAACAGAAAGATATCCTGATATACCACAAATGTGACTCTACTCAAATGAAAGAGATTTTTGTGTGGATTCATAATCCAGAAACTATTTTAAGGTTTTGAGGACTATTCGTGAAATATTAAGCGATTAAATATACAAATATGAAATTCCACTTTATCTTTAAAACTATAGCTGCTGAAAATACATAATAATCGGGCATTTTCATTAAAAGAACAAAATCACTGTTCCGCTGTGTAATTAAAAGTGAAAGATACATTTGTAAAAATCTATGTACGTAGGATCATATATGGCTAAATCAAAATAATGATATTATTTCGACGTAATAAAATACGCAAAGGATTAAAAAATTGCTTTAATTAAATGATGGTGCTTATTATAAAAACATGTTTTGGGGACAAAATTGGGGATTTTTACTTTTGAAATGGGGATTTTTGGGGACATCATTGTTTAAATTGGGGACACGAGGCAAAACTCTTCTGGCAACAGTGGTCACGGGTAAAAGCTAATAGCAGTCTGGAGTGCCACAAGGAAAATATTTTTTCGACCAAAATTTTCGTTAAAGCCAACGAAAATCTACGGAAACCGACCATTTTGATAGAGATCATTATATTGAATTTATGTAAAGAAGGTTTGTTTAGAAAATACATTTGATACTACAAAAATAATCAAATCTCAAGCGAAAGACGTCATTATTTCCAAAAACCGCGAGCATTAATTTCAAAAGTCGTCTAAATGTGTTTCAAGCACAACTGGTCATAACTCTACGTCTACACCTAACATGAAATGCTGTTGTAACTTGAAGTTATGACTGCGTTGTTAAAACAATTTTTATAACCTGAAAAAAGCATTAACTTGAGCGGTCTGCTCTTAACATTAACTTGAAGTTAATGTTAAGTTAAGTTAGGTGTTTACTGCAAATAAGTGTTATGTGATCTGGAGATTTTAATTTTTTTATATTTTGAAAAAGACCGCTTTTTGTCATGCACGTCACAAAGCAATTAAGCTTGATGTTACTTAAGTTTTTCTTTACTGCTTTAGATATGTATTTGTATAGAACGTAAGTAGCTCTACATTTAGTAAAATATAAGGAAAAAGCGGATTACATGGTTCTGAAATACAAGCTTAATTCCTTGATGACGGTGCGTGACAAAAAGTCAAGTTCTTATACGAGATATATATCAGATCTTCAAATACTTTAGTGTTTGTTTATTATTTTTACTATGAGTTTTTACTGAAAATAATAAATTTGAGTTATATTTAAAAATTTATTTTTGTACCAAATAAACGGCAAAAAACGCAACGAAAATAAAATAAAATAAAAATAAAAATAAAATAAATCTACCAGTTTTGGTATCATCAGACAAAAATGGCAGCAATACATATAAATTGTTGAAATTTACTGCCAGGCCCACTATGTCGACACTATTCTTTCTTTCGCACAATTAAATTTAAAACAAAATCAAAAATTTTGTTTTTAATGTAATTTGTAAGAAAGAATCGTGTCGACATACTAGGCCTGGCAGTTAATGTTTATGATAATTCACTGAGTTGAAGAATGAGGGACAAACTAAAATTGCTAAAATTTGTGTTTTTTATTTCGCATCGATATGGCAAGTCATATTTATAAAGGACCTTTAATTAAATTAGTCTCCAGCTTAATCACTGTTTTACATACCTTGTTGCTAACATAAAATTTTAAACACATCATATTATAAGCATTCTTTTATAACTACTTACGTTGTTCCTCGTATATTAACAATGTACAAATCTTTGCTAGCCACTGCCAACATGTGAAAACTACGACCAGCATTTGGAGCAAAGGCCAAATCCGTTACAGGGTCCGTTATATCAATAGTGTCCACTTTAACACACTTTCTTGCGTTTTCGCTATAGGCAAAAATAAACACTTTTCCTGTGACTGTGGCAGTTTCGTCACTACCAGCCTAGAAAATAAGCGTGTTTAACAAATCAATTGCATGTACAATTTGTACATTGTTTTAACTTACGGCTAACAATTGTGAAGACAACATATAAGTCGATGTGTTCCAAGATAAACAGCTCAATGGCATTTTATTTGTGATTTCATGCTGTACAGGCCAATTACTCAAATTCATTATATCTGGCGCCTCATATATACGTATTACACCATCTGCTGATGCAGTGGCCAAAAGTAGACCCAAATATTTTGGGGCAAATTCAACATCGGTTACACTAGTACGTGAGTCGACTAAAATAGTGCGTTTAACCCAACGTCTGGAGGGTGTCATGGTAGCTGCAACCTTTTCACCTAAAACCTCTTCCCACACAGATGCGGTTCGATCAAAAGAGCACGTGGCCAAAACTTGACCAAACTCTGGATGGGCCCAAGACACACGCCATATGGAACCAGAATGTGCTTTCCAGCTCGACGTTACAGTCCATTTGCCCTGATCATTTTCATCCCATATCTTCAAATAAATTATAAGAGTACATTCATATGTATGTAAATTTGAACATGAACGGAGTAATAAATATTTTCACATACTTTAACAGTTTGGTCACTGGAACAAGTGGCCATGCGACGTCCATAATAATCAAATACAACATCGTGTATTACATCTTTATGATCAACAATAATGGGTTCCACTTCAAACATTTTAATAATTTTATTCAAGCACTTTTAAAAAATTTTATTTTGTTTTGGTCGGTGATTTTGTGTTGCAAACAAAATTAACACCGGGAAAATGAGATATAACAGAGTTGCTAAGCATCATATGTTGGTGCTACCAGAGCATTAAATTGTATAAGCCATTCACATATTATCCCCACGGTATATTTAAAACCGTAGTGCAATGTATATCAACACCAGGTAGTCGCAAGAGAATTCGCCGTGGAGAATTTACATTTGGGATGTCAAAAAAGCTGATACATTAACACTGCTGAATGTGTAAACATCGGTTAATAAATAATGCTAAAAAATGGTAAAAGAAAATTTAGAATGTTAAAAAATATTTCTAAAATTTTTAGTTCTTTTTTAACTACGATTTCTTTAAAACGCACTTATTTTTCATAATTTACCCCTATTTTCTGGTAAATATATAATTTTATTCGAATAAAACAAGAGCAGTTCAAAAACAAATAAAATAGAAATGGTTTATTATGCCTGTTCTGTATTCCATGCGAAAGGAAAATATGGGGAGTTATCAAAGAATTGTTTTTATTTAATATTTACAAGAACGATGGGATGACAATTCCGAACATTTTCATTACGCATAGAATACAGATTCTTAGTATTTTATGGAGCACGAATCGGTATAATACTATTTTGCAACCGTCTAAATTTCTGTATCTCGACCATTTTTGTAAAAAGTATTCATAGAGCACATCATCCTCATTTGCAACGACTAGGTGTTCTCTTCGCAAATATGTACCTAATACAAAAAAGTATCTCTGTTGCAATGAGTGAAAAGATATCCTTTATTTTTAATTGCCCTGGAAATTTAATTTTAGTTTTTCTTATATTTTCACAGCAAAAAGTCAAAATTATATTTGAATACATGTTAAAGTTATAGACGTTTTGTTATGACAACTAACGAATTATTTCAATTGAAAAACTTATAATAACTTATAATAATATATAACTTATAATAATATAACTTATAATAATAACAGCCATATATATTTATATTTTTTTCAATTCTCTTCCAAAGCTGGATTTCAATGCGACAGTTATACTATGCAAAAATGGCAACGATTGAAATGTGTACAAAAATTACATGAAATTGAATCAATGGTATTTGCTACCCAGTTTGCTCCTCTAGACGATCTGGAAGTATACCTGTTCATATGAAATAAAGGCCCTGTTCGTAAATGCCCCACTGCACTGCATCATATGACAACACTTGACTTTACAATGTCAACACAAGTTTGCTGATGCTCTTTTATAGTAGTAGCCGTTTATGTACTCCATATTTGATATTTGTTTGTGCGTCATGTGCTTCAGTAAATAGTTTTAGGGCTTTTAAATTTCCATTTTCAGCACAGTGATTAATTTACGACCAGGACTAAAATTATTCCAGATCGATCTATAGATGGAACAAACGTATAAAAAAACACAAACGGATTGACAACCTCCTCCGTTTTTTGAAGTAAAATACACACAAAACAACAATATATTTTTTTTTTAATTTCGTTATTTTGTGGGTGTTTTACTCGTATATTTGTAACTGTATTTTACTTGCATATTTGAAGATTGTAGTTTTCAGAAATGGTTACAAAGCTGCAAATAAAATACACACAAAACAACAACACTTTTACAAATTTTATTGTTGTTTTGTGTGTATTTTACTTGTAGTTTTGTAACTTTTAGTTTTGAGAAGCGGGCCCCAGGACTCAATAGTTGAGTTCTGGCTTATACTACCATATAAACTTTGCTTTTTCCATTTAAATTGAAGAAAAAATGCTAGAAATTGCAAAATAAATAATTTAAAAGGCTGAAAATAATGCTAAGTACTGATTTTCTCATATTAGTATTTGTTTTTGTACTGTTTTTACATTAGATTTGTGTATGTGTATTATATATTTTGTTTTCTTTAAAGCGCCCTTCAGACTAATAGATTTAGTATTAACACTTGTAAAAAACTCAAATCTTAAGTAAAAGTCCAACAGTGTGAAAACAAATTGTTATGATAAGTTAAAGAAATTTGACAGTATCATGGTATTCGTCATTTTTACGAAATTTTCTAAACAAACACATTTCTTCATTTTATCAAGGTTATTTTTTGCACAAACAAACATAGGAATAACAAAAACAGTTGTGTATTTGCTTACTGGCATAAAAAAAGAAAACGAAGAACGAAAAAATTTGCCTCATTGCAAATTATTTGTGTTACGTTTTATTTGGAATGTGATAGTGTAGAAACAAAATGTAATGAGAAAATTTTCTTTACACGCAATTTACATTGTGCCTTTTTCGCCTGGTTTTAAAGGATGGCTTTTTTAGTGTGAGAGAGAGAGATGGTGGGAAGCTAGCGGGTTAAGAAAAAAGTCACAAATTGAAATTTGAGGGGTTTTTTTATTTCTCTTTGTCATTTTCGTACTCTCAGCATTAAGCATGTGTATAATCGTAAAAAAGGCATGGATAAAAAGTCTGTATTGTAAATGTATGTGACTTTTCGTAGGGGATTTAAAAGAAAATTAAAAAAAAAACAGGCTTAAAAGGCATAGTGTGAAAAGTCACTTGGGGTCTTTTCACACTATGCCTTTTTAGTCTGGTTTTCTCTCACAATTTCGTTTAAAGTCCCTACGAAAAATGTACAACGTGTTGGGTTAGAACTTTACAAAAAGATGGAACGTCGCTATTTTGCACAATATTTCTATATCTGAAGTCGACATAGGTTTGTGTACAGTTCAGATAGCTGCATAATACATGATAAAAAGTTTTTTAAACGTCAAAATGTGGTGTCTTTTATTGTAACTGGCACGAGCACAATTTTTAAGGCGCACAATTTTTGTTCTTTATTTAATTTTTATTTGTATTTATTTATTTATTTATTACAATTCTATACACAAGACTTAAAGTGTCATATTACAGTATAGAATGCTTAGTTACAGACAATTTTTGAAAGTTAAAATAAATCATATTAATATAACATACATATGAAAGATAGTTTACAAAAAATTAATAGTTATAATAAACAAAAAAAATAGTTATAATAAGCAAAGAAATAAATTAATGAAAACATATATTTAAAAATTATAAAATCTAAAAAATATTATAAAATTATTTTGATAAATAGTAAAATAGTTCCATCTTAAATCTATGTGCGTTACTTTCTAATTGCAAGTTATAAGGGAGAGAATTCAAAAGACGGATTGCATTAATATAAAATTGCCAATCAGAGACCAAGCTTTGGTATTTTAACAAAATTAATCTCCTATCCCGATCAGATCTTGAGAAGCTTAACCTACTATAAAGATGAAGTGGTTACTGTGTATATACGATTTTGTGTAAAAATATGAGTACCCTAGTTTTCAATATGTCTTCAAATTGAATACCATATAATTTTAACGCAAAAGGTGTTGTAGACGCAAATCTTTCCAATCCATACACATATCGAATAATACTTTTGTATACTATGTTAAGTTTTCGGTTGCTGGCGGCATCACATCTGCCAAATAATTCACAACCATACATTAGAGTAGGTATTGAATATGTTTTAGCAAGAAGGGTTCTTATTCTGATGGTTGTGCAATATTGCGTGGGCCAAAGACTTCTAAGCATGTAATATGTACGGCCACAAGCTTAATTAATGTGATTGGACCAAGACAGATTTTTATTGAAAATGATGCCAAGATTTTTTGCTGAATCTACCTTTTCCAAACGAAAACTGTTAATAAAACGTTCGGGTATTATGTAATTTGTTGGTCGCTTTTGAATAAGCAGGTATTTGGATTTATTTGGATTGATACTAAGACCATTAGCATTAGCCCAACAATAGATACGCTGGAGTTCGGCATTCAATATTACGGTGCATTGTTCAATTTCCGATGAATCACACGCTATATAAATCTGAACATCATCAGCGTACAGTCTCACTTTACAGTGACGAAGCTGTTTCGGCAGATCGTTAATATACAACGAGAATAGCAAAGGTCCAAGGATTGAACCTTGAGTTACTCCTCTACTAACTTGTAGAGGATTGGACTTTAGGTTGCCATTTTGAACAAACTGCGACCTATTTGATAGGTATGTTGATATCAACTGTGTAGCTGTTGTGGAGAACATAAACATGTTTTTTAACTTATAACATAAAAGTTTGTGATCAATTGTATCGAAGGCTTTCGAATGATCTAGGAGTACTAAGAAATTTGTTTTCCGTTCATCAATTAATTTTCTTATGTCTTCTGCAACATCCACTAATGCAGTGATACAACTATGTTTACTGCGAAAACCAGACTGCTGCTCACTCAGCAAATTGTGATCATTTACAAAACGTGTTATTTGGTTGTGAACAACCCTTTCGAATATTTTGGACATAAAATGTAAAATCGCAATAGGTCTAAATTCTGTACTGGTTTTAGGAACAGGTATAATTTTAGCATTTTTCCAGTTCAAGGGATAACAGCTAGTAGTAATTATTGTGTTAATTATATGCGTTACAAAAGGCAGCAGTTTCGGCAGTAGAATTTTGAAAAATGTAGGGTGAATGTTATCTGCACCAACAGCATTTGAATTGATAGTCATACAGCTTGAAAGAACTTCATATTCGCTTACACAGTCAAGGGAAAAGTTGTAAGAGGAATCTCGACTGTTGTCATTGTAATAACAAAGGTCAGCTTCTACTATAGTTGTACTTAGAAATTTTTTGTTGAGCTCATCAGGATCAAAACAGCAAGTTTCATTGCTTTTAAATTTGCCTATACCAATTTCTTTTATAGTTTTCCATGTTTTCTTGGAACCTACAGCTGTGGAGAATTTCTCACGAGACTAATTCATCATGTGCTCTGCAATTCCCTTTCGCTTTGAAATTCGCACTGTCAATTTGAAGTTTGCTGTAGGTGTATTTGACGTTTTCTTTTATTTTGTACAAGAAAATTGAAAAACTAAAATTTCATAATGTGGACACTAATGCACATATATACATTTGATAGTTCGTACCACGAAAAAAAATCTGCTGGCGTTCCAGGACTACCTTGTATATTATTCTACCATGCGTGCCATAACCAAAACCAAAAAAGCTGTTCAAACCAACCTAACACCCCGTCTTCACGAGACATACGTTTGGAAATTTGTGTGTTAGCAATTGTCAAAATTCTGTCCTAACACAAGAAATTAATGTGTGGACCGAATGTGTTTGTGTCCTAACACATGTTTGGAAATCAATGTTAAAACACAAGCCCGAGGAAATATGTTAGAACACAAGCTGTCAAATTTAATATGTATGTGTGTTTTTTTTACAATTTGTTTGATTTTATTGAAAAAAGAATAAATAAACTTAATAAATAAATGTTTTAGCTGTTTTTTATTTTTTGCATATTATTTATGTTCATATTCATAAAATTTTTACAAACAGAAAAATAATAAAGTGAAATCTATAAAAAAAAATTACAAAATGCCGTGCAAATTTACTATATGAATATATAAAATTTGTGTCCAAGCATCAGTACGTTTACTCCACCCTTAACACAAGTTTGAACACATGAATTTCTTGTGACGTCATTCTGCCGACGTTATTTCTTATGTTAAGAAATATCAAATGTCTCGTGAAGACGTGGTGTAACATAGCGTCTTCACGAGCCATTAATTTGTCTTGACAAAAGTCAAAGTCGATATGAAAAAATAGCACTAACACTTTTCTGATGTTTTTATGTATGAAGTTTGACAAATGTTAGAACAAAATTATGTCTCGTGAAGACGGGGTGTTATGTACAACAATGTAATTGATTATAGTTGACTTGCCATAACGCAAGCCATAAACATAACCATAGAAACCAATTGAATTTTGGTTTTCTGCAATAACCATAAACTGAGAGAATGAATTTATCGTATATTTTACTGTTTTGTTTTTATTTTTTACATTGACGAATTTTTTAATTTATATTTTCTCTTGTACTTCTGTGTATACAGTATTCCACCGTTAATTACCTCGCCAAAAATGCCAATATTTTTGGGTAATTATGCGGGGAAAGCATTTAAACGAATACGCTTAATTACTTCATTAAGGCTTATTTTATTTTTTGACAACTAGTGAAGTATTTATAAAAAAATTTTCTAATGTAAAGCTGCGTGTACCTGTTAATTGTATCATACCTGGTACTGAATTCGCCTTGCTCCATATCTCCTTCTCAGGGCGAATTATGAATTTGCCTTGTCTCCTTCTAGAGAAAATATGTAAACTTTAATGATGCCACAAGCCGTTCTACTTCTATATAAAATGCATCCCTGATCTAATGAGTTTATAGAAAGTTTTAAAAAAGCAATAACACATAGTATCAGGGTTGCATTTTGTGCAGAAGTCGAAAAGCTTGTAGAACAGTCTAAAAACAGCTTAAATATCAATCCTACAAAGTTTTTAATAAAAAATTTAATTAGAAACGGAAATACAATATGTGAAAAGTTGATTTATTACATTCTGCATATTTTATCTTATCACATCAATAGTATTTAACTTTTATCTGGCACCCCTATTTTAACGGTAGCCAGAGAACATTTCTCAAATAACCGCACATCTCATTACAATAAGGTTAATTTACGGAAGTTATTGCTAAAAAATAATAAAGCAAGTTCCATGTTGTATTGATTAAATAAAAATAAATGTGTATATTAATTTGAATCAAGCAAATATTCATACAAACAATTTGCAACATTAAAATTAAATAAAAGTGTAAACAAAAAGAAAGTAAAATTTTCAAGGAAATAAAAAGAACTTGACAGACTAAAAGAAAAAAATAGCTAAAGTTTGTGTTTAGTTTTTCATTTTGAAGTAATAAAAAAACATTAAAGAAACCATAGAAAGCAGAACATTAAAGAAAAATGGAAACAGGTAAAGAAATTTCTTCTAATTTTTGATTTTTTCTAAACATCAGGCCATGGAGCCTCAACATCAGGTGATGTTTTCAGTAGTGCATTTTATGTGTATTAAAATATGTACATACCCAGGAAACATTTTGTACCGACATGTCCAAGGTAGATTATAAGATATATATCGGCGAACTGATACAACAAACTAACTTTTTTGGGAATTGTTAAGCCAAATTCATAACGTATACTCGCCTCAATTCGCTTTGGAAAATATCGAGTTTGTCCCCTTTCGCACTATCCTAGGTAGATCTACACCAGGTAGTTGCAAGAGAATTCGCCGCGGAGAATTTACTTTTCGGCTGTCAAAAAAGCTGATTCATTAAGACCAAGTTCATACGGCAATATGAACCACTTGATTCGCTCTCTGAATCGCGATTGTGAACCTTGGTGTTCAAACGATTGTACTTGTTTCATCTTGGATGCAAATCCTTCTATACTTTAAAATACGTTTCACTATTTCTTTTTTTAATTTTTTTTTAAATATACATATGTATATATATATGTAAATTTATGTTCTTTTTATTTGTTCAATGTTTTTATTTAGTTTTTTCACAAATTAATATTTTGATTTTTCTTTGTTTACATTTTTTCACAGCCAGTTCAGATAAACTAGCGATAATTTGTTATCAAAATTGGAGATGATAGTAAATTTTCGAGGTTCGCAGGTAGATTCAAAATGAACCAAGATGGTTCGCTCTCAAAATTTTGTATGGCGAAACATGTTGATTCAATCATGATTGGGGCGCGAACCTCGAATATTGCTGTTCGTATACCATTATAACACTGCTGACAGGTTAAATGTGTAAACCTTTTCGTAAACAGCTGGTCTCTTGCTGTCACCTAGTATGAATTCGCCTTGGTCCTATCAAACATGCAATTTACACCATGATTTTTAAGACATGTCTTTTTTTAAATTCTCTTTTAAAGTTGCTACCAAAAACTTTCTGCATTTATACAACTATTTTTCATTTCATGTCATTTTTGTACATTACTCTCAAAATTTGCTTTATTTACTCGTTCATAACCCTACGTCTATACCTGATATATTTTTACCATGACAAATGTCAAATTCCATATAGGAAAAACCGCTAACATAAAACAAATTATTTTTCAATATAAAGTTTGACTTTTGTCATGATAAAAATATATCAGGTATAGACGTAAGGTAACGACAAAAACCCTTACACAATCACATAAGAGAGGGAGAAAATGCAAATGGAACTAAAGAAATATATGAAAAAATCTCGAAAACCGAAATCTTGGTTTTTTCTACCCCGCTTTCTTCTCCACCCAGCTCACTATCCAACAAAATAAGACGTGATTTAAAGACAAGTGAAAAAATCACCGTATGAATTGCGTGAAAGTTTTCTTTGACAAAGTTTTTTAAATTTGCCTTTAAACTTTCTTTCACTTCTGCACATGCAAAATTTTCTTGGCAAAGCTTATGTGGTTTTGATGTTGTTTATACGACGAACGAAGAACAAATCAACTTTGCGAAAACATCAAAGTCTACTCATCCCTAATTCTTCTTTCCCTTCTTTCCTACATAGTCAAGACTTTGCAAAGTAAACTTTGCTAGTGCAAAAGGGCACTTTCTTTGCTGTGTTCATACGATGCATGTCTTATTGACAAGATTCTTACTTTTTCTTTGAACTTTCATTGGCGTTCACACAATGCATGTCTTGTTGACGACATGTTTTTTAAGTACATATAGTTGTGTGCATGCTTGAGTGCGATTTTGGCATTACGAATAAGAAAGTAAAACGCTCTGACAGTACATGAAACTGAGTACTCGTTTCTTTTCCCCTCGTCTCTCTCGCCTATAAGGTAGCAATCATGTCAATAAGACATGCATCGTATGAACGCAGACTTTGTCAAAAAATGTACTGAAAAGTATGTCAACAAAGGATATGAGCATTTAGCCAGATCAATAATACAAGCGGATAAAATGAGCAAGAAATAAACAGCGCATTGGGAATTGTGGTGTCGAACAATGCATGAGAAAAAATAAAACAAATATTAAAATGTGAGTGTTTGGTAAAATATAATAAAATTTTACATCATAGTTAGCGAACATATGGGCTGATGCACAGACATAATATATCGACCTTGGACATGTCTAACGTCAGAAGAAAATCTGAGACTTTACCAGACAATCAACCGAATTGTCAAAAATTCACTCTGACATTTGGCAGAGTAGTCGACTGTTTTCTGGTATGACGTTTCCGACCATTTTCTGAAATATCTGATTAATATCAGACCAGTCTGTACATTATCCGAAAGCAATTTAATATCCTTTACGACATTTAACAGAATAGTTTGCACTTATTAAGATCTAGGTCTTACGATTTCTAGCAGTCACTTCTGCACGTTGTCTGATTTTAGTTTTCGTAATAATTCTCATTAATCTCTTTGAGATTATATGCACAAATATTTGAGTTTTTAAACTTATAAAATATGGGTAAATGTTTTCTGATGATCTGCCATAAGCAGAATAACAATGCATGGAGAATTTTAAACGACATTTCTGATAAATTTCTAATTTTAGCTCCGACTTTTCTCCGACATTAATATGAGAGGATGTAAAAAGTATCAGATAAATCGGAAAAATTTCTGAAGTTTTGTCAGACATTTTTTCGATATTGTTCAGGCATCTAGAAAATTCCTTTAGAATTTCCCTAGATTCCTCTAGAATTTGTCAGAACTCGTACAGAATTCTCCTAGACATTTCGACACAATTTTTAGAATTTCCTCGGAAAAAGGGGTCCGATTTCTTGTCAACGACTCATATAATTTTCGGTACGTTTTCTGACCTACATCGGATACGAATTCGGCATCTTGTGTAGACTTTTTGATCGAAATCGAAAAAAATTGTTTGCTGGGTACATACATATGTATGTATGTTACGTACATATGAGAAAACATTTACATGAAGAGGGTAATCACCCCTCTTATTGGAATCATAAGAAAAAACAAAACACCTCTATATAATATTGTAATTATAACTAAACGGTTTATTAAAATCTAAATAAAGTTTTCTGATGGTGTTGTAAAATAAATTTAATATGGTGCGCAGAAGTCTCCATTTATTAATTGTAATTTCTTTTTGATCTACTTGTGTCACTGTTGCCAACTTTTTTTCCCAAAAATATCGCTATAAGCAAGTTAAAAATAGCTAAATATAAAATATTTACAAAAATTTAGCGACCAATCGTTAAAAACAATAATTTAAAATTTGTATTTGCAAAATTCCTCAAAAAATACGTAGAAAATGGTCAAAATAACCGAAAAATGCGATTTATCGAAAAGCTTTTTAAAATTCAACCGGGAAAAATGTGTGATAGAAAATTGAAAAATAAGAATAAAATAAGAAAAAAAAAATAAAATAAGAAAGTTGGCGGCAATCCATATTTTCCGAGTTATGGGCCTCTGAACTTTTCATATAAAACTGTGATTATGCATTACATTTATGAATTTAATAGGTCAATATTGGGTGTCATTTAAAAGCCGTTGCATGTTGTAATTATTTTTTATCAATTAAAACGCTACTAAACACCACTAAAAATTCAATTATACATATATGTAAATATATATTTTTTAATAAAATGCTCAAAGACTCTGCTCTAGGTATGTCGAATAGCGCCTTCGCTGAAGAATGATTGCCTCCATAGACGGCCTTCGCACGGTCTTAATGATGCTTGTTACTAAAGATTTTCTGCATAGCTTTTAAACAGTGCTGCCAATTTTTCATATTTAATGCTAGATCTAGCATTTTTCAAACCGATTTTACATACAAAATATGCTTTTAGCATTTTTTATCATATCAGATTACCAATTTACAAAATTTTTAATATTAGGGAAAAACTGTTTGAAAAGTTTTTCAGAGGTAAAGACAATAAGTGATTTAAATACATAAATATAACATATGTATATGTTTATGCTGAAGATGATCTGTCTCTTATTGTCGAATGCTAACATAGAATGTGTGTTAAGTCAAAATAATCTGGCGAAAGCAGATTCATAGGCAAAACAGTCAATTATATTTTCTTTCAGCTATTTCAGCTATGAAAATATCTTTGGTTATAATAAAATTAACTTACTGCTTGACACACGATGTCCACAAGTCGAGTTCGTTCTCATATTTATATTGAGAACAATAATAAAAAATTAAATTTGTTTTCAATATAAATATGAGAACGAACTCGACTTGTCGACATAGTGAGCCAGATAGGTAATGTTTTCTTTTGACTAAAGTGTTGCTAGTTTTTTGTCGGTTTTAATATGCATAGTCATTTTTGCAATAACATAATTAAAATTTTGTTTTGCCTCAGTTTTATCACACATATTTTTGGCATATTTTTAGCATAATCTAGCATTTTTTTCATAAAGGTCTAGCATTTTTTCCTCATCAGATTTTGGCAACACTGCTTTTAAATGACACCAATATTGACCTATTCAATTCATAAATGTAATGCATAATCACAGTTTTATATGAAAACTTCAGAGGCTCATATTTAATTTTTTCTTCTTATTCTTCAATTTTCACATAGGCTAATTTTTATTTTGTATGGAGCAACTTCACTCAAGTACATTTAAGCCAATGATATATCCCTCCCAAAACGAACAAAATACATATCTAGAATTTTTATTGCGGCTAAAAAAGTTTATGTTTAATTTGAAGTTTCCCCTCAAAAGCTTAGGCTGTACAGAGAAATCGCTATAATGTGAACGGTGATGTACTCTTAAAATCCCTAAATAAGTGAATATAATTTAATCATTTATTAATATGATTATTTCGAACGTATTTGCTTTGTGAATCCAAATTAGTTATTAGGCTGAGGTTCGTAACGTTATATTCAGAAAGAATTGGGCATGCTTAATATTCCAAGGAATAAGGGAATAATTAACATCAACTTAATGAAATGAAAAGCTCAAGCCAGTAGCTAATTGTTTATTAATATGATTATTTCGAACATATTTGCTGTGGCGCTACTCTGTTCTGCTGTGTACGTTGGAAAATTAAGTTGATGTTAATTTTTCCCTTGTTCCTTGGAATATTAATCATGCCCAATTATTTCTGAATATAACGTTACGAACCTTGGCCTAATAATCAATTTGCATTCATAATTTAATCACCCTTACTTATTTATAGGATTCGCTATTATTTAAAATAACAATTTCATTGTAATAATCAATTGAAGTACAAATTTGTCAATTGAGTTTCATTTACATGTCAGTAGCAAAATTATAAACCGGCTGAACTTACATACATGCGTATGTATGTATTCACATATAGAGGTACATAAGTACATCTACATACTACGAGTACACTGCTTTGATAAGTTCGAAATTGTAGGGCTTAAATGATCATATTTTAAGCTTTCAGAACTGATTTAAAATAATATTGAGATAATCAACTAACATAAATAAAAATTGTAAAGTAAACAATTATAAATAATTAAAAAAATCATAAAAATACCAAGGCAGATTGAACAGGTACCACTACGAGATCAGCTGTTTTAGTAAATTTGAGAATGTGTGCGTCACACTGACAATATATTTTGACACATCTCTGGTATGTATCTATGAACAACGGGCATGTGTTAGTAAATTTAAGGGAGCTTATGAATGTGTGCAACACACATGCCATGATCCAATAATTAGGTATATGCATCTCTACAACAAAAATGCCATAATCGTGAAGATGTCAAAAAAACTCCATATATAAAAAATTTTGTTTAGGTTTTTTATATATGAAGTCTGACATCTTTACGATGGTAAACAATAAACAGCTGTCGAGTTGCATTGACCTGATTATTGGGCCATGACACAGACAATAGATTTGACGTATTTCTGGGGGTTACCCTGTATTGCGATGCGAAAGAAAACCTGATCGCATTTGTATTTTAATTACATTGCAATGCGAAAGCATTTCTTTCGTTTCGAATGACAGAGTAACCTCCTGGTGTGTTTCTACCAACAAAATACATGTGTTTTTTGGTGTTGTATATGTTGTCGTCGTGGTGGTACCTACATATATTATTGTCTCATGAAAAATACTGAAAAAAATATCTATAAGGGAAAATTGTTAGATTTCCCGCTAATAGCTAAATCATAGTTTTTCCCACAAAAAGCTTTCGTAAATCGCTAGATTTGACGAGAAAATAGATGAATTGGCAACAGTGATTTGTGTGTATAATTTGTTGTGTTGTGGGCCGAACAAGGGTTAGAAAAAACCCGGGTTTTTTAAATAATACCCAGCCCGGTGGGTTTTTTCTTGGGGTTTTTAGGGTTTTATTGTGCTTTATTGGGCTTTATTCAAATTGATTGGGTTTTATTAGTTTTTTTAATGATCTAATAACAATATTGGTTCGATTCTACTATCAAAGGGTAGTAAAACCCTATACTCAGTATGGCGAATTTGGTGACCAATTTTTTTAATGGGACTCCAAAATTTTGGAAAATTAAAAAAAGGTGTCGTTAGTTTTTGGCCAACAGCTAATTCAAACTTGGTGATACCGGTTAACTATATATGGCAATAATGTAGCTCAGAGTTCGTTAAACAGATTTTATTAACATTTTCTGCCAAAAAAACTATTTTTTCGTGCACTTTTTTTTTTTATTAAGGAAAACAATTTTTTTCACATATTTTATCATTTTACGCCAAAAAAAGTTTTTCATGAACTTTTTTTGAAAAAATTAAGGAAACATTTTTTCCACTTTTTCAGAATAACTTACAGGGACTCGTAATTTTTTACTAACAATGTTTGCCTAAGTTGTAGTTACGGCAGAGATGAACAACTTTTGTGAACATATGGTTACAATGTTTTTTTCCAACAAAAATACCAATTTTTTTAATTAAAAAAATTATTTAGCCGTTGTTCGAACGGGGTTTCAATATAAATAAGAAAACGTTCGAAAAACGACAAAAAATTTTTTTACTTAAAAAAATAGATATTTTTGTTGGAAAAAACATTTTTTTCGCAGTTTGAAAAACAAATCGACCAAGTATTATACCATTTTGGAATTTGTGCTAAACGCGCCAACTTTTGATGTCACTTGCCAAAAGTACCTAGTACATTTTTTTTCAACACGGCCGGTTAAAGTTGGGAGTAGTAATAATCTTAAGTACGTAGTTTGGCAAAATGTAAGATTTTATTTGAAAATCAGGCCACTGCATTATAAATTTTTAACTGTCATTTGCAGAAGGATATCACAATGATATAGGACAAACAAAAATAAGAAAAGTGAAGATTTGTAGTCACAGCAATAGAAAGATCATTACAGGGTGATTTTTTTTTAAACTGGCATTACCTTTTAAAATAAGTGACATAGATTTTTTCTAACTTTTTTTGGAGCAGTCAATACTTGCCCTATCATCCGCTTTCGGCTTGACGTTGATTAATGGGACACCCTGTATATATAAAAAATGTAACAGCAACAATAAATGTAAATATATATAAAAAATAAAAGAAATGTAACAGCACTGTAATATAATACACCGAATGACAAAAGTAATTGAAAACCAAAAAAATAAAGTAGGAAGAACTGAACATGGTGATCCAGACCAGATTGAGCAACCAAAACAGGATCCAAAACAAAGGAAAAATCTACTTCAGTAAAAAATATCACAAACTGAAGATAAAAACATAGTCTTAAAAAAAATAATATAAAAAAAACTCTCAACAAAAAGATGCATATCAAATTACAAATAATTTTCTTAAAAAGTACAATAACTGAGTTTTTTGTACAATAATTTATAATCATTATCTCGTTTATTATACACAAACAAGGCAGTTAAAATAGTAATCGTATGACATAGGCTAAAAACGCGATTTGACGATACAAGTATGGACAAATTTATAGAATAATTATTAAGTATTTTTGCAATTTAAATTGATTCTGTGTTTAGATACAGATGGGACCGATTTTGATTTCGTTATTGTTTGAAAGGTTGTTTTATTATTTAAAACTTTAAACTATTTTGTATCAAATCAAATGCATTTTCACTATGTAAAATTGAAGAGCTTATTCAAACTAAACTAAACGTAAATAAAAATCTAAAAATTTTTGTATTATAACTACATACATATGTATATAATAGGGTATTCACTCGAATAATATTTTTATTTTTTTGAATAATTTTTTGCAGATTTCTTAAAAAAAACTGGAAAATTTTTTGAAATCATATGAAATTTCCGGTTCTATTTGAACTTTATTTCATACTAATATACCGCAAGATCAAAGAATTAAGTAAATTATGCAATAACAACAATAATAGGGAGAAAGGAAGAAACTTATTTGAAATAAATTTTTCTTATTAAAATATCGAATGTAATCTAACACCGGATTTCAATGAAAAATTGAAAGCATTCACAAAATCAAAGAGCAAAACAATTACTTTTGTCATATAAAATATTACTTTATGCATCTAGAAAAAACAAAGAATTGATCCGGTAAATTGGAAATGTTTTTCAATTCACTTTTCTCTAATTCTCCAGTGTTTACGATTAGTGAAAGACCATTCTTAATAATGTGAGAAATGTTCAATCGAAAAATATCTACGAAATAAAGAAGAATAATATTTTTGTAGGACTAATGTATTGATTTTGTTCGATTGTTTACTGAATTGTGCTGTTCTGTTTTCCATGCGAAATTAAAATGTTCGGAATTGTAAAAGCTTTGTGGTTAAAAGGTTATATTTTTACACTCACAAGAAAAATCAATCCATCCGTACTTAAATCAATCCCAAGCAGTGTCAAAAGTACGGTAATGTTATAACTACAATGCTATGACAATTCCGATTATTACAATTAAGTTATGAATTTTTATTAGTCGAACTGTATGGAGTTAATTCAAAGAATTTGTAATTATTTTGGCTTAAGTTCGTTTTCAATTTAATTTTTCAATTAAATTGTATTTTTATTTAGAGTAATTAAAAAACTTCAATTTCGATAAATTGATTAATCGAACAATTAAAAAGTCGAATAAAATGATTGCCCTACTATATAAATATATAAATATTTTATGAAAAAGATAAATATAATTTCAAACATTAGATGTTATGTTAAATTAAATTTATTTGCTGGTGCTTAAGCATTGTCTATATGCATTTCATTGGTGCTTTACCAAATCGTCAGTAGTAGTTAAAACCCCTTTTTCTTATGCACAAACTTCCAAAAACCATTTGAGAATTTACAAATATGTAAATGATTTTCAAAAATAAGCATAGTAGGCTTTGAAAATTATACAAAACCCAAAAATAATTTATATTCGGTAAGAATCTATTTTATTTTTCTATGTACAAAAAATTTTTAAAAATGAACATGTGCATATATACACATATGTAAAAATATTATGCCGGTACATATGGTGACTAATGGCAAAACATCATAAGTCGAATTAACACAATTTCAACATTTGTAGCTACTCTAAAAAACTTACACAATCGCTTCAATTTATAAAATAAACGGAGTCTGAAAACTGAACAAAAACGATCGGAGTTTCAAGTACGGAACTAAAACCATTCCGAATGTATGACATGTCCGTTTAGACCAATTATACAATTTCTTTACACCTTTTTCTATATTGTAAATTATACTTACGATGTTTTGTCAGAAGTCCAGAGGTAAGTTGATTGTATGAACAAACATATCGTTACCTTAATATAGAAACTCCCACCCATATTTCTTAAATCGAATTTTTTACCCATTTCGATATATTAGAGGTTCATATATCGAAATGCGTACAAAACTTAATTTAAAAAATGAGTTAGGGTGTTTCTATATTAAGGTAACGATATGTATGCATTTAAATTATATGTATAAGTTTATAATTGCAGGCCATGCGACCTGTTGTAGAAATATTAACAAAAATTAATCTGAATCTCCTCATATGCACATAAACAACCTGTGGCTAATATTATTATAGTGTCTTCTTTTTCTTTTCACATACACTGGCCGCGTACAGACGTGTATACAACCTTAGCACGTCGGCCTTAAAAATTATGGCGAGAAAGTTATTACAAAAAATTTTCTTAATTTGCTGTCCCTTTCAATTGAAATATTAACAATATGATCCTCCTTATTCCGTAACTATCTGTCGACGTCACGTCAAGACAATACCAAAAAATTGGCACTTGTCTACTCGCTGTCGAAAAAAATACTACTATTAACAGCCTCTTCCCATTTTCTGTGCCTTAGAGAATAGTAAGTGGCTGTCAGTAATAGTAAATTGTTGTCGATGACGAGTAGAAATGTGTCAATTTTTTGGTATTGTCTTGACGTGACGTCAACAAATAGGTACGGAATAAGGGGGATAAGGGGGGGTATTGTCAATTTTAATTGAAAGGGACAACAAATTAAGAACATTTTTTGTAATAACTTTCTCGCCATAACTTTTAAGGCCGACGTGCTAAGGTTGTATACACGTCTGTAAGCGTAATGTCATAATTTATTTTAGAGAGGAAAACGCCATTAAAGTGAAAAATTTGATTTTAATCTAAAGCTGTATTCTTCCTGACAAATATTTTTTACTGAGAGTTTTTTGCAACACGATTTACCCATTTCGAACAATTTGTCTGTAAAATCAAAGCTACCATATGTTACATATGTGGTCACAACCCTTAACCGCCTAAGTCGAGTTAGGATAAAATTTTATTTTTGGTGTGATGGACCCCATTCGTGTCTTAATGAAATCGCTAATAATTTTTTAAGTATGTAACTTTTTGAAGACGACAATTATCTACAAATAAGTTAAAGAAAAACAAACCGACGATTGACTGGTAGCGAGTTTTTGATACTTTAAACAGCTCTCCCGAAAAATTTTGAAAACGACCTAAGCGGTTAAGGGTTGTGTTGTGACCACAGATATATGTAAATAAATTATAAATATCTCTGACAAATTTTTTTTAGCAATTGGATAAAACAAAAGTTTTTATTAGCTTAAGGCCTCGTTGCTCTAGCTTAACTACATATACATATGTATGTATAACATATGTATATGCTTATATTTAAGTTATACATTTATGTATTATCTAAATCTGGAAATAAATAAGTAAATAAATAAAACTTTTTATGTTAACAACAATTAAACTAAATGATATGATATTACTTGCATGGCATATTTATAGAAATAAATCAAGAAATGAACGAATTGCTATAAAAATATTCTTTGATATGGCAACTAAGTTCAACTTTGTCCGGAAAAAATTAAAACGAAACTAATTCAATCTGAAAACAAAATTATTTGTCTTCTGTTCTCTCTCTCAAGAAGAGAGGCGTCAAACTACATAATATGTAGTTTGTATTATAATGACGCTGTTGCGTAAAAAGGGCCAATCTCACACCATTTTATACAGCAGATTGGCCCTTTTTACGCAACACCGTCGATATGTAGTTTATATTATAAAAATTTTTGTCCGGACAAACATTTTCTTCGGAACAAATGGGGAATCCAGCTTAAGTTTCCAATTGGTTTACTATGTTCATACATACTTATATACATTTGGATTGTAAATATTTGTCAATTAATACCTTTAATAAGTTGACAATAGTTTTCAAGCCCCTTATATTTTAACAATGTGAAAATGTACTCTTGATTTAGTTTTTATAATATTGTTATTTACTTATTTAAATTTGATTTGTTATAATGTGCTGCTAGTTTTTACACATCTGTATTCAAAATATTTTTAATTTTCTTTATAAAGTTAAAAAAATAAAAAAAAAAATTCAGTAGGAATTGATAATGAATTTAGGTTAATAGACTCTCGTTTAGTCGGTATTCAATTGTCGACGCTTTAAGACCGTTTCTAATATAGAAAAATTTAATAAATATAAACTTTATGTACTAATACGTTTTTAAGTTATTCTAATTAAAAAATATTGCATATGAAATAACATTGTAGTATACTGCAAAGATATTAAAAAAATTAATATGGTTAAAAGTTCACAAAATGTTTAAAAAAATTTTTACAAATGTACAATAAAAGCTAACTAAAACTAAAATCAATTGTTCTAGCGGTCGATGAAATACTGAAAGTTTATAAAAAAGTTCAAGGTACATATCTAAAATAAAAATATATAAAAAGGTGATATAAATGAGGTGTTAAAAGAAAGCTACTGTTATAAAATTACAAAAATAATTATACACAAGCATAGTCCTCTTGAAGTCCTTTTTACAAATATTGATCTTAAACAGAGAGCAAAAAATATTTAAATTATTATTATAAATAAAATACATATTTTAAAATATGAAATTAATTAGTAACAAGAGGTTAAAAAAATTAAAAAACTCGAATTATCATATTAACATACATACATATGTACATATTTATGACTTTTTATGGGAAGACAGACATCTTTTTTCCAGCAAACCGACTTTTAAAACATTATTATCCTTGATGGAATTAACAAAAACTCTGTAATAAAATTCTATGGCATGAATAAAATAGACTTTTTTGGTACAATGATATTTGATTCAAACTGAAAACACTGCGTCTATTTTTTATTAAACACTTTATCGATGAAAATTACAAGAAATAAATATTACAGAAAAAGGAAGGCTGGCGAATAACGCCCTTAGTGAAGACTCAAAAAAGTTTCATGCATATTTTTTAAATAACGGCGATTAAGATGATCAGAATAAAATAATGACTGCCAGACACTCCACCAAATTGAAGACTGCAAATAACGAAAGCAAAATTGGTGTTGTAGAAGTTATTTAAATATATTTTAAACTTTTCGCTAAAAAAATGGGAAGTTATCATCACGATTTTCGAAAATCGTGTTTTTATTAGTGGTTTACGCTGTAAGTCGATTCGAAAAGAAAACTTCGAATTTATATGTTTTTTACATTACAATTGAAAGAATTCTCATTGGACTAGAAATACAGATTAAACGGCCCAGATCTCGTTGTTTTGAGCCCGTACGAAGTTATTCTGACTATTTTTTACGGTGATATCCGCATAGATGTATGTGTGTGTATGAGTGCTGCCAGGTGCTGGAGAAAAAAATAAGCTAAATCGGATTTTAAAAAATTCTAGAGAAGAAGCTCAAAAGTTGGAAGTAGTTGCGCAAATGCTTCTGTTTTTAATCTGCTCTGCATTACATTATAGGAAATTCGCACCTTTTTGTGGCCAAAATTAATTTATTGCAAAATGGCTAGACCGATTTAAATTATTTTTGCATTCGGCCCTTAGAAGGCTTCCTCTTAAGGTCCCTAAAACTTTCATCATGCACTCTCACGAATATAACACTTCTGATCACTAACACTCACGTTCTTTTGTGGAAATTTTTATACATTCCCTTGGTAATCCTTAAAATTTCCTTACCAACACAGCGAAGAAAATTTTGTTTCATACTAATTTGTATAAAATATTTTATTTTCAAGGTTCTCGCTTTAAATATAATGAATAATTTTGGGTTTCGCATTTTGTAGCTACTTAAAAATATTCGCTTCTTGAAGAGATTAGAAAGTATTTACAGCTGAAATAAATTACGTTCAGCTGGTGATTGGCCTTAACAGTTTTTAAGTTTCATAGCTCTCAGTTGCGACAATTTAAGGCCACTTCAATTTCTCTGATTTAATCGATTTAATAGACGAACTGATCAAGATATTAATGCTGACGTTCGACATTATTTACCATTCATTAATAGATTAAAGTAACATACAATCTGTGTCCTTTGATCTACTACAAAAACGACTTATGCTACGTACACACTATGCCATTTTATGACATCGCAAGCGAACATGGTAGTGTGTACTAGCGGCAACGTTTGCCACTTCCGATGTTTTTCGGTGAGTGGCGAACTGTTTGCGCGTGTAAAGGGCCTATTCACATATTACGTAACGCTTTCGTAACGCTTTCTAAAAAACTTTTAGTGTAAAGTATTTAATCCGTAACAAATCTTCAACCTCACCCCACCCCCACCCCCTAGAGCGTTCCGTAATATGTGAATGGCCCCTAATGTGTACGGTTGTCACAATAATGCGATAATCGACCATGTCACAGAGTTCAATTCCGTTCGGAAACGGAATTGAACATACCCCATTTATGTAGCAGCTGGTGTCTAAAAATAAAACTAAAATACGCAAATTTGTCAGGTGTGTCCAGACTGTTGGCGGCGCTGGTAGGCTGGGTATGCCCCATCTAGTGCTTGACATCTTGGGGTGGATTGAATTCCGTTACCGAACGGAATTGAACCCTGTGACATGGCTGAATATTGCAGCCACAAAAACAAAATGACAACATGTTGTCATTTTGTCGCATTGAGTTGGTAATTTGAAAATGACGCCACAAAATGACAACAAAAGAAATGTCCAATATGTACGAAGCATTAAGCGTTTACGCCAATGCCTTACATAATCAGACCCATTAAAAATTATTAGTATGAAATGTTGCAAAGTAAGAAAGTAACAGGTGTAAAAACTAAATATAACCTTTTTGAAGATAAATAACAAATTTAAATAGGCTAAAAAGGCCATGAAGCTAAAACGTAAATTTTGACGTTAAAAGACGAAAAGAGGTTCTAAATCTAGCATCGAAACGGCTAAACTGGCAGCGCTGGTGTTGAAGTTCATAATACTTTTATCCAAAATGAATATTCTAATTATCAAGGGAGAATTTAAGGTTAATTAATTCCACAAGGCAGAACATCAAAGTGTTGCTCTCAGAAGCCACAACATTCCCTCATCAGTCTTCATGTGTATTTCATGTCTTTATCCACTGTGGTTCGGTTGTTTGTTATTTATTCAGTTCATAACCGGAAATTCAATACGAGAATTACAGGTATACTTTTATATTATTCTAACGCAAACTTAACTCTACCATAGTCGACAAATTTAAATTTATCATTACTATTTATATTATTTTTTAAAATAAAAAATTTTTATAAAAATTTTTATTTTGGCGCGATTCTACCTACGATATTTCTGAAACTACTGAGCAAATGAAAAAATAATATTGTTTTCGAATTTCCCATTTTTTTATTTAACTGAAACGATTCTCTGTTAAGTAAATATTTGCCGTGCAACTGCTTTCTTTTTGACATATCAGTATATCTCGAAAAATATAACCCATTTGTAGAAACCGACTGCAGATTCAAATATAGCGCCTCAAATAGCATACAAAACAACTTTCCGTTCCTCCACTCCAAAACTTGACCTGAATTTGTAAATTTATGTAATAGTAGACCATAATTCTTTGATTAATGGGCAATGATTAATACCCTAGTGCATACATTTGAGAGGCTTAGTGCAATAACTCGATAACCCACAAAAACAAAAAAAAATGGAATAAATCGACTTTTCAGTTTAAACAAAATTTAAAATTGTGTGGTTTTTGGAATTTTCTACTTTAAATATGTAGCATAATAATTAGTTGCAAAACACTAGAATTTATCCAAAAATTTCTCTAGGATGCAAAGCTATGGTACCTAGCAAGGAAATGAACATATAAAACCAATTTTTGATCATGTGGCTTACCGAGTTATTTAACTAAGGCCTTCATTTTTGAACAATTATTCGATTATGCGGCTTAAATTAATCGAATAATGTTTTACTTCAAACCAGGTTAGTAATTAAATACTTGTTATTTTAAAAATCATATTTGACTAAGAATTAAAGTTGATCTTTATTCTAAAAACAAGCAATTATGTAAGTGTTTCTATTTCATAAGTACAATATTACCCGAGGTTTTTTTAATTGTTTTAATGAATTTCTATAAAAAATTAATTAATTAATCAGTTCTTATGCAAAAAATGAGAATAGTAACAGTATACATTTGCTCAAATGAGGTAAATTAAACTTGTACTTAAAAAAGAAAAGAAAAATAGAAGCCATTGACTTGGGTTTAAACGTGCACAAGTATAAAAGCATTTAATATTTTATGTAGCCCAAATTTAGCGCTCATAGATCTAGTCATACATAAATAAATATTAACGTACGGTGAAACTCTACTATAACGAACGAAACAAAATAAATACATATAAATAGAAAGTTAGTAGTTTGTAACGAACACGATTAACACCAATTTCTTGCCACCTTTAGAAATATTTCATAGAAATACTAAATACGTTTAGAATAAACAATCAGGAATGTATGTATTTGTTTTATCAGAATACAATTTCAATTAGAATAAATGAGAATTCATCAGATATTTTTAGATTTAATGAATGACAACCATTGGCGTTGCTAGGCCGTTCTGGGGATGGGCTAAGTCACCCTCAGTATAGCTCTAGCCCCCTAGAAATTCAAAATATTAGAGTAATTTGATGATATAAGCGAACTGCAGGGATTAATGTAGGCTTTAGCCCTCCTCCACCCAAAAAAAAATTTCTAGCTACGCCAATGACAGCAACCGAAACTCAATTGAGTTGCCAATTGCTAAAAACGATATTACGGATGATATGTCAATTGAGATCTGTTAATTTCAGTTGCAACTACAAATTCGTAACTTAATTTCTAAAAGCTCTAAAGGCACATAGCTGAGAATGTACACAGTTCAAATAAATAAAAATAACAAAACGCACTTTCACACCCTAGTATGTATTCATACTGAGGGTGGCTCAGAAGAATTGATTCAATTCCGATATTCAATTACTTGACTGCATGCTGTCGTGATGGCAGTGAGGTCTGGGCGGATATGTATTCTGATGATGAGATCATGATTGATCTCGAAACATCATGATGTAAATTCAATCTTCCGTGCAGTCGAAAATTTTCCTTTGTCTTTTAATTGTTGTTACATGCTTTACAATTTCTTTCTAAATAAAAAATAGTTTAATTGAAAAGTTAAATTGAAAGCGATCTTAAGCCAAAATAATTTCTTTCTTTGTATTTTTTAAAATAAAATACTACTTTCTATGCGATCAGAGATAATTTTTTTTAAAGCAGTGGATAAGAAAAACCAGCAATGTTTGATTTATTAGACAGGCGATTATTGTTTTATATTTTTGTAAATTAGTTGATGCAAGTGAGAAAATAAGAAATATTTCGACGCGTCCCAGCAAAATGGGTTACAAAGTAATAAGTGGTACTTATTTATCATATTACTATGATTCAAATTAAATCTACTACGTAGTTTTTAATAAACTTAGTACGTATTTTTCTCATTATCTGAAAGTAGTTACAATATGTTGATATGTATTAATAAAATAAGTAGACAGCCACTTTTTAAGACAATATGTGTTTGTATATGAAAACAAATTTTTGTCGCTTAAACTTATAAGTCAACAATAATAGCTCAGTGGGTAAAGTACTTCCTCAAATCTGAACGAGCACAGGTTCGTATCCCAGCTGGGTCAAAAAATAAAAAAAAATTAAAAATATAAATAAAATAATAAAATAAGGTGTATAAATTTTTTTTTAATTTTAATGTGTTTATTTGACTGCTTATTTTTTAGCTTCAAGTAAGCCAAGTAGTAACTAGTTAATTGTTTTGAAAATGTAAATACATTTGTAATGGGTACCCCTTATTTTTTGGACTTCTCAAACAGAAATAAGTAGTTATCGAGTCAAATTGTAAGTTGTTACGACTTAAATCCTCATATACTTTTTTTGCCTACCACTCCTTGGAGTGGTTTATAACCGTGTTTTACTGTATTTATTTTGTTCCCGCATTCTTTCTTTAGGAATAAATATCCATTGATTTGCATTGATCCAATTGAACATTGTACCTACTAAATGAAGTATTTTTTAACACAAGAAATATTTAAAAATAAAAAAAACAATTCTTTAATCAAAAACTTAATTGTAAACAGACCTCTTTTGACGCATTTTTACAAAATAATTTATTCAAGTTAATATTTTCTTTTACAGAATTTTAATAGTTTTATATTTTTTTAGTACAATATGCCTTTAATTTTTTAATTAACCCATGAGTTATTTGCGTGTAATGCCAACTTCGTATGATTTTAATATTATTGTTTCATATAATTGAAATTAAGATTTGTTATCAATAAATATAAAAATATTTGTATGCATAAATTAATTAGTATACATTGTACATACATATTTTGAATTTTTTTATTTTATAGATCATCCCATCAGGTGACCGTGCTTATCTCTTACTATAAAGCTTAATAGAAAAAAGAAACGTAAACAGCTGCATTGATTTCACTTGGACATGAATTGATTTCACTTAGGCAGAACTGTTTACCAAATATAGAACAGCACGACTCAAAACAATGTACACCCTATCTGCACCATATCTCTCACGTTAATGACAAATAGACTCTCGTTAAACAACATTGATTTGCCTTTGAAATAAAAAAACCAAGTTTAATTACAAATCTCCAACTAAACTTAACAAATACATCAATACATGCTATTAGAAGCTGTTTTACACTATCTCACAAGCTGTAGACTGTAGAAAATGCATCCCTGATCAAATGAGTTTATGGAAATTTTTAAAAAAAGCAATAACAACAGAACAGTCTAAAAACAACTTAACAGCTTTTCTAGTTTCCATCAGTTTTATTGTAATTTTATTGGCTTTTTTAAAGACTCGTTATCAAACGCCTATAAACTCAGGCTACTTTTAAGATACATATTTACATTTGAACATTTATTTTAATAATAAATTATTTCTCCTGTTTTTTTTTTTATATTTTATTTCAGAGAAATCTTTAGATTTGGAAAAAAATAGTTCCAAGAACTCTTCAACGAAAAGCATAAAAAGGGTCCAGTTTTCAAGTGATAGCATTAAAGAATCACAGGCCATTTGTGATAGTTTAAGAAATTGTTCAGATTTTGAGCAAGATTTGGCAGCGACAAACAACAATATTAACAATAACATCAATATGAGTAATTCAAGCAGCGATAGGCCAAGTTTTTTAGTAAGTATAATAAATTCCAAATCATTCCAATCTTTAATTTTAACGCAAAGGTTACATTTTTCTCCTCTTATACACAGAAAAAATTATTTCTCAAAAAATTTTAATAGAAGCACACAGAAAGAATTATTCTGAAAAATTTTCAATTAATGCACTTAATCAATCAAAAATTTAAAATAGTTTCAATTAATTTCATCATTGGATCAATTACTCATGTGATCAAAAATAAAAATTTATAAAATTTTCCACAAACTTTGAGCAATTGGAAATTTTATTTTAGTAATTAAATATACAATATTCATCGTAGGTTGAACTTTAACAACGAAATTAATTGAATATGCAGTTCTCGTAAATCGTATTTTACTTTTTTTCTGTGCAGTTTGAGTATACAATTTTTTTCGTAGATTGAGAAATTAAAATAGATTTTTAGTTATTGTTATTTTTAACCGACTTCAAAAAAAGGAGCAAGGTCATCTATCAATTCGTCATGTACTTTTTTATGGATGTTCTCCGAAAACACCACCATTTATAAACCGATTTCGGATATTTTTTTCTTTATTTAAAATAATTTTTTTTAATTCTTTAATATATATGTATATGTACTACAATATCTATCCAACGGCCGAAGTAATCGCCCGTGTTCTGGATGTTAAGAAATGTTATTAAGTTTCTTATAAATATTTCTTAATAAATATTTTAAAAAGACTAAAAGACCGCCACAGAAAATATAATGCAACTAAAACTAATTAAAAATACAAAAGAATATGTGCATATATAGAAAAAATAAAAAACAACGATAAAATAAGCTAATTCAATTTATTGACCTCAATTCCCCTTTGTTCTCATGCCTTACTTGTCATGTTGATATTTTCTTTGCAAAAACCAATTGAAAAATACACATGCATGCACGTGCGGCCTATATTCAAAATTCTCTATAATAAAAATCACAACTTTAGAGGAGATCATAAAAACTGTTCATTGATAGGTTATTTTCAAATATTATTTCCATAATATATTTTAAAATCCAGGACTCAATATTGTGTGTAAATTATTTTTAAAATTTTGCATTATTGGCGATTTTATGAAAAGAAAGAGGGTTTTGTTATTCGAAAATACTCAATACGTTGTAAGATAGGGGATTTTGTATAGTAAAAAATAACTTGGGGAAAAATTTAGTTAAGTAAATGTTTAACAAATAATATGATTAAGTTTTACTGCAATATCTAAATTAAAGAACAAAACCTTTACTAAATTTTGTTATTCTTTGCAATATTAGTGATTTCTTCAATATATTTAGCAATTTTTCGTGAATATGCGGCCTTGGCGGTTTCTAATCAATGGTAGGGCTTGTTTCCGATTTTGCAACTTCGCGCGAATTTTTGCAATGGTCGGTATAGGAGCGACCTTTTGCAAGTTTTTAAGTTCTTTACAGTTTACACGATTTTTAAACCAGACTTTGTTATCATGCTGCTGTTAGCAAGTTTTTGCGAATTTTTGACATTTAGCGATTTTTTACGAATTTTATTTATTTCATTTATTTATTATCGTATTTTATTTGACCTTTAATTGTTATTTTATGATATTCAAATTAAGCTCGAGGTCCTTTTATATAAAATTTATGTTATATTTCGATATTTCGCTAACAATTTGTTAGCATCTTCAGGGAATAGGCAATGAAAATTATTATATTATTTTAAAATAATATAATAATTTTCATTGCCTATTTCCTGAAGATGCTAACAAATTGTTAGCGAAATATTGAAATATAAAATCAATTTTATATAAAAGAACCTCGAGCTTAATTTGAATATCATAAAATATTCTATTTATTTATTTAATTCATTTATAATACATTTAGCCAATTGGCCAATAACAAAGTTGTATTACGTCAATAATAAAGCGAAATATATGTATATATTATTAAACATATATGTATATAAGCATAAAGAGACAAAATCTAAACTAAACTAACATATCATATCATAACTCACCAGCATCCCCAGTATCCTACACATACCACAATAGGATATAAAAGATAAAAACAGAAATCGAATAGGTCGACAAGCCCAAAAAATATAATTAGTAACCACCATTGTTAAAGTGATCTAATAGTTTACTTTTAAATGTAGTCAGCGACAGGGAAAAACACCTCAGATTCCTGGGTACGAAATTCCATAGGCGCGCTGGCCGTACGACAAACGAACATTCAATAGGGTGTATTGAAAATACGTGGAATGCAGGCTTGCGGGTTTTTGGCTGATCTAATAAACGAGATCAACCATCGCAGGCATTTTTAACTTAATTATAGTAAAAAGATAAATGAGTAGACGAAACTTAAGATAATCGTCAAACATAGATTGAGGAAGTCTTTCAGGTGATTTGATACATACGCTCTTAATATGACCCCATACACATATCTAACTACCCTGTGAACAACATCCATCCAGACATTGCATCCAGAGTAAATTTGAATACCATAAATGACTTGGGACATCAATAGCGTGTGTGCAATGGCTTTTCTAATATTCAACGGCAAGAATAAATTCAAAGAAGAAATTCACAATTTTGCCATTCCTTACCGTTTTATAAATTTTTAATCAAAGTTATGAGCTGTTTAAAGCTTTGCAATTTTTCGCGATTTTCCAAAGTTTATAGTTTTTTTTACATTTTTGGCGCATTTAAGCAATCGTATCATTTTAATCTTTCATATATAAGGAAGTTTTTACTCATTTTCGTAATATTCGTGATGTTTCCCGAAGAAGCAAAAATAAGATGATTTCAATTTAAATTGAGTTTATTTAAATAATATTTTATGAGATAGAGGATTTTGCCTGTGCAAAAAGTTAACTGCGTACGATAGAGAAATAACAAATGTCGATAAAAGTGCAAAATTGTTTTTTACTTTTAAATTTATACCATAGATACCAAGAAGCCGCTTTTACGCAATGCTTTGCCATCAAAAAGTGATTTCCCTCAATCGAATATAGAGGCTTTTGAATATAGGGCGTCGATATGCAAGTGTATTATTAGTAACAACTTTAAACGCTTATGTTTGCAAAAATTCTGAGCTGATTTTAATAAAATATATGTACATAAATTGGGCACATCGAGGAACAAGTAACTTTGAATTGGTATATTTTTTGCTTAGATCGGCTGGTACTAAATAATAGTTTCATTTTCATAAACTATTTTTTAGTGCATTGAGAAGACTTAAGCTCGTCATAATTCGGTTTATTATGTACTTATCATCATAAATTCTCATATCAGATTCTATTCTTCCAGTTATGGTTTGGTTAGGTTGCGAGGGCAGTCACAACTCAAGAAGTGTCTCACTTGGCAGACAGGGTGAAATTAATCGCTTTATTGACCTATTACACCGTTCGACAAACAAAATTTCTTTTATATATATTTTAATGCATCGATCCTGATGCTAGACATCAAAATAAAATAAATATCGATTCTTGGCTTTCAAAGTTTGTTTTTGTTTGTTTTACATCGATACCAAAATTTGGGGTTTAATACGAAAGTCCATACAAACATAGAAAGATTACCAAAAACCTATTTCTAAACAAAATATTTTTCCCTCTACATTCCTTATATGTATGTAGAAAACAAAAAGAAACCAAAATTTGACATGCAGACTCAAAAATCGTGTCGACCTGTGTTATTTATGATTGTAATGTCGTCGTGTCGAACCATACCGATTAATCTAAGCACGAGGATAGCTTGACTAGCCCTACATTTGACAGACTGTCTAAGTCTGGAAATATGTTAGCGGCAAGAATTCTTATCCCTACGCTGGCTAGAGCCGGACATTGGCATAGAGGATGAAGAACCGTTTCCTCCTCTTTCTTATCATTACAACTTCTGCAGTAGTCGTAGTAATTTAGACCCATCCTTCTGGCATGGTTTCCGATATTCCAGTGCCCTGTGAGCATTGTAACTAATAGTTTCGTTCGATCTTTACCGAGCCTATCTTGTGCCAGCCTGTATGACAGATACTAGCTCTGAAACAAGATAATGTTCAGATATTTTAATATTATAAATATAACGGATAACTTTTCTTACAATTTCTTCTATCCTATTTAAATTATACGAGAGACTTCCAGAGAAAACTTCAGGAGAATAGTCAGACAAGTTTTATTAGTTAGTGTATTAATATGACTATCAAATTTCAGAAAAGTATCCAAGGTAACGCCAAGACATTTTAAGGAATCAACAAATTCCATTGTATGTCCATTTATTAAAATCTTTGGGTAAACAGTATTTGCATTAGGTAAACGAAAAAGTATTGCTTTAATCTTATTTGGATTTATTTCCAAGCAGTTAAGGGTCATCCAAGTTGATAAGGAATCTAAATGGTTGTTTAACAGTGTTTCTGAAAAAAAGGGCTGTCTTAAACCCATGGTATATAATACTAAGATGTCATCGGCAAAAACAAACGGTTTACAAAAACTATTTTCCATCAACGAAATGCAATCATTTAAGTAAATTAGAAAAAGTATAGGTCCTAATACAGATCCCTGAGGTACCCCTCAGGGAGGATGCTACCTATGCTAGAGCTTACTCCATTAATAAACACATACTGAGATCTGTCAAGTAGATAAGTTTGCACTAATTTACAGGCGGATTTTGAGAAATTCAACTTTTCGTTAAGTTTTTTAATAATTCTTTCTTAACATAACGTTACGAATATTATTAGCCTAAACAATCACTTTAAACTATATTTATTGTAAAATAAAGGCTGTGGGTTTTTTGATAGAATCTTCCTTATTTATTTTTTTAAATAATTACAAAAAACATTACTACATTGCAGGGAGGCTTGATAAAAAAGTTTTTTTTCGGCATAACTGGAGAGGTAGGTTGTAGTATCATCAAGGCTAAATATATAGTATATACATATGTACATTATAAAATAGTTAAGGAATTAAAAAATAGCAAGCTCTATGCTGTAAATCGAGTGATTTGAAATTATCTTATTTTTGGGAATGAGCTATACCAAAAAGCTTTCTGATTTATAAATCGCATGGCTGAAAATCACCCGTTTTGCGGCACATGGCGATATATCTATTCTTTTGTATTACTTCTCTATTTCATAGTTTTTTTTTTTACTTTTAAACTAAAAAAAAAGTTGTAGGTCGACTATGGATGCTAAAAACGTTATAACTAAGAGTTGCCAATTTCAGTTACTCTTTAGTGCTTTTCCGACAACCACAAATTTTCAACTCCCAACCTATCCGCTATCCATAATCGACCTATTAATCAAATTTTTTCAAAACAATATCTTGTTCGATTTAGGAAAAAAAGCATATAACTACAACATTTTTATTAAATTTACTAATATGTTAATATTTCAGGTGGGCGATGAAGATGTTGTTAATGGCTTGGAAGCAGCAGAATCCACTGACAACTTTCCCCAAAAGATAGAAAATGAATTGCGTTCAAATGGGGACATTTCCGAAAGAAGAAAGCGTTTAAGGCAAGTTATTTACTATTTTTTAAATATAAATAATTTATGTATATTTAAGCTGGCCACCCTTCAACACTCTCAAATTATGACCTAAGCAAACAGGTGATATTAGAAAATAAACAGAAAATTAAAAAGCTTGCCGCTAGAAACGACTACGTCATCATTAAATAGCATCTTGTGTACTTGATTGTAAATAAAATTAAAAATTCACTCACTATTTGCTCGCCGACAAAATCACAATAAAAATAAAAAAGCGGGGAGACGATTGCTATACGTCAACAAACATCGTACGATATACAGAAGACAAATATTTGTATTTGTCGGTATGTACCTATTACACACACATTGACCGGGCAATTTGTGTGAGTTAAATCATGTACATAGAAAGCAATGAATTTTGGTACAACTTGTTAATGAAAAAAACGGGTGCTTGTGGGTACTAAAGCTACTTGAACGGAATCTAATTAAAATTTTGAGGGCCTGTTATGAAAAAATTAAATTGATTTTATAACAAACTTCTAATAGTAATTATAGTAAATTAGGCGAATATAAAAATTTATTTCAGTCTATTTTAAACTGCAGTTAAGTTATTCGATCAAGAAAATTTCAAGTTTTTTTTTAATTCGATATGAATAAAGAAAGTTACACTTTTCTTAAAAAAATTAATAGGTAGGAAAAACGTAATAAATTTTTTTTAACATGACTAAAAATATAAAAAAAAGTGATAGACAAATTGTGGTTTTCTTGAATAAGCGCGGGTGTCCGTTTTTTTGTGTGGCGATTTTGCCTTTGTCAAATTACATTATTTTATATGCTCTCTTATATGGACCAAAAATTTCGCCAATAACATGGACCGATTCTGATTTTTTTTTTCTAAAAACAACATAACTTCTTAATTCATTCAAATATTTTTCAGTTCTAATGGACTATGTAAATCGACTTAATGGCAATTTATTGCCGTTGAAAAAAAAACACATAGCGACATGTGTTGTTACTTTTGAACACATTTCCGAAATATTTTTTGGTTATTGTTCAGTTAATAAAAACTTATAGTGACTTTTGCGCAAGCATTTTTCATGTAAACAAATCTTGTGTGCTTGAATTAGTTCAATATAATCCACTGTTATCGCCATAAGCTTTTTTTCTGAACAAACTTTTAGCGTATTTCGGCTCTCCTGAAAAAAATTGTTTTTAGACATACGCGCTTATTCAAAAGAACCACAGAAATATGTATTATTTTCAGTAGTTAAAGTGGCAAATATTGAACGAGCTATAAATGCAGCATCTGTATCAACAACATCTGATGTATCGCCGATACCGATTCCGATACCGATACGAATATTGAAATTGAGTTCAAGTTTAGATTAACAAAAGTCAAGAAGGGCAATTTTTATATTATACAAAATTACAGTGTAAGAGATTATTAATATATAAAATTGATATTAACCCAGTATAGAAAATTGGAAGTAATTTTTAAGGAACTATATTTTCGTTGCTTCCAAAGAATCAAAAGAATTAAAATTATGTAGATAATTAGTAGAAACGCAAGTGAAAATTTGTAATTTCCTTATAATTTTAAAAAATACTCGCCATGCCTTTTAAAAAATCGATTTTTTAAAGGGCATTTATCAACTAATCTAATATTCTTCTAAATAACTTAATAGCTTAATTATTAAAAGACTTCTAAAAGTTTATATTTATTCACTAAAATTTACATGAAAACACAGTTTTGTGTTTAAACTCGCATAAGGAGGAAAAATCATTATAGAACACCAAAAAAGAAATTTGTCCTAACATCGCTTCCAATTCGGTGATTGGTAATCGAAAAAGAGAACTTGCAATGACAAGGATATGTAAAACTAATTAGAAATTATCCAAATTTGCAATACTTCCGAATGGCGAATTCTACATTTTTATGACTTCTTTGAAGTGTCTTTTTTTGCTGGGAATAAGATTTAAAAAACAAAAAATTGAATTTGAATTCAGGTAAAATTAACAAAAAATAAATTATTTTTTTTTACAAAATAATAGCGTAAAATATTATTAATTTTAAAAATTGATATTAATAAGATTTAAAAAATAACGAAATGAATTTAGTTTATGGTAAAATTAACAAAAAATAAAAATAGTTTGTTAAAAAAACTCTGGAAGTATCGTCGTATGGACATATCGTCGTATGGACATATCGTCGATACCGATGTATCGGAAAATCTGAAGTATGGCCGATATATCGCTATCGGTTAATAGTTTAAATCTATTCTGTTGACTTGTTTGTTGGAGGATGTTTTGGAGGCACCATTTAAAATATTGCATACATTTAAGTTTTGTTTCCAGAATCTACGACATTGAAAACTTACTCAATAGAAAAACGTTACTCAATTGTATATGTACAAAAATTTTTTATGAAGAGCATGAAGTTTATAAAAACCGGCTTACAAGATGCTAAACTCTTGCCAACAAGCACCCAAAAGTTTTTTACCTTGTGAAAAGTAGCTGCTTATATAATAATAGATGTGTTTCCGTACTTTTCTAGTAATAATTACACAGTGCAGTAGTGCAAAAAACACACGGACTTGACAGTATAGGTTCGATTCTACTATCAAACGGTAGTAAAACCCTATACTCAGTTTGGCGAATTTTACAACAAATTTTATTTTATGGGCCTCCAAAATTTGTGAAAATCAGTGGGATCTCAAAAAAAGGTGTCGTAATTTTTTGGCCAACAACTAATTCAGACTAGTTGATACCGCTTAACTATATATGGCAATAATGTAGCTAAGAGTCCGCTAAACAAATTTTATTAATAGCGGTTTTCACTCTTGATGATAAAGTACCCTTGTAGATCTTGTTAATGTAGTAGATGTATTTAAAGTACTAGTATTTACCACAGGCAACAACAAAAAGTACCGAACTTTAGTTTACCGCGCTTTGGTTAAAAAACAACACAAAAAGTAAACATGCGTGTTAAATTTACCAGGACAAAACATTGACGAAAAACCAAACAAAAAACAGCTGACCCATTAATTTTTGATGCAAACGAAAAATAGACTCACGCTATTTATCACTAGAAAAGTGATAAATCTTAGTAAAAAATATAACAGAGTTATAAACTTAACACAAAGGGTGAAAACCGCTAATATTTTATGCCGAAAAATAATTTATTCGTTCACTTTTTTTTAATAAATATCGGAAGAAAAAAATTTTTTTTACAGTTTTCAGAATAACTTGCTTACAGAATAACAATAGTTGGCAAAGTTGTAGCTACGATACAGTTGAGCAACTTTTGTGAACATATTAATACAATCTGAACGTATGTCGGCACCCAAAATAGTCCATGAAAACTACTATGTATCTTAAAAAATGTTATTGTTCCATTTCTTATGTTGCCGATTTTAGTATTTACCATTTTTTAGGGTTTTTTTAATTTATTTTTTATGCTGAAAAAATTTAATAAAATAATTGTTTCCTAATATATTTTTTAGCATCAAAAAGTAGAGAAAAACTAAAAGTTTTAAGGTAAAAAGTGGTCTGCATGAGCTATTAGTTAGGGTGCCTAGACACGTTTAGATTACATTGATATGTTCACAAAAGTTGTTCAGCTCTGCAGTAAAAGAAAAAAGTGCAAAACAAATTTTTTTAACCAAATTCGCCAAACTAAGTATAGGGTTTTACTATCCGAAGTAGTGCAAACGAACCTGTACTGGCCAGTCCGTGTGTTTTCTCAAAAGTCTTCATTTGTCGCATTGTGTTATCTAGTAATTCTTCGGTAGGTAGTAAACAAAAACTCGTTTTTAAAAGCTAACGAACGCAAAACAGTAAAATTCAGTAATAAATTGTACAAACTATCTAAAGTTAGCAGACAGACTAAAGTTTGTTATGCATAGACTTTGGGCTAGCAAGCTAATAAACCAAATCGACTTTCTAATTAACAGCTCGTTGTGTGTAATGCTGCTGTTGTGTTTTATTTAGAGTCAGTCATATTCTAAATAAAGGCATGTCCTATTCAAACAAATTTACTTAAAGTCTGGTACCAAAACTAAGTACATATGTACTTTTAAAATCCCCACTTAATCAACGCTGCCGTTTACTATTATTTCATTTAAAAACCGCCAACATGAATGAAATAATATTCTTCTACTTGAATTACATATAAAAGAGATTTTCGAAATAATTCTTAATGAAAAAAATAAACTCATGAATGTGCTAAAGAAAACAAATTATTATGTTTGCATCTGTGTAGTTAAAATTGTTAAAAATATATATTTACCATGCACTAAGGAATCTTTGTTTTCTTTTTTTTAACAAACAAATATAGTAAATAAAATTAAATTATTTACAATACATATTTTCTTTGTATATTTAAAAACCCTCTCGTTTTCTCTATGCGCATACAATAAACTTGTTTTTTTTCTTTACTGTTGGTATGTTATAAGCGGAATAAACCTTTTGAACGACGTATTAACTTGTTCTGAATTGTATTTTAGACTTAAGCTTTAGTAGTATTTCCAACGTTGAGAGTTTTACAACGAATATTTTCTGCACTGTTCGATTCTTGGCCAAAACAAAAAGTGGAAAAGATAATAATTAAAACGGTTACTTTAAATGTTGATAGTTATTTTTAGTGCTGTGCCAATTGTTGTTGTTAAAAAAAGTTATATAACAAAATACATAAATCGTTAATAATTGTTGTTCATTCAAGTGCTGTTAATAATTGATTGTTAAAGTGATTTTGTTAATTATTACGATTTTAGTAGTTTCTACACTACTGTTAACAACAATGCTCAAAAGACGTACCAGTAAACGTTTTGTACTTGTTGAATCCGGCGAAATGCAAGAAGCAGGAAATTCTAATTCTAACTTAAACACGACAATGTCTGCTACAACATCAATGAACGACGAATTAAAGCAAGTTGCTACAGCAAATTCCAATAGAGTCATGGATCAATCAAAATTATTGAACGTTCCAACAAATACAACTACCTTAAAGTAATAATTAAATTTATAGATGTATATAAGTACATATTTTTAACTTTTCATAACAATAGGGTTATATGTTTGATTAAGCCTAGTACGCAGATCCGCCGGAATTTCAGGTTTGGAATTTTGTATTTATTTCTACGCGGAATAATTGTTGTGTAGACAAATTCGTTTTTATGTACGTAAATTCACTTATTTTTATAAATTAAACATACAAAATATGAAAAATTATTTCAAAATACCAAAATTTTCTTGAGCAAACAATTGTCTGAACATTAATTTTTTTTTAGTTAACGGAAAAAAGTCTACAATAATTGATATGCCATCCCTGTATTAAACATAAATTGTGCTGAGTTTTCTTTTCAGCTGCGTACGGAAAGTCATCTGAAATTTTTTTCAACCTGAATTTCAGTTAGTGTTTTTTACACGTACTTCTTATGGCAGCGTGAAATTCAAGCAGAACTGCGTCTAGGCCTTACTAAGAAAAACTAAATAAATAAATAAAACTCACAAAGTGTATTAATTATTGTATTGATGATATGTACATATGTGTTTCAAAACATTAACAAATTATACGGCAAAATACAAAGGACAATTTAATAAAACTTCGCACATACAACAGCTAGCACACCTTGTGAATTCTATTATAGTATTTCAAAATTAGTTAATAAATTTAGCACGTACATAATTCGAATATGGCTAAAGCATATACATATACACTTATCCTGTTTTAACACGTAATTATTGACACGAGTAAATTTGTAAATCTATTATAAATAAAATTTTTCAAATTGGCAACTTTACACCGCAAATTGTCCAAGCTAAGTTTTTATTCCAAAAGACTATCTTACGAAAACATAGTATACTTCTCGCGTAAGACATAACAATATTTTTGCTATATTTGTGGCGCTGAACCGGAAATATGCTACGGCTGTTTTACACGATTGTATTTGCCGTTTAAAAACAGGATTAGGTATGCTGTATACATTTTTATGTACATACATACATACATACATACATATTTAAAGCTGTTTTAGACTATCTCACAAGCCGTTCGAATTGTGTAGAAAAGCAATAACAACAACACATTATATCAGGGTAGCATTTTGTGCAGAAGTCGAACTAATTGTGGAATAGTCTAAAAACTGCTTTATGTATAAAGGTACATATTTGGCTAGAGTGTAGTTAAAACAATAAGCAACTACATAAATATCTGTATTTGTTTAGTCAACATTAAACACGGTTGTTGTTATTGTTACTGAAAATGAAAATAAAACAAAAAACAATTAAAAGAATTTTATGTACTTTTTTACTGCCCTATAAAAACTTTATGTCAAGGTTAACTTGACACTGAAATAAAAATGAGATAAAGGTAGACTAGCGGTTTAAGCTTTCATATATTAAGGATAGAACATATACATATATGTACTACATACATACATATAACGGACTCTTGACATATATATACACAATTTTCGGCTTTTTGAATCCCTCCCCAGCCCCCTCCGTAACGCTTTTTAACTAATTTTCAGTTTAAATTCTCAGTGCCGTAACATGGCTGAAAATATAAAAATATCCCCTTTTTTACAACGAAGAGTGCTCGTAACAAAAAGCTTGAACTTTTTTTATTACTAAAAATATATACAATTTTCTACGTAGATTACCCAGACTTAAGCCCCGTTCACACCATGACAGTAACTATCGCCATGGCAGTTCATTTCTATAAGAAATTGTGACATTTATTGTTGCTGTCGAACTATCAAGACCAATTTAATATTGGGAATTTGCTATCGTGACAGCAACTGTCATGATTACTGTCGTATGTGAATGGGGTTTTACAGTGAAAGTCCGCTTTGAACAACACTAAAATGTGTCTAATCAGTCTTATGCGCTAAAAAATGTTGTGTCCTCAGTTATTTTTTTCCTATTATTTACATATTTTTATGGGCATATCTACTATTTCCACTGGATACACCAGTAAATTTCAACTTAAACAGATGCAAATAAAACTACATGCAAAAACTATCTTAATAAAGATGACTTATTTATCCTTTTTATTGCTTTCAAAGCTTAAAATATTTTATTCGAATATTTTTTTTTTATAATGGGTGATTTTATAAGAACTATCGGAAAGTAAACAAAAAAAAAAACACATAAAATTCAGAAAAATGCATGAAATATTTATTTGGATCGATAGTTGGCTCGATATAATTTAATGTTTGAAGATTATTTCATGCAAATGTTGGCCGCGGCTGCGCCTCAAATGGTCCATCCGCTTAGTCCAATTTTGGCATACTCTTTCCAACATTTCGGCCGGTATCTCACGAATAATGTTGGCAATGTTGGCTTCCAGTGCGTCAATCGAAGCGGGCTTGTCGCTATAGACATTAGCCTTAACATACCCCCACAAAAAATAGTCTAGAGGCGTTAAATCGCACGATCTGGGCGGCCAATTGACTGGTCCCAAGCGTGAAATAAACTGTTCACCGAACTCGCCTCTCAATTGGTCCATTGTTTTGCGTGCTGTGTGGCATGTGGCACCGTCTTGTTGAAACCATATGTCATGCAAGTCAAGCTCTTCCATTTTGGGCAGAAAAAAGTTTGTTATCATCGCACGGTAGCGCTCACCATTCACAGTAACGTTGTGATTCGCATCATCTTTGAAGAAATACGGCCCAATGATGCCGCCAGCCCATAATCCGCACCAAACGGTTGTTTTTTGTGGATGCATTGGTAGCTCTTGCAATGCTTCTGGCTGCTCTTCACTCCAAATACGGCAGTTTTGGTTGTTCACGTATCCATTCAACCAGAAATGAGCCTCGTCGCTGAACACAATTCTTCGATAAAAAAAGTGGATCTTCATCTAACTTTTCAAGAGCCCATTCACCAAAAATTTGGCGTTGTGGTGTTTGTAAGACGATTCATGATTAAATTATAGACCAAACTGAAGATGTTTGACAGTGACACAAGATACAAAACGTGCGTGAGCTGTCAAAACTAGTGTTGCCAAAAAGATAATAGCAAAAAAATCACTCGTTACAAAACAATAAAAAGCGCAAGTAGGTCCACCTTTAAGTAGAATTTGTTTTTGAAATCGGCGCCGATTCAAATCGGCCGATTTCCGTCACATACCAGAAACTAGTATCGAAAAATTGTAATTTTTTATGAAAAATTAAAAATTTTTTCCTAAAAGCTCTAAAAAAATTGAAAACTGCAATAACTTAACTTTTTAAATAACGTACTTAAGAACAGATGTCTTACGAACAAAATATGCCATAAATCATGTATATCGATGGACATGAATTGCGATTTTCATACAACACACACAAATTAAGATTTTACTGTTGTATGAAAATCGCGACTTTTATCAGTTGAGTTCCCTGACTTAATTGTGAATAAAATCAAAAGTTGTGGATCGATTTAAAATAAATATGGCTTATTTTCCTTGAAACACATATACCTATATACCAATAAAAAATATCAGATTTTTATTTGTTTTTACTTTTTATGAATATGACGTATACAATACAATAGTACTATATTGTCCTTATATAAACTTCAATCTCAATGCGGCACGTGTTAGAATTCAAATATCGATTTGAAATTTGCACCGAATATCTTTATTTTCTGAAAGCTGCAGTTTGGTAGGTTTCCCGTTTAAAAATCCCAAAAAAGAAGCTCAGAACCAGTCTAGTGCACGTTTATTTACTTTCAAATACGAACATTTATTTACTACCCAGTAAAAAAATTGCTTCCAATAAAGCAAGATTCTACTATTATGGAGTAAAAGTAGCGCTGACAAACCTGCTGATATCGCTGCTGATTTTTATATGGCGAGTTCCCGGTTTGTAGTACTACCTTTTTACTCATAAAAGCGCTTTTGAAGCGCTGAAAATCATCAACATTTTCAGCACTAAAACTGAAAATATATGAAAAATATTGTTCGATGTGGATTGGCAGCGTTAACGTGAATTTGAATTTTTATTACTTCGTAACTTTATTTATTTTTTTATTAATTTTATAATTTACTCACCGTTTGTTATTTTAACTTCACAGAAAAAATATCATCAAACTGCAACCAACAATTTCAATTGTTAATATGTAATTTAAATTCAAACATATATTTTGTTAATACAACAAATTTAATTGTTGATACGACAAACACAGAATTTTTTCAACAAACTGAAAAGTAACAAAATTTTTTGTTATGTATTGTGAAAAAAATAAACAATCATCATTGTTGATATAACAAATAAATGCACTCATATTAATAAAACAAAGCAAATCAATAAATTTTTTTCAACAAACTGAACTAACCAAATTTTTTGTTATGTATTGTGAAAAAATTAACAGTCACCATTGTTGATATAACAAATTAATACACACACGTAGATGAAAGAAAGCAAATCACGTTTTGTATGTATTCATTATTTGCGTACTTAATAACGAATTGCTCTGTAGCTGAGAACGTTAGTCTATTAGTCCAGAGGTCTCCAGTTCGATTCCGCCCAAAGACATTTACTGCCAGTTTTTGTAAATAAAATTAAAATTTTCGTTAGGGACTTTGAATTGAAAACAAAAACAAATTTGAGTTTTTTTATTGTTGTTTCAATATATGTAAATTCCCTAACGAAAATTTTAATTTTATTTACAAAAACTGGCAGTTGGTGTTTTTCGCAGACAAGCAAAAAGTCGCTTCGAGGATTGTGATTGTACAAAAAAATATTGTTAATACAACAGTTATGATAGTTAAAATTTGTTCGGAAAATCAACAATTCACATTGTTGATTAACAATAATCTTAATTTAAATAAATTTGAAATCAACAAAAAAAATAGTTAAAAAAATGTTTCTGATATTTCTTTAACTTACAATTTCGTAATTGTATTTACGAAAATCGTTGTAGGTTAAAAATCAATTAATTGTTTAATTGATATAACAAAAAAATTAATTGTATTTACAATTTTTTTTTCTGTGTTCAACTAGTATCGAACTAAGATCCTTCAGGTTTGTGGTCCAACGTACCAACCACTTGGCCAAAAACATTGTTGTAAAACGGCGCCAAGAAACTGAAATAAACTTACTCTTCTTTCTCTTAAAAACCTGCATTGGATCAGCACAATAAAATCACATTTTTTGTATAACTTGTGTACGAAGCTTTTATATAAGTAAAAAGCTAATATTTTTTTTATTCATACTACCCATTTGATGTGTGTACAATTGCTAACTTTCTCGCTTTAAAACCTGTATTGTTGGGGCGCTATGAAATCAGCTTCTGAACAAGCTCATATTTTAAAGCGAATTATGATGCGCTTTATTTCTTTAGTGCTTCAAAAAACACGACAAGTTTTTACTGGGTATTTACCTTAAAGTTACTGGATAATGATTACTGGAAAAGTACGCAAGTCAATTATTCAAATTTGAACGATGATACTTTAAAATATTCGATTAATCATTTATTGAATAATTAACTTTTCAGTGTATTAATTAATCAAAAATTTTATCAATCGCCTATTCGCAATCCCTAATGTTTGATATTTCTATGATAGTTTGTAGTAAATATGCAAACATATATACATATTTTTCCGGCAGTGAAAAAAGTAGCTATTTAATATTTTTGGCCCCGTGTTAAGATATCATTTTAACTTGAAATTTTGAGGTTTTACTTGAACTTTCTGAGAATCATAAAATTGTCTGCTCTAGCAGAAATACAGAAATACAGCCAAACTGAAAATGTTAATAAACTTTTGCTTTCAATAGTGACATTACCTGATAAGAAAATAATAGCTGTGTTCATTTACTGAAAATTGTTAACAATTGTTAACAATTTTTGATAGAAAGTGTTCATTAACTCCAAAAATTTTCAACGAGAGAGCGTCAAAAGAGAGCAACAAATTGAGACACAAAAAAATTGTTGAAAATTCTTGATAGTAAAATTTTTACTTTCAATAATTGTTCAAACAGCTGTTTTGTGTTTGTATTTACAAATCAAGTTTGCTAAAAGAAGTTGGGAAATAAAAATATTTTTGCAAAATTTAAGAAATTCTAAGTGAATGTTAATTTTTAAAGCGATGAAATATATTAATACGATAGAAAACCAATTTTTGTTTAATTTAGGACCAACCGCACAAAAATAAGATGTCTAAAGCAATGGAATTTAGCAACACAGGATCTAGTACATCATGGCCAGAGGATGTTGCAGCAAATTTTAGTATTGCAAATATTATGAGTATCTAGATACTCGGTACTTTACACTATGGCGGTAGATAATCCAATTAGTTCATACATAAATATATTTAATGTTAATGTAAATTTGACTATGTAATTTAGACAATTAGCAGTATCTTGGAAACCATAAGAGGGAATTTCTTGAAATTAAAAAAAAGCTAATATGTACTAAATATTTCAAAATTAAAAAAATGTCAAAACGAAAAATCGCCAAAATGAAAAAGCGTTTAACGGAAAAAACACCAAAATTGCAAAAAAATTACTAAAACGCAAAAAATCACCAAAACTAAAAAGATCGCCAAAAAAACTTAAAAAAAAACCCAAAAACCGAAAAAAGTCGCCAAAACGAAAAAAACACTAAAACTAAAAATATCGTCAAAAACGAAAATTCGCCAAAAATGGAAAAAATCACCAAAGCGAAAAAAGCGTCAAAGCTAAAAAATCGCCAAACACCGAAAATTTGCTAAAACGAAAGTGTCAAACCCAAAAAATCGCTAAAACTAAAAAAATCAGCAAACACCGAAAAAATTCCCAAAACCCAAAAAAGCGCCAAAACTAAAATAAATCTCTAAAAAATCGTCAAAAAGTAAAAAAAACGTTAAAACAAAAAAAAACGCTAAAACAAAAATATTGCCAAAACTAACGAAAATACACAAATAAACATACGTTATTCTGGCATATTCTGTGTTTCACAAAAAATAAAATAATGTGAATTTTCTTGGCATTGTTGTTATAAAAAATTATTTATAACAACAATGCTATGAGAAATACACATAATTTTATTTTTTTGTGAAACACAGAACATGCCAAAATGACGTTAACATAAAAATATTTCTGCAACTTTCGATTGATAATTGGTCCCAAAATGTAATCCATATATAAATTTTTTAAATATTGTACTTCATTACAAAATAATTTGTTTTTGTTTTCATTACCTCAAAAGTTTAAAATTTCAGATATGTACCCTTTTTTCAATTTCTTATTCAATTTTGTTGAAAAGAAATAATAATAAATGCCGAAATCACATTATTTTTATAGTAATAGGTACATATATTACATTTTTCCACATATAGGAGTAGTTATTAAGTACTCATATATACCTATATATTATAACACTATTTTAGCTTGAAAATTTTGGATGGTAAAGTGTTCATTTACTTTTTATTATTTTTGAGAGTAATTTTACAAAATTCCTTTTTACTCTCTCGTTGATGGAAAGTGATAGGAAAGTAAATGAACAAAGCTAATGACTTTATTTTCTCTTCTGTGTTGTTAATACAAAAAGTACCAAGTACCACTACATATTATAAACTGCTTCTCTACTATACGATTTATGTTTTCTCATTTCTTTGTCCCCACTGTTTTGTTTTGGTTGTGTCACACCATCGAAAAATAACCCAAGAAATTAACAAAAACTAAAGAAATCGAAATAAAATAATCATACAGCATTTATAAATTGAATCTTTCTAAAATCTTTTGTTTGTTTATAGAAAAATTTATTCAAAATTTTTATGCGATAAATAAACGATCTAAAAAAGGAATAAAAAATTTAACAGCAACCAAATTGTTAGAACGTGTTACTTTTACCGGAATATACGAGCAACACTAAATTACACAATAATTTTCTTTCTTATTTACGGGAGTGATAACACGAATAGCACCATAATATACATAACTAAAGTTATATGAAAGAATTTATAAGTTATTAATGAAATGTACCGTGAGTATTGGCAAAAAATGAATAATAATTTAAATACTTGTATTTGCAACATTTTTCTATACTCTTAAGGTAAGCTTTTTGTTGTCAAAATTAACAACTGCTCGTCATGTCTCAAAAAATCTTCTACAATGCGGTACACCACTATATGCCACAATACGTGAAAGTCGTGCCGGCTTGTACTCGAAACGTTTTTGTTTTGTTATTAAACCGAATTATCGTAAGGAAAGGTATCATTTATTTACATTTTTCTATATCGATTTTCATTTTATGACATTAATTGAAATTCCCATTTTGTGTCCTCATTAACACAAAAATTTTGCAATGTACACTTGTTTGTTTTCATAAATGTTTTCACATGTAATGTTGTGAAAATTTAAACCTTAAAGTATACATACTTGAGATATCTAGCTTGCAATATTGGTATTTGACTTAGGGAACAATTAATTATCCATCCAGCATCACTAACCGGGAAAATTCTTGTATCTGTTTATTTACCCACTTTTGGTAACAGTGACAAATCAAAAATTTTCAAAAGTTTTTTTTTATAAACCAGTTCACAGAACATTGCTTGTACGGCATCAACAGCATTGTTTGCCTCTAGTATACATATCGGATGTTTTTAATTGTGATTGTTGTTGATTTAGTGTGCGATATGTGTGTATGTACCCTTATATTTCAATATAAGTACATATGCACATTAGGGTCATAACTATGTAATTGCATTTTTTTTGTAGCTCAAGTTCCATGGAAAAAAATAAGAACAGCGATTTCACTTTTTCATGATTTTGAAAAAAGTTCACACACCAAATGGATTGATGTTTTGTATATACACAGAAAAAATAGTACTTATATCCAGGATTTTTTTTCATAAATGCTATGAATCTAACATGATAATTCATTTCCAAATTATTTTCATTCCAGCTAGGAACTTTTACATAAACTAATTCATAAATTCTTTAAAAAGTATTTTTAAAAATTCAGTATTGAACTTGTATAGTCTGTTGTACTAGGCACAACTATTTCCTTGCTGCCAAACAGACTACTTAGAATTAATTGTATTTTTAGTTTATATAAATAGAAAAGCATTTTAGAATTTGTTGACAAATAATTTGAAAATTTTTTTCAAAGCAACTTTGATATCATAAATTTATTTATTGAAAGCTAAATTCATACTGGGAATGAAACAATTCCTGTATTTTATTTATAAATTACTAAAATATATGAACAACAGATTATGAACTTTTTTCATACTATTTATGTTCAAACTTTTTTCTGTGTATGTACGTTTTTTTATTAAATAAAATCATATTTTACTTCAAATAAGTTATTTTTTTACTCAAAATGGTGGCTAACGATTTTTAATTACGATTGTTAAACATTAAACATTAAAAATAAGTTATTTCGAGTAAAATATAAATTTTTTTTATCAAAAAATCGCATACACTATAAACTTCAATGACATTGGTGCGTGACCTTTTTCTACGATCGCGAAAAAGGAAAGTTTTTTCCACGGCCTACACGATTTTGGAACTGGAGGATGTCGCCAAAAAAATTTATTTCCCTAATGTATGTATGTAAATGTTGTATCCTTCAAAATAATCCCCTCCTATATTCAGGAATTAAAAAGCAATTCAGAAATTAAGTGCTTATTAAGTTTTTCAAGGTTTTTAGGCAAAAAAAAATGGTGCACAAATTATCATGATCAGTGAAGAAACTCAAAGAAACATTTTTATTTATTGAGACATTTAATACTTGCAATTATTGATGAATTGGTTTTGATTGACCGACTAAACTTTTTGTAATTTCTTGTTTATGTTTTACGTGACGTCCTAATCCCGCTTGGTAACTTTATTAACTTTACCGTTTGACGAATACATACATAAATATATTTTTTTAAGTAAGAGACCTTGACTTCAACAACATCACTTAATGAAGAACTTGTTGAATTGAAAAAAATATGTATAACCAGAAACCAGTTTATTATAAACATTTTTGTTTTTGTAATAAAGAAACTAAAAAATTTATTTGAATTGTTTGTTAGTTGTGTTTTTATTGCTATAAATTAATAATAACTTATATTTAATTTTATTGTATTTTTTCCTTATAGGCCGAGCATGTCCCGTGGCACTGGTCTGGGCCAAGACCGTTATCAAGATCGTGATTTTCACATTGCCACCACCGAGGAGTTTGTGAAGAAATTTGGCGGAACACGTGTGATTAACAAAGTACTAATTGCCAACAATGGTATTGCAGCCGTAAAATGTATGCGTTCGATAAGACGTTGGTCTTATGAGATGTTGAAGAATGAACGTGCCGTACGTTTTGTTGTTATGGTGACTCCAGAGGATCTAAAGGCAAATGCTGAATACATCAAAATGGCTGATCATTATGTTCCTGTTCCCGGCGGTTCAAATAACAATAATTATGCCAATGTAGAACTTATTGTTGATATTGCTTTGCGTACTCAAGTGCAGGTAAGTTTGTTTACTTGTAAAATATTTATTTAAAAATACATACTTACATACATACACTAGTTTGTGATTTCAATTATACATTATACATACATATGTATATATGTATATAATAATATACATATGTACATATATATACATACTATTTTATTTTATTTTTCATTCCTGTTTGATGATATTGGCAAATATTGTGTTCTTTTTTAAGGCTGTCTGGGCTGGTTGGGGTCATGCTTCAGAGAATCCTAAATTACCAGAATTGCTACATAAGGAAAATTTGGTATTTTTAGGTCCGCCCGAAAGAGCTATGTGGGCCTTGGGTGATAAGGTCGCTTCTTCTATTGTAGCGCAAACCGCTGACATTCCAACACTACCTTGGTCAGGTTCCGGACTAAAGGCTCATTATAGTGGGCGAAAAATTAAAATATCTAGTGATCTCTTCAATCGTGGCTGTGTTAGCAACGTAGAAGAAGGTTTAGCAGCTGTTAATAAAATCGGTAAGTTATATAACACAACAAGCATATTGACTAGGGAGATCGTACGGCTTTTATTCGACCGCTTATAACCGGTTATATTAGTTTTTCGGACGCCAGTTTTTTTTTGTTGAAATAATCAATTTTCTAATATCGAATAAAACGATTTTTCATTTCAGTTTAAACTCATTTCTATTCATAGTCGATTTCTTGACAATTGCTAAGTAGTTTCGACTTATTTTACGATATAAGAAAAAAACCCTGCTAGATACAGGCAAAAAGAAAATTGTGTGTAGAAATATTAATACATCTTATACGTGAAAATTTTTGTAGGAAAATCAAATATTATCTTTATTTGAAAAGTTTTTGGTGCTTCGAATCTAATCGGGAGAAATCTCGAAAATTATGAAAATTCGCTAAAACTGGCAAAAATGTTAAAGATTACAAAACGAAATTTTGATTAAAAGTTACTAAAAAGTAAGAAAGCCAAAAACTTTGGAAACTTTACAGCTGTTGCGAAAATTCGCGAAAAATTGAAAAATTTTTACCACCCATAATTTTGATTAAATATGGCTAAAACTGTAAGGAATGCCAAAAATTTTGTAAAATCGCGAATTTTGTAAAATTTAGGAATTTTTTGTCTGTCCGTCCGAAAACGCTTCACACTAAAACCACTGAACGGGTTTCCATGAAATTTGTTATGGAGGTACTTTAGAGTTCTGGTTCAAACTTAAGGTACTTTTTACCGCGATAAAATATCTCATTTCGAAGTTAAAATAGAAAAAAACGAAAATATACTTAATTTTATTAATATAAATGTTGCTGGAAATTCGAAAGATGTTTTTTTTTTGTAGCACTGTTTATTTTGTATAACGGGAACTTTAAATAATATGTAAAGAATTGGGCATTTTAATATTCCAAGAAACAAGGGAAAAAGTAACAGCAACTTAATTTTTCAACGTACACAGCAGAACAGAGTAGCGCCACTTTCGGAAGCCGCTACACTTCCATCGTCACGTGTATTTTGCTTATCACCACTTATCAGGTGGCTCTGTTGAATGTGATTTTAATTCTTATATATACAACTTTTTCGTGAAAATTGAATACGAGAATTAAATCACTCTCAAGCTGATATTAAAGTGCACTTTCCCAGCGTTGCCATCGGTTTATTTTTCTTCATTCCCATTTTTCTGATTTTTTGTTCTACTCAAGACAAACTTTTTTGGTTTGATTTTATAGTTAAGTATATATGAACATGTAAAAAGCTCAAGCCAGTAGCTAATTGTTTATTAATATGATTATTTCGAACGGATTTTCTTCGTGGTTCTAAATTGATTATTAGGCTAAGGTTCGTAACGTTATATTCAGAAAGAATATAACGTTACGAACAAGGGAAAATTTGACATCAACTTAATTTTTCAACGTACACAGCAGAAAGTGGCGATACTCTGTTCTGCTGTGTACGTTGAAAAATTAAGTTGATGTTAATTTTTCTCTTGTTCCTTGGAATATTAAACATGCCCAATTCTTTCTGTATATAACGTTACGAACCTTAGCCTAATAATCAATTTGGATTCACAAAGCAAATACGTTCTAAATAATCATATTAATAATATGTGAAGAACTTTATATTATTATATTTTACAGACAACTTATAGTCATAAAGCGAGTTTTAAGCGCGCGAAGCGGGCGGGCGCATCTAGTTAAAAATAAAACACTTTTGATTTGGGAACTATTAATGAAAATTCGTCGAGTTTATAGACAATAATAAATTAATTATATACAGATTATAAGCTGGTCTAATTAAAAAAAACTGGACGAGAGGGCATCTTCATAACTTGATTCCGTTTGTATGTATTTTCGATTCCCTTTATAAAGAAAGAAAAATAATGTAATTTGGCGAATTAATGATAAGTATTAATTTTAATGAAAATTTTATACATATATTTAAAATTGTTTGCAAACAAATTAAGGTACAGAATCAGCTAAAGCCGTTACCAAATATATGTGGGAAAACAAAAATTCTTTAGTACGAATAAAAAATTTGACTCGCACTCGAAGGGTTCCGTACGAATGAATACCAATACATTAGACCACCCAAATTTTCAAAAGTATTTATTTTATTCGCTCCACCGGCAGTTTCTGATAGACTGGTCATAAAAAATAAAGTGCTTGCAAAAATTGCACCGATAGCGGGCAAACAGGCCAGGCGCATTGCACTTTTCACCCAAAAAATAACAAATGTTCACTATAAATCTTTTAAGCTAATTTATAGACTTGTCTGATTCACAATCTATTGTAGGGGGTGTTCTGCAGATGTTGGTAGTAAACAATGTGGTTGAACTGTTTTTTGTTTGTTTAATTTTTATTAACCCAATAGGATTCCCCGTCATGATTAAAGCTTCTGAAGGTGGTGGAGGTAAAGGTATTCGTCGTGTCGACACCGCTGAAGAGTTTCCAGCACTTTTCCGCCAAGTACAAGCTGAAGTTCCCGGTTCACCGATTTTCGTTATGAAACTAGCTCATGGTGCTCGTCATTTGGAAGTACAACTTTTGGCTGATATGTATGGCAATGCCATAAGTTTGTTTGGTCGTGATTGCTCTATACAACGTCGCCATCAGAAAATCATTGAAGAAGCTCCTGCCATTGTTGCTCAGCCCGAGGTATTCGAAGATATGGAAAAAGCTGCTGTACGTTTAGCCAAAATGGTTGGCTATGTCAGTGCTGGTACTGTAGAGTACTTGTATGACGCCGAAGGCAAATATTTCTTCCTCGAATTGAATCCACGTCTTCAAGTTGAACATCCATGTACAGAGATGGTGGCTGATGTAAATTTGCCTGCTTGCCAATTGCAAATCGGTATGGGTGTACCTCTGTACCGTTTGAAAGATATTCGCCTTTTGTATGGAGAAAGTCCCTGGGGTACTTCTATTATTGATTTCGAAACCCCTCCAAATAAACCACGACCATCCGGTCACGTTATTGCTGCCCGTATTACTTCAGAAAATCCTGACGAAGGTTTCAAACCCAGTTCGGGTACTGTGCAGGAACTTAATTTCCGTTCCAGCAAAAATGTATGGGGATATTTTAGTGTTGCTGCTTCAGGTGGCCTTCACGAATTTGCTGATTCCCAATTTGGCCACTGTTTCTCATGGGGTGAAAATCGTCAACAGGCCAGAGAGAATCTTGTAATTGCCTTGAAAGAACTCTCAATTAGAGGTGATTTTCGCACTACAGTAGAATATTTAATTACGCTGTTGGAAACTAATAGTTTCTTGGACAATAGCATTGATACAGCCTGGTTAGATGCTTTAATTGCTGAAAGAGTTCAATCTGAGAAACCAGATATTTTGTTGGGTGTTATATGCGGTGCTTTACATATTGCTGATCGTCAAATTAGTGAGGCATTCAACAGTTTCCAAACATCTTTGGAAAGGGGTCAAATTCAAGCTGCTAATACACTGACCAATGTTATCGATGTAGAGTTGATTAATTCTGGAATTCGTTATAAAGTTCAAGCAGCTAAAAGTGGTGCCAACACATATTTCCTGCTGATGAATAGTTCGTTCAAGGAAATCGAGTTACACCGTTTGTCAGACGGTGGTATGTTATTATCATTTGATGGAGCTTCTTATACCACTTACATGAAGGAAGAAGTAGATCGTTATCGTATTGTGATTGCCAATCAAACGTGTGTATTTGAGAAAGAAAATGATCCATCATTGTTGAGAAGCCCTTCAGCTGGCAAATTGATTAATCTGTTGGTTGAAGATGGTGCTCATGTTAACAAGGGTCAAGCTTATGCTGAAATGGAAGTCATGAAAATGGTAATGACTTTGACTTCTCAGGAAGCGGGTACCGTTTCGTTTGTGAAAAGACCTGGTGCAGTTTTAGATGCTGGTTCTTTATTGGGCCACTTAGAACTCGATGATCCTTCGCTGGTGACTAAAGCCCAACCTTACAAAGGACAATTTCCTCAACTTGAAAATCCTCCTCTACCGGAAAAACTTAACAGAGTTCACAACACTTACAAAGCTATTTTGGAAAATACTTTAGCTGGGTACTGCCTTCCCGAACCCTACAATGCCCAGCGCTTAAGAGATGTCATTGAAAAATTTATGCAAAGTTTAAGAGATCCTTCTTTGCCTCTGCTTGAGTTACAAGAAGTTATTGCCTCTATTTCTGGGCGCATACCCATCTCGGTGGAAAAGAAAATACGCAAGCTTATGACTCTCTATGAGCGCAATATTACCAGTGTTTTGGCTCAGTTTCCTTCGCAACAAATTGCCAGTGTTATTGATTCTCATGCTGCCACTTTACAAAAACGGACTGATCGCGATAATTTCTTTCTTACTACGCAGGCTATTGTGCAACTTGTGCAACGTTACAGAAATGGTATTAGAGGACGTATGAAGGCTGCTGTACATGAGTTACTAAGACAATACTACGATGTCGAAAGTCAATTTCAACATGGCCATTACGATAAGTGTGTAGGTTTGGTAAGGGAGCGTAACAAAGATGACATGCAAACGGTGGTAAACACTATCTTCTCACATTCGCAAGTAGCCAAAAAGAATCTATTAGTAACTTTACTTATCGATCATTTGTGGGCCAATGAACCTGGTCTTACCGATGAGTTGCACAATACTTTAAGTGAGTTGACTTCTCTCAATCGTGCCGAACATTCTCGTGTCGCCTTAAGATCTAGGCAAGTTTTAATTGCTGCCCATCAGCCGGCCTACGAACTGAGACATAATCAAATGGAGTCAATTTTCCTGTCTGCTGTAGATATGTATGGTCATGATTTTCATCCAGAAAATCTACAACGCTTAATTCTCTCAGAAACCTCGATTTTTGATATTTTGCATGATTTCTTCTATCACTCGAATCGAGCTGTTTGCAATGCTTCCCTGGAAGTGTATGTAAGAAGAGCTTATACCTCTTATGAGTTAACTTGTTTACAACACTTGGAACTGTCAGGTGGTTTGCCTATAGTGCACTTCCAATTCTTGTTACCCACTGCCCATCCAAATAGACTTTTCTTGCGTATGGCTTCCGAAAATACTGAGAATGGCAACTATAACATGGGAGGTTCTTATCTTCGTACCGGCTGCATGGCAGCTTTTGATTCCTTTGAACACTTTGACATGTATTCAGATGAAATCTTGGACCTGCTTGAAGATCTAGCTTCGCCAGCGATGGTTAGTGCCAAAGTTTTAGAGGCTGTTGAGGCAGCAGATTCCATTAGTGACGGCCGTTTGAGTACATCCATAAATGTTTCGCTTTCTGATCCAGTCTCAAGGGCAAACGCTGCTGAAGAGGCTAAATCCACTGAACCCATCCATATAATCAGTGTGGCTGTGCGTGAAACAGGAGAAATGGATGACTTACAAATGGCTCAAATATTTGGCAACTACTGCGAGGAGCATCGTGATGAATTGTTCCAAAGAAGAATAAGACGTATAACATTTGCAGCTTTGAAAAAGTAATTTTTAAAAATTAATTTAGTTTATGTAAAAATTCGTAACACATTTTATTTTTAGACGGCAATTTCCCAAATTCTTCACCTTTCGTGCCCGCGATGATTTCGATGAAGATCGAATTTATCGTCATTTAGAACCGGCTTGTGCCTTCCAATTGGAACTAAGTCGTATGAAAACTTATGATCTCGAGGCATTACCCACTGCCAATCAAAAAATGCATTTATATTTGGGCAGAGCCAAGGTATCTAAGGGCCAAGAAGTTACCGACTTCCGTTTCTTTATACGCTCCATTATACGCCATTCTGATTTAATAACAAAAGAAGCTTCCTTTGAGTATCTACAAAATGAGGGAGAACGAGTTTTGCTCGAAGCCATGGATGAATTGGAGGTTGCTTTCTCTCATCCTTGTGCCAAACGTACAGATTGTAATCATATTTTCTTGAACTTTGTGCCCACTGTTATAATGGATCCTGCGAAAATTGAAGAGTCTGTTACAAAAATGATTATGCGTTATGGTCCTAGACTATGGAAATTGCGTGTACTACAAGCTGAATTGAAAATGTTGATAAGACAAAATCCTCAAGCTCCCACACAAGCTGTACGCTTGTGTATAGCCAATGATTCTGGATATTTCCTTGATATATCGATGTACACTGAACAAACTGATAAAGAAACAGGAGTGGTAAATTGATTCTGTTATTTCTATTTAATTGTAATGTTGAAAATAATTTTTTTTGCTTTCTCTTCAGATTAAATTCAAAGCTTATGGAGAAAAACAAGGCTCTCTTCATGGTTTACCCATATCTACGCCCTATATGACCAAAGATTTTTTACAACAAAAACGCTTCCAGGCCCAAAGTAACGGCACGACTTATGCCTATGACATTCCCGATATGTTTCGTCAAATGACAGAACGTCATTGGAAAGAATATTCTATGGCTCGCCCCACTGTTGTTGTGCACATACCAGAAAAGATCTTGATTGAATGTGTGGAGCTTGTTCTGGACGGTGATAATCTGGTTGAACTTAAACGTTTGCCAGGTGAAAACACGGTAAAAGTTTTTTTTTCTTATTTTCTTTTTATTCAATTCTGAATTGGACGTAATACATTCTTATATAGTGTGGCATGGTAGCTTGGCGTATTATTTTAGCAACTCCTGAATATCCTGATGGTCGTGAAATTATTGTAATAGCCAATGATTTAACTTATTTCATTGGTTCCTTTGGTATTCAAGAAGATATTTTGTTCCACAAGGCCTCGCAATTGGCAAGGGCCAGGAAAGTACCAAGAGTTAGTACCTTTTCTCTATAGAAAGTCCGAACACTATTTTATTTTTCTTTAATGCTTTCTTTTTATTAGATTTACATTTCAGTGAATAGTGGTGCTCGCATTGGTTTGGCTGAAGAGGTTAAAGCTATGTTTAAAGTGGCATGGGAAGATCCCGATGAACCAGATAAGGGTTTTAAATACTTGTACCTGACAACCGAAGATTACAGCAAAGTAGCCAATTTGAATTCAGTACGTACAATTCTTATTGACGATGAAGGAGAGCCCAGATATAAAATAACTGATATTATTGGTAAAGATGAAGGCTTGGGCGTTGAGAATTTGCGATATGCTGGTCTCATAGCTGGAGAAACGTCACGAGCCTACGACGAAATTGTTACAATTTCCATGGTAACGTGCCGTACAATTGGTATTGGTTCATATTTGGTGCGTTTAGGACAGAGGGTCATACAAATCGACAATTCTCACATTATCTTGACGGGCTATGCTGCTTTGAATAAGCTATTGGGCCGTAAGGTTTATGCTTCGAATAATCAATTAGGTGGTGTCCAAATTATGTACAATAACGGTGTAACACATAAAACAGAGGCTATAGATTTGGATGGTGTTTATACAATCATGGATTGGTTGTCTTATATACCAGCTTATATTGGCTGTGATTTGCCTATAGTCAAACCAAGCGATCGTATTAATAGGCCAGTCGATTTTATGCCTACCAAATCACCCTACGATCCACGCTGGATGTTAGCTGGCAGAGTTAACCCAGGTAAGTGAAATACATAATGCAAAATAATGTTGTGATGGTGCTGTTGCCTGAAGTAGTTAGCGCCTTGAATGTAAAACAAATGATGTCGTATAGGCCAATAAGCGTTATAGCCTAGGCAGAAAAAGACAGTCAGCACGACATTGGTACGATGGTCTGAGGGTACGACTAATATTAGTACAACATCTTGTTTAACAAAATTTTAATGTACTGTTAACATTAAAATGATAACGCCGAATGACCGTCTCCGAGTCTTGATTTCAATGTTGCTACAACACTGTAATCTTAAATTTACAATGTACTCACAATGTTGTAAATACAAATTTACAGCATTTATTAAAAAAAAGATATTGCTATTCTTTATATGAAATTTTTTATATTTGAGTTTTATAATTGATTTAAAATTTTTCTTTTATTTATATTGTCCGACTTTAATGACTACGGATTTGAACGTGTACACTACATGTTCACAAGCAAATGCCTTTACCACTAAGCCACAGAGCCATATAAAATATCAACAGCACAAAGTAAATGTAAACATAAAATTACTCTGAGAGCATTTGAGAGAGAGACAGAGAGAGAGAGAGAGAGAGAGTTATATTTATTTGTGAAGTAAAGTCACACTTTTTCTTTTACAGTATTGTAGTGATGCATTATTATTGTGAATATGATATTTCGACAGTTAAATCATAATTTTGAATTTGCAATGTTGGGGCGGTATTGGGTTACTATGAAATTAAAGTCATATTTTTGTGTAAACAGTACTACGGTGACACAAAACTTTTGGAAGAGTCGCAGTTTCGTATTTACTGTGTTGCGGTGGTACATATTTTTTATATAGTCACAATTTCTGCATGGGAATCTATAGTAATGAACATAAAGTGTCTCGCTTCGCCGATATTTAAAATTTTCATTTTATACCATGGCGGTACCAAATTTTTCATATTACTAAAAACGAAGACGACAATTTGAGATGAGTTGTTAAAAACAGATTCTTCAAACTATTATAAAGGTTTTTAAAAAATGTCGCACATACGATTCGATTATGCAAATTTTCTTAAAATGGGCTGTTAAAAACGGCAATAAAAACTGCTTTACGTAATTTATGAATAACTTCAAAGGCAAAAAAAATCAATTTTTTTTTTAAGAAAACCAAACAAGTTCTAAAACAGTAGTATTTATTTAAAATGTTTTTTCAATAGCCAATGCTAGTGAATGGGAGAATGGTTTCTTCGATCGCGATTCCTGGAGTGAAATAATGGCGGCCTGGGCCAAAACCGTTGTCACTGGTCGTGCTCGTCTGGGTGGTATACCTGTCGGCGTTATTGCTGTAGAAACACGTACTGTTGAGGCTGAAATGCCTGCCGATCCTGCTAATTTAGATTCTGAAGCTAAGGTGTGTGCCGTGATTCCGTTTAGGAGTACAATTAGAAAGTTGTATTTCTTTGATTTTATTTATTTTTTAGACTTTGCAACAAGCTGGTCAAGTGTGGTATCCAGATTCTTCTTACAAAACAGCCCAAGCCATTAAAGACTTCGGCCGCGAAGAATTGCCCTTGATGATATTTGCCAATTGGCGTGGTTTCTCCGGCGGCATGAAAGATATGTACGAACAAATTGTCAAATTTGGCGCTTACATAGTGGATGGTTTGCGCGAATATAAAAAACCCGTGCTCATTTATTTGCCACCCAATTCTGAATTACGTGGTGGTGCCTGGGCAGTGTTAGATTCGTTAATTAACCCGCACTATATAGAAACATATGCTGATCCTGAGGCTAGAGCTGGTGTCTTGGAACCCGAGGGCATTGTAGAAATTAAATATAAGGAAAAGGATCTTGTCAAGACCATACACAGATTAGATGCAACCACAAAAGATGTAATAATTACAACCATTTTCGCTTAAATAGACATAATAAATATATTTTTTTATGTTTTAGTTGAAAAAACAAATGGACGAAGCTTTGGCTGGTGGTGATAAAGATAAGGCCACAGAATTCGAGGATAAAATCAAAGAACGTATTTCCGCTTTGGTGCATGTTTATCACACAGTGGCTGTACACTTTGCTGACTTACACGATACCCCCGAACGTATGCTAGAAAAGAATTGTATTAGGGAAATCGTACCATGGCGTGGATCTAGGTCGTGGTTGTATTGGCGTCTACGCCGTCTTTTGATTGAAGACAGTTTCATTAGGAAAATCGTAAAAGCACAAGACAATCTATCCGTGGGTCAAGCCAAAGAAATGTTGAGACGTTGGTTAGTGGAAGATAAGGGAACAACGGAGGTATATATATATTTTAACAGTATTTTCTTCTTAAACTTAACTTTTTATGTTTATTTTAATATTTAGGCTTACATTTGGGATAAAAACGAGGAAATGATTAATTGGTATTCGGAACAAGCTAAATCTGATTCAATAGTCTTACGTAACATCAATGCCGTGCGCAAGGATGCCATAATATCTAGCGTAACTAAAATGTTAGAAGTAAGTTTCCAGAAACATTCGCATTTTTAAACAATTATTTGATAATGTATATTTTTTAATAGGATTGTCCGGAAGTTACTTTAGATGCAGTTGTAGGTCTATGTCAAAATCTGTCCTCTGTGAACCGCGGTGTAGTAGTTCGCTCATTGGCGCAGTTACAATTGAATGAAGAGGCTGGGACGACAAATAATCAAGGATGATATAGCTCATCAACATCACATCCTTTATTTTCCTATCATTATCATAATTTTTAGATTTAATAGAACTCCCTACGCTCCTCTCTAACTAAAATGATGTTTTTGTTAAATATACGTTGACACCTATTTGTTGTGAAACATTTTGTAAACAAAAATATTGAAGCTTGATGAGTCATTTATCATCAAACATTCACCAAACACCCACCTAACTTAATTAACTCCTTTCATTTTTCTAAAATCATTGTTATCATATTTTTGTAATTATATTTAAGTAATTTTTATTATTAATTTTTATTTGCATTTGTTATTCCCCTTTCCCCTTAGAATGAATAACGTTTATGAATTTTGTAGTGCAAGAAAAACTGAAACTGAACTGATGCTTTAAAGAAAATAAAAATTGAAAAAAAAAAAACAAAAACGATATTATAATATCGTTGGTGTTGGAAAAATATTTTTTACGCACATTTTCTATATTTTAACTACGTATTAAATTTAAATTATCCTTTGTTTTCAATTTCGAAACTTTTAATGACCTTATGTTCAATTGAGTATGAAATACTTTCCATTAGTTTATGCAGTTTATTGTAGGAAGCTAAGCTCTAATGTTAAAAAATATATATTATATTTTCAGGTATAAAAAAATTATAAATTTTATAAAAAAGAATTGAAGAAAATAAAAATGTATTGAAATTTCTGAAAATCTCGTCGTTTTACTTGTACAAAGTTAAGCCATTCACGATCACAGTTCGCAGATAAACATCCGACATTTTTCTACAGAAACCGGTGATGCATACATATATCGTCACCTAAAATGCAAACTAGCGTATCATCGAAAAATTGCGTTTTTGATTCAGTATGATTCCTTTGATAAAAATACATGTCTACAAAATTTTATTCATCTGTGTTGAAAAATAACGATTTTATAACAAAAATGTAACATTAAGATTACTTGTATTGAGACTTCAAGATATTAGATAACATGAGAAAGATATTCTTTTAGATCTAACAAATGAGTACTTAGAACTATGTGTATGATTCTAAGAGAAACTTAAGAAAATGCATCTTTGTTAATATTTGTGGGTAAAGTGTCGAAATCGGTAGAAAGATCCCTATAAGCAAATCTGTAGTCGACTACGAAAATAATCAACTTATAGTTAACTTTTCTAGACTAACTAAAAGCTAACTACAATATAATCCAGAATTGAACCAAAATCAATTCTTAAGTTGAGTGCATAATGGGATTTGGTGAGAGCTAACAATTTTACTCTCAGCTACTTTGAAACTCATTTCGAGTCTATATTAACTTCTTGCTGTCATTATTTTAATTGGTACCTTAGCTGGATGGTCAGTGCGTTGACTATAAAACGTCTGATACATAGTTCGAACACCAGCATTAGCTTTTTGCATACTAACTACCAGTTGACTTAAATAAAGTTAACTTTAAGTTAGTTGGAAAGTAATGCAGAGTCGGACAATTGACTACCGCCTAGGACATCGCAATGTTAAAATAGTCAGTTGACTCCATTAAAAGTAATCCAGGCATCAACAACCATTAGTTGCGAAATATTTAGCTTAAAGTGCGTTTAAAGTTAACTGAGTTGCTTATAGGGATTATTTATGCTTGCTCCCCGCACTGCGATAACTACATACTACTAAATAAAATGTATGTAAATGTGACTTACAACTACTACTTATATCTACTACATATTTACAAAGGGATGAAAACAAAATTCAACGAGATCAGCTATTTATAAAAAATAACTGTTTGTTAACTATGAGTTTATAACTGAGAAACAAAACAAGTGAAAACAAACAGTCGGTTTGCACTTACGTTAATTTCGTAAATAGAAGCATGTTTTCGAAACTAGTTTCATAAAAATGCGGCCGTTAACGAAATTAACGTAACGATATATTATATAAAATACTCCAAAACAAAACTGTTATCAGCCACGGTGATTACAATGGTTATATTTGTAAAATTCAGGTAAGAGTGGAAGACCACTTAACGTATTTATGTCCTCATTAAGAACACCAATTGGCGATAAATATAAAAAGTCTGACCAACTTAAACCAATTTCTAGAAATTAAATGTCAGAAACTAATGAGTTTGAGTGATTTTGAAGCTTTTTAGAGAAGTTGCTTATCAGAGTCAGGGCATAAAAGCATAAACGAGTAACACCGGAATTCCCATAAATAAATTTATTAGAAAAGAGCAAGATATATCAACACCAGGTAGTCGCAAGAGAATTCGCCGTGGAGAATTTACATTTGGAGTGTCAAAAAGTTGATACATTAACACTGCTGACAGGCCAAATGTGTAAACATTTACGTAAACAGCAGGGCTCTTGCGGCCACCTAGTATGAATTCGCCTTGTACTAAATCTAACATCAAGTACATAATTTTCATAAACCAAAAAAAAAAAACGTTCAACGGCATTTTTATTAGTTACCTTGTTTAGCTAATTGGGCCTGAAAATTATTTTGTAAATTTTTTATTTTTTTTATTATTTTTTAACGAAGTAACTAAGACTAGATCTTTCTCATTGTTTATGACGGTTCATTTTTAAATGGTTTTATTTAGCTTACCGTGTTTGTGGAATTTGTGCTTAGGTGAAGCTTGGCTCAAATCTAATTGAAAATTTACTCCTTTCCTGTTGAAGCTCGTTTGCTATTCATAGCAACTGAGCTTCAGCTGCGTTGCCAGCTGGCAACTGGAAATTTGTGGTTGCCAGAAAAGCACTAAATAGCAACTGAAATTAAGTTCTCAGTTGGCATCCGTAATGGCGTTTTAGCAACTGGCAAGCCAACTGAGGTTCGGTTGCCATACATAATCTACCCATTAATATTGCGATTAGAAAAGTGGACTGCACCACGCCCATAAATATTAATATTTAGTTTTAGTTCCTTCCTGTTGACCAATTGATGTGAGATTTGGTGGACCACCTTACTTACAATGACTGTACAATTTTGTAATTAAGAAGTGGGCGACGCCACGCCCATATAAAGTAATACTTAGTTTTAGCCCCTTCCTGTTATCCGATTGATCTGAGATTGGTGGACACCTTTACTTACGATGACTATACAATTTTCTAACTACAAAAGTGGGCGACGCCACGCCTATAACATGTAATATTTAGTAATACTTAGTTTTAGCCCCTTCCTGTTAACCGATTGATTTGAGACTTGGTGGTCACCTTTTCTTATGATGACTTCAATTTTGTTATTACAAAAGTAGGCGCCGCCACGCCTATAAGTAAAAAAAATTTTCAAGTTAAATAGTTTTATTATAATGAATATAATAATGATGAAGATAATGCACTAAAAGCAAAAAATAATTACGTGGTACCAAGTACCAGCTACCACATCACTCTCCTTACCAACATAGGGCATTGATTGGACTAAAATAAAACCGTAAGGCGCTTAAAATTTCCGTTATTTATAGTCAAGAACGCCCCTTGATTTAATTTTAGTCCAATGAATGCCCTATGTTAGTGAGGAGAGTGATGTGGTAGCTGGTACCTGGTATAACTGAATATTTTTTTTAGTTTTCGATTTGACTGAAATTACGGGTTTTAAATTTCTTCAGAGAAATCATGTTTCTTTTTGGTGGATTTGTTTCGTTTCTGGAGGATGAAACTAGTTTCCCTATTTTTTTTTCATTTATTCTCTTGCAACTCCACCCACCTTGGCGGTGAATTTGCTGAGGGTTTATTTAGATATATGTACATAAATTAATTGAAAGAAATTTAAAATTTTTTATTGAAAACCCCCACAATTAAAATAAACCAATGTTTAAACCTTATCATTTATTTTTTTAATTTAAAAAACACTTTAATAAAAAATGCTTAAAAAGCCAGCTTTAGTGGTATTTAACTTAAGAATTTGTTTCATCCAGTGTATGAGCCATCCAATCTGGCTCAGACGCAGCTATTTTCTCTATAATCGAATTTACTTGATAGCACAAGGATTGTATTTGTCGATCCCACAATGGCAAAACTTCACGTTTTTCAAAATGAACAACGCCACTTATTTGATCGATGTGACCATTCATACGCCCTTCTGTTATCATCTGCGATGCGATATTTTCAGCTTTGGCAGCTGCTATTTCAAGTAGAGCGCCTAGCTCAACAAACGTTATATTATTGTACAACTTACTTGCCGATAAAAGATTATGTTCGAACACAGCACGATCCAATATGGAGGAACCATCAACAGTTGCTGCCTTTTGATGAGGCTGCAGCAAGGCTTCAAATTCTTGTAATTCTGATCGCCGTATAATACGATCCAAGTACATTTTTTCTAAAATCGAATAGGCGGGCAACTGCTGGCAGCGTTCATCTTTAAAAAGTGTAGCTAACATGCGGGAACGTTGTTGACCTGCTGAAGCTAATACTGTGCATATTAAAGCTTTTTTTAATGCCGTCATGCGTTCACCCTCGTCAACTATTGTACGATAAGAGAGTTCGTTGTACCGCTGAGCTGCTTCGATAAATTTGCGACGATAGTCCAAAACTCGAGCATAGCAAACTTTGTATAGGACCTGCAAAAATATTTATTTAAATAGATTATGATTTAGGATAACAAGTATTTAAAAAACTTCGCATTAGTTAAGAACGTTATACATATCATCGTTAATTACATTCATTACACTTCAAAATACTATAGAAAACTATACCTGCAATTCTTCAACTTGAGTTTCGGCCTGCAATAAAGATGCACGATTTATATAAAATTCTGCTTGTACAGAATCATTTTCCTCCAAATAGAGTCTCGCAATCTTCAAATATGTCTCCAGTTTATAATCTACAGTATATTGCTTTTGGCCAGTTTCCAAAGGAATGCCTACCAGCACATTGGCTGCTTCACGCCAGTGCTGATTACGTTCGTATATCTCTGCCAAATGTTGACGAATACCAGCTACTTGTTCTTCAAACGATATTACTCTCGGCTGCACCTTTTCCAAAGTAAAATGCGATACCTGCTTAGATACCTCATCGGGCAATTTGCTCAGTTGTATACCAACATCATTAAGAATTTGTCGTGATATAACTAAACTAACATGCTCATTGACTATGGCTTCCACAAACAACTTCAAAGTATCGACTAGCTCATTGCCGCTGTTACTGAGTACTACTTCCAAAAGTTGTCTATACCGGTCGGCCTGTTCTTTGTGAGTTCCTGAGAAGTTTACCAAAGCCATAAGTTGGCTACGTAAAGTATTTGATGTGATGACCATATTTAATTATAAAATACTATCTATAGTGTGAATATGATCAATTTATTAAAATTATCTCGGCAAATCTATACAAAAATTCAATTCTTCCAAAATTTTCTATTAATATCTGACAATATATGTAGATGTAAACAAAAAGGTGTGAAACTGAAAGGAATAAAATTTTTTTTTGTTTAATCTCATTAATGAGAGTTGACAAACAGGTGGCGTTACTACGGCTGCATACTATATTTTGCTCCACTCCAAGGCATATATATATAAGGTGTACTTATCAGCGAATTAATACAACAAAGCAACTTTTTTGGAATTCTGGCACAAAATACAAAGTATTTTGTGATTGTGGTGTCAAAAAATGTATGTGAAACAATCAAAGCAAATATTAAAATGTGTGCCTATTAATAAAATGTACTAAAATTTGAATTCTTGGGTATTTCCCAAAACGAATTGAGTCTACCTGTTACTAATTTTTATTGTAACAAAATTTACTGAAAAATATGTCAACAAAGCATTTGAAATTCTGCTAGATCAATACAAGCGGATAATATGAACAAAAACTAATCAGCTGATCTGTGTAGTCCATATATATTATGTCTCGTGTCACTTCTTTATATATTGTGCTTTCGTTCAAGGCATATCCACACCAGGTAGTCGCAAGGGAATTCGTTGTGGGAAAACACATCTTTGGGCTGTCAAAAAAGCTGATACATTAACACAGTTAACAGTTCATAAATGAAAAGAATTCGTAGTCTCCTGATCTCTCGAGGCGACCTGTTATTAATTCGCCTTGCTTTCGCTTTAATCAAGGCGAATTGATTGTTATTAACTCACTTTAGCTTTTATTTTCTACGTGTAGTCAAAGATCTGGCACCTCTTGAAAATTTCTTACACTTGTTAACTGTTTATTGCATTTGCATGAAAAATAAATTTTGTTGCAGTTTTGTTTATTGGATTTATTTTGATGAATTGAAGTTGTGGTTACAAATTTTAAGGTGAATAAATAAAGAACGCGAGTTTAAGTGAAAAAAGCAAATATAAATATGGCAGTTGAGGTCTCACATTCTTCCGCTGACCAGCCACCACCAATGCTGGCTGCACAAAATTCTTTGGAACAGACATTTGTATTTTTCCACAATTCTACGCAACGTTTTGTCAATTTATATTGGATGGACTTTAATGGACGTCAAGACTTCTTTACCATGTTAAAGCCGGGGGCTGGCATAAAGGCAAATACCTTTGTAACACATCCTTGGATATTTCGTGATTCTCAGACAGGCGAACGCTTGCAAGTAAAACATCAGGATATATTTTGGCCCCAGTTATACCGCGTACGTGATCCTCAGAATAGGAGTCAATGGATACCTTGTCGTAAACTCATAACCATTCATCCGCCAATAAGATCTTTGCGTTATACCTGTTTGTGGAATTATGCTAAACAAATATACGGTAATCATACGCAGCTACTAGAAAGGGAGGAAATACCAAATATTTTGAAACGTGACTTGAACAATGTATTAAATTTAATAGAAAAGCATCGTTCAACGGCAGTAAGAATAAGTTAGTAATTAACATTCCATAGTACGGATTTCTATTTTTAGGAATATATTATAAACAAATACACTTATATAATATATATTTTACGATTGATTCTAAAACCCATAAAACATTGTAAATGTAATGAACATTAGATTTTAACGTAAAATGCTGACTATATAAGGAGTGGGATTCATGAAGATGACTTCAGAAACGGAATCTATTTCAAATATTTCCTTTAAAAGAAAAATAGTTATATTTACTTTATTATTTGGTCACTGTTCATAATCAGATCCTCAATAGAAAAAAAGTACATTTTTTGTAGCAATGTGTTAAAAAAATGCAATAGAATTAAGTAGTTAGATACATATTTACATGTTTTTATATTTTGCCTTTATTTAGCGTAATTGGCATTGATTTGATCATCATACTTTATTATCTATCATTATTTATTAAATATTATAGCTAAAAATTGGATAACAACTTCTGCACTCTTTATTAAATCCTTTATCGAGGAGTTTTTATTCAGTTTGTTGTAAGATAATTGAATTTGAATAGACCTGGGTATATAATTTAAAGAAAATCAGACCTTTATCTTTCGATTTTACAACAAACTAAATAAATTCTATTTGAAATGTTTTTAATTTTGGCATTTAATGTCAATCTAAGTTGTTTAAACATTTATCCGATTTTAATGCTGTTGGCAAATCCAAAGAACTATGTAGTTTAAAAAACTTGTTTATGATTTGAGTCTCCATGTTTTCAAAATTTTGTTGTGTGACAAATACAAAACAACGTAAAATTTGTATTCAAAGTTTTCCATCATATGAAAAATTTGGCTTTGTTTTGTACTGGAATGTGAGATCGGTAGATTGTTTCCATATAAAATGCCTAACAGTACGCAAATCCATATTAGGATCGACTACCTAAAAACAAGTAGCAATTAATTATCGTTTTCAATAAAAATAGATGAGTATATCTTACCACTTCATTGCACCACAGCTCTATGCGGTCTTCGGCAGGAACTTGAGAACCCTCTGAATTAGCATCGCTCTGACTATTTTGTGATGAACTAGAAGCATTGCCACCACTCGGTGTTGTTTCGGCCCCCAAAACTTTGTCCAAAACATGTTCGCATACTTTGCGACATTGTATAAATTCATTGGCGACCAAACGATCCTAATTTTATTAAATAGTTATGAATTTAAAACATGAATCGAATTAAGACAAACCTTTTTTGTTCTCTCTGGTTTACCCATTTGCGGATGTGGAGTAAGGAAAAACGGAATCTTTAAGAATTTAGGTGTGGCCTTTTCAATAACTACATCTGTTACCCATTGTGGAACCGTTTCTTGCAATAAAGAACTTTCACTCTCTCCAGCAGCATCTCTAACCAGTAAACGACAAACTGTACGACCTCCAACCTCACTAATATCAAAATATTTATGTATGTATAGTATATTTGCTGTTATCCACAATGTAAAAATAATATACCTAAATATAACAGGTGTATGTTTTGGTACTTGAAAAAACCCATTGCCTCTTATATCTTGTTCCATTTCATTTGGTGGCAAACTGTGCGGTGGCGTCCAATATTCTAATAAAGCTTCTAGCAATAATTTTCCGTAGTTAATCTTAAAAAATTATTAAAGGAATTTTGATATTACGAGTTTAAATATGAAACAGCAAAAAAATATTACTTTGATTTCGGATTGAGGCTCTGAACACTCAGGAAGACCAGCTTCTATTGATACCCACGCGGAAAAACAATCAACTTCATCTTGACCCAAAACAATAGTGGGCATCTATAAAATTAAAAGTATTTTTAAGTAAAAGAAAAGTTATTATAGTTTTTAAAACTTACGCCAGTTTTTAAATCTACAGTAAACCAGTTGGGAATGTACACTTGTTTGTTACGTTTTTTAATTTCTTCCTCGAAATCCACTTTTCCCAGATCTTCTTTTTTAACTACTCGCAATGCATCGTATATAGCTACATTATCCTCCGTATCTCTAGTAACAATATGACGTTTATCATTCAAGACATTACATTTCTTTATAGCAGCACCACCTTAATTTTTAAATGAAGTCAGTAATTTGCCATTGTCAGTTGTATTTTTAAATTACTACCTTTTATACATGCCAATTCTGTTCCTGTATTCGTCCATTGAGCATCTAAGCCTCCGCTTGAATTCAAGGTACATTTGTCAATCAGCGGCAGTCTCCAACATCTAATATCCGAATTCCAAGTCGTCGCCCATATACCAGATTTGTCAGAATTGAAGCATAAGCTTAATACTGGCGCCCTTTCCTCACACACCACCATAGAATTACTGGGATTTCTTAATTCAGTTATAAAAATATTGCGATCTCGACTGCCCGATATAATGTACTGAAAATTTTCCGTCATTAGCAGACTCCAAACACCTTCCTTATGGACGTGAATAGTTTGTACACAACGTTGTTGTCCTAGATTCCATATTTTTATAGTACCATCTGAACTGCCTGATACAACCTGATTTCCATCCGGTGATACTACTAAGGCTCTAACATTTTCCGTATGACCACGAAGCTTCATATTTCTTACGCATGTACGGGGATCCCAAACTCTTAATATATTCTCTGTTGATCCACTAACAATTACTGTGCCCGCTGGATTCATTGCTAAACTATAAATGGAATCTTTTGAACCATTAAGACTAGAGGCTATATATGGCGAAGAAAAATAAATCAAATTAATATGCTGGGCTTGTGTACATTATATATTTGAGGAGCTTAATGCAGTAACTCCGTAAGCCACAAAATAAAAAATACTGATTTAATTGACTTTTAAGTCTAAAAAATATTGCAAATTACATGGTTTTTGAAATATTCTCTTTTGAATAGATGACATACGTATTAATAAAATACTAAAATGTAACTCAATCTATGTTACCCAGCATTAGATTGAATACATACATTTCTAAAATCGTTTGGCCCACATGGTTACTACACCAAGGTCGTCATTTATACTAACTGGTAACTGTGTTATTGCTGGCAGTTAAAGCTGTTAATGTGTTAACATCCCACAGGAATATAGCTTTATCTAAACCGGCACTCGCCACTTGTTCACGATCTTTAGCATAAGCCAATGCTTGAACATAATCACGATGTGTTCTTAAAGTGGACATGCAAAATCCTTTATGAGCATTCCATACTTTAACGGTAGTATCACAGCTAGCACTTATCACTTAAGTGATATATTAGAGTCAGATCTAGTCTTGAAATAGAAAACTAATCTACTTACAATTTCTGCCATTACAGCATAAAATAATGTCATTGACCCAATCGTTGTGATGCTCCATCGACTGTATATATTTTTCATTTGATTCCGAACGTGAGTTCCACACACGTATTATGGCATCTCTACCGGCCGAATAAAGTTTACCATTATTCGGATCCAATTGCATGGCATTGATACCATTGCGATGTTGTTTTTCTTCGGCATCTCTTATAACATAAGACACCTTTAAATATAAAAATCTAATGTATTATTAACCCAAAAAACATTGTTTTCTATATAAACCTGCATTTTCTTGCGTCCTCCTTGGCAACTTTTATGTGTCAACATTATTTGACGAGACAAGCAGATTTTTTGTTACCAGTCCCTTAGTGGCTTCTGTTCTGTTAAGGCACTTTAACTTATGGTATAGCTATGATGACCGCTACTATCTCTATGTAAAACATTCGTTTCTTTATATTATATTATTAATATTTAACAAAATATAAAATACTCTGCAACTTTTCTTGAAATTTCATTAAACAATTTTTCGATACTATTTTCCTTTTAGGAAGCGTTGTGCTAAATGGCAATAAGCTGCTGCATAATAATACAACACTGCCGGTGTAATAATAAATAGTACCATTGCATTTTACCACCTCTAACAACGCGCCAATTTATAAATTACAACTGTAAATTATCGATGACTGAACTAAATTTTATTTGTGAAAAATATTTGTTTTGATTTGTGTGTGAAATGGAAGTGTGTGAAGAAAAATCTCAATTCATCAAAAGTGTGTGAAATAAAGAAAAAATTGTAACGAGTTTTATGTTTGGAAAACGTTAAATGATGAAATATACCAAAAAAGTGAAAAACCAGGTAATTTTTATTAACCAAAAATGATTTCTCTTAAACCAATTATTTTTGCTGATATCTCGAGACGATACATAAGTATGTAGATAACATGAAGTGGCCCTTCAGGTCTTAAGTCAAATGTTTTATTTAATTTGGTGTTAACGCAACAGCACTGCTTGATGCTGCCGAAAGGGTTTCTCTGGGAAAAAATGTTCCGCTTGATACAGCTGAGTTAACAATTTTTGGCGAGATGCGACTCGAGTTGGAGCTAAAATCAAATTGTCGGAATGTCTTTGTTGTGACTGCTCTGCTGTTGTCGTATGCAGTTCCTGGGTTAGAAAACTTACAGCTGATATAGTTGTCCCAGAGTTGATAAATACTCTTCCGTTTGACTTAGGGCGCTATGAGTTTACATGGCTGTTTAGTTTTTGGCGCTGCGGAGGGAAGATCCAATTGTCTAATCATGGGTTCTTTCACATGTAAAAAGCATTTAAATTGCACAAAGTTATTACATACAGTGAACGACTAAACCGCAAAATACGGCCAGCAACTTTGAGGTTTGAAGGAATTGGAATAAAGTCAAATATTATGAAAATTCGCAAAAAATTTATAAACTTTTAAAGATTACAAAGCGTAATATTGATTAAAAGTTCCTAAAAATGTAACAAAGGCAAACACTTTTATCAAAAATTACAGTTGCAAAATTTTAAACAAGCCATTATTTTGATTAAAAATGGCTAAAACTGTAAGGAATTCCATTCGGTAAACGCGAAAAAGTCGCAAATCGCAAAACTTGCTAACAGCGAGCCCTTTGGGCCATATATGGTTGGTGGACTACAATTGTAAATTCATGTAAATAAATACAAACTAGAAAACTAGTAACAAAAATCACCAAAGCTGTTAACAATAAAAAAAACCAAGAGAGAACGCTAAAAATCGCAAGTTCGTGAAAAATTAGTAAATGTATTGCAGAAATCACAAAAACTGTAAAGAATAGCAAAATCTCAGATAATCAGATAAATAAATTTTACTAGGAATTTTTGTTCTTTAGTTTTGATGTTGTAATAAAACCGCATTACCTACCCGGCCTTTAGTCTGCAATAAAGAAAGTCCTTACTCAGGGAAAACTCCGAAAATAGTGTCACATAATATGTGAGGAGCCACTTATGCCATATTTATGAAAAAAATTTCAAACAAACAAGCGATATGCGTGTGGTCTATTGAAATAAGAATGGTGAATGGTGTAGTTATGTTTTGCAGCATAATAACGAATCCTGGCGTAAATAACAGAAATTTTTTTGGAGTAGTTATTTCATTGCTTTTTTACTGAACCTGTAGTCTCATAGATAGTGTAGAACTTGTGCGAAGAAAATTTTTAAACATTTTTGAAAAATCATGTATTGTGGGCTTAGTTAGCTATTCAATATGCCTGCATTTCGGTGGTGCTAACACCAATTCATCAGTAGAATTTCGACCATCATGTTTATATAAACATGCGAGTTTGAAAATTTTTTAATAATTGAGTTATGAATTTTTAGTCGAACTGTATGGTTTTTATCCAAAGTTATTTAATTAGTTTGGCTCAAGCTCATTTTTAATTTAATCTTTCGATCAAATTATTTTTATTTAAGAAAGAAATTCTAAAGCATGTAAATATTGAACATTCAAAGAAAAATTTGGCTGTACGGAAGGTTGAACTGACAGCTGCTTCGTGACCACCAAGTCTACTCATCAGAGTCCTTTACCCACACTACCACTGACAGTGGCAACAACACTGTAGCGAAAATCCTACTAATATTAGTAAGCTCAATTAGCAGACTGTCGTCATCTTGGGCAAAATAAACATTCAATAACTCCCAGCTTTGAGAATATCGAACAATATTTCATTAAAATCGATCCACAACTTTTGATTTTATTCACAGTTAAGTAAGGGAACTCAATTGATAAAAATCACCATTTTCATACAACAGTAAGTTTTTAATTTGTGTGTGTGTGTGTTATATCTACAAAATGCATTCGAAAAAAAGAGTCATTGAATATTTTGACCTGGCTATTTGATTATTCGACACAAATTTGTAAATTTGTTATTTGATCGAACATTGTTTGATTTTTGAACTAATGCCACTAGATCCAGATAATAAAGATTTTTAATAGATAAATAATTCACATAAAGTCCAATGACAAGCACATTCAAGAGTTTAATAATTTTTAAACAGTTACCCAACTTATGACATACAAATAATAGTACACAGTTCCTTTTGTGGGTGAAAATACTTGTATTTTGCTCTCATATTTATTTCTATAGCTTTTTTGTTTAGCTTTTCTTAATGCGTCTATTTTTATATTTGTTTTTTGTTTGTTTGTTTGTTTGTTTTTTGAACACAAGAGTATAAATTTGTAAGCGATATTAAAAAAAATATACATATGTTACAATTGCTATCCGGAATCCGGTGATAGTAAATTTGATTTATTGATTGTAGTAGCATTTTGGTCATCCATACTTTGGAGATTATGTGCGGAGCTTACCTGGAATGGGTAAGAGGAACACTTTAGTTATTGTTTGGGTAATAAAGAACATTATTTTGATATGTATCGCTTACGGGACTAATAGGTGTAATTACTATTGCAGTACGTGTTGGTCGGTGTAATAAGGCGGTATCTTCCGTTGTTTCATCACAATCGACTTCAGCGTCAGCATCGACAACGGCATCACTATCAATTTCCCATGACGGATATTGATCGAACTCTTCTTCACAATTAAGATCTTCTTCTTCCAAATCTTCATATTCATCTATTAATATTACTAAAATGAGCGATTTACAAAAATATATGTTGTAAATATATTTTATTTTTATTCTTCATTAAATATTTTTGCTATATTACTTGAACTTTCAGGCCTTTGCAAGGGACTAGATCCAAGTGATTGTGTTTCTATGTTTGGTATTGATATCGCAACTTCATCCACATGGATTTCTTTTTCATATGGCTGTGATATTGATCTGGAAAGAAATTAAAACATGTGTTTCTTATCTGTATGTGTATTTTAATTAATTCTAAGAGACGTGAGCAGAAGACATTTCGGCTAAATTATATATTTTGTGGCATCGATTAAGCGCATTAGCGTAGATAGTCCATTCCGAGAGACCACTTCAGAATTGCTCTTGCACCCTCTAGAATTTTTAAACATTTTTATGTACTTTTTATTATTTCCCAGCAAAAACTTTTGTAATACATATTTGTAATCGGTAGTACTTTATTACTTATTTATCTTATTACTATGCTTCAAATTAGAACTACTACTTAGTTTTTAATAAAACTAGTATGTAGTTTTATCATTATCTGAAATTAGTTACAATTTGTTGATATAATCAATATAACGGGCTACCATTTTTTCCGCCCCATTTCCACTTCTATGGGAGCAAATCCTTTCAATCCAAAAAATTTTTTGAAATTCGGTTCAAAAATGATAGAGTTAAGAATTGGGGGAGCGAATTGCTCCATCGATTTTGGAAAAATATTACGGAATAAAACTGGAGGCAAACCCTTTCCAACAAAAAAAAAAAAAAAGAATTTTGAAAATCAGTAAATATATTTCAAATTTCCCAACCGATTTTCGAAAAAAATTATGGATCGTAAGCTTCAGGCAAACCCTTTTAAACAAAAACAATTTTTGAAAATCGGTTCACATCTGACAGAGTTAAGAATTGAGGTGGAGCTAATTTCCCCACCGATTTTCGAAAACAAAATTATGAGGCTAAGCCGCAAGCAAACTCTTTCAAACCAAAAAAGAATTTTATTAATCGGCTGACAAATGACAGAGCTGTGCGTGGCGGACCAAACTTCCCCCATACCCCTCACCCCTTTTTCCAAAAAAATTATGTGACCAAACTGTAGCAAAACCTTTCAAGGAAAAAACGAATTTTTAAAATAGATTCACAAATGACAGAGTTATGGAATGGGGTGGGGAGGGGGGACAGTTTCCCCAAAAATTTTGAAAAAAATGGAACCTAAGTGCACGCAAACCTTTTCAAACCAAAAAATAATTAAAAAATCGGTTGGACAAATAACAGGGTTATGCGTAGGGCACCAAACTTTCCCCGTCCCCACCCATTTTCGAAAAAAAAAACATTATGGACTATCCCCACCGAATTTGAAAAAAAATATGGGATCTAACTGAAAGCAAACCCTTTCAAGCAAATAAAGAATTTTCAAAATCGTTTGACAAATGACAGTTACGCGTAGCGGGAGGTTTTGACCCATTTTATACCCTCCCGGTCCAGAATCCGGAAAACAAATATAGCCTATATTAATTGTGGGCCAAATATCTACATGTGTACCGAATTTCATTTAAATCGGTTCATCCGTTAGGCGTGATGCCGTAACAAAAATCTGCAAACAAACAAACAAACATACACCTCATTTTTATATAATATATGGATATGGATTAAAAGTTAGTTAAAAAATATAATTTCAGTTCTTTACAGAGTAAATCCAAGCGAAATCAACATATATGCAGGTGTGTTGTGCCGCATGCATTTTAATTTAACAAAAATATTTATTTTTTGGATAAATTCTGACTAGAAGCCACCCGAAGTAAGATTTTTTTTTTACCAATTTCAGACATTTTTTATAATTTCTCTAGCTTTTTAAGCAGAAAATGTATTGGAATGATTTATGATTTATTTTATCCCGAGATAAACTTTGCTTACTGGTAGGCAAACAAAGTATATAAAGTGGCAACAACTTACAATTTGACTCGATTACTACTTATTTTTGTTTGAGAAGTCCAAAAAGTAAGTGGCACCTCTTACAAATGTATTTACAATGTCACGGCATTTAACTAGTTATTATTTGGCTTACTTGAAGCTAAAAAATAAGTAGTCAAATAAACAAATTAAAATTAAAAAAATTAGACGCATTATGTTTTATTTACATCTTTTCAATTTTATTTCATTTTTTTATTTTTTGACCCAGCTGGGATACGAACCCGTGCTCGTTCAGATCTGAAGACAAGAACTTTACCCACTCAGCTATTGTTGACTTATAAGCTTAAGCGATAAGAATTAGTTTTCATATACAAACACATGTTGACTCAAAAAGTGGCTGCCGACTTATTTTATTAATACATATCAACAAATTGTAACTATATACTTTCAGATAATGATAAAACTATGTACTAATTTTATTAAAAAATAAGTAGTAGTTATAATTTGAAGCATAGTAATAAGATAAATAAGTATCACTCATTACTTTGTAGCCCATTAGTAGTACTTTATTACCCACTAAAAAAATTACAAAAGCTTTTGCTGGAATAGGCCAATAATGAGCTGAACTGAAACAATTAAGTGGCCGAAAAGTGGCCGCCTGAAAATTACACAGTTTTTTCTCGTTTTATCGATTTTCAAATGAACCCTGTATGAGCTTTGTTCTACATAAAGCATTGATTTTTTTGGGTAAATAAGGAAGCCTTCTGGTACCATGACATAACTTTCATTGTCTTAAAATAATATCTTCTGCGAAAAAATGGTGATAAACTTTCTAATTTTTGAACAATGAGCAGTTTTGACCTTCAAAAAATCCATGTGGGTATAACAATAACAATTTGAAATTTTCAGGAAATATAGGACTGTACTTCCTTATTATGCCCCCTCACGTTTACGAAATATGGCTTTTTTTCAAAGTGCAATTTTATAAAAATATAGGTCAAAGAAAACGGTTCCAAAAACCCATGTGTGGGTGGATACAGATAAAAATCTGAATTTTTTAGAAGACATAGCCTATACTTTGCTCGTTATGTCCACTTAGTGACAATTTGCTGTTTTCATTTCTTCTCGAAATGATTTTTTTAGTGCTGCTCTTAGAAAAATGTAAAAATAAATAATAAAATGGGCTCAAAAATATATGTATATTTTTATTTTATTTTCAATGTGCGGGATCCCGGGAATTTGTTCCCGAGAAATCCCGAATGAAAAACTCTACTTACAACTTTAAAAGATTATTTTAACCAATAAAAGTTGTTTATTCATAAAAATTGCAACAACAATTTAGATTAACAGTAAGTTAACCATATAAATTGGTTAAATATACCTAGATAACTCTTTTGAGTGTAGTGGACATATGTATTATATATGCCTATAAAAAACTCAGGAGTTTTTAAAAAAAGCTAAGGATACAGTATTTTTTAGAGCATAAAATTCATAAAGGTTACAGTTTTGTTCAAAAAGCAATTTCACCGTCGGTCTGTGTAATTTCATTGACGAAATCAAGTCTGATTTAATAAATTTAATAATAAGTTTGTAGTGTGTATATGTGTATCTGTGTGTCTGTCTGGTCCCTCGTAGAGCTTAAACTGCTGGACTGATTTTTATTTAGTTTATTTGTTTGAAAGGTGACTTGATCGAGAATGTTCTTAGCTATATTTGAAGAAAATCAGTTCAGCCGTTTAGAACTTATCACCTCTTTTCTGCTGCATTATCTTTAATCTGTGCGTCTGTGGCACCGTAGCTCCCTCTACAAGGGAACAGTCAGACACACAGGGGGTTAAAAATATAAAACAAAATTATGTTTATAACGAAATAATGTCTTATTTCCTTTATGCAGCATCTGTTTTTTTATCATTTATATAAATGAGGAAATTACCTTAAGGTTACTCTTTTTTTTGCTCTACTTTCTATGTCGGCTATGAAACCATCACTACTACGCTGTTGATAAACGCGCGCCGGTCTAACATCGGCTGATAAAGGATATGAACAGGTATCGGAAGACTGAAAAATTTCGTAATAGAAATTATTTTTAAAATTAAATTTTAATGTTGGATATAAATAAATAAACACCTTTGTATATTCATTGGTCCCCTGAGCGGGGCACAGCCCTGCTGTGGTCGCTGATGAATCTAATGATGTTGTTGCTGCTGCTGCTGGTACTATCGAATTATTAGTTTTCGCTATTCGGCTTTGCCAATCTATTGTTTGATTATTATTAATGGTAGTAAGACCACAGTGGCCATGATTAGGGAGGTGATTGTTGTTGGAATGTTTAGAGACCTGAGGATTAGGGGGAAGAGATTGAAACCGTTGGCGGTCCTCCATGTAGGCTTTAATTAAAATATCTAATTTTTCTTCTATATCGGCCACCTAAGAATTATTGTATGAATAAAATAAAATGTCCACAAACTTATAAAAAGTTTTAACCAAGTTACCACCTACCTGTCTTTCGACTTTGACCACTCTTGAGGCTAAGCTGATTTTAGAAGCATAAGCGTCTTTTGATTTGGAACCTTGTTTTCCCAAAATTTGATCTAATCTGTGAATATTGTTAAGCGATTTTTAAAATTAAAATGATGTGTTAATAAAGATAATAAATCAAGTTTATTTACCTGGCGTGGACATTTTTTACACGTCCCAATAAATCTACATGACCAGCGGCATATTGTTCCATAACATCTTTAACATCATAGGGCTTGAGAGCCTCTTTAAATTTTCGCCGGGCAACGAAGTATTTTAACTGAAAAATATTTATTTAACAACTGTAAATACAAATCGAAAGATTGGTCGTTTACGCCGGGCATTTCAATTAAATTCGGACTTTGTTTTAAAGAAAGTCTGCTGTTTTTTTTTTTCGTTTGTGTAAAAACTCCTAAAATGTTTATGTAACAATTTTTGTTGAAAATGCCTTTAAAAAGTTTTTCATTCCTTGCTAGCATTTTTTAGGATGATCGGAACGATATGTTGTGGTCACACGATTTGATTGTTATATATTTTCTAGTCGTACATCTTTTTGATTCCATACCATTGGAGGAGGCTCATTTTATAAAATACATGTATTTTATTTTTACTAACCTTATGCTAAGTTTGATCTGAACAAAGATGTTTTATTTCTAAATTAGTAAAAAATTAGGCAGTGCTTTAGTGCTTAAGTAATCTATTTTGCGTGTTTAAAGTTGAAAAAGTATGTATGTATGTGTTTCAATGGGCACAAATTTCTTCAGACAATTAAAAAAATTATCTCATAACTTATTAATTTTCTTTTGGTAACACTATCCAATAATATCAAATATATTTCAAAATGACAAGGTTCTAACCACTGATTCTTTCAGAGGGCACATAATAAAAATATACGTGTATCGGCGTTTTGAAAGTTTACATCTGGGATTCATTTTAGGGGAAGCTAAATTTAACCTCGGCTTAGGGAATTTTGTAATCCTTACGTTTAGGGTGCCCTTGTGGCTGAGTGCTAGAGCGATGCTAGCCTGTCAGTCCAGAGGTCGCGGGTTCGATTCCCGCTATAGACCCTGGGTGTTTTCTGCAGACAAGCTAATCGCATCGCGGACTGTGTTTGTTAAAAAAAACATGCGCTCAGAGCTTTTATAGCTCCATGGGTCTTTTTGTCCAAAAACTCCCCTTCAGCGGAGATGTAGCGGCATAAAATATCCTACAAAAAGATTTTCCATAAAATTCTATCATAAGTCTTCAAAGACACAAAAGCATCCAGCTCAACTTGGAAGCCAGAAATCATTCAAAACTTAACATGTATTTAAGGGTTAATTTCGAACTTATTCACAACTACCCAGCAAAAACTTTGCTTACTGATAAGCAAAAAAGTATATGCGGATTTAATTCGTAACTACTTATAATTTGACTCGATAGCTATTTGTTTTTGTTTGAGAAGTCCAAATAATAAGGGTTACCTCTTACAAATGTATTTACATTGTCACATGAATTAAGTAGTTATTATTTGGCTTACTTGAAGCTGAAAAATAAGTAGTCAAATAAACAAATTAAAATTGAAAAAAATGCATACACATTCTGGTATGTGATGGAAATCGATTGATTTCAAATCGCTCGATTTCATCAAATTAATAATAGCCAAATATGTGTTACGTAAATCGCACGATACAGTGAAATCAAATGAAATCGATCGATTTCCATCACATACCAGATTATGTTTTATTTATATTTTTTCAACTTTAAATTATTTTTTTATTTTTTGACCTAGCTTGGATACGAACCTGTGCTCGTTCAGACATGAAGACAGAACTTTACCCACTCACCTATTGTTGACTTATAAGTTTAAGCGACAAAAATTAGTTTTCATATACAAACACATACATGTTGACTTAAAAAGTGCCCAGCGGTAAATGGGAGGAGTAAAGAGGCCTTCTATAAGGCCTTATTTAGCAGTCTGTAGTACTTCCACTCCCATTACATACTCCTTCCTTTTTTACACGTGATGTCATTGCGGACCAAGGCCTTCCTCGACCCATTACTCAGCAGGCCTGATAAAAGGCCTGGTCTGGGAAGGAGTGTTAAAAATGAAATGGAGGTACATTTTTTAATCTGGGTATTTTTATAGCGGCTTTGATTATCGTGATGTTTTATTTATTTCGAACTCTTTTTCATCCAACGTAATTTTTTAAACATATTAGGGAGGCTAAATTTCATGTACATATTTGGAACGAATTGAACATGATGTAGTAGCTACAACATAAACGGTATAATAGCATCATGTATGATGCCTCTTGTACGTTAATTTCAGTCTTATATACAAATTATTTGCAAAAAAAGAATACGAGAATGTCTAAAGAACATTTTTTATTAACCAAAACGAAAAATCTAAAAATAGAATACTCCTTCCAAAAGAAACCAGTGTAGAGGCCTACTAGAAGGCCTTCCTGAGAAGGCAGAAAATAATTACTTTTGGATCTTAAATTCAGGTCTTGGAAGGCCTGTAAAAAGGTCTGTTTAGTGAATGCCTCGTAAGTTTTACCGCAGGGTGGTTGTCTACATATTTTATTAACACATATTAACAAATTGAAGCTATTTTCAGATAATTAAAAAAATACGTGCTAATTTTATTAAAAACTAAGATATATAAGTACCACTCATTACTTTGTAACCCATTAATAAGGTACTACCGATTACAATAACGACAAAAGTTTTTGCTGGGTAGTACTAAAATATTCCACAAAGTCGGATTTTATGAGGTTACTTTGCTAAACAGATCGTATACCTAAAACGTAAGGATTACAAGATTCGCTGTGCCGATTCACTATAGCAATGTGCAATAGGAGGGGAGACTTTAACTCCCCCTAAAATGAGTCCAACTTTTAAAACGGCGATACACGTATAATTTTTTTGTCGCCTTCTACCACAATCAGTCGTTAGAGCTTTGTAAATTTCTTTTTTGTTGTACAGTGTAATTTATAGTTTGTTGTTTCCTACGCATGGGCCGCAATGTTTGGTGATTTAAACAAGAACATTATTCTGTTTAATGTTAAGCAAATTTTAAAAATGTTTATTTGCTTATCCGAATTTACTTGAATCGCAATTTATTTTTGCAGCATTTTGGCATTTTACTTACCTTTCTAATAAATCTTATGGCAGTCTTATGCTGATTTGTCAATTGAGTGCAGCGTGGTTCATCATCTTCATCTATTTTAAATTGAAAAGAAATAGATAGTTTATTTATTAGCAAAAAATGGAAAATAAACAAAAATTAATAACCATTCAGATTCACTAAATAATCTACTACAGACACATTCAAAAATAATATTAACAAAATTAACATATTGAAAATATATGGTACACAAGACCGAGACATTCTACTCGTATATATACTATAGTTACTAGTTTCTCAACTACTACTCAATGTATGTACTTATGTGAGAGACCTACTACATACATGTTCGTGCTTTTGGAAGTGCTAACTATGTACTATAAAATAACGAACGATCTTAAATACATGCAGTGCATGCGATAGATTTGGATGTGTTTATTTTTAATCGAATATCCCTCAAACTAATACTACGAAATGTATTATTTTTCGCAAATTGGAACTGATTCCGGGTGATCCAAAGTGTTTGAGTGTGATATTCGAATAATCGGTGTAATTGGTTGGTGTAAGTTTGTGTTATGCATGTAAAAGTGATAAAAGGGTGGGTGGGTGTAGATAGGTTGGTTAGTTAGCATCATAAGATCACAACTTTATACCAGCAAACTGATTAACTGACTGACATGAGCTTGAAAGCAAACATTTTCGATGCCAAAATACAACTTAATACTTGTACATACGTTGACATTTCATTCTAGGAATAGGGAATTGGACACCGGGTTATTGTGTGGTTGGTTGATTAACATAAATGACATATCATTGATATAATTAAATTTTTTTATTTTATGTATAAAAATAGTAAAAGAGACGAGAGCTGTTTCCAAGTATGTAACATTATTATAATATGTAATAAAAAAACACGTTACGCTTATATTACATGGATTTCAAATACAATGGTATGGAAAAATTGTTGAGGAAAAAGGTGGAGTGGTGTACATTATATAGCAATTGCACTTAATTTTTGTTTTCAATAAAATTTTTCTAAAGGGATCTTTTACGCACTTCCTTCATCTAATTGACCACCTGTAAGATTGTCATTATTGATGTCATTGTCATCACCAAATTGTTGTGGATCAAAGAAGGCTCTTCGCCTTGATCGTTGTTCCTGATGTTCTTGCTGTTGATTTGCATAATGTTTAGAACCACCCGGTGAACTTTCTTCACCCATCGCTGGACTAGGTGCGGGCATGGTGAAATTTGAACCAAATATATCACTCTGTAGCATGCCACAGAGTACTATGGGTATAGAAGTAACATTGTTGAAAATCAATTTAGATTTGTTGCCGTCATTAGTGTTTCCAGTATCACAGTTTGCAACAGTATTTCTTTCAAACTCTTCACCCATGTCCGTTTCATTTTCATCTTCTCTTAACGGACTAGGTCGTAAACTCTCATTGTGGGAACTTGATAAATTGCCCAACGAAACAGAACTATGTCTACGCCGTGGACCCAAAAAGCGAGGACCTAGTGCTGCTAATATACACAAAATTTGAATTGATGTTGTATTAATTTTTTAACAATTATAGTAAATGTTTTCATCATTCACTTTTAGATTAACAACAATAAATCTTTCTATGTTTGTATTATTTCCTTTTGGATTAACAAAATTTATTCTTGTTAATCTAAAGTAAATGATAAAAATATTAATATTTAGAATTCGAAATCATCTAAAAAATCGAACATACTCCTAGAGTGGCAAAACATTTTAAGTTTCCTGTTTTAAATGAATCACAATCTTGGTTTTGGTTTTGAGTATACCAATTTGGGGTGATCAACATTTTGGGGATATAAAAAATTATACAGGATTTATTTTTGGAGACGTATACATAACATGAAATTTCCTTGTTTGAAAGATAACACATTAATTCACAAATTTCGGTAAACTTATTGGTTCCCTAGAACTGACTGTGACTGAGTGGTAGTGATGCTAGTGACTGAGTGGTAGTGATGATAGCCTGCCAGTCCAGAGGTCGTGGGTTCGATTCCCGCCATAGACCCTGGGTGTTTTCCGCAGAAAAACTAATCGCTTCGCGGGTTGTGTTTGTTAAAAAATAAAAGTTATTTGGAACGCTGAATGCGAATCTGCACTCCGTTTGTTTCATCAGCTACAACTTTCGAGATATGCCCGACATATATTAGAAGGGCGATTCAGTAAAAAAAAAAAAATGGCGCCCCACGTTGGGCTGCATTTGGGCATGAACACCGGATGAAGTGTGGCCAGATGATCGGCAGTGCTGTCATGCTGGCGAATGCTCCGGCTAGGGCTCGCCGTATTGGGGTGGTTCTTGTCCAGCAACTACAAAAAAAATCATGCCAGCCTATTAAATTCTGATTAATAACTTTAAGCCGTGAAAATATTGTTGCTAAATCTGCCCAGTAGTTTCAGAGATACCGTAGAACTTGGGAATTTTTTTTAATTAAAAAAATAAAATAAAAAAGGCAATAAAAATTACGCTCTTTTTCTATTAGCTTATAGGACAATATGTATGTTACAAACAAAATGAGCTACATATATTTAATTACAATCGACCCTCAACTTTTGATTTTATTCACAAAAACTCCGTTTTCTATTCAACACAAATACCCACACATACAATAAAATATACGGCCATGTCACAGAGTTCAATTCCGTTCGGAAACGGAATTCAACCATTTTTGTAGCAGCTGGTGTCTAAAAAAGAAAACTAAAATACGCAAATTTGTCAGGTGTGTCCAGACTGTTGGCGGCGCTATTATGGTGCGGTATGCTCCAGATAGGGCTTGACATATTAGGGTTGATTGAATTTCGTTTCCGAACGGAATTGAACTCTGTGATATGGCTGATAATTATATGTAGAAGTATATTTTCCAAGAAAATCAACACTAAGCGAAGCCGCTATTCGAAATACCATGGAGAATAAATCCTTACGACCGGCCGAAGGTCCACCATGTAGAAAACCGTGAAACAGGAAAATGGCCCAAAAATTTTTTTGAAACCCTTAATTTTCAATCACTTTAATCACGGTATGTGCCCAATAGTAATAACATTGCGAATGTTGAAAATGACCATACCAAAAATATCCCAGTAGTTAGTGCTCCAGCGCTTTGTTAAAATCACAGTTTTATCACATAAAATCGATACAGTTTAGAAACGAAGTATTTTTGAAGGAGAAACGTCCCATCTAATTAAACTTTCCAAACACTTACTTTTTGCGCATGAATTAAACTCTCAGAGGATCATGTTTCCTCTGAAAATGAGTTTTATCACTGCAAAAAAGTTCTTAGCAAAATTGGGACTAGCAATAATATTAAATCGTGCTCATTTACCTAATGTTTGTCGGAGCCATCTGCCAAGAATTACAAATATTCCATTAAAAAAGAACAAATTATCTTTCAAACAATTCACCATTATCATACAATTCAACGATATTTAATTTTATTCTGAATTTGTACACGTATACGTCCAAAAAACACCCTGTATAATAAATAAAAGTTTAACACCTCATGATTATAACAAATTAATATTCTATTTTCTATCACTTGGTCACTTTTTCAATGGTCTCTTTTTAAACTTTTTCTGACAGTCCTACAAAAAATATCAATAATCTAATTCCATATTAAAAAAAATAAGATATTGGTGAAATACCCAAACTTATTGGATTTTTATCATACACGAAAGAAAAAAACCAATGCATTTCTTTCAAAATACTATTGCAGGACACGTTATTTATTTTATTAAGTAATTTCAAAGAAGTAAAACTTAACAACAACCATTACATGATACACTTTTGATGTAAAGATTTCAAACTTCGACACAAATTAAACTATGTAGTATTTCCACCGATATTTGTTGTCATTATTATCGATATTTTTATATTAAGTGAATAATATTATTATTGTATTATTAATCAGTTATCAGTTACATTCTGAATACAACATTTAAACAACATCCATTTGACAACTTTTTATTTATTTTTATTACTTATTAATTTTTGATTTTGTAATAGAGGCGTGCATTAACTTACCATCGGAATTCTTTTTCAATAAAGTGGTATCTGCGACAGAGTCTTCGCTAAAACTCGGATTTAACGATCTTCCATTTTGTACCACTTCTGAAATGCAATAAATAAATTTGGCAAAAAAAAACCAAATATTTTTTAGCAAAAATTCGTTTGTTGAAATATTTTTGTTATTTTTTTTGTAGTGTTTCTTTAACAGACACTTTAAAGCAGCTCCCATTTTTTACTTTATTATTATTATTATTATTATTATTATTTTTAATATGAAATTATTTTTCCTACTCTTAAATGTTTTACATTTAAACAGATAGACAAGAAGAACAAGAATAAAGAGAAAGAATAAGAAGGACTAAACAACAAAATAGGAAAGACTAGTAAATACTTTAGGAAATAGAATAATTCGCGGAAGGCATCCCTATTGTGGAGTACAGCTAAAATGCCATCCTCATAGCGACTATTCGCCAGTAGTGCCAACACGCCGGGTGTTATCTTATATATTTACATATAAAATTAATAGGCGAGACTATTTTTTATACTGCAGCTTATGCTCATATTATGCAGGCGATTTTGACAAACTTGTGTTCTTTTTATTAAAAAAAATTAACTTATATTATTTTTTCATCAAAAGGAAGGTTTTTTTGGGGCGCACGAAAAAATTTAATTTTTAACGACCACTCCATTGTACATACATATGTATATATCGTTGGTCACAAGTAGAAAGGCTCTAACTCAAATAATTGTAACTTTATAGGAGAAGGTAAAAACATAATAGAAAATGGAATTTTCAAAATGTACTTTTTTTTAAATGCATGTTTTAATGAAAATCAAACACAAGTTTGATGTTCAGATTATTTTTTTAATATATTGGAAATACTGAAAAACTCAATTTCGTAAAAAATACGAGTTAAGGAGTTTCTACTTGAGACCATCGATATAAAGTGACCATGCGTCCGGATTTCACTGGGACAATCTCCCGTATTCTAGCTATCAGTCCCGGTGTCCCCGAAGAAAGCTTCGGCACGCCAAATTGTCCCGGTTTTCCCAGTAGCGTAGCTTACAAATTGAAAAACGTATTAATTTTTTTATAATTCCATTTCTTATATTTTTTAATTTATGTTTATGTTTTTTTTTGCAAAAGTGGAACAATAATTTGACTTTTTTAAAAATAAAAATGATGTTGCAAAAATGGCAGTGAGTTTTTATACTGATAACGATATGACATTTCTCATGACAAAAATTTATCTTGTATAGACTCGCAGCAATAACGTCTTTATAGAAAACTGAGCAAAACAGAGAAACCAGCCGTCGCACAGTGGCTCCAATTGGCAAAAAAAGGATAATAAATCTGTATCTTTGAAACTTGCGATCCGATTATAAAACGATGTGTGTGAAAATCATAGCGAAGGAACTAAGCTTTACGAATGATGAAACTTAGACCACCCTGTTGAAACACGCGCTGAGCTACAGGGTGTAAAAGTTGACTATCTCAAGCATGATAAACTTTTTTGGCCTCATAACTTTTATACATATTATCCGATTTTGAACGGGCCCCTGTTCTCATAAAAGCCAAGACGCTTTATTGTGGGGAGAAAGCTCTATACTTTTGCGCTCCTTCTTCTAACAATTGGCGAGGGTGCTATTTTAAATATGCTAAACTATATTCAAACGTTTTTTGTTGGAAAAATAAACGCTTTCCTTTCATGCTGGCCAAATCGGCACTTATTTTTAACTAGTCTTTTAAAATAATTTTTTTTCCAGAATTTAGAAAGTGTTTGCAAAGGCCCTTGAAAAAATACTCAATGATCGAAGTGACCCAATAAAAAATTGTCAGCTTAAAATTTTAAAATTTTAAAATTGTCAGCTTAAAATAGTTTTGTCCCAAAGTATAGAAGGGTTAATGCTGTGAAAGTGTAGAAGAAGCAATGTGTGACAAGTATAAAAATAATTGAGAATAAAAGTGTGTTTTTTCTGCTATGAACCTACTAACTGACATAAATAAACTGGTGTCCCGGTTTGAGTAAATTGAAAAATGGTCACGTTATGTATAAGTGTATGCATAACTTTTTATTATTATGTTTTATAAAAGAATACATACTTTTATTAAACAATTTGCAATGCTCCTCAGCAGGTGGCTCAGCGTTAGTGCTGCTAAACCGTTTAATGTGTAGCACTCCTTGTAGAGTATGAGATAAGCGCAGATGTTTTTCTCTAACTGAAAAATTTAAAAGCTGGTTAATTTGTAGTATACTTAATACAGCCCTTAAAACGCTGTTTATACGCATTACAAAAAATTCAACAGTTTTTAAATTGTGTAATCAACGTAGCGTTTGAGCGTTGCTTACAGGCAGTGCAAAAAATTATATAAGTTGAACTTATAGACTGGATTAGTAAAAAAAATTCTGGTAACAATACTTTAGCATTATTTTTCAAAAACTAAAAAAGTGGTAGACTTTTCCCGTAAAGTAGTAATAGAGTTAAATAAGATACCCAAAAGAGGTAGATCTACCACAAACATGCTGAAGTTGGCATCACTGGGTGTATTATTTATTGTGTGTATGTTGTTATTTAAGAGAGTTTTCATGACGCAAAGTAGTTCCAATTGTAAAAAAGGCTAATAAATCTGTAGTACACGAAGTGTGTACAAATCATAAAGGAGGACATATGCTTTAAGAATATTGAAATTTTGGACCACCCTGTTGAAACACTCGGTGAGCTATAGGGCATCAAAATTGACTACCCCGTGCATGAAAAACTTTGTTGGCCTCATAACTTTTACAAATACTATCCGACTTTACAGAATTTAAACTTGTTGTAAAGTAGAGGGCAGAAACCAAACTTTTAAAATTCAAGGGCAAATATATTTGAAAATATATAAGATATCTTAATGAAATAAGGATGGCTGATAGCCGAAGTATCCCTAAAAGTTACACGAAGAGATAACCGCGGGTCTAATATAACACAATGTTTAGATGTGCATGAGGTCAGGAATCAAAACATCAGCAGGAGGTATAGTCAACACTTGTAGTCAAATATCTAGAATATACATGCAGCAAACACAGTTGATGATAGGTGGCCTGCAATAAAAGAAGCTTTCCTGAACACCGGACGTGAAATCTCATACAGTGTCATCGTGAATTTCAACAGGAATGATTTACGGCTTGTTACCGGTTTTCTCTCTGATCACGTTGGACTGAACTATCCTCTGTGGAAAAGTAGCCGAGTTCGTTCACCCTTGGAAGAGGACGAGACAATGGCACACATTCTTTGTGGGTGTATTGTTTTATGTAATAGTAGAAGGCGTGATTTCTATTCTAAGTTTCTGTGTTTGGATGATATTAGGCGGGCTTCTCCAACTTCTGTGCTGACTTTCATAAGGAGAGTCATGTAGAGCTTGATTTAATTTATAGATCGCAGTGCCGGTCTTTGGACTAGATCTTTCCCCTATTCTATCTTTTATCTATCTAGATATTGGATTGTATGTGTTTAAATAGTATTTTAAAAATAGGACACAATTTATATGTTTAGACGACATACTCCCCCCTATTATGAATGGCATCGTCGACGTGACATCAACACGACGACAATTGACAGCTATTGACCATTTCTTACTGTTCTCTAACAGAGTGTCCACACCTGATGAATTTTCATCATGACGCCGGTAGAGAAATTGTAAATTTTTCATTCACATCAATACATAGGTTAGATGTTGATGAATTTTAATCATAATGAATCATATTTTCTTCCTCGTCGTGCAGGCAAGATCCAATATTTATACCTTTCTTTATATGGACAATAAGCACAAAAAAAATTAAATATTTGTATTATAAGATTTCTTTAATAAATATTATAAAATTTATGGTTTTTCATTAAAAATATTTATTTCTTATAATTTTCACTAATTCTAATAAAGAAAGTAAACGACAAAGTAAAAACAACAAATGAAATGACGTTTCATATAATAATATATTCATCTGAGCTTGAGCTCTGATGATTATATCATAACGCTGATATAACATTAATAAATTGAGTCTATACGTGATGAATTTTCATCATCATATAAATTTGACATTCATCATGATATAAATTCATCAGGTGTCGACACTATGTAAGGCTTCGAAAATTAATAGAGCATGTTAATAGTAATCAATTGTTGTCGACAAAGAGTAGACACGTGACAATTTTTGGTGTCATGTTCATGTGAGGTCAACGACACCATTCATAGTAACGGTAACTGCTTCGCAGTTTTGTTTTTATTGTTGAGTTTACCGAAAAAACATGGAAGGACTATCCTCAGCTTCAATTGTTATTTTATACACATTTCTTAAATGATTTAAGAGTGAGGAAGTTGATACAATTGAACTTCTCTATAACGGAGTAGATGGGAACGGACGAACTTCTGCTTTATAGCGAAAATATGTCATAGGGAAGCTATAATCTTTTAATATATAATATATGTACTTACAGTATATTATATTCCATGTAAATATTTACAAATTGATATGAATACATAAAACTATTTGCGACACGTTTTGAAAAAAAAATCGTTACTTTTGTTTGTTTGAAGGCCAGATTTTTTATATACAAACGCTTTTTGCGTTTTGAAATTTGTATGGAAAAAATTATTTGAAACGTATTTGCATTTCTTTTCATACAAATTTTAAACGTTTAGAAACGAAATTTTTTACAAAATCTGCCTATTAAGCTATTAAATTTAACTTTATCGACAAAATCATCACAGCTATTGAGAAATTCGTTATAGGGAGATTATGTTGCATATAAAACGGAAGAAGCGTCGCCATAGGGAAATTCGTTAGAGGGAGATAAAAATGTAAGGAAAATAGTACCAAAATGCAGAGTCTTAATAAAAGAGTCTTAATAACAGAGAGAACTACGCCATCGCGAAGTTCGTTATAGAGAAGTTCGGATGTAATCCTTTATACGATAGTATTGTAGGACATTTTAAGTCTTGAAATTTGCCGTTTTCATAAAGTTTTTTTTTAAGAATTGAGTTATGAATTTTTAGTCGAACTGTATGGTTTTTATCCAAAGTTATTTAATTAGTTTGGCTTAAGTTCATTTTCAATTTAATCTTTCGATCAAATTATTTTTTATTTAAGAAAGAAATTCTAAAGCATGTAAATATTGAACATTCAAAGAAAATTTGGATGTACGGAAGGTTGAACTGACAGCTGTTTCGAGACTACCACAGTCTACTCATCAGAGCCCTTTACCTACACTACCAGCGACAGTAGCAACAACACTGTAGCGAAAATCCTACTAATTTTATTAAGCTCTATGAACAGACGGTTGCCATCTCGCGGCGAGTCGCACCTATAAATGAACTTTTTCTAAATGTTCGGAACTTCACTAACTGTCTTTTCTTAGCATGTTCAACTATTTTAAGTTTTTTTCTTAAATATTGCAAATAAATATTAAATATTGGTAGTGAAAAAACGTTTAAATGTGTGTGACATATCTTAAAATGAAAAATATATAACCCAAAAACCGGCAAATTTTATAAACCGGTTTAGAAAAACTGGGAAAATATACAAAAACCGGTTGTTCGAATAATTCGAAGACGAGTTTTGACAACTCTAACTGTACAACTAGTCTTGTTAAAAGCTGTTTTTCACTATCTCACAAGCCGTTCGAATTCTGTAGAAAATGCAACCCTCATCTAATGAGTTTATGGAAAGTTTTAAAAAAGCAATAACAACACATAATATCCGGGTTACATTTTGTTCAGAAGTCGAAGAGCTTGTATAATAGTCTAAAAACAGCTTAAACACGACACGAGAGACAGATAACCCAATACTGAGTAATTCCATTTAGCCGGGTGTGACCAACCATTTTACACACATTTTTTGTTATAAATCAAGAATATAAATTTTTTACTAAAAAATACGTTGCGGCTTGCAAGGACATTAATCTTAAAGTCGTTAAATAACGAGTAGACACTGATAGAACACGATTTCTGCTCGGAATGGTCGTCAGAAAACTGCGACGGGTGTGACCCTACAAATCTTGGGTTTAAATAATTATGACTCAGTATAAATTCTGTAAAATTTTTACTATAACGTACACAATAATTTTGGTATAGCTGTCTGTTCAAAGTGTTTTTAGCTATATTACGTATTTACTGTTTGACAAAAATCAGTTATCTTAACAAAAACTATTTTTTTAAATGTGACGGGTGTGACCTAATACGAAAATTTAAAAAAATTCGAAGAAATAAAACTTTTTATTGATTTCATTAATATAATTAATATAAAAATAGATCATAAGAAAATAATAACTCATTAAATTATTTGCTATCCGTTCTTTTATAGACAGCAGAATACTCTAGCTGAGTATTTTTTTTTAATTCAATAAAAAGCGAAAAAATATATTCTTTTTAGAGATAAGGGTTTTTATTAATAATGATAAAGGGAATAAAAGAAAATCTGAAATAAATATTAAACATACAAAGAGGGAGAGCAAAATGTTTCGTGGATGATCTTTCAAAAGTGCCTCAAATTGCTTAAAAATATTAAATAAAGTATTTTTTTATTTTTTCTATAATTGTCATGCTCTAAAAAACATCAATTGAGAGATTTTTATTAAAAATAAGAAAATTATTCCTTGCATTGGGCTGGTTTACTCTACTACTTTTTCATTTATCCTAACAAATTTATATAAAATTTTTTTTATCTTGTGTACCAATATATACTTGTAAAAATTTTTATTTATTCCTTTCGACACCCAAGCTCTCCTCACTTAAAACTTAAAAACCCTTCTATAAATAATTTATTTTGCAAAAAAAAGCAACTATAAAACAGACTTTTCTAATCATAACGTTGTATTTCCCATGGAACTTAATGCATATGCAAAGTTTCACATCAATCGGTTAAGTAGAAGTAACTGAAAAATAATATGTATATACATATATACTTTGCATGGGCGTGGCGCTGTCTATTTTTCAACGGGGCCAATCTGCAAATACATCCTTTCAAAACTCCTTTCTACAAGTCATTTATATTGATTATGCTTTCTTAAAACGCCACCAATAATTTCATTAAGAATAACAACAAGCTTTTTGATCTGTACAGTATAGGCGCTGCAATCCAAAGATTTTAAAGTAACACTCTTTTAACTTATGTATATAGCACGCAAATATTTAGATACTCCCTGCGGGATGCCTTCCATTCATTATAGAAAGGATGTCTGTCTAAGCAATATATGAAGCATAATTAAAGAAATAAAATTTATTGCTGAAAGTTTTCTGATTTGACCATTTTAAAAAGGTGTCATCTTAATTTCAAACTGTTCCTCTTTTTTTTATTATTGCTGAAGGAAAAACTATCAATAACATGGAAGAATAAAAAAACCGGTACAGACCTGTCCGTACTCGAAATTAGTTTTGGTTTATCATTCGCAATTCGCCACATTTTCATATGTGTGAAAATAAATTTTATTTCTTCTCAAATCCTTACATTCCCTGATTTTTTATGTCATAATATTTAATATAATAAAATAAACTATACAAGTACAATAAAAAGTTTAAGCAATTTAAAAATAAACTTAAAAGAAGAAGATGAAAGGATAAACAGTATTATGAGACATCAATAATTTATATTATGTGAAAACACAGTGTTTGTTAAAAAGTAACAAAACGAAAGGAAAATAGTAACGAAATTTGAAAAGTATTTGAAGTTTACATGCTCTTAACTGTGTTACACTGAATTTTAACTAAACATTTTATTTCATTTATTTTGATTTTTATTTTTAATTCAGATTTTATAGAGGTTGTTTGGATTGATATTGAAGTTGATTAAATTTTTAACTATTTGTTTATTTATGATATTTTAATTAATGTTGGTATTTTTTTCCTCATTATATATGTATATAAATAGTATTCATAATTCATTATACTATATAAAATCAACATTTACTGTGAATATCGGTGAGAGAATAATACAAAGTATTTCATACGTAAATTCAAATAAGAAAACAGATAAAATAAAAACGGGAAAAATTAGGAAACTCATTACTTTGAATATAATTTAAAAGAAAATTTTAAACAAAAGAAAATCTTTAAAAGTCAACAGAAACTTACATTCATAAACAATTCCCCATATTATTTTTAACTCCTGAGAGGCGCTGCTCTATAAGTGGGGGGTTTAAGTTTGAATTTTAAAATATTTAATACGGAATTTCAAATACAAGTGCGAAACGTTATAAATAATGTTTTGTTGGATTGGTTTATGTTTAAAATATTATTTTATGTTATATTTGTTGGTTATTAAATATTTTGTCATGCAAATCCCTTATGATTCCCTAAACAAATTAAGTAAATTCCTGCTCTCTCTCTCTCTCTCTCTCTCTCTCTCTGTTGTGACTGTGGTTGTTTTGGATGATGGTAGTCAATACCGACATCCTAATTTTACGTTTATATCAAATACATTTATATTTTTTAATAATATAATATTTTTCTGTATTATGTTTTATATACAAGTATACGTATATGTATTTATTCTTAAGTTAAAAAATAAAGATTTGGCTCGATCAAGAGTGAATGAAAACTTGTTAACTCTTGAATTTTAGGCGTTTACATAATCAACAAAATGAAGAATCTAAAAAATAACCTTTAGCGTAAGTGCAAAATAATTAAAATACCCCAGCGAACATGTTTTGCCGAAATCGATCCGAATTCCGTCATAAGTTCTGCACAATAGGTAGAATTCGTATCCAAAGTCAGTCAGAATACGTACCGAAAATCAAGAATGCGGAAGTTCTGGAAACTTTGCCGAAATGTCTGATAGAACTATGTACGAACTCTGAATTAATTTTCTATGGAAATTCTAAAGGAATTTTCGACATATCTAATCAATGCCGGAAAAAGGTCTGAAATATCTGAAAAATTTACGATTTTTCTGATACTTTTTACGTCCTGTTGTATTAATGTCGGAGAAAAGTCGAAGTTAAAACTAGAAATTGATCAGAAATGTCGTATAAAATTCTAAGACTTCTTTCTGTAACTCTTCTTGTGCATTGGATTTTTCTTTTTATTTTATAAGTTTGTTTTATAAGCTATTTTGTTAAATGTCATAAAGAGAATTAAATTGCCTGCCTTTCGATAGTGTGCAGGCTGGTTTGGCATCGTCCCCCAAACCATTTATTTGGCAAAAAAAAAATATTACTGGGTGCCAGATATGTACATAGTGAGATTCTGTAACTTTTAACAATAACAACAGTTGTTATATCGTCAAATTCTTAAGTTGTCTGCACTAACGATTTTACGATTCTGTGACTTCTTGTTAACAACATTGTTTAAAACTGACATCATGTGAAATTTATGTTAAAATAAACGAAAAGCGCAAAGAGGAATACATATACATAATAATAAAAACAAATGAATTTGTAATTGCCAAACAGTGTACAGAATTTTTTTCATTAATTTCGTTATTTGTGTGAAATAATTGCTAAATTCAATGTTTAAGTAATACAAATACATATTGTTATTTAAACGTAAATGTTTTATATATTTGTATATTTTTGTAGAAAATTAACTTTAATTGTTGGCATAAAGTACGTGCTACGGCTGAACAGCTGACTCGTTGCCTATTCTTTAACAACAGAAAAATTATTTTTGTTAGTTAAACTAGAGGAAATATTGTTAAAAATGTTACAGAGTAGCAAAATCGACAATTTGATTGTTAAATTTTTTAACAATGATAACTATTGTTAAAATTGAATAGAAAATCGCACTACTGGTAAATAATGTGGACAAGTAAACATGAATAATAAATAGACAATGAAATTCTGAACCAAAAAAAATTTTAGCTACGTTCTGAATCGGTCCTCGAGTTTGAGTAAATGCTTCACCCATCTTGGCGTTAACTATTTCAAAACCAATTTTACGTGCAAAGCTAAAATTACTGAGCCATGTGACATGTCAATGACATCCACTAATTTAACACGAGAATTTTTTTTATGATTTCCACCAGGGATGGCATATGAGATTTTAAAATTGTACCAATTGTCTAAAATCGAACTTTTTTGGACCTAATTGTACTAAAACAGATTTTTGAAAGCAGAAACATGTATTAAGTATAGCAAATATATTCCTACAGGAAAGTCCACTTTTTGGTCACGTGCGACATCATGCAATTAACCTTGTATTTCAGAACTATGTACATATTTGGAATTTTACTAACACAAATATATAAAGTAGTAAAAAAACTTAAGTTTTCTTTGAAAAAAAACATAATTTCTTGGTGTTACACGTGACAAAAAGTGGATTTTTTAAAGTTAGATTTAGCAATTTCTAATCGAAAATAACTCATCAGTTTGAACATATCTGCTATTGGAAGGCAGAAGAATATATTCTCATATTTCGAAATATTCGCCTTTACTACAATCAAATAAATTTATAAAAATTAGCTCTTTTCAGACTTCTTGATCTGCAAGAGCTTTAAATTGCAGGGGCTACGTTTTGTGAGTTGGTCTTATTTAACCGGTTTAAATATTCCTCTTTTTAAGTCGAAATTTGTTCCCAATACTTCGCAAAATTTAAAAATGGAAAAATTATTAATTGTACTAAATAAGCTATTGGTGTACCATAGCACTTTTAAAGTTCGATTTGTACCAAAAATGGTACAATTGTACCAATTTTGCCATCCCTGATTTCCACCCTTAACAGTAAACAAGTTTTATGATAAATCTTGTTCTTTCTTCTAAAAATCTAATAAAATCGATGTGTTTTCCAAAGACATCAAATTTTCCTAGTAAGTAGATTTTTCATTAATATGTAATGATATGATAAAAAACGAATTCGCACTGTGCTATTGTCCGAATCCTAAATCAAGCTAGACAAAATTACATCCGGTACAGCTATGTACTCGAATTCTAGACATTAATCAATGCAAAAATTGAGGAGCAAATTTCTCTATAGAGTCTAGATGCCTAAAAAACTGAAACAGATTAGCTTGAACGAAAAACTAAAACTACGCAAGATTTATTTATCCACTGGTTTTGCGCCCGCACCGTACACAAAAGAAAACAGCTTATTCATAATAGCTATAGAAAAAATTATTGTAAATGACATAATAAAAATTTTTCCGTCAACAAATTTTAAATATCTATCTTTTTTTTATTATTTTTGATCTTACGTTTGTTTATTAAATAATAAATTGCTAGTCCTATGACTTACAAAAAATCTTTATAGAAATATATATGCCTAAAATTATCAACCATTTCCATATTTTAGTTCTTTTCCATTTTTAATCTAAAGCCATTTTAGTTATGGGCTTGAAAAAAAAATTAAGAACAAATATGTACCAAATATTAAATAAAATATGGAAAATTTTGATGTTTTCTACTTAAGAATAATTTCCATAGAACAAAGCTTTCAAATACAGAACTGTTTTATAATACATAATCATAGTTATCAACAAAATGTACTTTAAAAGCTCTAAAATTGATAAAATTAATTAATTTGAGATGTTCTCCCCATTAATTTGTCAAAAGAAAAAAAATTATTTTTAGTCTGTTAAGTCAGTCTATATGCCTGCGTTTCGTTTGTAATTATGTCACTCTATCAAAGAAAAAAATTTGAGTTTTAAACTAAGTTTTTTGCAGGGACGAAACAGTTATAAAAAAATGAAACACACCATTTTTCATATTTATTTTAGAAACTCAATAGAAATGAGGTATATTTTAACCGTTTTGGTTGGGAGGGGGTGCAATATCTCTTGCCTCACTTCTAGATCCGCGCCTGTCAAATAATGGTTACAGATCTACTGATGAGTTAGAATAATTAACAACGAAATGCAGGCATATAGACCCACACGAATAACAATTTTTTGGAAATATATTTTTATGGTTATACAGTGAAACTTCGATATAACGAATTCCAAGGGGATCAGATAATACTTCGTTATAGCTATTGATTCGCTATAAATATAATCAGCAAAGCCTTGATATAACGAAATTTGAAGAAATACGAAAAAATTCGTTATAACTATAGTTTGCTTTGCTTTATATTTTATTCTTATTTCGTTGTATAGAGGCTTTTGTACGAGTACTTCGTTGTATAGAGGCTTTACAAATGCGCTTGTAAATACATTCAGACTTCCTGTTTTATAACGGGACTTTGAATGTGGCAATTGAATGAATATTTCGTTTATAGAGGCTTTTTTGCTCAGAATTTGTTCGTTATAGCTATAGTGTATTTTTGTATGGAAAACTTTGCAATAAAGAGGTTATCTCAAGGGCATCAATAAAACATACGTTATATTGAGTTTTTCGCTATAACGAAGTTCGTTATATCGAAGTTTCACTGTACTAAAAATTTTTAATTTTTTTCGGTTACGATAACCCGGCGCTAAGGAGTCGATCGATATGTTTAAATAATCTTCTGATATATAAAAATCTCGTGTCACGATGATTGTTATCGAACTCTTCCGCAACGGCTCGACCGTTTTTAATGAAATTTTTTATGCATATTTGATAGGTATGAGAATCGGATGTAAAGTATATGTCATACCGCTAGGGGTATGAGGAGGGGAAGGAGGGGGCAAGTCCTGCCTCTACTAAACTATTAATCCAATTTTAATGAAATTTAAAACATAGATAGATTAGAGTCTGGATGGATTCATAGGCTATATTGTTTTAAATATGTCTCATATTTTTTCAAAAATAGGACCACGAGGGTGGTAAGGGGCAATTTGTGCCTCTCCAAAAATATCAACACAATTTTAATGCAATTTAAAGGTAGATCTGAGTGGAAGGACACATAGGCTATATTGTTTTGCAAAAATAGGACCACGAGGATAAAGGGTAATATCAGCCTCTCTGAAACTATCTAACCAATTTTAATGAAATATAAAACAAAGATAGATCTGTGTCTAGGACAGTGGAAAGTCTATGTCAATGGTAAAATCTAGTCAATGGAAAATTTATGTTTATAACATTTTAAATTTCAGTAAAATACATAATAAAAATACTTTATTTTGTGCCCATTATTTGGAATCTTCAAATGAAAAATATCCATGGCTTTAGAGACAAAGCGAAATTATGCCAAAAGAGGTTTTATTAAATTATATTTATTTTGAACTTAATTATTGTGATCGAAATTAAAAAAGTAGCGCACAGATAAAATTATCATAGGTTTTTATTTTAACACGCATGTGTTTGAATTTGTTTTAAATTTTATTATTTCTTGCTTAATTTTTAAATATTCCAATACAACATTTTATTAGAAAAAAACGTGATTTTTTTTTGTTATTAGTAATTACGGATTTTAGTTTTTAATTTTACGAATTTTGTGGAAAAAAAGATTTTTGAATTTATGAATTTAGTAATAGAATACGAATTAAAGTTTTTTGTGCGTATTGCACAAAATTTATTGTCATTTGGTAAAATTTTCAACAATTTGTACATTAAGAACCTATTTTTATTCAAGTCGATAAATATTTAATATAAAGCTTATTTAGCATAAAGGCGACTTAATTTGCATATAAAAAAGCTTTCATAATTTTGTCCAGCTAGATTTGCATTTGGGTCCACAGTGCACATGTCTGTTATAAAAATGCTACAATTCTCTTTAGTTAGGACGAAAGTTTTCTCTTTCTTATTTTTGAATCAATTTGTATAGTTGCTTTTCTGTCTAAGAATGAGGGCTTTTGACTGTCATCAAATAAGTGCATATGGCGATTATTTTTCCCATAATTATAGGAACAAACTTTTCGGGGCTGCCTTTTGCGATCGTTAACATACTAATGACATCTGTTCTGCAATCCAAACCGGTATGAATATACTACATCCCAGTAGAAAAAGCATTTCAACTTGTAATCCAGAAGTAGAACGAACTCGGATTATTTCGAAAAATATTAATAACGGTTTGTCATTAAAAAAAACTTTTTCCTAACGTTTTATTGGATCTGAGCGAGGCAAACCCAGTATTGATTGCACTGCGAAGTAATAATTTGAAATGCTAATAAACATATGAAGTATGTACTTTTCTCTACTTTGGCACTTTGGCGATTTAATTGGGGGAAATAAATTAATACCTTCGCTTACAAAAAGCACTTCGAAATGTCATTATTTAGAATTCACTAAATAAATGTGCAAAACACAATGTCTGCGTTGGAACTTGTGCTTTTCATGTTATTGTTGTATTTGATGTCAAGTGTTTTAATCACTACTCGCTTGCAGAACTATTTTATTACATGCTAAAAACTTGTTTTCATGAAGAAACACAGTTATGAAAAAAAGATAAATTCACATCGTTTCGGATGGAGTTGAACCGGCTATCTACCGTTTGACAGTCGCTTGCCGTACGAGTTCCACCCAAGTTTATCATCTATTAGTTGCCGTACTCTTTATCAAGCCAAGTCGTAAAAGGAAAGAAAATAAAAAAATGCTTCTACTACACCCAGTATGCTTTAAAAATGTAACTCTAATAAATATATACACAATAATATCCGACCATATTAATTAATTTATATCTGCTGATTATTAAAGTTCAACATCAATTGACGCTCTTAAACTTAAAATAATGCTAATCAGCAAACTGGGCTTGTAGAGAGCTTTCATATATTGCTATTTCTTTTTTTAAATATATTGTTGGGGAAAAAAATTCAAAGCGTTTAAATGAAAAAAGAAGAAAGTAAGCGAAGTCGAAAAAATAACATGCACGTACGCTAAATTCATTTAACAATAAGATTTTCAACATTTATACTCACCGAGGTTTTCCACCGATTGATTAATCTCACGTATATTGCGTGTATACCTTGAGATGCGATTGGTGGCGATTGTTTTGATACCATCACCGCCCGGTGATTGCATTGACTGAGGCTTGTGACGTCTGATGGTTGGTAGGCGGGCCACAAATGATGCATTGTGCTTAAAACTAGATGATGCTCTTCTGCGAATTGTGATATTTTTCAATACAAAAATGAAAGTAATGGAGTAGAATTTCAAATAATGCTTAATATTGTAGCTAAATAAGTTATTTAAGTGTTTAATGTCACAAACAAAAAACTAAAACGAATTCATGATCTTTCTCTTTTTTTAAATTACTTTTTCAATCTCTTTTTAAATCAAAATATTATGGAGGCAACTGTGTTATACTTTGAATGAAATACAAATTTTAACAAATTCTTTATTTTTTACGTTCATTAAATTTACCGAGCTATGATGTAATTTTACATTGTAGATACAGAAACAAACAATCTCTATTCTGAGTAAGTTTTCGATTCACCTCGTTTCTTAGAGTTTTCTGGCTCAGACGGCTATCAGTTTCATGTAAAATATACTTCATAATAAAATAATGAAATAGCCCAATCAAATAAGGTTTCATCTTGGAATTTCAGATAACAAGCTGAAAATTTGTATACACGTTTGTCTTGGCGTGGAATAAGTTGTCGCAAAAGACAAGATATCAGAGGTCAAAGGTCATAAACTCGGTTTTTTGTGAATATTTCGACTTTTGATGAAAATAAAAAGTTGTAGAGAATAAAATTTCCTAAAAATTTTGAATACAGCGATATTTTGTTGGATCAACTGGTTTTGTCATAGAGCGCAAAGAGTGGAAGGGGTTACACCATATTTGCAATGAATTAGGACGCTCGCCCTGTTGAAAATAGAAAAATTTTATGTTCCTTCCTAAAATAAATAAAGATGCAGATTTTTTTTCTTTGCTTCTATCACCATGCTCCAGACTTACGGGGCTCAATTTTTTTTTTTAATTTGCCATATCTTTCGTAAAATAAAACCTTTTTTAATAAAACTTTTATCATTTGAAAGTACAGCAGAATACCTTTTAATTACTAACACAAAAAAAAATCAAAAATCCATTAACGCATTGCGAGCGATATTAAGCTCTTTTTCACCATATTTGACTGGGCTAGAATTCATTGGGGTCAACTAACAGTTTCCAACAACAACAATTTTGAAAACTTTTATAAAATTTTAGCACATACTTATAAAACGCAAAACCATGTAACTACAATTTTTTAAATTTAACAGGAGAGGGAAAACTGTTTATGAAGTAATACAAGTTATAGTGGCTACGTTGTTTTCTTTTTGATTATAACGTCGCTGAGCATGACAGTAGAAGCTTCAAAATTTGTAGGGACATTAGCTTCGCTATATTCAGCCGTGCCACAGATTCCGTTTTGATTCCGTAGTTGTCATTCCGAAAAAGTAAATTTTTGGTGCTTTAGATTCCATTTTGTGTTGTATTTTGTGTTTCGATTTTAGGAGCGTCAAAAAGTATGCACGTTTTTAAGTATTTAGTGCAATTCAAATTAGCAGAAAAGTGTTTGTCAATTCCGCTTTGAAATTTAAAAGTGGTTTGATTACGAAGAAAATTTTAGTTTTTCGTTTTCTGAATAAGCAACTTACGGAATTGAAACCACTTCCGATCGGAATGATATTCTGTGACATGGCTGAATATACAATAATTGATTAAAACCCCAATTTCGAAATTTTTGTCACTTACATGGTGTTACGTTTCATATGGCGACATCTACAACCGATCCAACACTTAGTATGTATTAGAGGATTTCACAAGATGTCTTGAAGGTGTATTGAAGACATTTCCCAGCGGCGAAAAGAAGTAATTAGCAGGCCTTCTGGAAGCCCTTATTTAGCAGACACAAGGTCTTATTACCCCATTCCATACTCATACACATTTTACACACGATGTCCTAGCCAGCCAAGGCCTTCTGCGTTCCCTTCTCCAACAGGCCTGGTATAAGGCCTTCTTCTTTTCACTTTTTGCATTTTTATTTGAGGTTTTTGTATTTCTTGTCTTGTCTTTGGAATGTGATTTTTTTGTAACGGTTCATGAGTTTAGTTGCTACAAACGTAGTACGTGTACAAAATGTGTATGTATACACATAATGAAAAACAAGCTCTGTAGAAGCGAGTAGGTACTCCTTCCATAAGGCCTTCCTGAGAAGACAAGCGAGCATGACTACTGGATCTAAAAAAGGTCTAGGAAGGTCTTACATAAGGCCTTATAATTGAAGGTCTGCAAAAATTTGCCGCTGGGTTGTTTTGTTTCACACACTTTCATAAACAGTGTTGTTGTGACGAGCATGTATTGCAAAGGACTTTTTACAACACATTTTTAATGAACTTGTAGCGTGCAAAGATGATTCATTGTACAAGTTCAAAAAACTATTTTCCAATTGCGCTTTATACTACACGTTGCTTGCGACATTATTGTTGCGAATCAAACCAAATATCTTAAACACACCTTCAAGACATCTTGTGCAACCCTATAGTATACATGCTCTCGTAAATTCCGGTTATTTAATTCTACAAATACATAAATAGGAGTTGTATATCGTATAAATGTTGTTGGTAATTTCCACATAAACATGTTTCCAAGCAAATGTTTGTGTGAAAATTACCAACAACATTTATACTCTCTACAACACATACAACAGGTTGTGAATTGGCCAAATCAAATTAAGTCAATGTTTAAATTTCATTGCGTTGTAATGAAATTTTTTCTGCTTTTGCCACTAAAATTTTAAGAGATAGTTAAAAAAAAAGCTAAAATCATCAAATCTTTAGTTTTTTGTTTTAATTTTCAATAATTAAATATCAAGCAATAACATAGTTTGTAAATGTAGAGTTATAGAAAAATCCTTACAATAATCAGATAGAATAAAAAAAATCTGTCTAGACTACAAACATCAATTTAGCTATTTACCGATTAGTCTCTAAAGCTTCTGCAACCATTCTATTTATAATAAATGGTGAAACAGAATATGTCTGCAAATTCAGGCAAAATCGCTGTCATAAAAACATATAATAAATAAAATGCTAAGGGGCCTAACATCATTTTTAAAAAACTGTCAATAGAGATAACAAACTTAAAAAAACAACCCAGCGAACACTACTGCTTCGGTCGAAGCAGGTTTATAAGCATGAGAAGCTGGTTTTGTTGTTTATACTTTTTGTTGAAAGCTACAATGCTACTGAATATGATTTTGTTTATTTTGGAGCTCGTGTTGAATAAATGTATAATGCTGACTAACTTCGTAATTTAAACATTATGATCACTGAGAGATCTCTGCCTTCTTTTTGAGCATCCTCGGAAGCGCTTCAAAACATCGCATGTGGAAGGCAGAAAGTTTTTACTGCTTCCAGAAATATGATATTTTTTTGCTGGGAAACTACATGTTGTGATTACAAAAGCTGTTTGTTCGGGATAGTATCATCAATTCAGACTTTCATTATGTTACTATCCACAAACAATAATTTTTATAATCACAAAAGTTTGCATTTTTTTAATTATTCTGGAAATTAACAATTGAGTTATGAATTTAGTCGAACTGTGTGGTTTTTATACAAAGTTATATAATTAGTTTGGCTTAAGTTCGTTTTTAATTTAAACGTTCGATTAAACTATTTTTATTTTAGAAAGAAACTCCAAAGCATGTAAATATTGATCACTCAAAGAAAAATTTGGCTTTACCGTATGTTGAACCGGCATCAGATGTTCAAAAAATTATGTTAGCCCCTTTTGCAATATATATGACGAAATGCTCTCATATTATTGTTTGATTTCCCTTTGTTCTTATTTATTGTATAACATTTTATGTTAGAGAAAATGAAGTGTCTAAAAAATGAGAGCATAAGAAAAAATGCGTCAACATAAAATAGATTCTATCTCACGATTACTTTCCTTGGCGAGTTTTTAATGACAAATTGTATGGAAAAACTCGCCACGAACCAATTCCGTTTCATCATTTAAATTCAAATAAAATTTTAACTGAACAAGAAATTTAGTACAAAAATAACTTGTATGCATAAATTAATTTTAGCTTTTCAAAATATATAGTCGATATGATTACTAGTTTTTAGATAAAAATTTTAATAAGGCAGAGTTTTAGTTTATTAACACATTGGCGGACAGCATACATTTTTAATGGAGTGTAAAATTGATAACCAATTCATTTTAGGCATTCATATCAATTTTGAGACTCAGTGCAAAAGCATTCACATCCGCCAACGTATTAATTAAAACTTTATAGGAAAGCACATTTGAAAATATTTTAATTGTATTGTGGTTAATGAATTGGGGACAATGAACAAACAACCTTTACTATGAAACGTTCATATAGACTAGCGTACTGAAATCTAGTTTAACACGTAGAATCACTGAGCAATTTTGTGTTTATTTTAAGGATATTGGGATCGGAATCGAGTCTTAAACAATATTTTCTATGATTTAGCACTCAACTTAAATAATGTGAACCAAATAAAATTACTCGTATATCCTAAATTTGTATGGATAACTCGTGTACGTGAAAGATAAATTATTTCAAAATAAAAAAGTGGGAAAGTACTACGAGGATAACTGGAAAACACGGTCGCTTACAGTTGGGTGTAGTAATAATTTTGAGTACATCTTTTGGCAAAAAGTGCTATTTTCTTTCAAAATGAGGGCATTTAAAGAAGAGAGAGCTCACAGTAATATAAAAGTAAAAAAAATAACAAAACTAAAGATTTGTAGTCACAGCGATAGAAAGATCACCACAGACAGCGTTGCCAAAATGTGTGGGTTTCCCTGCATTTTGCAGTTTTCTAAGCATTGAGCTGTTTTGCAGTTTTTTGCTTAAAACATAAGTTTTTCTGTAAATTGTGCAGATTTTGCATTTTTTTCGATTTCTGAAGCCATAGTTTTACCCAATTTGATTAACAATGCCAAGGTTTGCTAGTACAGCAAGAGGTCATTAACACGCACTTACGTCCACGAAAGTTGTGTTTTTCTATATGCAGTTTGCTATTATTATTTGCAAGTTGAGTTTATACGTAAAAACAAAAATTAGTATTAATTCGCCTTTCTTCATTGAAATAGTTCGATCTCTTATAGAATGAATATGAGATAAAACTCGACAAAATCTAGGCGCACTGAATCATCAATATTATTGGGCACTTACACTATACACTCTTGTTGAAAATTAGGTAGATAATAGTCGGCAACACTTTACAGATTATTATCGACCTAAAATTACACACGCATTATTTTTTTGATCAAAATGTTTGTAAAAAAAAAGCGATTGGCTGTGTGCAGGTTTGAACCGCGACCTCCTGACTGATAGTCTGACGTATCTACCATTCAGCCATAGCCGTATTATAATTTATGTTACATTTTTTCCACTTGGACTAAATATGTTTAATTTGAAAGGTTTTTTTCTTTAATAAACTAACTACAAAATCGATGTAATTTTAGACAAGGAGAAATTTTCAATACAAATTTAGACAATATATGATCGTAAATTTGAAGTAATGTTTTATAGTGTAGCCAGAGAGCTGAAATTTGGTATACAGGTAGGCCTTGGTGAGTAATTAACCAGAAAAATCTGAAAACAGGCACTTTTCACCTGGGGGAACTAGGGTTCCCCTTCTTTTTATGGGGCGCTTCCAGTGTAGCTAAAAATTTGGTACACAGACACTTTTCATCTGGGGGGACTAGGGTGCCCATTCTTTTTATGGGGCACTTCCAGTACAACTAGAAAGCTGAAATTTAGTACCGAGGTAGGTATTGTTGAGCAAACAACCAAACAAATCTGCCAACGGGCACTTTTTATACAGGGGGACTAGGTCGCCTCTTATTTGTATGGGACTTATTTGTATTGGTCCACAGGTAGGTCTTGATGGGAAAGTACTAAGAAAAATGGGAAAACGGAAAATTTTCATCTAGTGGTTATTGTATGGGACACTTATTGTATGAAATAAAAGTTAAAAGAAGAAAGAACTGAGATCCGCACAAAAAAATAAATGTGAAATAAGGCCAAGTTCTTATCCAAAAATTTCGCCCGTAAAAAGTACTGAGATCAAAATAAGGACCAAGTTCTTGATAGGTACAATACCATCTCATTTCTAGGCAACCTGTTAGCCAAATTCAACGGTAGACCCCATAGAATTCGAAGCCATAAAAATTTTTTCAGAACTATCTCAGCGAAATTGTAGTAATTCCCAGAAAAAAAAACACTTTCTTTTGACTAAGAAAGTGTATTAGATAAATAAATGATTGTACACTTCGAATCGAAAATCTTAAAAACAGAAGCAAACATTTTAATTACTTTATTTATTGAATTTTACTCGGAAAACCCCAATTTCGCTGTGTAATATTAGTAATTTTGTGCGAAATATCCTATAGTGCAACTCAGACACTTCATTTTCAATTAGTTAAACAATTTCTAAATTTGAAGAGACATATTTTCTTAACTGTTGCCGATGAGGCTTCCGAGATGGTAAAACGTACCAACTTGACATTATTTTACATCCGGCCCTTACTGTTTGGGATTATATGCTGTATCTCGTTATAAAGATCCAACACAATAGCGTGACCCGAGTCCATTTTCTAGTTAGATTCTCTGGATTTTTTTTATCATAATTATTAAACAGTCTGTTAAATTTACGTTAGTCCCACCAAAAATAAAAATAGGTAGGATTTTTTTATGTGCAGTTTTTTTCACATAAAAATCAGTTTCTTTTCTACTAAATTTACAGTTAAAAAAATATTATGGCAACGCTGTTCACAGGGTGACTTTTTTTTAGAATAGAATTACCTTTTAAAATACGTGACATACATTTGTTTTCTATTTTTTCTGAGAACTGTCACTAAGTTGCCCTATTACCCGCTTTCGGCTTGGCGTTAATTTACGAGACCGCCTGTATAGAAATTACTCTAAAATTTTTGTCAAATCGATTTTTTATATACAGCCCAATTATGAATTTTCGCGGGAGTTTTTGCTCTTCCCATTCATTTGTTCCAGGGGAAAAATCCTCCTATTCTAAAAAGCAGGTGAATAAACAAATAAGGGAGAGGGAAAAATCTGGATCAGCTGTTTAGTGTTTACATATTATTCTGCACTAACACAGTTATAGAAATTAAGGAAAATTTCATGTTTTCGTTGATAATAAGATTGTGTGTTAATATAAATATTTGTTTTTGCTTAAATAAAAAGTATGATGTACAGTGTAGTCACTCAGATGCTCTCGGAAGAACTTTATGCGGAGGAACTGAAGCGAAAACTGGGCTAAGGCCAGGGCCAGATGCATTAAATCCCCAATGATTGTATGTAGCAAGGAATTGTAAATATTTTAATCCGCAACAAATCTTCCATTTACCTATTATGTCAACTTAAAGGATGCGTGCAAAGTTAAGTGTGTTTTAAAATTTTATTCGAAAGGCAGAAGTACGAGTAGTTCATGTTTTTGAAGCGAATGTTTAAGTGGATAAAAATGCCTAAGACAAGAGAGAAGAGAAATATAATATTCCGGTGTTTATTTAAACTTGTCGTCCTAAATAAATGCTTCTACAATTATTTCACAGCATTTTTTAATTTGAATTTTAAATTTTCGCACTATTTCCCTTCAAAATGTTTGGGGAAAAACTCACAAGAATATCCCCCTCTCCCTCATATTTAGTTAGAATAGTTACTTTTTTCCCTGGGAGTTTTTTCCCGGGGTAGTTGTAATTTAGAAAAGGGAAAATTTCCCGGGGAGTTTTTATTTAGAATATGGGAACAGGGAATAAGGAAAAAACTCCCGGGGAATTGTTCTTCATAATTGGGCTGATATAGTCACTTTTAGGACTTGAAAAACTACTTCGGATGCTGCAAATTGGACCTAAGTCGTTGCAGTGGCTCGAGAGACTTCGTTTGAAAATAAGCTTTTTTTTTGTAAATTACTCCAAAAATCTATGAATATCTTGCCGCTTTGATCTTCAAAATAGCGCAAAGTTTCAGGGATGGCCTGCAAAATCAAACGTATCCCATATTTTCCTCACACTTTCAGATAGGTAATTGTGATTTCTATTATTTTAGGGTGCTTGAGACCGTATAACATTTCTTTTCGACCTGCTGTACATAACATTTCAAATATGAAGAGGGCTACTCATGAAATTTATGAATTTTGTGTTTTATGATTTTTTATGAAAAAAAAACAACAAAAAAATTTAATGTGCATGTGGTGTTAAAACTGTCGATAATCCTTGTTCGGTGCAAAATCAAGTGTTTTTAAAGAGCGTAATAAAAATGTCAATAAAAATACTAAGCCGGAATATAGAAAGAGATAGATAGTAAGTAGTAGTGATGAATATAAACTTTTGTTTAGCTTTTAAATAAGATCAAATATTTTAAAAGGTGGCTAAAATACACCCAATTTGGTTTCAATGTTTTCTCGTTTTTAGGAACATTTGTTTTTGTTTGTTAGTGAATTTTCAAAAACTTTTTGAAAGCTAGCAATTAAATATGGATATAAATGAGAGATTACAGATTTTCAAAAAAGAAGTGAATGCAAGAAAAGAAAAACTGACTAATACGGTGGGTGTTGTTCAAAATACTGTAATTGATTTGTTTCTCAGTTTTTTATGAATTTTCATGTAGTTTACCTAGTTTCAATTAAATTTTTAAACAGTCTATCCCAATACTCAGAACTGAAAATATTGAAAAACCAAAAGAGGTTAACATTATTTTTGGTTTGATTTTTTCTTTTTACAAAATTTCAAAATGTTTATGCATCATGCATGCAATTTGGTTGATGATACAATATACAAAAAAGACTTTGAGATTAATGCGGGGAAAAAGAATATGGTTGTTTGTTATCGAAACATGGGTTGTTCTCGAACCGTTGCAATAATAACTTTTAAAGCAGTCACAAATTGCCAAAGAACAAATTATAATATATGTATGTATATAGAGTAATTTTCTGCTGTTTGGTATTTCAGTGTAGATAGATTTTTTTACAGTTGCGATCAGTTCATGTTGCCATTTTATCATGAAAATAATTAGATTCGAACAATGCTTGAATCCTCAATTATATAGAACATATTTTGGGTGCAATATACGGGGTCTTAAGAAGTAGAAGCGAAAGAAACCACAGGAGGAGGAAGATGCTTTGTTGGGTAGAAAAACTTTGTTAATATGAAACAAATACGTGTAACAAAAACGTGAACCAAATACTGGTAACGAATACTGGTAACAAAAATACAAAACGAAATGTATACGTGTGTTTCTTTTGACAATCCGCTGGCAAAGTGTTTCAAGTTGAAGGTGAAACTGCGGAAGGAAGGTCAAATTTCGCCTCGTGATCAGTGTTGCCGTTATGCACTTTTTACGATTTTCAGAGTTGCCGCAGTTTTCCGGAAAAATCCTGGGATTTTGGCCTTGTTTTGACAATCTATATACAATAAATAAATAAATAAATTTGTGGTGTCTCTGCTAGCTGATGGAGTAGACAGAGTGCTGGCTCATAAGGTGACTTCTATTTCGGCAAAGTTGATTACGACTTCTGCGTTTAATGTTGTAGTCTTTCTGTCACAAAATTCTGCTCCTGTGGTGACCTGTGCAGTTACAACGCTGTTTGCTCCCAAACCGGTTGCGACATGGTCTGTGGTGGTTAAGGGGAATTGTGGTACTACTTCATCTGAGGAGGTGTAGTGGTACCTCCTGAAATCCACATGTCATGCCAAGTCATATGATGTCATGCTATGTTGTTTCGTATTGTGTCATGTCATGTCATATCGTATCTTTTCATATCATGTCTTGTCATGTCATGTCGAGCTACGTCATGTAATGTAAACATGACATAACATAAACAAAGTTTTATTTCTTACTTTTTTATGTAAATAAAATGTAAGGAACGAAGTCCCGCGGTGTCCCGCGACATTGTTTTCATAATCATAGCCCATCTCTGCTGAACGGTGATTGTACACTATGCGCAGTATTCACGGTCAAAATGCATGACAAGCATGGTAGTAGTATTAGTCAAATTTTGTCTGCGTGCGTCACACCGACGATGCTTGAAGCAAAATCAAACATTTTTGATTTTTCGCATGCATCGCCCTTTTATTTTGTACGTGCAATTGGTAAGCGAACAAGCATGTATGCCTCACAGTCATAACAAGATAAGCTACTCAAAGCAGTAGGTTATAAATAGAACTGTCAAACTCTGTACGAAAAAAGCTTTTATATGTAATTTGGCAATTAGGTTGCACTTAACTTATAATAAAATAATTTTAGTTTATCTTATGATTTTTCGCTTGCATGAACGTGTGTTCGTAATAGGTCATGCATGTACTAAAGAAGGGCAATAACAAGGTAAACTCATATAGAAGTGTTTCATGCTTAGAGCTTTCAAACTCTGGACATGAAAAGATTTTTATATGCAATTTGACATATGGTTCATTATAACATAAATTCCACACCCAGTGCTATAATTGTACGTGTATGGTAATAGCTTCATGCAGACGTACACGCTGCTTGTGTCATGTATTTTGACCGTGAATACTGCGCTTTAGAACAACTGGAAGAATATTCCTTGAAGATGTTTAGATTTTTATTAGAGTGAGTGAATGGGCTGTCGCGTTTCTTTTATTTACTTATTTATTTTTATTATTTAAGTCTAATTTATATATGTACATATTTTTTATCTGAAATCCAAACCCTCAAAAATTACCCTATACATACTATGGGCTTGTCGAAAAAACTTAAGGAAATATCGGGTAAGTTTTTGTTATCTCTTGTTAAAAAAAAATAAAAAATTTCAAAGCACTTTACGAAACTTTCTTAAAGTTTCCTTCCACTTAAAAATTACTTCAGGCAAAAAGTATGCAAGTAAAAAAGTTAGTAAGTCAAACATTAAATGATGTTATAGACAATGATTTAACATTGAACATACAAAACGAAATCTTAGATGAAAAATATTCTCATTAACAATTAGTAAGAAACTTGGTTGAAAAAAAGAAATAAATAAAATTGTTTACTTACGAGGCAGGCGGACTCGGTAAAGCTACTTGATGTATTTTCCATGTTGCCACAGATCTTGAATGTTCATCGGCTGCATAGCAACGCCATAAGGCTTGTATAAGCGAGGCAGCTGGTTGTCGACGGCGTATCATGTGTTTTTGACGCTGTTGTTGTTGAACCTTTAAGGCAAAACCACTACCTAAGATACCCTGCAAAAAAAAGTACATGTTTTGTTTTCAAACAAACATCAATTACTGTAAGTATAAAAGTATAAAATTGTCTTACCGCAGGCAAAGCGAAAAATGAAATACCTAATAAAGCACAAAATGAGGCTATTAATTTACCCTGCCACGTTTCAGGAACCATATCGCCATAGCCTACTGTGCAGAGGGTTATCTGAAAATAAAGCAATAACAACTAGCTAAATTTTCATTAAATATTTTAAATATCTTCCTTCAAGAACTAAAACGGTTTGTTTCTTTAGTTTGATTATAAAAATTCTAAAAAATAATTTTTCTCTGATAAAAAAAAATTAGCCAATCAGTCGAGTTGGATAACACCGAAAATAAATAATTGTCTGCTTTAGTAAAACCAGACACAACAATTGCAATAACCGACTGAAACTTGTTTCTGGTTGGTTCTGCATTTACGACTGCATCTACAACCTCAACGTTTATGACGCTAGGTCCACTAAGCTGCCACTTAGTACGACTAGTATTGCCAATGGGTGCAGCACAAAACTATAGTAGTGCAGGTCTGGCACCATGAAAAGAAACCGGGAATACTGACGAAGTTTGCGGTGCCATAGAAAATACGTATTCAATTCTGCTGTTGTCTAAGTATCAGCGCTCGGAAATTCATGCAAATTTATGCTTTTTGTTGTAACAGATAAAAAGGAATTAACTAATTACACAGGCCTGCGAAATAATATCTTTTGTAAGATGTTTCTCAAACTGTAATTATTTGTTGTTATTGTCGGAAACAATATTGATATGATTCATAGCACGTCACATTTAATAGATAACGTTACATTTGTGTTTTTCGATGTATACTTCTCTTTCGAGCGCCATACAGCAGACACAGTCAAAGGCTGGTTCGTTAAAAACAAATTACTGTTTGAAAGTCTACTAAATTACGCATCGAATGGTGGCTAATTGGCTTTGATCCGATAAAAAATGCATGAGTTATAGTTTACAAAAATTACTCTAGTAAAAATTAACTTATAAACAAATGACCTTTCAAAATAGGGATCTTTTAAAAATGTATCTTTAAAAAAAAATATCTCTTAATAAATAGTACTTAAAAAAGTACCATTAAAAAAAACATAATTAAAAAAGAGCATTAAAAAAGTATCGTTAAAAATATAAAAAAAGAATCTTAGAATAAGTACCAACTTTTTTGAAATCAGGTTTCTAAGTACAAATACACAAAACAAAGAATACAAGATAGCGCACTGCGCAGTTCCGTTAGCTTTTTCTGACTACAGTGAAGTCAAATACAAATACACGTATTTTTGTGATGGTGTTTGTGCTCATTTACTATATTGACGTAGATGCGCAGAATGTAATGTTTTTCAAAAGCTGAATGCGCTATCTTGTACTCTTTTTGTTTCATGGTACAAGTATTGCTTCTATCCCTTAAGCCCTGCACAGACGGTTGTCAGATCTTACAATATTGTCAGATCTGCCAATGTGCTGACGATGTACTGACAATAAAAAATTGTCAGCACAAGGTATATTGACAATGCTTTTTCTGCCAACGTTATCAGACAAACATTTTCAGTTCACACGATTGTAAGAAATGTTTAGCACATTTTACTTACAATATTGTAAGATCTGACAATCGTCTGTCTGTACATAGCTTTAGTTTTAAAAATAATTTCATAAATAAGCAATTCATGACAGTCACAAACAATTTCGATGATTATGTCTTACTATCCAGAATATCTAGTGCCTTAAATTAAAATTTTTAATTGTCGTCATTATTGGAACAATAAACAACCATAAATAAATTTTTATTACCAAAAAATGGGCAAGTATCGATAACATTTTACACCTTGTTTATTGTACACTTACCACACCCCACCACAGGGCTTGAGCAAAATTGCTAAATTTTTCATTAACATCTTTCTCCATTAAGTACACTAGGAATGATGCAAATATAAGGCCTAGGAATCCAATATACATTGTGGTTATCAGTTCCTATATATCAAATTTAAATTTCTTAAATATAACAAATATTCTCTGTTATAATATTCTATACTTACTTGTCTGTGTGCGTATACTACACTCCCCAGAAGCTTCCAAGTGCCACCACGCCTATCCATACGTACCATGCGCAAAATTTGGAAAAAACGTAAACCCCTTAAAGCACTTGTTGCAAATACTTGGCCAGATGTGCCCATACCTAATACAACTACGGAAGCAACTATAGTAATAATATCTGTAAATGAAATAATTTAAAATTTTGTTAATTTTAAAATTCATTCCATTAATATTTCATCGATCGATCTACCTATAATACAAAATGGCCGTTTTACAAACTTAAAACGACCAACACATCCTTGGTATCGTGACCGACAACCGGATGACCACAGCCTGTTAAAAGAAAATTGTTTTATGAATGCCATAAATAAGTTTCAACTGTGATTAAGCGCTTACCGCAGGAAAAACTCCATTGTAAACCAAATAACTACTAATATTTCCATTCTAAATAATATATACAATGCCTCTTTTTCATAGGACTCTATCGTTGAGAACACACTTAGAACCAGGCAGGTGAAAACCATAAGGAATCTTTGGAGAAAACGAAACAAAAATAGATTACAAAATTTATTATATCAAATGTGTTACAAATTAAACAATACCAAATGAGAAGTTTATTTGTAAATTTTAGTTCTTTGTATTTTTGCAAATGATGTTTTTGCTTATCCAAGTTTTCTAAAGGGTTTAACATTTTTGAGATTTGTTACAACAAACATTATATTATATGGAACATTGTACGAGAAGCGGAAAAGTAGGAAATATTAATTGATCAGATTTGTATGTTTGCCTTCGATCTATATACACACACAATAAATTTACAAATCCCACTACTACTTTGCTACTTTAGAGGTCACAAAAAGCGATTTTTTGTTATTATGTATCTCGCTTCCTATTGTTTTTAATATGACATTAGATAAAGTGGGTGAAAATTTTTTAAAAGGCTGTTAAGGATTATTTAAGAAGAGTGAATTACCTTTAATATGAGGTATCTTCCTTAGTATGCCCACAAGGTAAAATAGTCTCTCACAGAATCGAGAGTTCAATAATAATATTTTGCAGTTCAATTAAATTTACTTGCACTACAATATTGTTGAGGATTGCTGAAGAGGTAAGAGAATCCATCTCAGAATCAAGAGTTCTGTAATTAACCTTTTTAGTTTAACAAAATTAACTTTTTGTAAAATATTACCGAAGAAGAATGAAATACCTTCAATTTACCTCTTTTGATGAAGTCACAAAACTTCCTAAAACAAATAAACCGACAAAAAATTTTATGCTTCTATCGTTTCCTAATGGCGTTACGGTCATCAAAATCTTTTTTATACATTGGTTATATCGTTCATAATATGACACTTTTGACTTTGACTCGCACAGGAAGGGTTCCGTACGAATACCTTAAACATACATATGTATGTATATTCCTTTTGCCTTTTTGGCAATTTTTCTATTTGTTATGGCGCTTTTTTGATGATTTTTCCGTTTTTTGATTGCTTTTTGTTTGCTGTGATTTTTTTTAGTTTTTGGGATTTTTTTCATTTCTGGCGATTTCTTATTTATTTCTTGCGATTTTTTGGGCGATTTTTCTTAGTTTTGGCGATTTTTTAGTTTTTTGGCGATTTTTCGGTTTTTGGCGATATATTTAGATTTTACGATTTTTTAGTTTTGGCGCCTTTTTCGTTTCGGTTTTTTTAGGTTTGGCGTTTTTTATTGCTTTTTCGTTTTTTGACGATATATTTAGTTTTAGCGATTTATTTTAGTTTTTTTCAGTTTTGACGCTTTTTTCGGGTTTGGGGATTTTTTTTCGGTTTTTTGTGATTTTTTTAGTCAGCGATTTTTTTGGGTTTGATTTTTTTCGTTTTGGCGATTTTTTCGGTTTTTAGCGATTTTTTTAGTTTTTACGCTTTCTTTTGCTTTGAGGCTTTTTTCGTTTTTGTGATTTTTTCTTTTTTTTATCGATTTTTTTTCGTTTTTTGACGATATTTTTAGTGTTAGCTATTTGTATTAGGTTTAGTGTTTTTTTCGTTTTGACGATTTTTTTCGGGTTTTTGGAGTTTTCTTCGTGTTTTGGCGACCTTTTTTAGTTTTGGTGATTTTTAGCGTTTTAGCGATTTTTTTAATTTTGGTTTTTTTTCTTTTATGTGCTTTTTCCATTTTGGCGATTTTTTGTTTTGAAATTTTTTTTATTTTGGAATTTTTAGTTTTAGCGTTTATTAAAATTTCAAGAGTTTGCCTCTTACGGTTTCCAAGATACAGCAAATTGTTTAATTTACAAACGAATAACCATACAACATGCTTCTCAGCTTTCAGTTGGTGTTGTTGTAGTAAAGGCAGAAGATTAAAGGAGAAGAGAGTTCAGTAAATTGAATTAGCTTATTTGAAGGTATTTCAAATATCAAAATCTAAAACATCAATATATTTTAGTTCTCCGATTCACGAGTAATGCTCCATATAGAAAATCGTTTATGATTCGTAAGACCAGATATCACACTTTATTAAGACATTTCATAAGAAATCACATAAATGTGAATTTCTCTTACAAATGCAATTTATTATACGCGAATTAACAAAACAAATAATTTTTTCGATATTAAGATTAAAAATTGTACTTACACCGCCACATGATATAAAATTGCCGGTATTCCTCGCGGCCGCTCCAAGAAATTATATACACGACTTTGAAGCCTTCTATACCGTACATCACGGCGATTGCCGCGATTATAGTTTAGAGGCTTCCCCAGTAGTGACATTCGCGGTTGAGCTAGACGTTCAGCTGGACGTGAAATGAGCTTACATGTCCTGTAAAGAAATTTTTAAAATTATAAGACATTTAAAAACTTTACATATGTATGTCTGAATATTCTTAAATAGTTGTGATTTTGCATGATTTGAATGGATCACTTTATTGTACAAATTTTTTCTTTTAATTGCACTTGCCTTAATTTAAAGGATTTTTCATAAAAAATTATAGGATCATTATCGGGATCCATAGCTAAAGGTTGTCTTATCTGTTTTTTACAAGACTAACAATTAATTGCTTTCTTTTAATTATAATTGCCGTTGCAAAGGTCTACAGTATAAACGTCTGGTGCATTTGAATTTCGATTTAACACTCTTCGCTTTTGCTAACGTTTTAAATTGAAAACTAAATAAATGTTTTAATTGTTCAAGTTATTTTTCGAGTATGTATAATTTTTTATATTTTTTTGCTTTGAATTGAAGTGTTTCAAGTCTATCTGTTTAACACACCTCGCATATAAAATGCGATATTTTTATGACATTCTTTCAAACCAAATAAATTAAATACCCACTATATAGCCAAAAATTGTTAAACAAACCCACCCATTAAGAATATGTAGTTATATATCTACTTGGAAAGTCTACAAATACAACGATCAATATTTTTAAGAATTGTCATCAATATTGTTAAAACAAATTATGATTTGTATATTCAGATGTTTAAGGGCAATTAATAATATTTCAGATATTGACAGACGACAAACACACAGTTTGTTACAGTGATAAAAGTGTTAATTGGCATTTTCTTAATAATTTTATTTTTATTTACATAATTTGATTGATTGTGTGTGTGTGTGTGTTTTGGAATATCATTCTTGCGAATAACCGCTGATTACATTTTGATTTATTCTCAATATAGATCGTGCGTGTTTATTTTTGGTAGCTTAAATTGATATTGATATGATCTGTGACGAAAACTTTAAAATGTTTGTTTTAAATTGTAAGAAAAAAAAATTAATAATCATACATTATGAAAACTTGTCACGAATCTATAAATTTGTACGAGTCTTGTTGACATTGTCAACATATTTTCGAGTGTTTCAAGAGTAAGTTAACGTGCATTCTTCTTAATCAGTTTTATTATCAGTAAGACAAAATAATAAATACCAGCTACTTACTAACTAAATAAATAACTACGTAGTACAATATGTATGCATGTGTAAATGACGAAAAAAAAACGATTAAGTTCATATACTCATATTATATTAAATTGTATGAACGGGTTGAATTATTGTTAGAGATGGGGCCGTGAGTATCTTTTCATTCACGATCATGCACGATACCGTAATAAAAAGTAAAGAAATTAGCGAAATCATTTGTTTATTTTTGACCATTTAATTTTATTACAAATGTTAATAATATGCTCCTTCCGTTACACTAGTTTACAAATTTTCAACTCTTTGCCATAACCTCAAAAAGAGGAGTTTTCTAAGCTAATTTGGAGTTGCAAAACACGAATATGGATGGAATTCATTTACTTTTCTTAAGATGCATTTTCGAGATATTCGCGAATAACGTGTTTTTCGTAGCAGTTTTTGAACTATTTCCAAAAATCGTCAGAACTGTTCATCGGAACAATACATATTTTACACTGTTGTACAGATAAGTCTTTCCGCTTTTAGCCAATAGGCAATTTAGTTGATCGGATCAAAAATCATTGAGTTGCATTCCTTAAGATTTGAAAAAATTTAAATTTTTTCCGTTTTTTCCAAATTCACCATTCTACTCTTGATAATTTGAAACTCCTCAATTTGAATTGCTTGATAATTTGAACTCATTTCCAGGTCCCTTGAAAAACATTCAATACTTAGAAAAAAATAAATTTAATGTTCAGTAAAGAAATTCAATCAATTAGTAAATATTTTGTCTAGAAACGGACCTACAAACAAATTTGTAAATATAGACAAAAATATCTCAACAATTTGTTCTCTGAAAAAAAGACACGTGTTTTCAGTGAACAAATTGTTTCAATTTATAAAACGATTTGTCTAAAAATATTTTTAAATTCTAAATAAAATAATTTACTGAATCAAACAAAAATATATACGAGATTTTCTGTAATATATCAACCAATATTTTTGTCTGAATTTATAACACAATTTGTCTAAAAATATTTACAGATTCTAAACAAAATAGTTTACTGCACGAAACAAAAATATTTACTGAATTTTTTGTAAAATATCAAACAAACTTTTGGTCTGAGTCATCATCATCATCCATTAGGAATTTAGGAAATTTCACTTTGTTAAATGTGTTCAACTCTGAATGTTTATCTAAAGACTAACAAAATTAGAATGAGAATTATGGCAACAACATTAACGAATTGATTCACTCAAAAATCTTCAGTAAACAAAGTTGGTACAATCGCATTCCTTTTGCTATCAGTGTTGTCGTTGTTATTTGTGTGTATTTCGTTATCAGGGTTGTTTTTTACGACACAGCAAAGGGGGTTTTGTTGTTTTTTGTGTTTGCGTCCTAAGTAAAATTCAAACAAAAAGGCCCCTATTATGAGTTGCATTCGATCTTCGCTGGCTATCGAACATCGAGTATCGAATGTTAAATTCGTACTATGAGTTGGTAGCACTATGGAAAATTTCGTTGTATAACGAATTTTCAATCGAACACCATTTTGCTTTTCAATTTTTTCTTTTATAAATTTGTAAATAAACAATATTTATTTATAGTGCCAGCTGATAAATACAATCCAAACAAAAAAAATCACAATAGTGTTATTTTTATCGAATGTGCGCCATAATACCAAATGACAATTCGTTCGATAAGTTAATTCGACCACAATCGAAAATCGAAAGCTGCTCATAAATAGGCACCAAAATTCACTGATTCAGCAAAGAACATTTACTGAAAATGAAATTTACTTTTAGACAAACTTTAGTTTGACCATTTTTTTGGTGATAATTTTTGCTGCGTAAATTGAAAAAAAATCCAAGTAATTTGGTCCCCTCGGTAATTTGAAATTATTTAAATGGCATCTTGATCGCCCTACGCTCTGTAATTTGAATTATTTTAATGTGCTCAAGTTATAATGAAATATATAAGCGTGACCGCCCTATTCCCAGTGTCATATTAGTCATGCCCATAAAAATTTTTACGTGATAGAAAAGAAAACACTGACAACGGATTTGAATTAAGCGCATTAATATCTTCATACTCCACATATTTTCTTTAGGACCAACAAATTAGTTTTTTGTTGTAATTTTACTTGTAAATCAAAATTTAGTCACGCAAAAATTCTACTCATGAAATCGAACGCTGAACATTTTTGCACTCGTAACCATGCACGCACGCTTTGTGTCTAAAGAAAAACTTACATACGATCATGAGTGAGTCATGTCAATCACTTTATCAGTGCTCATCTCTACTTCTAGTACAACGGAATACGGTCAGTAAGAACTAAGACAAATAAAGTGTGTTAAGTGTAAAAAAACAACCAAAACTATAAAATTCTTGAAATGATCTATCACATTTTTAGGAATTTCATAAAATTAAAAAAATTTTAAGGTAGTTTTGTGGGAGTGCTAAATGCTCTATAGATTGCAAATAGTTTAACGATAACAAATAGCATTTTAATAATAAAAAATAATGACATATTAAAAAATGATAATAAGTATGTAACATCCTAATGTAGCGATTAGCTTGTGAGTGTTTCTCAACTCTTTATCAGTTGACATCACAAAGGAAAAATTGTAGTCACATTTGAAATATTTTTGATTTCTTACAAAAAAGAAATTATATATCGCTACCTTAATATAGAAACGCCTTAACTCACTATTTTTGCATATTTCAGTAGATGAATCTCTAAAGTTACGGTCACACTTGAAAAATATTTGCCGAAAAAATATGTAACCAACAGAAAAGCTAAAATTGTATTTCCTATAATTCCAATATTTTTTCTAGATATTGGTTCGCATTTATTAAAAATAATATAAAAATAGCTTTTTATGCTGCTTTATTTTGTGATATAAAAACCAAGTTAAATCACACCAATCCTTAGCAAAATTAGTGGTTAGGTTTTTTTTTGTAAATATTTGCCAAGTGTAAACGTACCTTAATCCATCGAAATATGCAAATCACTTGATTTGAAAAAAAAAATAAGTTAGGGCGTTTCTATATTAAGGTAACGATATGTACATAACCTAAATTGTTGATTTTTAACTAGACCACTTATATATCTTTTGACATGTTTGCCTCGATGTTAAACTTCAAGGTCTGCCTGAAAGCTATCAGAACTTCAATGACCGAATTTAAAAGAATCGTAAGCATCGCAATTGCTAATCAATTGGCGCGTGAAATGGAAAGATATCAATCGCTAGAAGTTGGTTGCCGTGTTTGATCAATATGAAACCAAAAAATAGAATCACTCATTCCTTAGATTTAGCTCTCTGGTATTATTTTCAATTCCTTCTAAATCTTATAAAAATGACATGATGGCAAAATATTTTACAAGGAAAAAAGGGGAAAAAAGGAAATAAAAAAATCAGAGATCACAGGATTAAAGATTGTGATGGTTATTCGGAGCGTGTCTTTCTGTTCATTCGAGAACTTGTACTCGTATATGTTGGAACAACAAACATTCTCGCATTTTTTCCTCAAAAGTGATTTTCATATAAGAATAAATTTTACATACAAGTAACTAATCCTAAAATATGCAGAAACAATTCACACAAAACTGAACATAGATGAATACTCCGCGAATTGCATGTTGTTATGTTCTGCAGTGTATATTTGAATTAATTAACTCTTCCTTAGCAATTATGTATACTCGTATTCAACTATTTATATAGCCGAATATAAAAAATAATTTGAAATAAAAAGATGGTGAAAATGGGCCTTCAGTTTCTTAGTTCATGTCCTGCTCTATCAGCAGGTGGCTTCGGGTTCAATTACCGCCAAAAAAAATTTTTTGCCAAAAAACCGCCAACTACCGGGATATTAAAAAGAAAGTGTCATATTTTGTAAAAATGGAATGTCAATATTTCTAACAAATTTTTTTCAAAGTTAAACTTTTTGTTATCTATATTAATTATTAAGAGGCAAGACGATTTTTAAAACCTTTATTTAACTTTCTCTTTTAGTTTGTTTGTTAATAGCACATCTTGCGACAGCTTTTTCTACTAGTCTACCGCACTGATTCTTTTGATTAATTCCATTTAGCCGGATGTTACCATGTTCTAAATGAAGAATATAAAATTTTTGCTTTAAAAAGACGTTACGGCTCACAAGGACATTAAGCTTAAACTACTTGAATAACGGGTAGACACTGATAGAACACAATTTCTGCTCAGAATGCTCAGCATAAAGCTACGACGGATGTGACCTTACAAATCTTAGTTTTAAATAATTATGACTCAGTATAAATTTTATAAAATTTTGAATATAAGTTACACAATAATTTTGGTATAGATATCTGTTCAAAATGTTTTTAATTGCATTATGTATTGACTGTATGTATTTGACAAAAAGTTATTTTTCTTATAAAAAAATCATTTTTAAAATGAGACGGGTGTGACCGACGGGTGTGACCTAGTACGAAATTTTTGAAAATTCGAAGAAATAAAACTTTTTATTGATTTAATCAATATAAATAATATATAGATAAGCTCATAAGAAAATAATAAGACATTAACAATACAATCAGGTATGTGAAGGAAATCGATTTCGAAAACGAAGCAATTTTAAAAGGTATTTTTTTAATAAGATTTCTTTATTAGAAAGAATTTCAGCACAAATATTATACAAATATTTCTTTATTAAAAATAGTTTTATCACAAAAATTATAAAAAATTGGGTGAAAAGTCTATTAAAATTCGCTTTTAAAATTGCTTCGTTTTCAAAATTGATTTCCACCACATACCGCCTGAATATTTTTTCTCTGCTTTGAATTAGTGTTGTTGTAGGAATGGCATAACAGCACTTAATTCGTTTTTTCATTATACCGCTGTTTTTTAATTTCAGTATAGATTTTTCGTAACTTAGTCGGTGACGTTTACATAATTTTTCGTTGAACCTTAATACAATTATTCAGGTCTATCTAGAACACGGACGATTGTGTCGTCCGTTGGCTATATTAGTTGTTTTATTCGATTTTTCATTATACCGGTGTTTCTTAATTTCAGTATAGACGGGAGATGTTTTGTAACTTAATCGATGACGTTTGCATAATTTTTCTATGAACCTTAATAAAATTATTCATGTCTATTTAGAACACAGACGAGATTGTGTTGTTCGTTGGCTATACTATTTGTTTTATTAAAATTCTAATTGTATTATGAATTTTTTTAATTGATACAGTAACGCTCCCAATTGAATTTTTTCGCCCTCATATTCTTTATTGTATGGGGCGGGCGCCTGCCGGCATTAGTTTAAATTTTGAACATACATACTTACTGTGGATTTAGAAAATCTAATACAAAAATAAATAATTAGCAACTAGTTTGATTTTTCAAAATTATTTTTTCAACATTAAACGCATTTATTAAATGAACTTTATGTACAAAAAGGTAAGAGAAAAACTAGCTTTTTTTAAAATGAAATACATGTGTAAGTTCTTAGCCATAAAGCATTATGTAGTTAGTATAAATTTGAAAGCTAGAACATGATAAATATATTCGTTTACCTAGATATATTATCCATTTTCCTTTTAAAACGAGACGTGTAGTATCTGAAATATTAATGAATTGTCATTGATAAAAAAACAAAGTTCATTCTATTAATTTGTTTGAAAGTAAAAGCAGCTTTTTGAGTGGAGCAAAAATAAAGAAAAAACATTTTCTACTTTTGTATAAAATTCTTAATTGCTAGCAATCAGCGAGCTTTTATATTTTGTTGAAAGCTTATTTTCTTTAACAATGAAGAGCATTTAGTTCAACTGTTTATTATAGTTAATGGCAGTTAAAACAAGATTAGCATTATTGAGCACTATAATATAGGGAAACAATATATCTGATATGGAAATTTTTTCTTCGGACCAATTTTAATACAAGACAATTATTGAAAATATCTATCAGCCTCTAAAGGACTTTATACTTTTAAAATACAATTTTAATTTTCTATTGAAAAAAATATAAATTTTACTAAAAAAATGCTTATAGTCGTTCTGATAAACGATTTTTAAATTTAAGTATGCTTTAAAACCGGTTTTAGCTTATAAAGTTGTGAATACCGCTGTTTAAGTTTTAAACATTCATATTTCACTTCCAAGCAGTTGCAGAAAAGATATTGGTTCGGATGGTTTTGAAGAAGAAGTAAAAAACTCAGTTCCTCATTTTCTAATTTCCGTTCTAAATATTTAATCCTTCATTGATTCTATATCCTTAAAACTATTAGTTAATTTATTGGCGCCAACAAAATGGGAACTTTGCCATTCTTTTCTAAAAAATTCAATATTTTCTTCCTTTAAAAATATAAATTGTTGAGATAGAATTTTGAATTGCTAGTAAGTGGGGAGCTTTTTTGCTTTGTTGAAAGCTTATTTTCTTTAACCATGAATAGCAATTAATTTAAACCAGTGTCGGACATTCTCTCAATTTCCTATGCACTTGTGCATAAGCTGTTTTTTTAGCATCAACACACGTAAACTGTGTGTGAGACTCACAGCCTATCTATTTAGCCGCGAAGCACATACACAAACTTAGAATAAGATATTATATGTTTGGACACCACTGATTTAAAATGTTCATTACATTGGCAGTTTAAAAACTTTCGATTATAAAGCTTAGCAATATTAAGCACTAACTGCACTAAGTATGAAATGCTTTTCAGGAAAAGTATTTTTGTTTTCAATTTAATTCAAGAGAATCCTTGAAAATTTCAGCTTTTAAACGACCTTATGTTTTTCAAATACTGTTTTAATTCGTGCGCGCGCGGGGAAAAGATGATATGTCAGAAAGCACGAAGTTTTGGGAAATTAAAAAGTAAAATTTGACTTCAGTTCCAAAATCTTTTATCATTCCTATTTGAATGAGTGAGAAAAAGTTGACCTGTACCCTTTTCCCCGCGCTCATGAATTTTCGATTAAATATATTAATTTTACTAAATACACTTATAGTCGATTGCTAAAGGTAAAGTATGCTTTAAAACCGGTTTTAAGATACAAAATTTCTTCCTTCAAAGCAACTTCAACTTTAATAATCATTTTTGAATACCGCTGCTAGAATTTTAAAACATTCGCATTTCTCTCCCAAGAAAAAAAAACATAAAATTCTATATGAAATATTTTTACGCAATGCTATTTTCCAATTTTGCAGATTTTGGTTTTGCAAAGAGAACATTAACACAACAGCTTCTCTCTGCTTTGAGTTGCTGTTGTTGTAGAAAAGACATAGGACTAACAGGGAAGAGAATTCAATAAATTGAATTATCTTAGAATACGGACGATTATGTTGTCATCAAAACCATAAACTTTTTTCTATGAAGTTTCTTTTCTGAATATTGTTAACAAATTTTAAATTTTGTTTGAAAATCATGCGTAGATCGATCGCCTTCCATGAATACAAATAAAGTTTCAACAATACTGTGGGGGATTTTTTTCTGTCGTTTTATTTGTTAATTGCTTTTTGACGTGGTTTATTTAAATTATTTAACCTTTTATTTCTTTATTGATTTATTTATTTACAATTCAATATTATTTATTTAAAAGTTTAGTTACATTATTTACACGCGTTTTGATAATTGAAATTTATTTTCAATACAATGTTAATAATTTTAAAAGCTAAAATACATGATAGAAAATATACAGACAGTACGTGTACACAATACAATAGAAGTACATTAGAATTATAATTAGAATACGGGGGTAAGAATAATAATTTTTATAATATTTTATGTAAGAATAATAAATTATAAATTTTTTATTTCATAAGAATATTTTACTTTTTAACATCAACGATGATTTCATCACCGGCTTGTATGTTGTAACTGTATAATAATTTATTGGGGAAGCGCATTTCCTCGGGTCCGAATTCCTTGTAGTCTTGATCCAAGTAATATAAACGCATCTTATTGGCAGGCAGACCTACAATTTTTTCCAATTTCACTTTAAGATCGGCAACGGTGCGATAAATGTCGACGAGGCGTGATTCGCTTTTATCTTGATAGGTCAGAAGGATTTTAACACGTTTATCGGGTTTCAGATTAACATTGACCAAGGGATCAAGTTGGCCATGTTTAGCTACCAGTTCATTATAACGTAAAGGCCTCTCGTGCTCTGGCTTATCCATGTAGTGGCGTATGAAGGCTCTTTCGGCATCTTCACGTTCGTCGGCAGTGATAATACCGCCACCATTTAAAATGGCAACGTTAGGCAAACGAGCTATAAGCAATTGGCGTCGTTCATGTTCCGTACACTCTAGACGTTCCCAGAGAGGCCAATTTTTTACACGTAAATTTTTCAGTTTGGGAAACGTGGCCAAACGATCGATATCTTCCCAGGTATTGATGGAGGCATAGCTAAGATTAAGAAACAACAAGTTGGGAAAGTGACGTTGTGGCGAATCTTCTGCTCTCAGAGAAGTATCAGCAGCGTTTGCTTCTATATTATCATTTTCTGTGTTCTTTGTGGCTGTTATATTTGGCGAATCATTATCATTAAATTCTATAGCTCTTATGGGACAATCAGCAAGCACCAGGTTTTCCATTTTGGGAAATATTCTGCCCAAACGACAAATTTCAGGCCATTTTTCTACCGGATTACCAGTAAAATGTAAAGTTTTTAAAGCTTGATGCGGCAAAATCTTTCGATACTTCTTCAACGTCGATGAACAGCAGCAGGAGCAGCAAGAGTTTAAGGTATCACAGCTTTTTTCTTTGTTATGCTGGCAACAACAGTCGGCAGAACATTTCTCTAATGGCAAATCATTAGTATCTAATAGCACTTCATCGTAATCATTTAAACTTAAATGTAGCTCCTCTAAAACGGGTAGATTCTCTAGCAAGACATCAATACTATCCCAATTAAGATAAGTGCCATTCAAGACAATGCCCCGGAGATTGGTTATGGGTGGTATATAGAGTTTGGAGAGGGGTCTGGACAAAGTATTTTTGCTAAGGTTAAGGAACTCAATGCGTGGCATATGTTCAACAATGTGGAAAACTTCTTGCCAATCCTGCAATTTATTTTGAGCCAAATCGAGTTCACGTACCCGCTTGCATTTGTCTTTAATGCTGTCAAAATCACCGGCACAATCGATGTCACAGTCATTAAGCACCAATAGCTCTGGCACACAAAGCAAAGGCGGCAGCCTTGGTATAAAAATGGAAATTAAACGTTCACCCGACGAAGCTGACGATGATGATGATGCTGATGATGACGGCGATGTTGTTGCTGAAGTTGAGTCTTTGTCTTTGCCACTTAAGGGAATTTCTTTATTGGCTTCCACATCGAAATCACAATCGGTAAAATATTTACGTTCTATAGCTTCTAATAAAGACGGCATATTGCTGGTGGTGGGGTTGATACTACGACTGAACAAAATCCTTGTCAAACTGCTGTATTACTTTGTTGTCTCTTGTATGTAGTTTCAATTGAAGGTGAAGTCAGTCAGTCAGTGGTGATTGGTTTTAATTACTTTCAATTTTAATTGATGATTTACTACTTGTTTGTTATTTGTGTTAATAAATTCAAAATGTTAACTTTTTTTCACATTTACATTGAAAAGTCTTTGTTAAACAACGAACGCTTGACTGATTTATTCTCTGAAATATGCTCTGAAAAATCGATAATTGGATTTAGTTACATTCTCTGCTTTGTTTTGCTAATAAGCTTCGTGTGTTTTTCTTCTGAGGTCTTTTGTTTGAAAAAGTTTTCCACAATACTTTGCGTTGTTTTTCTTTTTGTTTCGTATGTTTTCCTATGCATTTATTTTGTTACCAAGATTTTGTTAATGTTGTTGCCCTTAAAGCCAGTGGTGTCGGCATGCGTTGCCTGAAGACCATTTCAAGCATATATTAAGAATAATAAATTGACCAATATTTATTTGATTTTTATAAAGGGGGCCGCCAATTCTAAAGGTGAGGATGAATCTGATGCTGAACAAATGTTGCAATTGATGAGCTTGTGATGACAAATTTTAATATGACCATTCAGTAGCTGGTTTTTCTTTCGATTGTTCCAATCAACTGGGGGTGCTCTTCATTCAACCCACATTCACTTGTCACTGCTGTGATTCTCCCATACGCTCGCAGAGATGTTTAAACAATTAACGTTTTGCTGTAGTTCTTTCCTCCTCCCATCCGTCCCACCTAACCATCCATTCTACGATGCTGCAGTTTTTTCTTCTTTTCGTCTTGCTGCTTGCTTTCTCATGCAGTTCGACCGACCGACCGAGTGATGTAATTTTTTTGTACAATTTTTTCCAATTTCAATTGCACTTTTATTTATTGTTTTGTTATGAGATTTTCAAATTATTTTCAATTAAAATCTTCTGCATTGATATTTTAGTAAATACTTCATATATCGTTTTTAATAATTTCAGTTGTTGTAATTGTAATTTTTCATTTAATTGCGCACTTAGTGTTCAAAGCTTTTCAAATTTTTATATTAACATGAAGTGAAAAAACCAATTTTTTTTATTCAAACAAAGAAAACAATACAACTGAAAAAAATTAAAAGTTTGTTTAGCTCTTTTTTTTCTAAATATTTTTCTAGAAACTAGTACGTCCGTACGTTGAAAATTGAAACGTTTGCTACGTGTATTTCGTTGTTAGTCTGATTTGATAGTGGTCGGTCTGGTCTGGTTATTATTTATTTGCCATTGTCAGAGTGAGATTTGCTCTACTCAGTACAATATTTTTCTTTGCTCTATTGGTGTAGATTGTCGCTGTTTTGTACTCTGTTACTCGGAAACATTGTAAATGCGCATTTCCATACACTTATAGAGTAGAGAATTGAGCAGCATTGAACCAAAATATTATTGAGAACACATGGTAAAAAGTTGTGTGTCTGTTTTTTTTTTGCGTTTTGTGTAGGTCGTGACTTACATGGGTGAAACGGTGTGCCAGGCATAGAATTTTGCACAGAGATATAAAGGGGCCTTTTTATGATACTTATTTTGTGAAAGGCGGTAAACAGATTCTTTAAAAAGAAAATGAATTTTAAGAGGTGTAGCTTTTAACAAAAGAACCTTAAAAAAAGTTAATTTAAAAAGTGTTCAAGTAAAACAATTAAAAGTGCTATAGTCGTCTATACCGAATCTTGATATACCCTTGACCAATATCTATGACTCAAATCTCGTGGCAGGTGAGATGGTTTTTTCTTTGTGTTTTTGCTGATTTTCAATACCAATCTATTTGAGACAGATCGTAATATATTAGTTCGAATCCGGTGTCTAAAACATTACTGGGGGCTTTGGAAAATCAATTTCACGTGCAGACAGAGGGACAGACGGATAGACGGACATTTTTAATTCGACTTCGCTATCAATAAGGACTGGAGTCCGAATGAATATTCTGTTTCGGTTTCGGATTTTTATTCTATACTAGGGACCCGCCCAGTGGTCGAAATTCGACCACTTGATCCGTAACCGGGTTTTTCTGTAACCGATTTTGTAACCGAATTTTTGAAGCAAAAAATATATTGTGCGTATCTAGAGAAAATACATTTTAAACCATATATGTTGCATCAATATTGGTGGCCAATAAGATACCTAAAAGTGTACGACAAGAAATTGTGTGGCCTATTAATATATAAGATAAATAAAGAAGTTGATCGAAATCGACAGGAATCTGTTTTTCCCCGTCCTATAGCTTTGCAAATTGAGTAAACATTTTACTTAATAGAAATTTAATTATTTTGGCTTGAGCTCGGTCTTAATTTAATTTTTCAATTAAATTATATTTTTATTTAGAGATAAATGTGAAGCATGTAGACAAAGAAAAGTTTTGACTGCAAGGAGGGTTGAACTGACATGGTTCGATAGCTCCCGCTAATCTCCTCAGAGTTCTCTTCCGCGTAGACCACTACGCCACAGTTATCTCTAAATAAAAATAAAATTTAATTAAACTCAATTAGAACTCAAGCCAAAATAATTAAGGCCCCTGTTATGATTCACAACTAAATTGATAGTTGATTCGTTGTTGTCAAATTCTTATTATAGATTACAACTTTCTTAAAAGTGAGACAACTGTTTTTTGTCAGTTGTGTTTTTGTTTTTATTTCGACTATTGTGGTACTTTTCATTAGTTTTAAAATGGTGATTTTAGGCGCCAACCTATCCCATTTATCAACCAATATTGTTGCCATATCCATAAAACATAAAATCTCAAGAAAAAATAGTAAGGCCAAAACTAATAATATTTAAAATATTTTGTAATGGCTACTATGGTTTAAAAAAACAGAGAGTATAGATAAGAACCTTTTTTTTCGAACATTTATTTCGAAGACCACTAAAATTAGTTGTAAATCATAACACAAAAATATGGATGAGTTGGGTCGTAACATTGGCAACTTATATATTGACAACATATATATATGTATATATAGATAGATATAAACCCCTAAAACCTTTTCAAAATGAGGCCCTCATTTCTCCAAAAAAAAACTTTAAGTTCGAACATTTCGTCTAGATTAAACATCCTCACAGAATTTCAAATTAAAATGTTTACCGATCTCTTTTTTATTATAAATTTTTACTTTTCTAGTTTTCAGCACTAAGAACGCTGACAACGACCTTGTAGCCAAAAATAATAATTAAATTTGTTTTTATTGTAAATTCACTTTTTTTTTGTCAGTCGAGAACAAAAACATACACGCTGTTTGATACTGTGAAATAGTGTTTTTTTTATTTTCATTCAGGTTAGTGTTACATGAGTTCGTTGGCTGTGACCTTTCTTTAGCTTGCTGATAGACAGATACACATAGAACTGGCCCAGAATGATTTTTTTTTTAATTTAGCCAAACATTTTATTTATAAAGAAGAATTTTGTAAAAAGAGTTAAAAAAAAAGTTTATTTGATTACTGTTCTTCAGTAATTGTGATCATTTAAATGTGCAAATTTTTTGCATTAATATATTCTATTAAATAAATTGAAATTTTATAAATTTAAAAATATAAAATTTAATTACAACAAAACATGTGTTTGGTGGAACTGATTAAAATTACTGAATCTCTATTAATAGTTTAAAATTTTAGAAATTAAAGAAAACGAATGTTTCCTCCATGATGTATCTTAAGTATAAATTTTTAATGGAAATTAGATAAGTTATTTAAATATTAAATTTATCTTGTTTGGTTTGAAATTTTTTTTTGCAAGAAAATGTTTATAATTTTTAAAGGCCCCTTGTTATAAATATTTGATTTCATACATGGAATAATTTTGAAATTATAAAACCTTTAGGCTTTGTGTACCCATACTGCCACTGAAGTTGTTCTTTCATAACTGGTTTTATGAGAAAGAGAGACAAAGAAAATTTTTAATAAAAATAAAAACATTAAAACCACGACTTCGTGTTAAAGCTCTATTATCTTCCTCACAACCTCTTCAACTTGCATTTTAAAGATATACTATACCATAGTATCTTTAAAAACAAAATGTTCGAGGGTAAACATAAAATTACTTAAATAAAAAAAAGTATTTTTTTTAAACCACTCAGAGGATGATGACTACTAGTCATTCCATGCTTTGTTCCGGAACTATTAAAATTGGATGTGGGAAGGTTGATAGAGCTGGAGTTTATTCCAAATACAAACTTTTCGGCTAAAGAACGTACTTTCTCTGTAATGCGTGGTGCGATGCCCCGGTGTATCGGCCACAAATAGACGAGCTCTTAATGATAAACGTGTAGTTTGCAAAAATGTGTCTGGTTTCGGGAACATATTCGCTGATTTCTTTAGAATAAATTCCATTGTAGTAACGATAAAACAGCGAAACACACCGCCCACATTGCGGCGATGCTTCACCGCAATGTGGGCGGTGAAGCATCGCCTACCCTACTGCCACCGGTGAGCTTCTTTCATTTTCGATCAGATATATGTGTGTGACATAACTAGTAAAGAGATCTATACACCGTCTTAAAAATCCGAGGCACTTGAATGATTTTTTTTGAAACTTGAAAAATTGATTAGTCCATCGGATGTCTACCTGGATTTTCATACCAAGAATATCAAAAACTCCTGATTTCCTAATATTTACAGCACGCATAATTACAAATGGAGCACCAAATTCGGTCATACCTTTGTGCGTAAGCATACATACAGTATTGGGTCTTATGAACATTAAAATCGACCCTATTCGCAACACCCCATTCAGAGATTGTAATAAGGTCTTGACGAATTGTATCATTCATGCCTTGCCGCATGACGCCAATCTTCAGCAGGCTTGGCCTATTACTGAATGAATATGAATGGCAGATGCTTCTGTCATATGCAAAAGAGTAGATAGGATTCGAAGTTTGACAGAGAATATCCTTAAGAAAGAAATAAATAAATACAGTAAAGTGCGACTTTAGCTCGCACACGATGGTTTCCGTACAAATACACATATATCCCATTTTGTTTTTGGCCTTTTTTCTCATTTTGAAAAATTTTCCGTCTTGCTTTTTCGTTTAATTTTATATTTTTTAAAGCTTTTTTTTTTGTTGATTTAGCGTTTTTTTTTGGTTTGGCGCTTGTTTTCATTTTATCATTTTTTTGCGATTTTTCGTTTTTGCAATTTTTTTGTTTTTTGCCGATTTTTTTTAGTTTTGGCGATTTTTGGGTTTTGGCGTTTTTTTTTGTTTTAACCCTTTTTTCGCTTTTTGACGATATTTTTAGTTTTAGCCATTTATTTTAGTTTTGATGCTTTTTTCAGTTTTGGCGTTTTTTCAGTTTTTGGTGATTTTGTAGTCTTAGCGATTTTTTTCGGTTCTGACACTTTTTCATTTTTGGTTTTAGTGCTTTTTTTCGTTTTGATGCCTTTTTTCTGTTTTTTTTGCGTTTTTTTAATTTTTTGTCGATGTTTTTAGTTTTGGGGATTTTTTGCGTTTAAGCGTTTTTTAATGTTGGTGCTTTTTTGTTTTAAGTGCTTTTTTAATTTTGGCGATTTTTCGTTTTGACATTTTTTTAATTTTGGAATTTTTTAGTTTTAGTTCTTACATTAACTGATAGAACACCCTTTAATTTTTATTGTTTCGAATATCAGTGTTAATTGCTGTACAGACTACACCAATTTAACACTTACTTTGAAAATTTTAAGTGTCCATATATAAGTGTCTGTATATTATATTAGTATTTCAACCCTTTTCGGTGCTCGCTTTAGAACACCCTTTAATTTGTCATATATTTGTTGTTGTAGCGGCCAAAGTTTTACATGTTTTGTGCAAATTTCAGGTCCGTAGCTCTTATGGTTCTCTAGAAAACAGTCTGTGACAGACGGACAGACAGACGGACAGCGTAGAGAAAACAATAGGGTATCTTAACACTTTTGGTGTACGGAACCCTAAAAACGAAATAGAATAAAGCCTTGCGGTACCCCTGAATTAATCTTGAACTAGTTTGATGAGATCTCATTTGTAACAACTCGTATAGTGCGATCCCTGAGAAAGCACAACATAAATCGAGAGGAGTCTTTGCCAACACTAAATAATTTTGATATAAGTGTACCATGCCACACTCTACCAATGCCTTAGAAATATTTAGAACCACCAACTTACTTTTCGCAGAAATGCTGTAACACCATTTTTCCAAAAGGAAGGCCATTAAGACGCCGATATATCGTTGCCTAAGAAAGCCTTACTGACGGGCGCTGAGTAAACTGTTGGATTCCAAATACTTTAAAAAGTGAAAATGGACCTTACTTACCAGCACTTTGGAAAGTGCAGAATATATTCGTCGGTAATATTCAGGGTTACTAGCCTCTCCCTCTTTGTGGATTGGCGTTACTTTGGCAACCTTCCAAGACAAGACAGTTCACCAACGGACTTAGTAGCGTCGAAGAGCACTACTTCCAGACTGGTGCTGAAATTCCATCCGACTCCTAGAATATATAAGATCTGCTAAAACTTTTTTAACCGCACACACTCGCAAAAATATATTTGACATAATTACAGATATCCTTTCAAGCACGGTAAGTGGCTACTTTCCGGCTACCGGACATTACTTTCAATAATTCAGCGAGACGGTTTGTTTTATCAACAGTGTCAGTGAATATTTTATCAACCTTTAAAACTGTCGAAATTGAGGAAGTAGCATTATGCTTTACTCTTTTAACGAATAGCCAAAAGCTCTTAATACCTCGAGGGGCAGTGAGAGATTTAGCATGAAAACGTTACTTTTACAAAGCTTTTTCGCTTCTAAGTGCACTGGCACACGAAGATCTCGCCCTTTTCCGCAACGAATCAGTATTTAATATTTTTTTTTGGATCTGACACCACAGTAATCAGTTTCAATATATTTTTAATAAAACATTTACGGCCGTATCCTTAACAAACACTTGGCAGGAAGTTAGCATTAAGTGACGAAGTTGAACTGCGTCTTAAAGAGTATTTCCATACAATTGGAGACTAAACCACTATATCTTGAAGTCCTGACTCATCACTATATTGAACACTGATTTTTAAATCAAATAGTCCAGTAGAACTGGTTAAGGACTAGTTCAATTTTATCGGTTATGCTATCTTCATATCAAATAGTCCAGTAGAAGTCGTTATGGACCAGTTCAATTTTATCGGTTATGCTATCTTCATGCCAAGTTTTCGTTATGTTTTATTAAATATAATGTTTTACTAAATATAATGAAATTCGGGAAAACCTTTAACGTAAGTCTGTTGGTGCTGCCCTCGTATAATGTTTCACAGTATGTACACGATTTCAATTGTTTTTATTGTATATTATTATCTGTCTGTCTGTCCGTTTGTTTTTATTTATTTTTTGTCAGTTTAGAAACGTTAATTTTAAAATATGCCTTGATATTAGTCATTCAGTTTTTATCTTACTCTTTAACACCCCTTTAACCCATTTATATATGTATATGCCACTCTTTAGCTCTTGTCATTATCTCTCGGCAGAGCAGCGTTGCCGCTTGGTTTATTGCAATTTTTTAAAGTTTTATAGAAAAGTTGTGCAGAAAGTACTTCTTTGTAATTAAATTTTATGCACTATATTGGGAGTTATAGATAGGTGTTAAAAGTAGTAATAACTTTTAAGATTTGTTCACGTGCACTTCAAAAAAAATTTCCACCGCAATGCCGTAGATTCAATGTGGCAAGTCATATTTGCTCTTTAGACTCTGATATAATACCTTAGTAATCCTGAAATCAAGAATTAATGATGTCCATCTGTCCTTCTATCCGAAATCGATTTTCCGAAGCCCAAAAAAAGTTACAGACTTTGGATTTGAATTGATATTTCAGAATATACCTCAAATAGAATGGTATTGAAAATCAACAAAAAAAAAATCCTCCCGCCAAAAGATTTGAATCCACGGTTATTGGTGAAGGGTATGTAAAATTCGGCACAGCCGAATATAGCACTTTTGTTTGTTTTTCAATAATTTGTTCTAGGCAGGTACATAGTGTACCGGGAATCTTGGAAATTTAAAATAATTCCCAATTTCTCGAGAAATGAAAAATACAGCTTGCAGCCAACAAGCAAGCGGACTTCAATAACGTTCAAACTTAAACTTTTTTTTAATTACGGTAGATTTTGATGGTTTTATAAGAATGTTTTGGTTGGAGAATTTTTTTCATTTGGCAACCCACCACAAAAATAAATAAATAAATAAATAAAAACAAACCACAAAAGCTTTTATAAACATAAACAATACAAAAGAGCTTTTTTCTATTTTGTTGCCCTAATCAAAACAGCTGATTAAACAAATTTGTATATTTTGTGTGGTTCACTCGGCTCTATTCACATCAACCCCCGTTTAAATCTAAGGGTTGCAATTTTGTATTTATTTTGTGGTTAATAAAACTTTGATGAAATACTTTTTATGAGAGTGAAAGAGTTGGCGAGTTTAATGGTCGGTCGTTTATGTTTTATTTAATGAATTCTGTCAGTTTAGTTTACTAACGATTCCTTCCACTAGCCGCCCTTTTTCCATAATGTTCTGGTTTTCTTGTTGCTGGCATTTGACGTGCAAAATATAAGTTGATAAACATCAATCTACATTGACCGACTTATTTTTACAAACAGTGACATAAGACATTTATAGCATTGTATGTACATATTTTGCATATACACACGTACACGCAAAAAAATATATATAGCACTTAGATATTTATTGTTGAGTGTTTGTGAGAATATTAACCCTGAGCAAAAATTGGACATAAAAATTAAATTAAGAAATATGTGGAGGAGGCTTTTGGGTGTTCTAAACTTAATGGGGATATTTTTGCTTTGACAGAGATTTGAAAATATAAAGTTTTTGTTTGATATAAATTTGACTGAACAAAAAAATGTAATTCAATCATATTGTAATTTTTTACATTTTAACAAATAACTTTAAGCTTTTGTACTCTTAGTTATGTTTGCGTACGTTATTTTAAAATTTTAAGCTTTACTGTCGTTTTATTATAAGCTTTAAAGCTTAATATTTACGAAAGGTTATCGAATAACATACATATGAATTATACGAAATTGGGTTGATAACATTGTGCTGTTTAGTCGTTTTTTTATAGTTGCTTATAAATATATCTGATCCTTATGTATTTTCATCTGCTGATTACGATGACATCATTAGTTTTTCCCTAGCAGCTTTCGTTTTAAATATATAGTGAGTGACATTTAATATTTGCCTAGTTTACATAATTTTTTTATTATTTGCTGTACATTTCACGAACAGTCTTCAACACCTTAAAATACTTTCTCGATTATTAATTAACAAAAAAATATCTTTCATTTGGGTAGAGTTACTTTTGTGAATATATCAGGATATCTTCCCGTTATTGCAAGGATGTTAAAACTTTCCTTAAAACTTTTTTGTTTTTTAATTTTCCGAAATCAACACAACTGATGCTTACATATTTTTGCCCGCTGATTACGAAAGTAACAAAATCATATTTTAAATTGTGCGTATTTTAGTCGAACTATATGGGTTTTATCTAAACAAATTTATTATTCACGCTTAAGTTCGTTCAATTTAATTTTACTATTAAATAATTTTTATTAAGAAATAATTTTTCAAAGCATGTAATAATTGAAAAAGAACAAAGACAGATTTCTTGACTTTTGTAAGGGTCGAACTGAACATCGATGTTTTCGGGATCAACCACAATCCCATCGCCAGAGCTTTTTATACTCTAGGCTACACAGCCCCGACAGTCAAGCAGTAAATATCCATCGTTTAACCAATTTTCGCATTAAACTCTATGTTTACTGGTTTAAGCTTTTTTATGGTGGCTTAGAAATTTACTATACTTGGCTCTTGTCTTAAGTATAAAGTATGTCTAGAGTATAAAGAGCTCTGACTATGGGATTGTGGTTGATCCCGAAAACATCGATGTTCAGTTCGACATTTACAAAAGTCAAGAAATTAGCCTTTGTTCTTTTTCAATTATTACATGCTTTGAAAAATTATTTCTCAATAAAAATGATTTAATTGTAAAATTAAATTGCCCGCAGAAAAAGTACAAGAAGAAGAAAAATATTTTTTTTTCTCAAATTCACTCTCATTTACCCAATCTTGCAGTACGGGAACCGTTTTCGTGAAAATTAGAATCCCGCGAAATCCTAATGTTGAGTACGGGATTATAGGTTTTTAGATCTAATGGGATTCTAGAAGAAATTCTTTGTTTTGATTTAATTTCTATACGAAATGTTAACAAGTTTTTGGTGCAAGAACATTCCGCTAAATTTAATCTTACAGTGCCCGAAAATGTTCATATTTTTACTAAATAAAAAACATTGTAAAAAGTTTCTCGAGCGGATCAATCAATTTATTTCAGAAAAATATTTTTTAAGCTGAAAGTTATTATTTCAGCGGCATAAGTTCAATAATTGAATTTATGTAAGTTCAAATTATTATTAGGATCTAGGATTAGGACTAATCATCAGGCAAGCAAAACGGATCAGTACTGATTTCGAGGACGCTACACCATCTCATCAGCATTCTTGATCAATTTTTACCACCTGTCAATGTGGATACTAGGCTAGATTAGGTTGTACAAGCTGCCAGTTTCTAACAACCAGTCTACTTGGATCTTTTGGTCCCTTTGTAATGCATGAAACGGATACGAAGAGATGTTACGAATTTATTCTCTTTGTATCGCATTCTCCAAGGTCTGCAAGTTCGGGAAGTATCGAGTTTCCCAAGATTAAAACCCTATTTCGAGACAGAGCTCTATATCGAGAGAGAAGGTGTTTGACAGTTCCTTCCTCCTGCTCATTTTGACAAGTTCTACAGAACTCATTGCAAGGCAGATTTACCTCCATATTTATAAAAATTGATTGAAGTTAATGTTGGTTTACTGTACGAATTTTGTATGGGAAAACCGATGTTACTGTACACATTAACTTTACTAATCACTTATGAATATGGGGGTTAATCTTTAGCATAAGCACCGAGAAGACTGCCCGTTATAACCGTTTTGAGTATACTTAGCTCTTGACGAGCATGCCCCAGTATGGCTGCAGACTTTGCGAAGTTATACTGGGGCCAGATTGATCTGAAAACCTCAGATGGATCTGGAAGTCCCAGAATGGTTGCATACCTTGCAAAACTATACTGGGGCCAGATTGATCTGAAAGTTTCACATGTGATTTCATTAGTCCATCTGGTTATGCTTGTCTAAATAGATGCTGCTGAATTTCTATTTTGCAGCTTTTCAGTGGGATCCCTACTAACCAGTCAATGTCCCCTTCTTACAAGCGGGCACAGCAGCCTTGGCTGCACATCTGCATGTCCTGGTATCGAAAGAACCCTCAGGTTGGAGTGTCTCGTCATCTCAGTTAATGATGTTCGTCATTCTCTAACCAACTTCGATGTTTTGTAAACACCAGAGAAAGCGTGTAACACCGCCTTAGTATTGGTAAATATACGAATACAATGATCGAATTCCCTATTGTACCTTAACCAGTTGACTCTTCTTTTGATTGCCGATATATCAGTCTGTATGATGCTACATTGATTTGGTAGCCTAAAGTATATACTACGTTGTAAGTGCGGAATAAAGAAGCCTCCACCTACTACAATATCCGACTTTGATCCGTCGGTATACATCTCCAGCAAATCTTCTCGTTGATGAATATCATTTGTCTTAGAGAATGTGCCCGACAAGACCACCTCGATTCTTTTTTCGGTTAACAGTACAGGCGAGCAATAGTCAGTGTGCTCGGGAGCATGACGAACATTACTTTGTTTCGCAGGGCATTGAGTTTAACCGGCGAGTTCATGGCCAGCTGTTTGATCTTGAGAGCGGCGGGAAGCCAATGTAGTAAGGCAAGCAGTGATTTAGATGGTGTTATGCGAGGTGCGCCAGTAATCCTCAAAGTAATGTTCGTAGAAATTTTTCGATTATCATAGAGTAAGTAGGTGACTCCATGAATTATGGCGTTTTCTTTTCTACAAAAAATGTTGCATTGTTTGCACTTTTCAATGAAAGTTTGCAATATACGGCCATGTCACAGAGTTTAATTCCATTCGGAAACGGAATTCAATCCACCCCAAGATGTCAAGCCCTATCCGGAGCATATTTCAGGATACCAGCGCCGCCAACAGTCTGGACACTGACGAATTTGTCTCTTTCAGTTATCTTTTTTAGACACCAGCTGCCACAAAATTTGGGTGGATTGAATTCCATTTGCGAATGGAATTGAACTCTGCGACATGGCCGATAATCAGTTTTCGAGGAAGTGAATTTATTAGAAATTATTGTATCATCGCTTACGAAGGTATATTTTTGCTTTAAAGGAATGCTAAATTGCGATTTTTTTTAATAAAAAGTAAAAAAAGTTTTACACTTTTTCTATGTAAAAAAGCCAGTTGACGTTTGTGGGGGTTATACCCCATCTATTGCCAATGGGCTTTTTGCAGATATACCTAAGTATTGAGAAACAGCAGCCTTGGTTGCTTTTGATTGAACGTTGCGATACCATAAAAGTTTGGACTCCTAATAATACCGAGGTACTTCGCGCGCTAAGAGTCGATATGTTGTACTTTCTCCTGAAAGATCCATCTTTTGAGGGTAAGAATTGAGACCACTTTCTACGGTCTATATACATATGATTCTCAACGCCGATTGAAAACACTGAGATAGAGTGTCTAGAAATTTACCATATACTGCCACTGCAACGTCTCCCGCGTAGGCTACTGACTTATAACTCATGGAGTCTAATCTCATCAATACCAAGATTATGTCGATGTTCCATAGGATAGATGACATGATGCGTCCCTGGGGGTCCCTCACCTACCAGTTCTTTGAATAGTAATTCGCTCCATCGTACAGTTCCAAGATAAAGCAAATTATTGACCGATTTATGTTCAGGCTTTCAAGAGCTATAATAATGGTTTCAGGTCTTACATTGTTGAAGGCTCCTTCTATATCGAGAAACGTCACCAATGTATACTCTTTGTGCATCATAGATTTTTCAATAAAACCAAAGAGCGATTGAAGTGCCGTCTCAGCCGCATTCGCTAAAAGTAAATCTCGGTCGCTAAAATGCTGAATGATTTCAAAATTAAAGTAGCTAAATCAACTTTATAGATTATTAGCGATAGAGGTTTAGCTTTAGCGAATTACAGAATAAGGGTGCTGATTTGTCCTTCGTATAAGCGTGTTGGGAAGCTGATAAGCAAACAATCTTCGAAAAAATTGGTGTTGCTCAAAAAATCTTCAAAATAATTAAAAATGTTTAAGGCTCTGAATAAACTCGGAATAATCAATGAAATTAGAAGCATCTTTAAGAAAGTTGGGAAAAAACACTCGCGAATAAAAATAAATAATAAATAAATAACTAAAAGCTAAAAAAAAAACATTGGGTTAAGACTAAAATCGCTAAAGAAAAAATTTCTAAATTTTGAAAAATTGCTGAAAATTTTCAAAAGTTTTTGATAACAAAACAGTTTTTTTTTGAAATATGTATATTAAAACTTAATAATTCTTGCAAAAAAATAGGCGTGGCAGTGCCCCCCTTACGTTATCATCATGTATTTTTACGAGAACTAATTGTGTGTGCGAAGCCTCATAAGAATCGGATAAGTAGAAGTAATTAAAATGAATATTCACTTTTAATGGGCGTAAAACTGCCCACTTTTCTAACCACAATGTTGTATTGTAACGATAACTAGAGGTATATGCAAAGTTTCATAAGAACCGGCTTAGTAGAAGTTGTTGAAAAAGAATATTTACTTTGCATGGTCGTGGGCCAGCCCACTTTTTTGATCCTGATGTAGTATTTAAACATAAGCTTAATTTGTGTGTGTGTAAAGTTTCATAAGAATCGGTTGAGTAGAAGTAGTTGAAACCGAATGTGTATTTACTTTGTATGGGTGTGAAACCGCCAACTTTTCAATGGGACCTATCTGGAAGTACATCCTTTTGAATAGAAAAAAATAATCCCAAATCGAAAATCGAAAACATGACGAATTGATAACCTTTCTCATTTTTGGGAAGTCGGCTAAAAAAGCCAATATATGCTGGAAAGATAGCCAAATATGCCATAAAAAATTAGACAAATGTCCTTAATAAATAAAATTAAATCTGGAATACTCAAAAACATGTTGTAAAGGATAAAATTTGACATTTCCTCAGGAAAGTCCACTTTTTGGTCACGTGCGACATCAAGCAATTAAGATTGTATTTTAGAACCATGTTGTTCGATTTTTCCTTAAATTTTACTTAATGAAGAGCTACTTCCGGCTTATGCAGATATATATATATATATATATATATATATATATATATATATATATATATATATATATATATATATATATATATATATATATATATATATATATATATATATATATATATATATATATATATATATATATATATATATATGTATATATATATATATATATATATATATATATATATATATATATATATATATATATATATATATATATATATATATATATATATATATATATATATATATATATATATATAACGAGTGATTTTTTTGCTATTATCTTTTTGGCAACACTAGTTTTGACAGCTCACGCACGTTTTGTATCTTGTGTCACTGTCAAACATCTTCAGTTTGGTCTATAATTTGATCATGAATCGTCTTACAAACGAACAACGCTTGCAAATTATTGAATTTTATTACCAAAATGCGTGCTCTGTTAAGAAAGTTCATCGCGCGCTTCTTCCATTTTATGGTCAGTTTAATCGACCTACTGAGGCTTCTATTCGGGCTATTGTAAAAAAATTTCGCACCAAATTTACATTGTTGGACATTAAACCACCAACACGTTTACGTAGAGTGCGAACTGAAGAAAATATCGCAGCCGTATCGGCCAGTGTTGGTGATGACCGTGAATTATCGATTCGGCGCCGTTCGCAGCAATTGGGCCTCTGTTACTCCACTACGTGGAAAATTTTGCGGAAGGATTTGGGTGTGAAGCCTTATAAGATACAGCTGGTGCAAGAATTGAAGCCAAACGACCTACCACAACGCCAAATTTTTGGTGAATGGGCTCTTGAAAAGTTAGATGAAGATCCACTTTTTTATCGAAGAATTGTGTTCAGCGACGAGGCTCATTTCTGGTTGAATGGATACGTGAACAAGCAAAACTGCCGTATTTGGAGTGAAGAGCAGCCAGAAGCATTGCAAGAGCTACCAATGCATGCACAAAAAACAACCGTTTGGTGCGGATTATGGGCTGGCGGCATCATTGGGCCGTATTTCTTCAAAGATGATGCGAATCACAACGTTACTGTGAATGGTGAGCGCTACCGTGCGATGATAACAAACTTTTTTCTGCCCAAAATGGAAGAGCTTGACTTGCATGACATGTGGTTTCAACAAGACGGTGCCACATGCCACGCAGCACGCGAAACAATGGACCAATTGAGAGGCGAGTTCGGTGAACAGTTTATTTCACGCTTGGGACCAGTCAATTGGCCGCCCAGATCGTGCGATTTAACGCCTCTAGACTATTTTTTGTGGGGCTATGTTAAGGCTAATGTCTATAGCGACAAGCCCGCTTCGATTGACGCACTGGAAGCCAACATTGCCAACATTATTCGTGAGATACCGGCCGAAATGTTGGAAAGAGTATGCCAAAATTGGACTAAGCGGATGGACCATTTGAGGCGCAGCCGCGGCCAACATTTGCATGAAATAATCTTCAAACATTAAATTATGTCGACCCAACTATCGATCCAAATAAATATTTCATGCATTTTTCTGAATTTTATGTGTTTTTTTTTTACTTTCCGATAGTTCTTATAAAATCACCCATTATATATATATATATATATATATATATATATATATATATATATATATATATATATATATATATATATATATATATATATATATATATATATATATATATATATATATATATATATATATATATATATATATATATATATATATATATATATATATATATATATATATATATATATATATATATATATATATATATATATATATATATATATATATATATATATATATATATATATATATATATATATATATATATATATATATATAAAGCGGTAAAAAAAACTTACGCTTTCTTTGAAAAAAAGCATAATTGCTTGGTATCGTACGTGACAAAAAAATATGCGTTAACAAAACGATGCCAAAATTCTTAAAAAGCTCGGAAACGTATAAATATCTTATTTGTGCCTAAATACACCACACAGGAAAAATAACATGCCTAAAGTTTAAAGCCTAAAAACTTATTTTGGGCAACGAGCACTTAATATATCGTTTTAATATTTTACTAAATCTAAGATGTCATATATTCAAACAACTGATAATGCGAATATGTAGACATTCTTTTTTATGTTGTACGATACAGAATATTCCATCAAACAAACACATGTATGTGTGTGTGTCATCGTACATTCATTTAGGAAAAAGTCATGTTTTGTGGTTGTTTACACCACATATTTTGTGTAGCAAATGTGGTAATTATAGTATTAACATTTGGCTGTTGCTGCGAATATAAATGCCATTCATTAATAGTCAACAGGATAGATGTCAGGAAAGTAAAAAAAAAAACGAAAGTAGCCCAATTTTAGTGAGCATAAGAAAAACGTGTACAACGAGTCCAAAGCAATAAAATATAAATATAAGTATACTTAGTATATAACCTACATGCTAAAATAGTTAATTTTAATATACACATCTAGAAAAAAATAAAAGTAGCAAAAAAAAAAATATATATGTATATAGCATGTTGGAATACCACCACAGCAGTGATAAATTGAAATTGTATGTTTTTTCGTTCTTTAGTACTTCAAATAATACTTGTACCACATATGTAAATGCTAAAATATATTTCTATACTAAAATATTACAAAATTTATAACGCATTGTGTTTAAAAATTAATAAACGCTTGAAGAATTTTTGTATGAACGACAAGTACGGGTTTTTGGTAGTGAGTGCCATGATGAAGAGTTCATAAAAATTCTATTTGTTTTTTTCATTTAAAATTATTTTCATTTAAATTTCTTTTGTTGTTTTTTTACTGCTGTTTTATCGTGTTATGGAATTCTGTGTTATTTTACAAGTTCTACTTGTACTGTAATGTTGGAAATAAATACCATCTTCATACTACGAGTACACCAGAAATGTCAACCTTCACCTTATCGAAATGAAGGAAAGACAAAAAAAAAGATTACATGGGAAAACAGAAATAATGCACCATCTGCGTCATTTTGAAAGAAGTTACATTTTGAATATAAAATTAAAGTGATTGCCATGTTGCTCTAAAACAACTATAATATTGCAAAGTTGAGCATTTAACCCTTTTAATAATGACGAGACACATGGGTCCCATGAGTGGCTCTCATTTAATTAAAACAGAACTATTCATAGAAAAAAGTAAATTTCATTTTCAGTAAAGTAATTCAATGACTTAGTACATATTTTGTCTAGAAACAAATTTGTAAATACAGACAAATGTGTCTCAACGATTTCATTGAAAAAAAGTTTTTTTTTTAACGAATTGTCCAAATCTATAAAACAATTTGTCTAAAAATATTTACAAATTACAAACAAAATAGTTTACTGAACCAAACAAAAACATTTACTGGATTTTCTGTAATATATGAAACAATATTTTTGTCTGAATTTATAAAACAGTTTGTCTAAAAATACTTACAAATACTAGACAAAATAATTTACTGAATCAACCAAAAATATTTACTGGATTTTTTTTTGTAACATATCAAACAAACTTTTGCTCTGAGTCATCATCATCATCCATTAAGCATTTATAAAATTTCACTTTGTTAAATTTGTTCAACTCTGTATGATTATCTAAAGACTTGAAAAAATTAATCAGATTTAATGCAACAACATTAACGTTGTTGTTGCTGTTATTTATGTGTATGTCGTCATCGGGGTTGTTTTTTACGACACACTAACTAACTGGTTTTTGCTGTTGTTTTTGGTGTTTGCGTCCTAAATAAAAATCAAAGAAAAAATTCACTGATTCAGCAAAGAACATTTACTGAAAATGAAATTTTATTTTGAACAAACTCTTGTTTGAAAATTTTTTTGTGATCATTTTTTCTATGTTAAAATACAAGTATTTCTTTATTTTCATCCCAACAGTTTTTTGCAAGCAATCCGATTGTTTATGCATTCTTCAACCCCGTAATTCTTTGAATTTGTGCAGAAGTTGAAATCGTGAAGGGTGATGTCAATGAAATTAACTGCCTGTTTTTATAAAATGATACGAAAATTTCGTGTGTGAAGTTATATTGAAAACAAAAACAAATTTTCATATTTTATTGTTGTTCTCAGCATAAATTCTCACACGAAATTTTCGTTTCATTTTATAAAAACAGACGAAACAGTTAGTTTAGTAATTTAGCTTATTTTGAAAACCTTTTTTATTTAACTTGTTCTGTTACTTTGTTTGTTAATGGCAAATCTTGCGCCAGTTTTTCTACTAGTTCCACTGGATCGATTCTTGTGAAACTTTGCACACACATTGGGGTTTGCGTGACAATACAAAACGATGATTAGAAAAGTGGACAGGGTCACACTCATACAAAGTAAATCTTCTTTTGCAGTCAATTTTATTTAACCCATTCTTGTGAAACTTTGTACACACATTTTTATACCATCACAATTTAAAATTATGATGAAAAAAGTTCCTCTCAATCTTTAATATTGTGCTTATAAAAGTGGGCAATACCACGCCCATACAGAGTTGGAGCATTAAAAAAGAGGTTGGCTTAAAAATTTAACTTGCTGCAATCAAAGATAGAAAGTTACTGACTTCACCCCGATTTTCGAAAATCAAGTTTTCATCAGATATCAACTTTTTGAGGTCTTGGAAATTTATTCTGTCTATTTTTACGATGATTTCCGTATGATTGTTGTATGTGTGTGTATGTAGTGTGTGGGTAAACCAGACCCAGGCAAAGAGAAAACGAAATAAATGAGAAATAATTTGTTGTTTAAGTGTGTTGGTGTTTATATGCTTTGTTGATAGATATAACCCACTGTTGTGCCCTTGTTGTTGTTTAGTTTGATTGTTTCTGTAGTGCACATGTATATAGCCGACAAATTGCCGCCGAAGGTCGTGATCCATGACAAAGAATCGCATGCCTCTGTTGTAAACCTCTTATAACTTCAGAACGGCTTAACCGATCGTAACCAAATTCACAGCATTCAAAAGATCTCACTTAGATTTCGTGATATCATGAACCGATTCGGTTTGGTAGATTTTGAAAATTTTCGAAAATAAAGTTTTCGAAAAAAGGTTTTTTTTCAAACAAATTCTAAACTGTGAAGCCGATCAAATCCAAAATCTAATCAACTCATAAATTCATGAAGCAACGTCGACTGGTGCAAATTTTATTGAAATCGGTTGAATATCGTTGACTAAAACTTTCGAAAAAAATCGTTTTTTTTAACAACTCTAAAAGCTCTTGTCAAATCGATTTTAAGGATTATTTAAGTGGTTCGAGAGATATCGTTGTCGAAATTTTTGAAAAAAAAATTTTTTTATATAAGTACGAAATTAAGACTTAAACACGTTTTAAGTTATGAATGATTTCTAGCGTTAAGGTTGGGTTTTGAGCTTTGATGTCTTTATTATTGTAGAATTTTATGACAAATATTTTTGCAGAACATTTTAGCATGCTACATTGGAAGTTTTTTGTCCCCTTAAAAAAAGACCAATGCAGCGAAGCGTTAGAGGCAGTGATGTTAACTTTTATTTTTTAATTACCGTACGGCCCTCGAAAAATTACCGTTTTTGAGAAGAAATTACCGTACGCAAAGGTTTCTTAATTAAACTAACAGCAGCATTCATAAACAATGTATTTGCACTAGGATCCCGCCAGGTGGTCCGAATTCGACCACCTGAACCGTAACCGGGGTTATTTTTAACCGATTTTTTAGGCAAAATAGTATATTGTGCATTAGAGGGCTGCACGAATATATTCGAAAGTACTCGTATGTATGTTTGTGTGTGTATGCATGTATTTTTTTTTGTATATATTTGTGTATATATGTATGTATATATGTATATTTGGTCGTGGCTATGTATGTACATACATATAAGTGCATGTATACATAAGTATATACATAAGAACAACATCTATGCACACACGAAATTCATAAGAGTACATTCTACGAATACATTTGTGTACACTTTGCAGCCCTCTATTGTGCATATCTGGAGAAAAATACCTTTTAAACCACATAACGCCGGCTTATTATTGGTTTGGCGCATATACCACAAATCGGAATAGTGAAAAATGACAAAGAAGGTATACGGAAAGTTTTCTGAAAATAAACACGATAGATTTTCCTGTATTTTTTACCATAATCCACTCCTGACTAATTTTTCTTAAATGGTAGGTGGTCCAAACCAATAATATGCTGACAATATGTTGCATCCATATTAGTGAACGTTAAGGCTTGGTTTTTTAGATGTGGATTAAGATTAAACCTAGTTTAACGTAGTCTGAAACTCGTGATTTTTCCGGCTAAATGTTTTTTTATTATTTCATTAAATACCAACATTTTAAGCAAAACTAAGCTGTTCCGTAAAAATTTTGTATAAAAACTTGGTAATAGCGGCACAAATCTGATTTCAGATTAACTAAACCTAGTTTAGCTGAGATCTCAAAAACCCTACCTAAGATACTTAAAAGTGTACCACAAAATAAGCCGTGTTTTAGTAAAATCAATCAGATTTTATTCACAATTAAATTAATTGATAAAGATCACCATTTTCATGCAGCAGCGAAAATTCAGTTTGTGTGTGTACTATATGGAAATCTTAATTTTTGTCAATTAAATTTACAAACTTAAACATTTTTGAAATTACCGTATTTTTAATGAAATTACCTTGCTACCTTTTTGTGCCTGAAATTACCGTAATTACTGTACGGTTAACATCACTGGTTAGAGGTTTAAAATGTTCCACAAAAATTTCCCTCGTAGTGTTCTTTATAAAATTCCTGAGCACACATTATACTCGTACCTAAAACGTAAGGATTAAAAGATTTCCTATGCCGATTCACTATAACAATGTGCAAAAGCGGGGGAAATTTAACTCCCCCTGAAATGAGTCCCAGATGTAAACTTTCAAAACGTCGATACATGTAATGGGTGATTTTATAAGAACTATCGGAAAGTAAAAAAAAAAAAAACACATAGAATTCAGAAAAATGCATGAAATATTTATTTGGATCGATAGTTGGGTCGATATAATTTAATGTTTGAAGATTATTTCATGCAAATGTTGGCCGCGGCTGCGCCTCAAATGGTCCATCCGCTTAGTCCAATTTTGGCATACTCTTTCCAACATTTCGGCCGGTATCTCACGAATAATGTTGGCAATGTTGGCTTCCAGTGCGTCAATCGAAGCGGGCTTGTCGCTATAGACATTAGCCTTAACATAGCCCCACAAAAAATAGTCTAGAGGCGTTAAATCGCACGATCTGGGCGGCCAATTGACTGGTCCCAAGCGTGAAATAAACTGTTCACCGAACTCGCCTCTCAATTGGTCCATTGTTTCGCGTGCTGTGTGGCATGTGGCACCGTCTTGTTGAAACCACATGTCATGCAAGTCAAGCTCTTCCATTTTGGGCAGAAAAAAGTTTGTTATCATCGCACGGTAGCGCTCACCATTCACAGTAACGTTGTGATTCGCATCATCTTTGAAGAAATACGGCCCAATGATGCCGCCAGCCCATAATCCGCACCAAACGGTTGTTTTTTGTGGATGCATTGCTAGCTCTTGCAATGCTTCTGGCTGCTCTTCACTCCAAATACGGCAGTTTTGCTTGTTCACGTATTCATTCAACCAGAAATGAGCCTCGTCGCTGAACACAATTCTTCGATAAAAAAGTGGATCTTCATCTAACTTTTCAAGAGCCCATTCACCAAAAATTTGGCGTTGTGGTAGGTCGTTTGGCGATTCATGATTAAATTATAGACCAAACTGAAGATGTTTGACAGTGACACAAGATACAAAACGTGCGTGAGCTGTCAAAACTAGTGTTGCCAAAAAGATAATAGCAAAAAAATCACTCGTTATATTTTTCTTGGGTGCCCTCTACCAGAATTGGTCATTAACACTCTGTCAGTTTGAAAAAATTTAGTTTGTTGTACAGTGTTATTTTGAAGAAAGAAAAATTAACTACGAAAAGCTTATTTTCAAAATAGGTTTCACAAATGTCATATAAAATTTCAGTTCATACAAAGACTATCATTATCAAATTTAAGTTTCAAAGTTTTCGCAATTAAGAAACTTGAACGACCTTTTCTCAGAAAGTTTTTGGCTGGACTGATTGGAGAACTCAAACCCGGCTCAGCTACACACTTTTAATCATGATTCTGTAGTGCATATTTACACACAATTTGATAACTTCAAAAACGAAAAAATTGTATTCGTATTCATCCTTTAATTATGGCAACTCTAATATATCTGCGAATATTTTTATTATATTTTTTTTAATCAATATCAAAAACCATTCAACTGCCATTCATTTCCTTTTAAGAGTTTCAAACTACCACAATATATAATAAATATACTTTGTGCAGTACTCGTTGAGCTCTTTAGCAAATCCTTCGTCTTCAATTCTTTGGTTGCCAGCTGCCACCCACCCATCCATCCGCCTGTACACACCGACAACCACACGCATACACACAAACATAAATATTCACATACGATTATGTATTCGAACGGTGTAAAATGTATCAATCAATATTATTGGCACAGTATTAATCAATGTGATTGACTTTTGAATTTGAATATTTAGATTCGTATCCTCATTCAAACATAGTCAATCGTTCGTACAAGTAAATATTCATGTTTTAGATTTTTCTTTCGCTCTTCTGGGTTTGCTTCCAGAATACGTAGTATGTCTGCGTGGCAAAAATTTGCCCAAAGAAACGTAACCACTACTTTTGCTAAGGGTTAGCTAGAGCGATTTAACTTGGTTTTTATATCACAAAATAAAGTTAATTATGCTGCAAATAGCTATTTTTAAATTATTTTTAATAATTGCGAACCCATATTTAAAAAATATTACATTTAAAATATATAAAATTTTAGCTTGTCTGTTGGTCACGTTTTTTTCGGCAAATATTTGCCAAGTGTGACCGTATCTTTAGACACATGTTAGTTTAATTGAGAAAATGTTTTCAGAAATTACGGACGAAATTAATCGCTTAAACGATGTCTATGTTTCAACAAAATGTTCAATCATAATTGAATGATTGTTTTTCTTTTGAATGAAAATACATTTTCCTGTACATTTTTTATTTTAAGCGCTTGAGTTTGATTAAATCAATCACTTGAAATTAATTTACATTGTTTTGTAACACACGAATACACGTAGTTATGATGTTGTTGTGTAATTAAATATTAGATTTGATTATTAATCGTCTAGATATTACGTACTTATTAAGACAAATATTATTTCCGGTTAATTTATCAAAAGGAATAAAAATATAATTTATCAAGAGGAGGAAAAAAAATATTGTGCGACTAATTAATGAGTTGTTAACATATTGTTGACTTTAAACAAAAGGCTGAGTAAGAATGTACTTGTGGAAATGTTGAGTTCTACTTCTAAACATAATTTCCATAAACTTATTAATATTTTGAGCTTTTTAATTGGCTAAATATTCCTAACAAAGTACTAAAACGATTAATTTTCATAAGTGGATTTTTAAATTGAAAATTTTCAGTTAAAAGTCGACTATGTACACTTATATAAAATTAACAAAATAGACGAAGAATTTTATGGAGTATTCGATCTTATTTTCGGCTTAATCGTTGGCCATCTCAAAAAGGACATTCGGGTAATAGCACTGTACAACAAAATGAAATTTTTTCAAAATAGCAAGGTTTTAACGACTGATTCTCGTAGGGGTTACCAACAAAATATAAACGTGTATTGGCGTTTTGAAAGTTTATGTCTATAATTTATTTTAGGGAGAGTATAAATTCCCCCTCTTGTACATAGTTATACACAGAAAAAATTATAAAAAAAAAAATTTCAAACAAAAGTTTGTCTAAAAATAAATTTCATTTTCAGTAAATGTTCTTTATATAATCAATGAATTGTTTGTTTGACTCTTATTTAGGACGCAAACACCAAAAACAATAAGAAAAACTTTGTCGTAAAAGAACAACCCCGATGACGACACACACACAAATAACAACAACAAACATGATAGCAAAAGGAGTAAAATTGTACCAAGTTTGTTTACAGAAGATTTTTGAGTGAATCAATTCCTTAATGTCGTTGCATTAATTCTAATTCATTTTTTAGAGTCTTTAGATAAACATTTAGACTTGAACACATTTTACAAAGTGAAATTTCATAAATGCTTAATGGATGATTAAGATGATGACCCAGATAAAAATTTTGTTTGATATAAATATTATAAAAAATACAGTAAATATTTTTGTTTGATTAAGTAAACTATTTTGTTTAATTGTTGTTAGTATTTTTAGACTAATTGTTTTATAAATTCAGACAAAAATATTGTTGGATATTTTTCAGAAAATCCAGTAAATCTTTTTGTTTGATTTAGTAAATTGTTTTGTTTACAATTTGTAAATAATTTTAGACAAATTGTTTTATAGAATTAAACAATTTCTTCACTGAAAAAAAAACTCGTTTTTTTTCAATGAAATCGTTGAGATATTTTTTTCTATATTTACAAATTTTGTTTGTAGGTCCGTTCCTAGACAAAATATTTACTATTTCATTGAATTCCTTTATAGAAAATGAAATTTAATTTTTTCTGTGTAGGATATCTTTTAAGGCTTACGGTTAAGGTTTAAGCCAGCTATACCATCGCTGAACGAGAGTTTTACACCACTGTTTTTAAGAAAGGGGCAAATAGACCCATTCAAAATGTTTCTCGTTGTGTTTTACATAAAAGTGGTGAACACATCTTATTTCTTAAACAAGATTTCCTATGCTACATACATTTAACTCCGCATAAAATAAACCCCAGATGAAACTTTCAAAACGCCTATACACGTATATATTTATTTGGTGTCCTTTACCAGAATCAGCCCTTAGAGCCTTTTCATTTTGAAAAACTTTCATTTTGTGAAATACAGCTCTAAGGCAGTATGAATTGATTAAAAGTAGATGATATTCTCTTGACTCTTGACTGCAAACCACCGACTTTGGTCGAGTGGTCTAAGCGGAAAATAATTCTGAAGACATTAGCGGGAGCTATCGAAACGTCATTTCAACACTCCGTGCACTCAAAAATTTTCTTTGTCTATATGCTTCACATTTATCGCTAAATAAAAATATAATTTCATTGAAAAATTAAATTAAAACCGAACTCAGGCCAAAATAATTAAATTTCTTTGGATATAAACCCATAGAGTTCGACTAAACTCATAACTTACTGCCTGTTCAACGATGTCGAAGGAAAACATGAGCGATCGAAAGCCACTTTCTCGAAATCTAGTCAATTTGGGTTCAACAATATCGACAGCTTTCGTTTGCTTGCACTTACGTGTGTCAATGTTTCCCTCTTAATTATTAAAATTTTACAATAATGCCATATTGTAAATTTCTAGTTTATTTGACGATATTCATTAAAACACTAAAAATACTACTAAATTGTTTGAAGAAAAATACAACCAAACATAACGACAAGAGAGCCAATTGTAAGGTACTCGCAGTTGTACAGGAAATTTTTTATAATTTTCTAATACAAATTCTAGTTTTGTTGTACAGGTGCTACTACCTTGTTTGATGGGCCTTACACAGTAAAGAAAACACAAGTTTTGAATGTGTTAGTGAGTTTTATTTTGTTTAAAAAAATTGTGAGTATGTGCATAAATAATAAAAATATTAATAAGAATAATAAAACATATAATAAAGAGAGATATTACGAGTTCAAAGATGTAATGAACTTTTAGGCAAAATTTTTACCAGTCGCAAGCAGTGCTGCCAAAATCTGATGAGGAAAAAATGCTAGATCTCTATGAAAAAAATGCTAGAATATGCTAAAAATATGCCAAAAATATGTTAAAAAAATATATTTGATAAAACAAAGGCGAAACGACATTTTAATTATGTAATTGCAAAAATAAATATGTATATTAAAACCGACAAAATACTAGCAACACTTTAGTCAACAGCAAAACATTAAGCTAATTTTATTATTACCAAAGATATTTTCATAGCTGAAAGAAATCATAATTGACTGTTTGTCTATGAATCTGCTTTTGCCAGATTATTTTGGCTTAACACACATTCTATGTTAGCATTCGACAATAAGAGACAGAGCATCTTCACAATAAGCATATATGTTATATTTATGTATTTAAATCAGTTATTGTCTTTACCTCTGAATAATTTCTCCAATGTTCTTCTCCCTAATATTAAAAATTTTTTAAATTGGTAATCCGATAATATGATAAAACAATGCTAAAAGCATTTTTTGTATGCAAAATCAGATTGAAATCAGATTGCTAGATCTAGCATTAAATATGCTAAATTGGCAACACTGGTCGCAAGCAACACAGTAAGTGAGTGATTTTGACATTACGTTCGTATTGCTTCGACATTGCTGAATCGGATATCGTATGAAACCACTTACGTTTTCTTTCCACTTTTCGTTCGAGTCATCGTTCGTATAGAAACATATTTATGACTTTGGTCATGAACGCAAGTCAGTGTTCTTTCGCTTAGAATGCTCATGAACATCTTCTTTCGACATCGTTGAACAGGCAGTTAATTCTTCACATTTAAACGTAAGGCTTATAAGATTTTCTATTACGATTCACTATAACTAAGTGCAAAAGGTGGACAAATTTAATTTCCCCTAAAATAATTCCCAGATGTAACCTTTATTTTTTCGGTGCCCTCTACTCGAATCAGTCGTTAGGAACTTGTCTAATTTTTGTGTGCTCTACAAAGGAAAAAAATTGTTTAAAAATGGTTTAAAAAATTTATTGTATGAAAAACTTTTGCCTTTTTAAAATCATGCCAATTGATAATTTTTCGCCAATGCCGCAACCGACCAATCGGCCTGGTACTATAAAATTTCTTTAGAAATTAAAAATATATTTTTGGATATGTGCAACAACGATTAATTTGAAAATCACCTGCCTGCCTTGCCTGCCTCAACGTTTACAATAAAATTAAAATACCCACATCTATTCTGGATAAATAAATTTTGTAAAATAAAACTATCATAAAATCTGTAAATTATTATTCTGGCTAATATCGTGTTGAATATACAAATTGATTTACAATGAAAACAATATCCCAAAAATATTAAAATTGACGGTTCGGAGCAACACGTTAAATTATGGAAATTATTATTTCAGTAGCAATTTCCGTTAACCAGTGTCTTCTATGTATGGCAATTTTTCTTTCTTTCAATTCTATGGTCATCATCCCACTGACGCCTGGTTATTTGCTTTATCCACATTTTAGTTGCATGTTTTTTTTCTGCTTTTGGTTGATTGGATGGATGGTTTGTTTGTCTGTTAGTTAGTGACCAAATAACTTGAAAAAAATTGTTTGTTAGTTTTTTCTATTTTCAAATGTAAATATTTTCCTACGAGTGTTTAGCTTAATTGTTCAAATATTCAGTATTTATTGAAATACAACGATTTCAAATATAAAAACATCGATAAACAATGATCAAACTAAAAATATGTTTAAATAAAAACTAACATGAAAAACAATCATACTTATTTGTATTCCCCCGGGATTATCATGATGATGATGACGATGATGATGACGATGATGAAGATTTTTATGACTAATTAAATTGTCCATTAAAACATTTTCTTACGTTCGTCTTGTGGTAGACAGGCAGACAGACAGCTGGACGGACGGACGGACGTTGTGTTTGTTTAGCACAATATTAAATTCTAATTTTATTCGGAAAATACGATAATTTTACTTTCAAGTTAGTTTTGTTTAGTTAAAAGATGGGCGGAGAGACTAAAAGGAAAGTTTATGAGAAAAATATCGAAAAATACGTTTAGGAAAAAAATTCATGAATTCAATAATTCCTTTAGACCATCTGTGCACATGTGTGTAGGTGGTTTCGATAATAAAAATACATGACTTAAAGTTCGAATTATCGCCGCATCCATCAGATTTCCCCTAATCTTGTTAAAAAGTTAAGTTTTTGAAACTTTATGTAAAAATAACTATAATGCTTATATATAATTACATTTTACCATATTTCAACTATGTTTACAAACTTAATTGTATTGATAGAAACAAAAATCTGAAAACAGCAAACAAAAAGCCATTAATGGCACAAAATAAAATCGGCAGCAATATTAACAAAAACTCTAAAGCCTACAGTACACGGAATGTAAAAATCCACATGCGTATGTGGGTCTGACGTCACGAGAATTTTCAGCATATTGGTTGCATTTTTTATACAAGTAGTAGTGGATACATGCTGTAAAATTTTGATAGTACACGGCATGTATTTTTGTCCCAAAACTCAAATGTAACATATGTGGGCGAAGCAGACACATTTGCAGAAGCAATACATGTGTAAACATCTGAATGGTTACATGTATGTTACTAGTACACGGCATGCAGCAGATAGACGCGTTTTATATATTAGCATGTGCAAAAGCCATATGTTTATGAAGATTTCAAGTACACGGCATTTGTATTCTTCTATTCGAGTTGTAAACAATAATTGATTTCATCGTCGGTCCATATATGCTGAATTTTTCTGTCGCCTGCTGTTGACTTTCTTTGTCGACGAGACTTTAATTGAGAAGGCGCACCGTTGAAATCATCGTCGTCGACAATAACAACATTATTTTCACTCATATTTTAGTAAATTAATATAATAAAGGCACGAATTAAATCACAAATTAAATGCACAAATTAAATGGAATAGCAAGACAAATTTATATAATAAGAATCAAAACAAACACAGCTGTTTATGACTATCAGTGTTGCCACTCAAAAAAAAACTTCATACCAAAGTTTCCTCAAAAAATACCGAAGTCGTTGAAAATCTATCAATATATTACAAACTAACTTTTATAGAAATTTATTAAAATTATTACAAAATTATTACTTTCTAAATTTAAGATATGGGTCGAAACAAAAATTTTAAATTTTTGTTTGCTTTAATAGAGCATTTCAAAATGGTGAATTTTGAAAAAAAAAAAACGCGAAAAATAATTTTTTTTTCATATATAAAGGCTTGTAATTCAGTGAACTTTTGTCTGATCAACACAGTATAAATATGAACTGAAAGAGGAAAACATATCTATGCAACAATCCCAAATTTGCTCAATTCAAGTAAACAGTACTCAAGATTTTTGTAAATATCTTTACAAACTGCAAAAAAACAAGTTTTAATGCCATATTAATGTTCAGCAGCCCCAATTTAGCTTAAAAAACATCTAATTTCTGAGGTGCATTTGTTTTGTGAACTAGTGCTATCAACGGATAAATGTAGTTACGTTGTAAAATGTAATAAAGATATTTGTGTTTATTGAATGCAATACAAAATCATATTGTTGTATAGGCTTTGGTAAAACGTATTTATTTCTCTGTAAAAACCACACAAAAGGTGACTTGTGAAAAATAGAGTATTCTATTTAACAGGCAATTAAACCAAGCTTGACAGCAGCCCGTATTTAAATAAACTATTGTATAATAAACATAAGAGGCTGTATTCCAGTAATCCCAATAATCAATTATGACTAATTAATTTTTAATACGAGTAAGATTAAAATAAAAATTAAGTTATGTATTAACATTTAACATAAAGCGCCCCACGATTTTTTACTATAAGTGAACTATTTCGTTAATACATAACTAAATTTTTATTTTAATTTCATTAAAAATTAATTAGTCATAATTGATTATTGGGATTGCTGAAACTCTTCATACTTACAAATTACTTTATATTTTTTAGTTCCGTTTGTATTAAAGCGTGCTTAAGTTTTTTTAAACTTCATTTTTATATTAAATGTGAAAGTTTTCAATTTTTTGAAAATTCAAATGTAATATAACAAGCAGATACGCCACGTTTTAAAAACGCCCGTGTGGCCTCAGTCTTAATTACAACTTTTATCAATTATACTACAAATAATTACAGATTTAATTCGTGAGTTTTTACTAACTGCATTGAAACTTCTAATAATAAATATGCATAAACATATACACAAACCAACCAAACGAAAAAATTCCTACATAATTTGCTAGGAAACACCCAACTGGCAACGCTTTCAATGGGTACATACGGTTAGAACATGTTCTGACAAAAATTCTTGCTGTTACATATTTGTGACAGCTACATGCGCATGTAAAAAATATTGCACATGTCACAATTCACATGTAACAAGGTAGTACACGGCATGTGAAAAATACACATGGGCGTATGCGTCTTGATAGCTACATGTGGTACACATACGAATGTTTACTTCATGTGAGTGTCCCAAAAAGTGGAAGTACACGGCATGTAGCAAATGTAGCTTCATGATGACGTCAAAATTATGTCAGAGCCACATGCGCATGTGGATTTTTACATTCCGTGTACTGTAGGCTTAACAAATTTACAAATATTTACACTAAACGCTGCTCACACCAATTTTATCTAAACTATGACGCATGTACAGCCTTTTATTTTCCTCCCAGCAGTTTTTCCTGTTGTTTTGATATTTCGAACCATAAGCAAGCACTGTGGCGTTGATTCGAAGATCAATTGTCCACTTTTTATTAAGAGGAAATAATAAATATTATTATTGTTTTTTTGAGTATTTATGGAATCTCACTTAACAATTTTAGAAAGAAAGAGTCTAAAGCTTGGTCTCGCTGTATAGATGCGGCCACTAAGGAGGTATTTTTAAAAATTTAAGTGCTAAGGGTGTAAAGGCGGGTCAAATCGGTAACTTACATGGTGTTTCTAGAACCCAAACAAGCGAATTTGTATGGAAACCACTCAAAAAATTCAGTGCATACACTCTAAAACACTTTTGTTGAAAATTACGTCGATAATAGTCGGCAACACTTTACAGATTATTATCGACCTAAAATTACACACGCATTATTTTTCAACAAAAGATTTTTACTAAAAAAAAGCAATTGGCTGAGTGCAGGTTTGAACCGCGACCTCCTGACTGATAGTTTCACGTATCTACTATTCAGCCATACCCGTATTATACTTTATGTTACATTTTTGACACTTGACTAAATATGTTTAATTTGAAAGTTTTTTTCTTTAATAAAATAACTACAAAATCGATGTAATTTTAAACATGGAGAAATTTTCAACACAAATTTAGACAATATATGAACGTAAATTTGAAGTAATATTTTAGAGTGTACATATTGTTAATTTAATTCGATTGTTTGGGTTCTACAAACAGCACATTAATATCTACGGGACTAATCTAGATATAAGTAAAATTCTAAATGCTTCATAATTAAATGAAAAACTGGTACTTTTTTAATATTCGAAAAGTGGGAGTCTACACTCTAAAACATTACTTCAAATTTACGATCATAAATTCTCTAAATTTGTGTTGAAAATTTCTCCTTGTCTAAAATTACATCGATTTTGTAGTTATTTTATTAAAGAAAACCCCTTTCAAATTAAACATATTTAGTCCAAGTGGAAAAAATGTAACATAAGGTATAATACGGCTATGGATGAATGGTAGATACGCCAGACTATCAGTCAGGAGGTCGCGGTTCAAACCTGCATGCACCCAATCGCTTTTCCTTTAGTAAAACAATTTTGTTCAAAAATAATGTGTGTGTAATTTTAGGTTGATAATAATCTGTAAAGTGTTGCCGACTATTATCGACCCAATTTTCAACAAAATGTTTTAGAGTGTACTTATTTTATTAATACATATCAACAAATTGTAACTATTTTCAGATAATGATAGAACTACATGCAAATCTTATTAAAAACAAAGTATTTGCTATAATTTGAATCTTAGTAATAAGCTAAATAGGTACTACTCATTACTTCCTAACCCATTAATAAAGTACTACCGATCTCAAAAAGCACAAGAGCTTTTGCTGGGTATTTTCTGCATCTACTGAAAGGTTATAGGTTAAATAAAAATAAGGTTTGTGGCACCTTCCATACAAGCTAAACTGCGGCAGCTACGCGCAGGTTATTAGCTAGTTTTTTTTAATAAAAATTAGTTGTTAAGTGGTATAAACAAATTTCCTGAACATCAAACTTATTTCAAAAAACACTTTCTTGTCAAAATTATCTTGTAACAAAAATCTACAAAATATTCTGCTAACAGCCCCACTGTGTGAAAACTGTTATTGCGACCCATACTATATTGAATGAATGTTGAAAGGAAATTGTGTTGATAAATCTTGTGCGATTTTCTCGCATTTCATGCAAAATATATGACGATTTTTGTTGTGTTTTTTTTTATTTCTTTTATTTATTGGTTGCGTTTGTTGGGTGGTTTATATGGTCAGTTTTTTGGTGATTCACAATTTAGTTTGTTTAACTATATTTTGGTTGATTAGTTTGAAATAAAGATATAATAAACTCTTGATGTGTAAACAAAATTTCGAAACTCAAATGCGTTTAACGACTTGCCTGCCTCCGGTACTTTTAATAGTCATTACGTTAGGCAAAATACGTTTTGTTCTGTTAATAAAAATTTTATTATTATATATATTTTTTTTGTTTAGAAAAGTTAAGGTAAACAAATGAAATGAAAGAAAAAAAAATCAACCGCGTTAACCGTTTAAGTTGACGTTATAACGTTCTGTTAGATCACTGTTTTGAAACTAATTCAACGAATCTTGCGCTGATTTGTTACGTTTTGGGATAGAATGAATGAAATCGTTTCATTTTGATATTTTGTTAATTTTTTTATTTTTTTTATTTATTTTCGTTTCGATTAAGGCTAATGATCTTGTTAAGAAACAAATCTTGTTTGTTTTGTTTTTTGTAACATACTCGTTTCATTTAAGTTTGTTCATATTACAAAAAAAAGACCCTGAAATTATTGCAATATCATTTACATTTATTTGAATAATTTTCCCATAACTTGTATTGTAGAACGTTTATTTTTGCTCGTTTATTAGCGTTTATTTTATTTTTAAGAAATTTGAATATGTTCTAACTACTACTTTCAACCTTAAGTGTGAACAATTTGTCATGCAAAAACAAAATCCAATGTTCTTGAATTTCTAGTAGCTGCTATCGAAATTTTGAAAAATACTTGTAATTTAACAAACTTAAAATTCCTAAAATGGAAAATAAATTGCTTATATTAATTGTGCGTAATTTGCAATAAAATCCTCTAATATTTTTATATTAGAGATTGGAAACTAAAAATAACCAAAAAAAAGTACAGACATGTTAAACTTGAATATTTTCAATTGTTAACACTCTGCTGTAATGTTCTCTGAATGCCACTTCGTTATTAAACAATCAAATTTAGAATTTTTTGTTCATAAATCTTAAATTGTAAAAAAACGTTAATTTGAGTTAATCAGTATCATTTCTATCATTTCTATAATAACTTCTGGAACATATTGATCATATTGCAGGCAAATTCGAAGTCCTTTTTTAATGTACTTTTTTAAGAAACAACTTTTTGGAAAATTTTCGTTTTAGAACGCGCACTTATTTGAAAAAGTACTTTTTGGGAAAAATAATTTTTGAAGAGTTACTTGTGAAACGCTGCTTTTCTTGAAGACGTACTTTTTTCAAAAGTCCTTCTTTCAAAAGTACTTTTTTCAAAAATACTTTCTTCAAAAGTACTTTTTTTAAAAGGCACTTATTTAAAAAGAGGCTTTAAAATACGTCTTTAAAAAGGTACTATTTCAAAAGACTAATTCTCTCGAAAAGTTAAAATGTTGAAGACTTACAACCAGAGAACGAAGCCGATCGGCTGTGAGTCGGTTAACATCCGCCGCCGGTGATTTTTAAAGAGTTTTTTAAAAAAAAGCCCCTTCAAAAGTAAAATCCCCTTTTTTTTAATTCAACGGCAAAATATGTGCCCGCATTAGCCGACTTTGAGCCGAAATACACTAGCCGCCGACGATTTATTTTGTCGGCAGGCGCCGCTGAACTTTCTTCGGTGCAAGCCGACTTTAAGCCGTCGCCGATGATGTATGTGATCAGCCGCCGCCGCCGACAAATCAGTGTCGGCTTCGTTCCCTGCTTACAACTTTTTTTTGTGAAAAAGTACTTTTTCTAAAACTTTAATTTTGTGAAAGTCAATTATTAATTGTCGCATATCTCTAGTGCACTAAATTATTGACAGTTGATTAATAAAAAGTTAAATTCATGTCAAGTTCTTATTACCCAGTTTCTTTTATTAATTAATGTTTTAAGAAATTATAAATCAAAATTTTATTATTATGTCATGAATATTTGAATTACCTCAACATCCGGCTACTCAATCACTGGATTATTTTTCAAAATGTCATGCTTATGATATTAGCAATTTTTATACCAATGAATATTTTTCATACATTTACACACACATTCATTTCTACATATGCATGTGGGAGATTCCCATTCCAAACGCACATTTTGTGTGTGTGTGTGTTTTTTTTTTTACCAATGTAACTAAATGAAATATGAGAAGATAGGATTTTTATTATAGTTTTCACCTCATTAAATGGATCCTGAAAAAATTATATTATTCGATTTTTCAAAATTTTTCTGTATTGAGCGTTACATTTGCTTTCGCGATTGTTCTGGGAATGATTTTTGTGAAAAAAATACACAGGAAAAAATGAGCATAGGTTTTAAAAGCAATATACATCTACTCTCTAAAAACAAAACTTACAATAATCGCAGAACGATATTAAAAGTTATAACCACTTTTTCAATTTTGACTTGGGTTCACATGGAACAATAAAACAAATTAATATTTTAAAATAGTTCTATAAAAACATTTATGCACGAGTAAAAATTAGGCAAACCCTTCTTTCAAATACGACCAATTTTAATCAAATCGACCAACAATGTAAAAAAATATATCAATTTCAAATAATTATTCGTAGTAATATACGACCTACCTAATACATTCTTCAAAAATATAACATCCATCAGTGCGGCAGAAGCAAAACTTTTGCAAAGAAAATTTCTAAACAGGCAATGTTCTTTATATCGTTTCTACTCTTCAGCCGCTGTTAACTTTTTTAATTAAAGTCCTAAAATTTATAGATAAATTATATTTAACATTTTTTTACGTAACGCTCAACACATTTTTATCCGAATTCAATATTTTTTCAGAACACACACTACATTTTGAATTCAATACAATTCAGATATACTCGTATAATCTTCAATGTATTTTAAAATAACCTCATTAGGTATTCACTAAAAAATTTCAATCACTAAAAAAATATCGGTAATACTCAATACATTTTTTTGTATACAAATGATTATTGATTGATGAAACGTTTTGTAATATAATACTATTTAACAAAGTTCAGAAAACTTTTAAATATTTATAAGTACAAACCTACGCTGTTATTTTAGCGTATGTTGTTAATGCAATTTTAATATTTAAGCGTACTGAAAAAACCTAACATTCATTACACAAGACTGCGGACAACAACAATAAAAAATTATAATAAAATATAATGAAATAAGAAAATCAAATGCAAATAATCTAAAAACATTATACATTTAATCTCCTTTTTGAAAAAAATCATAGTTTCTTAATGTGGAAAATCACCAGCATGCATTACGGACACACCATTTTGTATGACGAGAGTGTAAATACTGTTTTCGTTTTTCGTTTTAAGCACATAATGTACACTGAAAGAATTTCGCTTCATAAATCCAATGAAACAATTTCGTTGGATTTTTTTCACAAATCTAATAAAATATTTCACAATTCTAATGAAATTTCACGAATATTGTGAAAGAATTTTATTGGAATTGCTTCATTAACTTTTATAGTTTCGTTAGAAAATTTCATTGGATTTATGACAACAACATTTTGCCGTTTTATGGAAAACTCTTTAAGTTTGGACAAAATATTTTAATTGTTACTAAAAATTCTTTAAATATGTACTATAAAAAATTAAATTGTATGTTCTAGAATGTCATAATTTCAATGAAATGTATTTCATTGATTTGATGAAAAGATTCATTAGATTTATGAAATAATTAAATCAAATATATAAATAGCTTTTTTAAACTTGGCTTTATTTATTTCAACATTTGGCAGCCAAAAGCGAACAAAAAAAATAGTTTTATATGTTTGTTGTTGTTGTTGTTGTTGTACACTCATAGACACGTTTATTTGACAGTGCTCTTTGCTGAACTAGCTAAGACGTTGCCTATAAAGCAAATGACGAGAATCAAGAGTGTGAGTTCGATACTGTGAGCGGTGATCAGCATTAAAAATGTTTCTGATGTGCATTGGCGTCTTCAACCATGGAATTGTCAATAAATTAAAATAGACAATAAAAAAGATAAGTTAATGAGGCTACTAAGTAATGTAATAATTTCATTAAAATAATGAAATAATTTAGTTAAAATAATGAGAGAGTTTCAATAAATTAATGACAGAGTTTCAATAAAATAATGAAATAATTTCATTAAAATGATGAAACAATTTCATTAAAACAATGATATAGATTCACTGATATAATGAAATATGTTCATTAGGTTAGTGAAACTATTACATTGGAGTAATGAAATTATTTCATATATTTAATGAAATTTTCATTAAAATAATGTTAACGAAACTTGTTTTATTAATCCAACGAAGAATGACGTTGGTTGAGTTTTAATGAAAGTTTTCATTGGATTAATGTTAAAATTCACAGAATCTATGAACGAAATTCTTTTAGTGTACAGTCTTATACAAAAAAAACCTTATGCACATTTATTTATAATCTATTAAACCATGCTAAAGCAGTTTTCATTATAAAGTTTATGTGTTTATTTTATAAAATATTTTACTATACTTTCAACGGGGACGAAAAAAGCATTTGAAATGAGAATCAGCCATGTATGTTTTTACATATGCACAAAACATATGTGCATGCCTATTTTATTAGATAAAATCTTATTTACTTAAATACTTTTAAAGATTTTTTGTTCAAACTCGTTCATAAGTACAAGTATACGAATGTGTAGTGAAAATTTTTTACATTCTAAAAGTTATAATTAAATAAATTATACCCCTGTCGTTTAGTAAAGTTGGTTCGTTTATAGTGGTTTTTTTCTATTTGCGGTTTTGTCGTTTATTTTATTTATAGTTTTTCCTTCTATAGGCTTCTCCAAGAGGTGTGAATGTTTAAATGAGTTTGACATTTAGTTTGTGCCATTCATAAATACTCTTTGGAGACCTTTACGAGTTTATGCCACACCTTTTTTTAATTTAATGATATTTAACTTTTATGATCTATTCACAGATTTTTTGCATAATACTGTGTTTTAGTGAAGGTTAGCGAAAATTGCTAGATTTGTTAAAAAAGTTATGTTATATTTTATTCTAAGGCAGAGAAGTCTACTTGATTTGTTATGAAAACACGATTATTTGCTATAATCCAGAAATATGCAATTGCAAGAATTTTGGCTTCGATTTTTTAGTGCGAATTGTGCCTTTTGCAGGATATTTTTGCCATGCTTACCGTATATTTTGATCTTACGTCTTTTTTCGATAATTTTTTGGTTTTCTCAAAATTGAGTAATTTCATTTCGGCGCTACAAATGCTGGTAACTGTAATCCGGTTCAAAGGACCATGAACAACTATAAATTGCAGCTGTTTCTGTTTAGCTGTAAAATATTCCAGCCTACAGTTTATATACATCTAGCAGAATGTTATGCAATTTTTGTACTGCCCCACATTTCATCAGCAATCTTTGTGCCGTCTATTTTAAACTGTAATCTTAACCAATATAATTGTTCCCAGGTGTTCTTTATGTAATGACACGATTATATCTTAATTCGTTTCGGTGGCATTTTTGATAAAGATCTTTGAGCTAATTGTACCCTACACAAAACATCTACAAGAAGCTTGATTGGTTTTTTAATATCCTGCCATTAAAAATCTATTTAAGGAAACGCAATGACTTTTGTTACCCCCAATTTAATGAAACACAAACCACTCGATGTATGTCGTAGTAAACGTATGTACGTTCGTTCTTGCAATTGTTGTATATCTTGATAAGACTTTAATGAAATTGTAAGTGTTGAATATTAAATGGTTTTAACGATAAAAATCATATGTTAATGTACCATGGATTATTTCATTTTATATTGTTTGTACTGGTTGTTACCTTTTTTTGTTGTGCTATTAAACTCGTGGCATTATCCCTCCCTGCATGCGTAAATTTAGCTTTACATTTTATATTAAAGGTGACTTTTAATAACTGCGGTTTTAGTGCCTTAAGGAAATGTGATTTTTAAATGAAGTATAATGCTGGTTGTTTGGAAATTTAACTGATGCCGTACATATATTGAAGTTATTTTTAGTATAGATTTCATTCAGTTCTTTGCTAAAAATAACGATACTACGAGATGAAAATGTCTTTTATATAAATTGGTATATATTTTGTAATAGAAGATTGTAAGTTAAATACCTGACCTTTACAAGAAATAGTGTAATTTTAGACATTTCGCTGTTGTAATTCGAAAAATCAATTAACTCACAACTTTGAGTGCAAATTATGTGAAAATTCTCCTCTACAAAGGACTAAAAGGAAACGCATTTTATCTCTAATATGTGGTTATACCACCTATCTATCGCCTATTACAGCTGTATTTTTGACAAACATTTTCGTAAATATATTAAAACTCAAAGCTTTGCTCAGCCAGTTTTGATTTTTGGGCCCTCTGGTGGCATCAAAGTTATTTATTTACTGTTTTCTACTCAAGAGTTTTTGGGTATAACTTTTGTATTCAACCATTTCGTTATTTTTCATGTATTAACATTCTCAAATTTATATACTCAGATTGATATTTACATATGTATATATTTTTTTAAATCCTTTTTCTTTCAAAGCTGTGACTGCCTGAAGAAAAACAATATGGATTTTCAAAAACAGAAAAAAATAATAGACCATGTTTTTCTTTTCTTTTTAACTTTCAAAAAAATTTTTTTTAAATCCTCTTCGAAGATACTTTCATTTAAATAATGAAAAATTCCGTCTTTAACCTTGCTTTCAGTATGACGAATAAATTCATTAGAATGGTTCTTGGCATCCCTTTCAGTGCAAAAAAATTTTAATTAAATGTTCACAAATGCGATTTTTGCAATGCACAGTGGGGCATTTTTGGAAAATAAATGGTAATAAACAGGGAAACCGCAAATATGCAATTGCATGTTCTCTCATGAGCGATGTATATAGTCACAAATAAGATATTTGTACGTTTCAGAACTTTGTAAGAATTCTGACATCAATTTGCTAGTGCATATTTTTGCATATTTTAGCCTTTACACCATGTTTTTGCATATTGTAGACTTAGTCGCAAATTATGGAATTTTGTCTATTTTTTGTGGCATATTTGGCTGTTTTCCTGCATATTTTTAATATTATGCCTTGACAGTGCTGTTGGCTGAAGTTGTTAAGACGTTTCCTACAAAGCGAATGATGAGAATTGTAAGTCTGAGTTCGATACTGTGAGCGATCATCAACATTACACATTTTTCTGATGTACATTGGCGTCTATCGTAAGTATTTGTAGCATGGGACTGTTAATAAATTAAAATAGTCAATAAAAGAGATAAGCTAATGAGCATTACTAGCTAATGTAATACATAATTTCATTAAAACAATGAAATAACTTCATTACAACAATTATAGAATATCATTAAAATAATGACAGCATTTCATTAAAATGATGAAATAGTTTCATAAAATTAATTAAACAATTTCATTAAAACGATGAAATAATTTCACCAAAATAATGAAATATGTTCATTAACTTAGCTTAATTAGTACAATGGATTAATGAAATTATTTCATATATATAATGAAATTTTCATTAAAATAATTTTAACGAAGCGGGACCTTGGTTGAGTTTTAATGAAATTTTTCATTGGATTAATGTCGAAATTCACAGAATTTATGAACAAAATTCTTTCAGTGTATGGGCTCTTTCCAACAAAACAGAATTGGTGCATGAGAACCTTTGAATAATTTTAGTGTATCACAGTATAATTAACAAGGTTCTCAGTCATAGTTCGCTTTGTAGTCAACGCACTAGCACTACTTAAGCAAACAGCGCACGCTGCGCTACAGTAGGCGTAAACTAAAATATCGAGTGCTTAAAACAGCCGTCGTCCCTTTATAATTTTTACATTTCTGAAATCTGTTTAGAAATACGAAATTTGGTTTAAAAATACAACTTTTTTAATATTGATTCAAACTGTAAGAAGTTACTATACCTCTCATATTCTATTTCGTTAAATAAAATGGTTAAACAGTTGATATTCCTACTAACTAGTATCTACCTTAGTAGCGGCCTCGAAATCAGTACTGATCCATTCTGCTAGTCTCAAGGTTATATATTCCAATCAGATGCGGATTCAACTTAAGTTTTTTTTTGGGAGGGGAACTTTTAAATGAAATATACCATTTTGTAAAAATTAATGGAAATGAGGTATATTTTTTATCATTTTGGGAGGGAAATTATCTCTTTTTCCCCTCCCCTGAATCCGCGCCTGATTCCAATATTTCTCTCTTAATAATAAAACTGGACAACACAAAAAAAATTACAGACTGATTATGGCAGAGGGCGCCAAAATATGTACACGTATTTCGAATTTTAAAAATTTACATCTGAGATTAATTTTAGGGAGAGCTAACGCCAGCAATCGTTCAAAACTTAAAATGTGTTTAAGGGTAAATTTCGTACTTATTTTAAAAAAAGGGACAAAAAGACCCATACCACGAAGTGTTAGGAGGCTAAAATTTTTTACAAAAATTATCCTCGTGGTGTTTTACATATGAGTGCTGATCACATCTTATATCTTAAACGTAAGGCTTGCAAGATTTCAAATGCCGAGTCAGTATAACGATGTGTGAAAAAAGAAATTTAATTTCCCCTAAAATATGTCCCAGATGTAATCTTTCAAAACGCCAATACACGCATATATATTTTGGTGCCCTCTACCGAAATCACTCGTTAGAACATTGTAATTAAAAAAATGAAATTTTGCTATACAGTGTAATTTTAAATTACATAAATTCAAATGTTGAACTTAAGCCGAAATATGTACAAAAAGTCTTTAATTTTAAGCAAATTTGATCACTAGAAGTTACAGATTCATTACCATTTATTTTCTAAAAACGTACCACTGTGCAATACACTGCTTACAATTTGATATAATTAATAAGAAAACTTTTACGTAAACTTAAAACTATTTAAATAAGAACTCTTAGTGACATAAAAACTAAAAATTCCAAGAAGTGTTTACTCTACATTATTATTCATTCAAGGTGGTGAAGGGAGCAGGTCACTTTTTTGTTCATTTCCCAGAGTTCAGTCAAATATTTATGAATAATGGTGAAATGCTTCTTATTATTGTATAAAATATGACTATATTTTAAGAGGAAATTGAGCACAATGGACGAATTAATATGTTTGCATAGTCCTGTAGTGGTTGTGTCAGCAAAGACCCCTTAGGGTTTGTAGTTATGACCATTAATTACCCTTAGCAATGACCTCACATCGTTACAGTTTGTGAATATGAATTTAAAATTATTTTATACTTGAATGAATGAATTTAAATTTTAACAGAGTAATTAAAATAGAGGTGTTTTTTAGGTATGAAATTTAGGTGGTGAAATTTTCCTCAAATTCTATCCATATTTATTATTATGTGGATATGTACTTATGTATGTAAGTATACATACCCTGCGGACAAATGACTAGTATGTGGTTAGATATACACTAGTTGCTTTTTTATTCAGACTAGTTGCCTAACTGTCCTTTTTCCATATATCGAACTATCGATTTTTACATTAGGTTGTCATAAGAGCCCAAATAGTTCATTTGTACATAGTTATATGCTAGTTGAAATACTAGTTATTATAGACTAGTGTACTTACTAGTTTCTTTATTTATAGTTTTTTAAATATTAAAAAACATTTGGCTCAACCGGGGTATGAACACACAGTCCTCATCTTTCAACGCATGTACTCTATCCACTGAGCCACTTTCTACTTACTATATTTAGAGCTAAAATTCTGTTTTATGTATTTACACCTGAATATATGTCAATTTTTAAAAAATAATTAAAATAACTAGTATCATTACTACTAGTTGTATGACTGTTCCAAAACGTTGTTGTTTGACTAGTATCGTTACTAGCCTCATTACAACTAGTAAAATGACCGTCCTTTGTTGAGTAGTAACGTTACAACTAGTATAATGACTGTCCCAAAACGTAACTAGTTGTACATTTAGCTGCAGGGTATGTATGTGTGTAAATATTAAAATTTTTTGATAAACATCATTCATAATGAGAGGCAGAGACTTTGTGTAGTTGCTTTACTGCCAACCGACATTTTGGAACTCACCCATATTTAAATCGACCAGGTAAATTGAAAATTCCTGTTTTTATTCAAATAAACACATATGTATTTATGTATGCGTGTATATACTCGTACATACATTTATATGTATTATACATCCATATTTTAATGTAAACAATTTTTACATCTTTTATTCGTGGTATTAAAAATTCCAAGATTTTGTTATTGAAATGAGTGCATAAAGCTCTACTGAAGGACTATATCCTATTGCAATACCCTGCATTCTAATTCTGTGCGTATGCAAATGTGAGTGTGTGTTTGTGTGCAAAATTACTAAATATTTTTGCGTATGTAAGTAACTACATATATGGCAGTATGTAAGCCAACAATATGAACCCAGCGGTAAAAGGAAGAAGTAAAAAGGCCTTCTATAAGGCCATATTTAGCAGTCACTACTACTTCCACTCCCATTGCAAATTCATATATTTTTTACCCGCGATGTTATTGCGGACCAAGTCCTTCCTTGACCCACTACTTGGCAGGCCTGATTGAAAGCACTCTTCAGCAGTGCTTTTTGCACGTGGCAGGCCTGATAGAAGGCATGTTATAAAAACGTGTGTTAAAAAGCAAATGGAGGTAATATTTTTTTAGCTGGGTATTTTTATAGCGGCTTCTATATTTTTGATTAAAGTGATTTTTTATTTCGAACTATCCTTTTATCCAAAGTAATTTGTTATAGTAATGAGGCTAAAGCTCGTGCATTTATTAAGAGGGAATTGGACATGATATACGAGCATGTCCTGAAAATCACGGTGATTTCAAAAGTAAACTGTTAATAGCTGATTTGTTAGCGGGTTTTTATTGTGTTTCAAAAAAGAATTCGAGAATATTTGTTATTTCTAAAGTACTTTTTTTTATCAAACAAAACGAAAAATATATAAAAGAAGAGAAAACGAGCGTGTATCGGATCTTTTAGATACGAGAATAGAGGCCTTTTAGAAGGCCATCTTGAGAAGGCAGAAAATAATTAGTTTTGGATCTTATTGAAGGCGTTCAAAAAGGCCTGCTTAGTGAATGAGTCGTAAATTTTACCGCTGGGTATGTACTACTTTTGTATATTCTTAATAGACTTACACATATGAAATGATAAATACTGTTGAAACATTTGACATGTGTGTATTTAATATAAATTACATTATTTTCATAGCTTGACGTTTATATATATAAATTATAATAAAATATTGTTCTGTCGTTGTTGTTAAATATTATTATGTATTTCTAGCACAACGTGTCCAGGTTGCATAGAATTTTTTTTGCTGTGCAGAAAATTAAATGAAATTATCCTTTGGTCAAATTAAATATGACAAGACGATGATGAAGTAAAAACTTTGTAACATTTCTTAAAACAGGTTTTTAAAAGAACTAGTGTACCTCATTATATCATTTAAAGTAATTGAAAATCAAAATACAAAATAAAATAATAAATTCAACAAAGTGTGGGTCCGAATCATAAAAGAAGGGTTTTTGTGTACATATTTTGGGACACCCTTTAATATTAAACTTTATTTCATATTCAAGAACCCTGTGACAATTTCATGTGTTTAACTACACAACAAATTATCATTAAAAATTGTTCAAACAAAAGTTTGTCTAAAAATGAATTTCATTTTCAGTAAATGTTCTTTACATAATCAATGAATTGTTTGCTTGACTCTTATTTAGAACGCAAACACCAAAACCAACAAGGAAAACTGTGTCCTAAAAAAACAACCCCGATGACGACATACACACAAATAACAACAACAACAATGATAGCAAAAGGAATGCGATTGTACCAAGTTTGTTTACTGAAGATTTTTGAGTGAATCAAAATTCAAGTTTGACGATGGATATCTTTTAAAGGGTTAATTAAATCGACTAATCATATTAGAGAATTTTTGTAGAGCAGTGAATTTCTTATAAAATTATGATTTGCGCGTATCATAATGATTTTTTATTAACGAGTTATAAAATTCATAAAAAAATCTGCCTGAAAATAGTCAATCTTCAACCTTTAATAACTTTTAAACGGCGAGTTTTACAAAAAAATTGCTGGAGGCCTTTTTTGTAGAGAATTCAATTTCCTACAAAAATATGAGACGAGATAGATAATCTTTTTCCGAATAGTAAATACCGAGATATGAATTTTTCTTTCTAATAATAATGAAAAAATAAAAACCTGGGAGGCGGAGGACCTTGCTATTAAAATTAAGAGCTCATAGTTGGAGCCATTTTTTTGAGATGTCTACTAACCCATTTTTCAGAGTATAAAGTGAAAAAAACAAACAAAAAAATGTTTTTGGCCCACCCTATACATGTTTTGAATAATTTTTATTCGAATAGTTTTATTCGAAACATTTTTATTCGTATACATAATATGATTCGGAAAGTGCGTACTCAAACAATTTTATTCTGATACTTTTTATTTTAAGACTTTATACTCGAATATTTTTTTTTCGAATAACTTATTCGACTGAATATTATTTGAATAATTTGACTTGAAATAATTTTCTAATTTTTTTCTTCGAATAATTTTATTCAATAAATTTTTATTCGAATAATCTTACAAATAGTTTGCTTAAATAAGATTTATTCGAATAATTGTATTTAAATTACTTTTATTCAAATAATATTTTCGTATATAATAGTATTTCGAATACGCTATTTTATTCGATAACTTGTATTCGATCATTTTATTCATAAGTTTTTTCGAATCACGTTCGAATGAATTTTGTTTAAATAATTTTATTTGACAAAATTTTATGCAAATAACTGTATTCATAAATATGAAATATTAACAAATGCACTCATCACTTAACTGGTATAAATTTACTAAAAAGTTAGGGAAACTTTAAATTGATTTTCAACTGTTTTTTTAAGTCAGTTTATAACCGAGAGCCCTTGTTATAGAAACCATAATTGGCAAGATTCTTTAGATCATTTTACTAACCTATCACAAAGTGTCTAAAAGGTATTAATTACTCTCTCCTATGACAAAACCATGTTATAGTAATAGGTCCCTTTCAGGCAAAGTGTTAGAATTCGAATCGGTCGCTATCCCCAAAGGAATAGTTACGGTACAGATTATGTGTCAGTTCCCTTCCTCCTGGAGATGCTTTAGATATTATTTAGTCAAATATCATTATTCATATTATTTGTATTCGAATAATTTTATTTTTTTCCGATTAAAATTATTAATAAAAATCATCGGGTACAACAGATAAGTATAATGATTTATCAGACATCGAACTTGTATCATATATTATTTTGCTGCGAATTTCACTTACAGTGGAACTCTAAGCTCTTTCTGACAGATGCAGCGTTTATTAAAATTTCAATTCAACTTTTATAATAAAGCATACAAAAAGCGAAAAAAAAATTTAACAGCAAAATATTAAAAAAAAAAAACAATTTATTTTTCTAAAAAACAAATAAATTTCATATTCAAAGATTAACTCAATATGATGATTGATGAGCGTTTGTTAAAAAAGGTCGATAGCTGCCAACAGTAAATAAGTACGTGTCTTAAGGCCCATTCACACTATGACAGTAATCACGACAGTTGCTGTCACGGCAGCAAAGTCCCTATATCAAATTGGGCTCAATAGTGCGATAGTAAAATTAACTCACACAATTTATCATAGAAATGAACTACCGTGGCAGTACTGGCATGACAGTTACTGTCATGGTGTGAGCGGGGCTTTTGGCTCACTTTAGAAATTTCCAGCATAACTTGTATTAAATAAATATGTTGTGATTAATTTTGCAATTTTATTTTGAATTTGAGTAGGATTTAGCACTAATCCATTTGATAGCGAAAATACCCTCTGTCATGAGCTTATGTTAAAATTTAAAACTCCTCAAGCCGCTGTCAATGTTTGCAAAAGGTTTGATTTAATGATAACTACGTTAATATAAACTGATAAAATCATCATATTTCCATCGTTTGACTTTGTGTTTGTTTGCTACATATACATAAGCTAAAAATCATGTATACAATAAAAAAAATTTCATATGAGTAGCAACCCAGTAAACATTTTTTGGCCGAATTCGGTCTGAACGAGGTCACGGAGTCTGCACAAGAACACGCCAAAATTCGTGTCTGAAGTCTGTCAAAAAACGTACCAAAAATCATATGCGTGGTTGACAAGAATGTTTTAACAAATTCCAAAAACTTTGCCGAAATGTCTGAGAGAATTCTATATGAATTCTGCAGAATTTTCTAGGGAAATGCTAAAGGAATTTTCGAACTGTCTGAATAATGTCGGAAAAATGTCTTATAGAACATGGGAAAAATATCCGACTTTTCTGATACTTCGTACGTCCTGTCGTATTAATGTGGTAGACAAGTCCGAGATAAAATTAGAATTTTATCAGAAACGTCGTATAAAACTCGCACATAGAACCAAAATGCTACGTATGGCAGCTCCTTAGAAAACATTTGCCCATGTTTTAAAAGTTTAGAAACTCACACATTTATGCACAAACTATCAAGAGATAAATGAGAATTCTTACGAAAACTAAAGTCAGACAATGCGCAGAAGTGACGGATAAAAGTCGCACGTCATAGATCCGAGAATCTGTAGACTATTCTTAAAGAAAATTAAATTGCCTTTCGATAATGTGCCGACTAGTCTGATATTAATCGCATAACATTTCAGAACATGTAGGAAAAACGTCGCACAATGCCCTCACATAACGGGTCATATAACGAGTCACATAACGACTGGCCATAAATAGAAGGAGTTATAGCACAACGACAAAATTTTTTACACTTACTTATATTCATAAAAGATAAAAAAACCTAAAAACTTGCAGTTTGTCGGAGCATGGATTCGAGTCCTTTCCATATATCCTGAAACTAAAATATTGTACACAGAAAAAAAAATTTGTAAATACAATTAATTTTTTTGTTGTATCAATTAAATAATTAATTGACTTTGAACCTACAACGATTTTTGTAAATACAATTATGAAATTGTAAGTTAAAGGAAACTCAAAAAAAATTAAAAACATTTTTTTGTTGATTTCAAATTTATTTCAATTAATATTATTGTTATATCAACAATGTGCATTGTTGATTTTCCGAACAAATTTTAAATATCATAGTTGTTGTTTAACCAATATTTTTTATACACAATCCTCGAAGCGACTTTTTGCTTGTCTGCGAAAAACACTAAATGTTTTTGGGCGGAATCGAACCGGCGACCTCTCAGCTACAGAGCAATTCGTTATTAAATACGCAAATAATGAATACACACAAAACGTGATTTGCTTTGTTTCATCTACAATGGTGATTGCTAATTTTTTCACAATACATAACAAAAATTGGTCAGTTCAGTTTGCTGAAAAAAATTTCTTGATTTGCTTTGTTTCATTTATATGCGTGCATTCATTTGTTATATCAACAATGATGATTGTCAATACATAACAAAAAATTTAGTTAGTTCAGTTTGTTGAAAAAATTTCTGTGTTTGTCGTATCAACCACTAAATTTGTTGTATTAACAAAATATATGTTTGAATTTAAATTACATATTAACAATTCAAATTGTTAGTTGCAGTTTGATGATATTTTTTGCTGTGTATAAAGGACAGAAAAATCGTACCAACTCTTTGAAATTTTTTGCATGCATTATAATTTACTTTATATCCCTACTAAATCTTGCTCAATTTGGATCAAAGATATTCTTAGCTTAAATATGTCCTTTGGCAAAAAAACTTAAAAAAGAATTAAAACTTCTATTGCTTCTTTCAAGTTTGGTTTATATAAATAAAATAAATTTGGCATTACAGCATAGATTTCTCTCTCCTCTTTCAGCCGATCCAATGACTATATCGATGAGACAAAAACGTATTGTCTTAAAAGCCTTTAAATTTGAACAAGTGACTTTTTAGACGTTTTTCTCAATACATATTAGAATTTTAAGTTGCTCCATTAAGATGAAAAAAATATTTTATATATTTCTATGGCTTTAGGCTAAGTATATTTTTGTTATGAACACGTAAAGCATGAAGTCACTAAACTCCAACGAAAATTAAGAAAGTTATAAGCCATTAAGTTGGGTTAGGTTAAATAGGCTGCCGGTCTCTAAAAACAGGCCCACTTGGGTCCTTTGGTCCCTTTGTGATACCTGGGATGGATAGGAAGGAAATTCAGGAAGGAAAGTATCCTACCTATCCCAGAGGTTGGGTCGGCGCAACGTGTTTTCCCGTACAAATTGACATTTGATTTGAGTAAAGAAAGATAAAAGAAAAAGGCAAAAAAGCCAAAATTTTAATAGAATTAATGAGAAATTTGTAGCTTCGGTAGTCGTTGTTATTATAGACTTTGGATCTCCCTGATTGATTTTCGGTCGACGTTACAATCTTGTTCTGTTTCATCAATAAATCCGAAGAAAACAGCGCTCTAATACATTACTCATAATCGCTGTCGCCTTAGTTCTATGCATATTCACGTTTTTTAATATTTTCGAATCTCTAAAAGCTCTTTTAAAGTGGACAAAATGTTCTCAGTGCAGAGAAATGGAAGGTTATTAGCAGCAGTACTGGCAGATTTTTCTGACGTCAGTCAAGTCGGCAAAAAATGTGCACTGGGTATGAAAGTATGTTTGCATGTGAAGAATAAGTCAAATTAAAAGGGCACCATCGGATGGATCCACTTTCGCATTCCAACACATACAAACAAGTATGAGGAAAACGATAAAAATGTACAAAAAAAAATAATACCAATAAATATATGGAAATGTATGAAAATAACACTCACCACTTGTCAAGTTGTTGTTGATATTAATGCTGTCGTAGTAGTTGTAGTAGTAGTTGTTGTTGTTGTTGTTAGTGTATTGTTACAAGCTGTTTTTGTTTTTATATTAGCAAATATACGAGTATTATACGAGGTTTCAATTGCACAAAAAAGTTATTTCCTTCCGTCCGTTTGTTTGTCAGTGTGAGTGTCTGTCTATCTGTCTGCCAGTCTGTCTAACCGTTTGCCTGTTCGTTCACTTTTCCTTGCTCCTGCAATTTCACTTCCTTTCCTTACAATTTTAATATCCTTTGCTTTGCTCTATCTAGCTGGTCTTCTTTAACGTGTTGTTTTTCTTGCAATGAATTTTGTTTTCATAAGTTTTCCTTGTTGTTGTTTTTTTATTATCCTTTTAATAGACAAAAGGTTGATTTCTCAGTGTGTTTGTTTGCTTGTTTGTTTATTGTTGTTGTTGTTCTTGTTATCAGGTTGGTTGGTTGGTTTGAGAAGGGTTATTTTGTTGTTTGTTTTTTTTATTATATTTGATGTTGTTGTTGTTTCTTTTGTAAATATGGCAAATTTTCTTAATTTTTCCCCTTTCTTTGCTCTTTGTTGATACAAGCAGGGGAAGAAGGAGGTGATGATACTTATTACGTCAAATATGCTTGATATGAATTAGTTTTGTTTACACTCTATGGTTGTTGTAGTATGTGTCTTTATATGAGAGTATTCATGTGCTCTGTTTGTGTAATTTTATTTTTTATATGTAGTATGTAAGTTTCCTTTTGTTGTTAGCTTTTTAATTTTAATAAATATTTAAATTGTTATACATTTTTTGCTGTATAGATGTTCATTCTTTTCATTTATTGTTTAATATTTCTTCTTTTTTTTTTTTTGGTTTACTTGACAGCGACACGCAATAAATCGAATTTGTTGTGTTCGTTCTTCAAATGTCATACCGTGTTGTACGCTTTGTAAAAGTGGACTTTTACTACTGCAAAGTCATTTGTTTTGCTATTTTATCTTCCTTCATTCAATTGACGACCGAGTTACTTGTCTTATTTCTATGTTAGTATGTACTTATATGTATTGCAGTGTAGGTATGTATCTGCAAAAATATATCTGAGTATCTATCGGCTATATAATCGTTGCATGTATCGTTGTGTTAGATGGTTATTTATTTGTATGACTCGATGTATGGTTAGTTATGATTGTTTTGTTTGTACATAATAAAACGTGAATGAATATTAAGACGGTTGGATGGATGGCTGAATGGGTCTTTGGTTGGTTTAGTTGGGCTAATTTCAAATATATTTATTGTATAGCGAGCTTGCGAATTCTTTTTGTTTTAGTCACCCTATTCCAAGTGACTCTTCTATTGATGTTGCGTAAATGTTTGTTCCAAAGAAAAGGTGATTTTTTTTCGTGATTTCTAAAATAGCATATGAGGTAAATAGAATCAGGAGTTTGCTCTGAGGGAAAACTTGATTACGTTAAACAATATTTTGGTGATTCGTATACAGTTTGAATTCTATGGTTGTGATGAAATCGTTTTTATTTTTTAGTTCATTTTGCGAGAAAGCAAAATAAAAATTTAGGATAGATGTAAATAAAAATAGCACTAGGCAACAAAAAAAATAACAACGATAACTACTGTATTTTATATATATTTTAGTATATTTATATATATTATTAGTTGTGATTAAGTTCGAATTTAACCATTAAACACCTTTTCTGGCTGAATTAAGCTGAATTTGGAGTTCGATGCCTTTCAATTTTAGTTGAAAAATCTTTTTGTAGAACACTTCAGTCTGCTACATCACCGTTAACGTGCTGATGTAGCGGACTTCCGCTAATATCAAGCTCAAATCGGCAGAAAAAATTTCGACAACGATATCTCACGAGTCACTTGACCTGTTTAGATCTAATTTGCAGTATTCGATGCAGTTTTTCAAGTCCTAAAAATTTACTGAATATGGGTCATTATTTTTAAAGCGGACAAACCAAAATTTGTTTTTTGCCGAAATTCCTTGATATTTGGCATAACTATAGTTCTAGTTAGTATAAATGTGTATGCAGAAATATTTTAATGCATGATGTTCCTTTGTCGAGTTATGGGGCGCGAAAGTGTTGCGGTTTTTTAAAAATTATTGTTTACTGATTTCTGGCATTCCACTTGAGTTTAGAAATTTATTGTCTTAAAAGATTTATAGGGGATTTAGACGCTGAGTTTTCAGAAAAGACTTTTTTTCAATTTCATTTTAAAGTTGCTTCTGAAAATCACAAACATTTATACAATGATTTTTTACCTTGATTTTTTTTTAAATTTAATTCTTAAATTTTCTTTGAACTGAAATAAATTCTAACTTTTAATAGGAAAAAAAAAAAATAAAAATACAAATTAGTTTAAAAATAAATGTCAAAAACAAACATGAAAACACAAATCAAGATTTTTTTCCTTCCCCGTTTGCCTTTCTACACCCTTTAACTATAAACTAAAAACTCAAGACTGAACAAACATGTAAAAAACTCAGCGTCTAAATCACCTATTATAATAAAATTTTATGAGGAATTTTTGTAGGATATTTAAGCCTGCTATTTCGCCGTCGAAGGGGATTTTTTTGCCTCTTTTTAAGAATGGATCAAAAAGGACCCACACAAAGCGCTAGAGGATTACAATGTTTCATGGAATTATTACTCGTGGAGATTTAAATAAAAGTGCTGAGCACATGGAATACATTAAACGTAAGGCTTACACAATATCTTACACCGATTCTCTATAACAATGACCAAAAGTTGGGGTTCATGTAAAGAAATTTGCACAACTTTTAAACGTATGCAGATCCCATTATCAACTAAAAAATAAATAAATAAATATATAAAGGGTCGAAGTGAGAAACATTTTAATATCAATTGGTCATTTCCGGTTTTGATCTAAAAAATTTTTTTGAAATTAAATATTTTTTTAAATGTCAGACGATTTCTTATAAGAATCACCTAATCTAATTTTCTGCTCTATTTTTTCTAGTTCGAAACAATCAGCCGTGTCACCGATTCCGTTTTGTTTCCGTAGTTGTCATTCCAAAAAAGTTCATTTTTGGCGCTTTAGATTCCGTTTAATTTGTATTTCGATTTTACAATAATAATGTTTTTATACCTTAAGGCGTTTGTTTACTCTTGTTTTTAGAAACAAAGCTCACATGGAAAGCATTTAACCAAATACTTATTTGACGCTCCTAAAAGTATGCACGTTTTTAAGTATTTAGTGCAAATGAAGTTAGCAGAAAAGTGTTTTTCAATTCCGCTTTGAAATTTAAAAGTGGTTTGATTACGAAGAAAATTTTAGTTTTTCGTTTTCTGAAGAATCAACTTACGGAATTGAAACCACTTCCGATCGGAATGGCATTCTGTGATATGGCTGAATAATTAAATTTTTTTTTTAGAAATGGCAACCCTTTCGCACCACATAACTAACTCGACAAATAAACATCATGAAAAAATTGCATACACATTTATACCTACTATCAAGGAATTTAGGCAAAACAAATTTTTCGGATTTCCCGCTTTAAAAATAATGCCCCATATGAAAGATGATTTGATAACAATTTTGGATAAATCAAAAAATTTCACAAAATTTTTTTCAAAATGTTTATGAAATTTTCTGCAATCGATGTAGTTTTTTAGGGTTAACAGCTGTTCGCTTGTGGCTTGAAATTTAGTCTAAAATTTTATTTTCACGATATCTAAATTAGGCGAAATCTTAAGTATGGTGATAATTTTGCTACCACCGCGGTGGTAGGAAACGGCTTAACCAGTACACCGGTTATGAGGGTGTTACATGTTTACACACTTATATGTACACACAAACATTTCTCAAATTTTCTCTTCAGACAAGGACTTGTTTCAAATTTATTAGTTTCAATAAATAGTTTTCTTATTTACACTAAAAAAGCAACAACAAAAACAAGTTTAGTTTTCAGTCAAAATGTGTTGTTTTATTTTACAGAAAAAAGCTTTAGGTTCTACTCGTATTTCAATAAAAATTTTTTTCTGAATTTAAAAATTTTTTTATAGGAAATAATCCCCTTATTCCGTAACTATTTGTCGATGTCAAAATTGGCACTTGTCTACTCGCTGTCGACAAAAATGTACTACTATTAACAGTCTCTTCCCATTTTCTATGTCTTAGAGAATAGTAAGTGGCTGTCAGTAATAGTAAATTGTTGTCGATGACGAGTAGAAATGTGCCAGTTTTTTTGTGTTGTCTTGACGTGACGTCGACAAATAATTACGGAATAAGGGGGAATAAAATTTTTTTGAATAAACAAGTTTGTAAATTTGGACAAATTTTTGTCGGAATGTACAAAATTTTATTATAGGAAGAAATTCGGTTTTTTTTCAATAATCAAATTTTTAAATAATCAAATTTTTAAATTTTTAAATTGGTCTATAGGTCCTAATTCATTATAATGAAGTTTAATTTTTTCTGTGTACATTACGGGCTTAAAAAAACATTTCTTTTGTTGTTTTCAAGTGCTATTTATTATCTTAAAAGTTTCTAGCATGTATTAAAAAAGCTCTCCCACAAGATCAGCTCCATGTTTTGAACCTACGCAGCGCTGAAAATTAATTTTTTTTTCGTATTTTTCATAATAATACTAAAACTTTTTTTACATTTTGATGGGATATTTCCATAGGAAATTAAATTTTCCACAAAAAACCTCTTACATGATTTTTTCCTAAACTTAATGGTTAAAAAGTTATCAGACTTTGAATACTATGAAGCAGAATCACTACCGAAAAATGTTAAAATAATCTTGTTTTCAACGATTTTAATATGAGGTTTTGCTGTGTGTATAAACGTACGAGCTTGAAAACTTTTCAAACATGATGGCTAAAGAATACAGATTAGTTAAATCACATTAAACAATTGAAACATAGAATGAATTTTGTAAAAAAAAATTTTCAATTTTGTATACAAAAATATTTGGGTTTAATTAATTTCGAAACCGTAGAACATAGAAACAAATTGAAAGGTAATGCAAATTACAACTTTTTGGCACTATGTAGAACAAAATTGAAAAAATCGTGCTCTAGTTATGCTAAAATCAGTGTAGAAGACTCTTCAAAATTCCAATATATAAAAAATATTCAACAATTTATAGAATTTTAGCTTTCCACTGATTTTCAGGTGCCATTAAAACTTTTCCTCTTGCTGTATAGTGTAATTTTTTGAGCAAAGTGCACAAGAGAACAGGATATGTATCTTACTTAAATTCTCTGTTTTAACAATTTGATTTCACTTAGAAAAACTGAAATTCTTTTATTAAATTTTAGATAAATTTTTTTTCATTACATTACAATAAATTAAATAAATTGTAAAATTTAGAAAAATTTGTTTAACTGCATCAGCAGAAGTAAGAAAATTGTTTGTTATATACATATATTAAATAAATAGATCGATATCATCAATACAAAAAAAAAATGAATATATTTTATTTGCTAATAAAAAAAATCAGCAGAATTCATTATTTAATTAAAAATACTAAATAAAGTAAATATTTAGGTTTATATGGAAAAAGGGGAGATTGATTTAAAACCCGTCATGCCTGAACCCTAAAAGTCTGCTTGCTAGGCACTTCCATTATGTAAAAAATAAACTGCCTAAGAAATTATTACAAATGCTAGAGAACTCGTTGCAATCGTTGAGTCTAAGATGAATCCAGTCTGATAAAATGCCATTTTAAGTTATACATATGCATATTCTTCATGCTAATTACAGACACGTTTATACTTAATCAGCTTGCGGCAGTCAATCGTCACCCAAATGTGCAGTCTGCTATGCATTGAGTAATCGTTAATCTTTTGCGTTCCAAAACAGTTGCAGATTTGACTTAACAAACAAAAAAAGTGTATTTTCAAACAATTTTCTTTACATACTTGTGTATATTATTATTTTTTGGTTATTGTTCAAAAAATTATAAAAAATATACTTATGTAGATGGCGAAATTTGATTGATGTGCTCGCTGTCATTTTAAAAACATGACATTAGTGTCCCATTTTTTAAAAGCATTGCATTTGCAATTGTAATAAAACTTTATAGAATTCATTTTTGCTTGTTATTTAAAAAAAATTAGCAAATGCATCTTAAAAAAATTAAAATATTATTTAAATTTCTGTGGTTTTCTTGAATAAGCGCGTATGTCTAAAAACCAATTTTTTATAGGAGTGGAAACACTTTAAATGAATTAAAATAACTTAAAAACTTCTTCTGCATGTTATTAAGAATTTTGTTAAAACTCACAAAATTTGGGAAAAAATTGTGTCTGTATTAATTACATGGGATAATACCAAAGCGATAACTGCAATTTCAATTTTTCACTTTACTAAAACCAATGAAAAACTTGTGGAATGCAGAAAGTAATGCTTATCTGTAGACAAAATTGTATTAAACTATTGATTTTTGTTTATTTTATAGATATAAATTCAACTATGTCCCGTACATGACACGATTTGTCTGTACGTGACAAAATATAAAAACGATTTTTTTTCAGCAGCAGCAAGCTTGATTCTTATTTATAAATTGCTACTTAAACACTTTTTCCCCATGTGTATTAGTTTCGCTGTAATTTTCATTCAAATCTAAAATTCCAAATGTTGGTTGACTGGAACTGTCCCACACGTGACGGAATATGTCAACTTTTTTCTGCAATGTTTGATGAATTATTTAAAAAGTTTCTATGTAGGCTTAAAAGCTAGTATGTAGTCTATTAAGTAATAAAAAATAAAGTAGATAACCGCTTTATCAATTAAGATTTATATGTAATATATTCGCTAGAAATAGTTGAATTTGTCTGTACGTGACAGTAGAATGCTCCTTATAAGCTTTACAATTTCAATTCATTTAAATCAAGTAATATTTGTAAAAGTTATGAGGCCAACAAGGTTTTTTCATGCCCTAGGTGGTCAACTTTGACACCCTGTAGGTCACCGTATGTTTCAACAGGGTGGTCTTTAATTTTTGCATACATCGTTTTGTAATCGGATCGCAAGATTCAAAGATACAGATTTATTACCCTTTTTCCAATTGGAACCACTGTGCGTTGGTTGATTTGAGGTGGTTTCACTCAAGAAACTGGAAAGTTACTAAAATTTAAAGCTATGGATATAAGTTCGCTAACTACAATTGTTAATTTAAATAATTTTTGTGAATACAATTTGATTATTAGGCTAAGGTTCGTAACGTTATATTCAGAAAGAGTTGGTCATGATTAAGATTCCAAGGAACAAGGGGAAAATGAACATCAACTTATTTTTTTTACGAACCTTTGCCTAATAATCAATTTGGATTCACAAAGCAAATACGTTCGAAATAATCATATTAATATTAAATATTTTTTGTTAATCAAAATGTGTGGCTTACATGGTTACTGCAGTAAGCGTCTCAATTCATTGTATTCAGTCAGCCTGGGAACTTCAACTAAATTTCAAGATACATTTTGATGTTATGTGTAACACATAAATCTTAGCGTAGCCGGCGTCTGATGCAAAATCGTGAGCATTTTTAATTTTAAAAATTTAAATACTATAAAACAAATATCCTTCTTCTAATCAGTGATGTCAATTGAGGTACAATTGTGCCATTTTTTTCCTTAAAAATGATGAGCAAGCACAGCATTCACAGAAAATACTAAATTTCATTTTCCGTAAAGGAATTCAATGAGATAGTAAATATTTTGTCTAGGAACGGACCTACAAACAAATTTGTAAATATAGAGAAAATATTTCAACAATTTCATTGAAACAAACGTGTTTTTTCAGTGAACAAATTGTTTAAATCTATAAAACAGTTTGTCTTACAATATTTACAAATTGTAAACAAAACAATTTACTAAATCAAACAAAAAGATTTACTGTATTTTCTGAAAAATATCAAACAATAGTTTTGTGTGAATTTATGAAACAATTAGTCTAAAAATACTAACAAATATTAAAGAAAATAGTTTGTGAACTTAAGCCAAAATAATAATAATAACAACTTCCGAAAATAGTTTACTTAATCAAACAAAAATATTTACTGGATTTTTTTGTAATATATCAAACAACATTTTTGTCTAGGTCATCATCATCATCCATTAAGCATTTATGAAATTTCACTTTGTTAAATGTGTTCAATCAAGTCTGAATGTTTATCTAAAGATTCTAAAAAAATGAATGAGAATTAACGCAACGACATTAACGAATTGATTCCCACAAAAATCATCAGTAAACAAACTTGGTACAATCGCATTCCTTTTGCTATCATTGTTGTTGTTATTTGTGTGTATATCGTCATCGGCGTTATTTTTTGACGACACAGTTTTTATTGTTGTTTTTGAGTTTTGCGTTCTAAATAAGAGTCAAAAAATTCATTGATTATGTAAAGCACGTTTACTAAAAATTAAATATATTTTTAGACAAACATTTGTTTGAAAAATTTTTGGCGAATAATATTTTCTGCACACCTTACATATAAAATGTAAGGATTAAAAGATTTCCTATGCCGATTCACTATAACAATGCGCAAAAAGATGGGAACTTTAACTCCCCCTTAAATAAAGGCCAAATATAAACTTTCAAAACGCCAATACTTGTATCGTTTAAACCATGTTATAATTTTCTTTTTGTGCTGTACAGTGTAATTCAAAATTGATTTAATAACTTTCAATCTGTTCTCGTTTATAAATTTCCTATTCATTTGAAAATCAACAATTTCATAAATCATTCGAGATTTCCATTTAAGTTTCTATTTTTAACTTTTCTCACAATAAACAATTTCATACAAGAGGCAGATAGAAATTTTCGCTTGAAATTGTTATTTTCAAAATAACAAAAACGCTTTTATTGAAATTGTCACAACACCTGGCACTCATTTTTATATAGTTTTTCAATGTCAATTTGTTTTGAATAAAAGTGATACATCTTAGAATCCGAATATAAACTATTTGGAAAACCCCCAATAAAATCTAAAAATAAATACTCATCAATGCAAAGAATGCAGTCAATCTTTTTAATTATATATTTTTTTTAATTCTACCAAATAAAACTATTATAAGCAGACTGTTAAGTAAAATACATATGGACATGGCAATTAAGGCGATTTTTTTATGCTGTTGCAATCAGCATTTTTTTTCTCTATCGATAGGTAAATTCCATTAAGTCCTATGTTTCAAGTTTCAAGGTACGTACTACTGCTCAAAACTATAATGAGAGGTAAAGAGCACCAAGTCCATTTTAAAAAGTAACGGTAATATATGACGTAATTTTATTATGGATATCTTTGATATAAAAAATAATTAAGTTATGAGTTTTAGTCGAACTGTATCGGTTATATCCAAAGAAATCTTACTTATTTTGGCTTGAGTTCAGTTTTAATTTAATTTTTCAATTAAATTATATATTTATTTAGACATAAATATGAAGCATATAGACAAAGAAATTTTTGACTGCTCGGAGGGTTGAACTGACGTTTCGATAGCTCCCGCTAATCTTTTCAGAGTTCTTTTCCGCTTATGTTCAAATAAACTGAAGAAACAAATATTCACACACTAGTACTTGTAATTATCAAATAATTAGCCAAAATAATTAAATTTCTTTGGATATAAACCAATACAGTTCGGCTGTAACATATAATTTAATTGCTAAAGCCTTAAGGCGCCTAGCAAAAGGATGTATACATGTTGAAATAAAACTGAAGAATTAAACATCCACACACTAGTATTTGTAATTATCAATGATAATTCATACTAGAATAGAGAAATAACAAGAAGCTTAACACAAGACATAAAAAAAGTCAATATCAATAGCCATCAAATGAAATACAGCTCTGAGAGTGACAGTATGAATTGATTAAAAGTAGATGATCTTCAGCTCTTGACTGCAAACCACCGACTTTGGTCGAGTGGTCTAAGCGGAAAATAACTCTGAAGAGATTAGCGGGAGCTATCGAAACGTCAGTTCAACCCTCCGTGCAGTCAACATTTTCTTTGTCTATAAGCTTCATATTTATCCCTAAATAGAAATATAATTTAATTGAAAAATTAAATTAAAACCGAACTCAAGCCAAAATAATTAAAATTTCTTTGGATATAAAAAATAATATTAGAGTTATATAAAACATTTGGTGTAACTCAAATTGTTAATACATACTACAGAGATAGAATCATTTGTGATTTTCAAATTGTTTGTGTGGTCTTCTGTAAAATTTCCAAAATGTGACTTGGTGTAGTTTACCTCCCACCTACACTCTAAAACATTAATTCAAATTTAGGATCATATGTTGTCTAAATTTGTGCTGAAAATTTCTTCTTGTCTAAAATTACATCGATTTTGTCGTTATTTTATTAAAGAAAAAACCTTTCAAATTAAACATATTTAGTCGAAGTGGAAAAAATTTAACATAAATTATAACACGGCTATGGCTGAATGGTAGATACGTCAGACTATCAGTCAGGAGGTCGCGGTTCAAACCTGCACGCAGCCAATCGCTTTTTTCAGTAAAAACATTTTGTTCAAAAATAATGCGTATGTAATTTTAGGTCGATAATAATCGGAAAAGTGTTGCCGGCTATTATTGACCTAATTTTTAACAAAAGTGTTTTAGAGTGTACAGGAATAAACATTGTCTATTTCTGTAAAAAAAACCTTTTAAATACTTTTTTGCAATCTATCCTTTGTACAATTTTCATTTGAATTAGAATCACAGATAAACATTCAATAAAAATAGATGGTTGGTAATTAATCTCCTATTGAAGGCACAAATTAAAGCTGCCAAGTTCAACTACACAGTTCAGGCGGACAAAGCAACCATTATATATGACAACAGGTTGCAATTAATAGTGCCAACTTACACAAGAATCAAAATACAAATCACTTTGTTTTTTACGCCATCAACAACGTCTTCATCAAAATTTAGATGACACCATTATCCAGGATATAAAAACTAATTGGCTAATCAATCACTACTCATGTAAAATATCAAGAGGGAGGGTGGGAGGCAGAGAAAGAAACTAGAGAATAAAACAAAATTGTATCAAAAATCAATAATAAATGAAGCATATTAGACTATTAGTTCTGAGTGTCCGTGTCGCCCAGCCGTGTACGAAGATTAATTTATATGGCAACGTTTAGACATTTTTTGGTCGATGTGGAATCAATCATGCATCACCTCAAAGATTCTTCATCGTTCTTTGCATAGACTTTTCACCATGGTGATTTAATAGATAAAGAACTTAAATTTTGTTTCATTCATTTATAAGAAAAATGCATAGACATATTTTCGGCTTTTTATATTGACAAAAGAAAAAAAAAACATTAAAATCCCATAAATTTTTCATAATAAGAATTACTTTTTGTTTCAGTCAGTGGTATTAGAAGAACGAACCAGCGACACTTTTGACAAATTAAGATTTTATTGGAATATTTTTCAAACAAGCCAAAACATTGACACATATGGCTCATTTACTTGAATAGTGTCATAACTCAAAAAACGTGATTAAGAATCATATCTTTATTGATATTGTGAAAAAATTTGGTAAAAATATCCTGTAAACTCACATCTTAAAAGAAGAAAATATTTTCATTTTTCCATTAAGTTGTATGTGAAATTAAAACTTTAAAGTCGTTTGCTGCTAACTAGTTTTTTTTTTGAGTTATGACACTATTTGAAGTAAATGAGCGATATAATTATTGCTCGTTTACCAGAAAAATGTCATAAGTATAGTATTGTTAGTAAGGAAGAAGTTGTATAAAATGTGTCATTCATATTTTCTTATTGGCAGTAGAATATTACTACAATTTCCTTAAGGTCTGAGTAAACTGTAAATGTTTTTCAACTTTATTTTATTTGTTTAGTTTTTAAATTGAGATAATAACTAGGGATGTATCGAATACCGATACCGATACCGATATATCGGCGATATTTCAGATTTTCCGATACATCGGTATCGGCGATATTTTACTGTCGATACGACGATACTTTAACAAATTTTTTCAGAGTTTTTTTCTGACAAATTATTTATTTTTTGTTAATTTTACCATGAACTAAACTCATTTCGTTATTTTTTAAATCTTATCAATATCAATTTTAAAAAATTAATAATATTTTATACTATTATTTTGTAAAAAAAATTATTTATTTTTTTAATTTTACCATGAATTCAAATTCAATTCGTTGTTTTTTAAATCTTATTCCAGCAAAAAAAGACACTCCAAAGAAGTCATGAAAATGTAGATTTCGCGACCCGGAAGTATTGCAAATTTGGATCATTTCTAATTAGTTTTACATATCCTTGCCATTGCAAGAAGTTCTGTTTTTTTGATTACCAATCACCGAATTGGACGCGATGCTCGGACAAATTTCTTTTTCGGTGTTCTATAATGAGTTTTCCTCAAGAAAAAAGGATAAAAAATTACACATTTTCACAATTTTTTTAATGCGAGTATGGCGAGAATTTTTTAAAATTATAAAGGAATTAAAATTTGTTTCTTGCTTTTCTACTAATTACACTATGCGATAAATAAAGACTTTTGGAAAAACACAAGAACTGGACAGTACATGTTCGATTGTCCTACAATGGGGTAGTAAGACCCTTTACTCAGTTTGGCGAATTGGGTGACCAATTTTTTTTATGGACCTCTAAAGTTTCTGAAAATCAGTGGGGCCTCAAAAAACGGTGTCATCAGTATTTGGCCAACAGCTAATTCAAACTTTATAATACCGCTTAACTATATATGGCAATAATGTGGCTAAGAGTCTGTTTAACAGATTTTTTTTTACATTTCATGGCAAACATTTTTTTTCGTTAACTTTTTGTTGACAAAATTAAGGGAAAAAAATGTTTTCACTTTTTTCAGAATAGCTTACAGGGACTTTTAATTTTTAACTAACAATATTTGGCAAACTTATAGTTACGGTAGAGCTGAACAACTTTTGTGAACATATCAATACAATCTACACGTATCTAGGCACACAGACCACTTTTTACCTTAAAAATTGTAGTTTTTCACTATTTTTTTTATGTTAAAAAATATTTTTTTTTGAAAATAGTATATTCAAGTGCATACTTCATTGTTGTGTTTCACTAACATTTTGTGCCCAGAAAAATAATATGTTCCTGTACTTTTTTTGAAAAAAAAAAAAAAATTAAAAAAAGTAGGGACTTGTAGGGACTCCAAATTTTTCATTACCGTTATTTGGCAAAACAACAACAAACAATAAAAAATAGTAAAGACTAAAATCAGCAACATAAGAAGTGGAATAATAACAAAGAAAGCAAAAAAATGCAATAAAAATATAGCCTAACTCGTAAAAAACGAAAACTTTTAAGGTAGAAATTAGTTTTTCTTGCCTGTTTAGGATGCCCAGATACATTCAGATTGTATTGACATGTTCACAAAAGTTGTTCAGCTTTACCGTAGCTACAACTTTGCCAAATATTGTTAATAAAAAATTACGAGTCCCTGTAAGTTATTCTGGAAAAAGTGAAAAAAAAATTTTCCCCTTAGCTACATTATTTCCATATATAGTTAAGCGGTATCACCGAGTTTGAATTTTCTGTTGGCCAAAAGTTGATGACACCTTTTTTTGAGGGCCCGCTGATTTTCCAAAACTTTGGAGGTTCATAAAACGAAATTGGTCACCAAATTCGCCAAGCTAAGTATAGGGTTTTACTACCCCGTGGTAGTACAATCGAATCTATACTGTCAAGTCCGTGTATTTTTTGGACTGTTGCACTGTATTTTCTGCATATTTTTAATATAGATTTTTTGGAAGCAATTTTAAATATTAATAATCTCTTACACTGTAATTTTGTATAATAAAAAAATTGCACGAGAGTTTTGTTAATCTAAACTTGAACTCAATTTCAATATTCGTATCGGTATCGGAATCGGTATCGGCTATATTTATTTTTAATTATCGGTATCGGTATCGGATCGGCAAAACGGCGTATCGTTACATCCCTAATAATAGCACTGTACAACAAAAAATTTTTTGTAAATTCAGTAAAGTGCGACTTTGAAGGCTCCGTACGAGTGCCATGTACATATGTATATCCCTTTCTTCGTTTTGGCGATTTTTGTTTGTTTTTGGGGACTTTTTAATTTTTGCGTATTTTTTCGTTGTAGTGTTTTGACGAATTTTTTCGGTTTTTGGCGATTTTTTTAGCTTTAGCGATTTTTTCGTTTTGGTGTTTCTTTAGGTTTAGCTTTTTGTTTTTTTTTTGCTATTTGTTGGGTTTCTTTTTTGGTTTAGGATTTTTTCGTTTTGGTGCTTTATTTCGCTTCAGCACTTTTTTTATTTTAACGATTTTTCGTTTTGACAATTTTTTTAATTTTAAGATTTTTAAGTTTTGGTATTTTTTGTTTGTTTGGTGACTTCTTTGTTTTTGGTAATTTTTTTCGTTTTGGCGATTTACTCTTCGGTTTGTCGTTAAATTACTTGAAGGGATACCATTTAATTTACAGAAAAAATTATCACCAAAAAAATTTCAAACAAAAGTTTGTCTAAAAATAAATTTAATTTTCAGTAAATGTTCTGTGCATAATCTATGAATTGTTTGTTTGACTCTTATTTAGAACGCAAACACCATATCCAACAAGAAAAACTGTGCTGTAAAAAAAACAACCCCGATGACGACATACACACAAATAACAACAACAACAACAAGATAGCAAAAGGAATGCGATTGTACCACTGAATATTTTTGAGTGAATCAATTCGTTAACGTCGTTGCATTAATTCTCATTCATTCTTTAAGATACTTTAGATAAACATTTAGACTTGAACACATTTGACAAAGTGAAATTTCATAAATGCTTAATGCATGATGATGACCCAGACAAAAATTTTGATTGATATATTAAAAAAAATCCACTAAATATTTTTGTTTGATTAAGTAAACTATTTTGTTTAGTATTTGTTAGTCTTTTTAGACTAATTGTTTTATAAATTCGGACAAAAATATTGTTTGATATTTTTCAGAAAATCCAGTAAATCTTTTTGTTTGATTTAGTAAATTGTTTTGTTTACAATTTGTAAATATTTTTATACAAATTGTTTTATAGATTAAAACAATTTGTTCACTAAAAAAAACACATTTTTTTCAATGAAATTTCTGAGATATTTTTGTCTATATTTACAAATTTGCTTGGAGGTCTGTTCCTATACAAAATATTTACTATTTCATTGAATTCCTTTACAGAAAAGGAAATTTAGTTTTTTCTGTGTTATTAGTTTATCTTTTAATTATACTGTGTTCGGATTTCAAACTGTTTTTTTTTTCGGAAAAAGTTCTGATAGTTGATCTCATATAATTTTTGGCCATGGAATCGAGTGGCGTTCACCGTTTTTTCAGATTGGCTCGAGGTTTCAAGATATTGGTATTTTAATTTTTTTGGATACCCTATTATTCGTTAAAAATCGATCGTATATATAAATTATGTAAACAGAAAACGGGTGTCCCAAAATGAACGTAAGATTTGAATTTGTAGCCATTAGTGGCAGTAAAGTGCTCGCAAGCCTAAAAAAAAGATTCGGCAGCTGACAGTTTAGGGTTAGTAAAAATGTCAATATCGAAGCAGTGCGTAAGAGTGTCGGTGACATTCCACGAAGCTTAATTAGGCATCGTGGACAAGAATTGCAAACTTCAAGAAGCTCTCTACAGTATATACTCACTAAAGATCTGTGTCTCCATGCTTACTCAATTCAATTAGCCCCCTAGATCGTGTGATTTAACACATAAAAAGAAATCTAATGGTGTTAAATTAAAGGAATTGAAGTTCCTGGATTGTCATCGACACTCTCACGCACTGCTTCGATATTGACATTTTTACTAAAATCTTCAACAAAATCTTCAAACAAACTATATTATAGAAAAAAGGACGGCTGCTGCCGGCATATGTGTAATCACATTCCTTGTTTGATGAAGATAAATAAACAATAAATTCAGTAAAGTTCGACTTTGGCTCGAACACAACGGGTTCCGTTTTTTTTTATTTTAGCAATTTTTTCGTTTTGCTTTGTTTAATTTGATTTTATTTTTCGTTGTTCTGGCGATTTTTTTTTTTGGTTTTGGCGCTTTTTTCATTTTGGTGATTTTTTTTTGTTTTTTTGTGGCGATTTTTCGTTTTTTGCAATTTATTTTTGCCGATTTATTTTTAGTTTTGGCGATTTTTTTGTTTTGGCATTTTTTTGTTTCAACGCTTTTTGGTGATATATTTAGTTTTAGCGATTTATTTTACTTTTGGCGCTTTTTCCAGTTTTTTCGGCTTTGGGGATTTTTCGGTTTAGCAATTTTTGTACAGTTTTTTTCGTTTTTGGCAATTTTTTCGGTTCTTGACAATTTTTTTTCTAGTTTTAGCGCCTTTTTTGTATTGATGCTTATTTCGTTCCGGTGACTTTTTTCCATTTTTCATTTTTGGCGTTTTTTTCGTTTTTTGCGGATATTTTTAGTTTAGGGATTATTTCGGTTTTAGTTTTTCTTTTGTTTTGACGACTTTTAGGTTTTGCCGTTTTTTTTAGTTTTTTTGCGACCTTTTTAGTTTTGGTAATTTATTTACGTTTAAGGGATTTCTTTTAATTTTGGTGCTTTTTTAAGCGCTTTTTTCATTTTGACGATTTTTCGTTTTGACATTTTTATAATTTTTGAATTTTTAGTTTTAGGGTTTTTAAAATTTCAAGAGTTTGCCTTTTATGGTTTCCAAGATACAGCAAATTGTCTAAATTACAAAGTCAAAATTACATTAACTAATAGAACACCCTTTAATTTGAATTGTTTTAAATATCAGTGTTAATTAGTCTAGTCATTCTTTTCATGTGCTTACATTTTTTTTTAAATTTTCTAGAAAATTACGATTCGTTCATATCGTACACGCAAATTTTATTCGATACAATAGTGTACTCGATATCGAATGTCGTGATTAGACTCAAATTATTATTTATAACAACAACACTATGGCAATTCCGAACATTTTTATTCCACATGGAATACAGAACATTCCTGATAGTGGTGAAACTGTATGGATGGATGTTAGAAATTTACTCTTTTCAAATTAATTATTTATAAGAAAAGTCCTTTTGGTGTTTTATTTAAAACTATTGATATACATATATCGAAATATCGATATTTTATATTCGATATATGCTGGCGCGGATACCAAGGGAGGGGACGGGATACGCCCCCCCAAAGGAGTAAATTTCTATAGAGTTTCTAAAAGAAGTTTGGAAAAATAGTATGTTTTACTTAGAAGTTCCCCCCGAAAAGCTCAAGCTGGATCCGCGCCCGGATATACATATGTATGTATATCGATGCTAATATCGATATATGTATATCGATATATTTTTTTCACTTGCCCGCCCATCCCTAATGTGTACGTAGCGTTATTAATATGTTTTTAAATGGATTTTCTAGTTATTTAACCTTTTAAAGGAGGCATCTTTATTTCATTATTACCACTAAGTATTTATTTTTTTTGCAAATTTTTCTTATGAATATTTGTTTTTAAATTTCCTTTTTTTTCTCATTATTTTGTCTTTAACTGTTGTGATGGCTAATTTTCACATGTTTGTGTATGGCTGTCTGTCGTCTCTGTGATAGTTTTAAAATAAACACTTTGTAGCAGGAAAAAAAATAAGTGGAAAATAAGAGAAAATAATTGAAAGGTAGGCAAATCAATAATATCGATTTCGCAAATATGCCTGTTTGTGCTTGATTGTGCTTGTACGTGTATAAATTTAAACGGTTTTTAGTGACAATTTATAAAGAACTTGTAAACGTTTCATATTGAACAACAAGGTCTCCAAGTGCAACAGCAAGCAAATAAACTGTGCGATAATTTTTTCGCAATACTTTTAATTTTTTTGTTGCTTCATTTTATTCATTTCATTTTTTGTTTTGTCTAGACTTGGAAAATGTAAAGAATATTGAAAAATACATTGTTAGCAGTTTAGTGGTACAACAAATTTATTTTAATAAATCTTTATGGTTTTTTTTGTTTTTTTTTTGTTTAACAAATCTTTTTATTTTTTCGTTTTTAGTTTTTGTATATTCAAACTACTGCTTTTTATAAGCAAAGTAGAAACAAATGTATACCAGTAGTTCTTGGCATTTCTTTATATTTATTTTTGCACGCTAAAGTGTTTTAACAAAATTTAGGTCATGTTTCATAATGAATGAAAGAACCCCCCTTTGGAAAATATGTATATAAATAATGAATATTTAGTATTAATGTACGACAAAAAAGTTTGAATATTCAAAAAAGTGTAAAAGAAGGAAATCATAGACTCAACTATTGTGGTTCCTTAAAATGAAGGCAACCAACCAGCAACCTTTCCCTCTCCTGTCTAACAACAAATTGTATACTTTGTGTCTTTCACCAACTCATTTTCCTTTTGCTTTCTTGCGTTATTATTATTGTTGTTTTATTTATACATAATTGTTATTGTTGTAATTTATGGCAAAAGTACGAAAAAAGAAAACACTTCCTTTTCTAATTACAAAAGAGTAGTGCTGTCAAAGTATTGAATAATGGGTAACCAGTATAGAGTATTTGATCTGTTTTATTATTTTCAGAGTTGTATTTATTTAGACTAAACTGAATGGAAAACTTTCCATCAAAAATAAGATTTTTTTTAAAAAATGCATCTGTACTTAAACATGCATAACTAAAGAGCTAATAGTAAGGAGTAGTAGCAAGTACCCAAACGAAGATGTAAAATATTATTGAGTACTTAAAAGCAGCAAAACTATCCAGAACTTCAAAACAGTAAAAAACAGAACAGAAAAACTCAGTACTATTGAATTTTCTTAGTAGTAGGGTATTCAATCGGTTAACCGTTAATTGGCTAACCGATTAATTGCTGCCCGATGAACTGTTCGATTAATTAAAAATTTGCTATTTTCGATTAACAATTAAATAGGTTCATATTAATCTTTTCAACAAAATTTTACATAATTTTGAGGTATTTGAACATAACTGTGGACTTTTGACAAAAGCACTTAAGTCCACTTAAGAAAATTTTGAATTTATTTTATCATTAATTATAGATTTTTAAGGCGCGTCTTTTTCGTCACATTCCTACGATAATTAGCACCGAAAATATTAATGTTTTAAAAATTAGGCCCATCGCGAATTTTCTTAATTTGTGACTGATCAAGAAATAATTTGAAATATGTCGAAATATTAAAAAAGTATGCATAAACCTATAATCAAAATCACTTAATTATACTTAATTTTTACTTTTCTTTAAACGCATACACAAAAAGTTTTATTCAGCACTTTAACAGTATTTTTGCTTTCCTGAAAATTTTGAAAATCATACTTAAGTTGTTTTGTCAAAAGTCCGCAGATGTTATTTATGTGTTTAATTATATATTTCCTCTCGTGTCCTAAAAGCCTTGAATGTGGCTATAAAATAGCTTAATAAAGATCATATTACTCTAATTTAACTTGACGAAATCAGTAAATTATGTATTGATTAATAATTTGATGAAAGCCAATAATACTATTGCAAACGATTTAAGTTTTAAATATACTTAATTTGTGCCTCAAATCAGGAATATTTCCTTGACGTAAGAGGCTGTCTATTATATACAGTACAAGAACTGAAACAAAGGTATTAGAAAATAAACTTTCTTGTAGAATGTTAACTGCTGAACTGTGCTAAAATGAGTCTGACAGTGACTTGAGAACAGAGGAAACTATCGACACTGAAGCAAACCGTCTTCTAACAGAATTCACCGAAACTATTAAAAGTGCTAAGAGCTTTAAAAATAGAAAAATGGTTGAGAAATTCGACATTCACTATTATATATTGGTTTTGATTCTTCTAACATCTACGATAAGAAAAAGGGGTTTTTCATAGTCAGGTTCTACTAAAACTAAAAAACAATCGCGTAAATCCTAAACAAGTGAACCAAATTTAAGATATCTTTAAAGCAACTAATAAAAGGATTTCACTTAATGATGAAACATAACTAAGTCTGCAACTTCAGGCAAAAAGGATGCCAAATAAACAGGCCCAAAACTAAATCGACGGAAGTAGCTTCAAAATGCTCTCATATTACTGTTTATTTTCTTTTGTTCTTATATTTCGTATGAAAAATGTATGAAATTTTATTAAAACACGGGAACATTGTTGAGAGAATGAGTGGCTAAAATTGAGAGCATGAGAAAAAAGTTCTCAAAATAAAATAGAATCTATCCCATGACTGCTTTTTACGGCGTATGATTAATGACAATTTGTATGGAAAAACTCGTCTAGCCCCAGTTCTGTTTCATCATTTACTTGTTTTTTTATTTAAAACATATTTAAGAATTCTTCTTCTGTCTGTTACAGTTCAAGAATTATGTTTGTTATGTTATTGTTTATTTATACTAACAATCGGCCCTGTTCTGTAAACCGAATCTGAGTAATTGTCTCGTTTTCCAAAAATAAAGAATTCCCCCCAGCAAAAACTTACTTTGCTGGGGACATTCTTCTTACTTACTGGTAGGCAAAAAATCATATAAGGATTTAAGTCGTAACTACTTACAATTTGACTCGATAACTACTTATTTTTGTTTGAGAAGTCCAAGAAATATATTTACATTGTCACAACAATTAATTAAGTTGATGTTAATTTTTCCCTTGTTCCTTGGAATATTAATCATACCCAATTCTTTCTGAATATAACGTTACGAACCTTAGCCTAATAATCAATTTAGATTCACAAAGCAAATACGTTCGAAATAATCATATTAAGAAACAATTAGCTACTGGCTTGAGCTTTTCACATGTTTACATGTTCATATATACTTAAGTATAAAATCAAACCAAAAAAGTTTGTCTTGAGTAGAACAAAAAATCAGAAAAATGGGAATGAAGAAAAATAAACCGATGGCAACGCTGAAGAGTGATTTAATTCTCGTATTCAATTTTCACGAAAAAGTTGTATATATAAGAATTAAAATCACATGCAACAGAGCCACCTGACAAGTGGTGATAGCAAATACACGTGAGCACTGACGATGGAAGTGTAGCGGCTTCCGAAAGTGGCGCTACTCTGTTCTGCTGTGTACGTTGAAAAATTAAGTTGATGTTAATTTTTCCCTTGTTCCTTGGAATATTAATCATACCCAATTCTTTCTGAATATATCGTTACGAACCTTAGCCTAATAATCAATTTAGATTCACAAAGCAAATACGTTCGAAATAATCATATTAATATTAACTAGTTATTATTTGCCTTACTTGAAGCTAAAAAATATGTAGTAAAATAAATAAGTTAAAATTGAAAACAAATTTATACACATTATATTATATTTATATTTTTTCAATTTTATTTTATTTTGTATTTTTTTTGACCCAGCTTAGATACGAACCTGTGCTCGTTCAGATGTGAAGACGAGAACTTTTCCCACTCAGCTATTGTTGACTCACAATTTTAAGCGACAAAAATTAGTTTTCATATACAAACACTTGCTGACTTAAAAAGTAGTTGTCTACTTATTTTATTAACACATATCAACAAATTGTAGCTACGTTCAGATAATGATAAAAATACGTACTAATTTTATTGAAAACTAAGTAGGAGTTCTAATTTGAAGCATAGTAATAAGAAAAATAAGTACCACTCATCACCCATTAATAAAGTACTATCGATTACAAGAATTACAAACGTGTTTGCTGGGCCGTATATAGTAAAATAATTTCATATATTATATCTTAATTTAAAAAATATGAAACTGCAAAAAATTCTGCAAAAATTTTGCTATTAGTGAAGTTAATTTCTCGAAATCGAGCGTTTTTAAATCGAGTCGATTTACAGAGCATACAGAAACATCTTAAAATAATGAATAGTTTACTTATTTTTCTTTATTGAAATTAATTAATTCATTTTTTATTAATTTATGGAATATTTTTGTTAATCGGTTAACCGATTAATCCAAAATGAACCGATTATTAATCGCTTAAACCTAAACCTCGATTAATTAATCGAGCGACTAACCGATTAAAACAAGAAAACCCGATTAACTGAATACCCTAGTTAGTAGAGTTTCTCAAAAGATTAATAGCCAAAATACGCGCTTTTTCCGAAGAGCTCACCAACCGATGCAAGTTAAAATAAATATTTTCATGATATTCTCTGAAAACTGAAGTAGTGCCATTGTTCTTGCATGCAACTAACTTTTTGAAAATTTTCATTGCTTAAGAATAAGAAAAGGTTAATTATTATCCAAATACACGCAGAACATAACAACATGATATTCCGAAGAATGTCACAACCGTCTCATCAATGTTCATGTGTATCTACTTTCTGTTTGTATGTAGAAAGTGGATGCTGTTGCCTCATGTACATTTTTTTTCTCTCAAAGTACTTTTATTTTTAAAAAGTAGCCGTTTGCTTTGAATTCTGTGTACCACTGAAACATCTCAATTGTGTGTTACGTCTGCATAGAAAACAATACTAAAGCAGCATTATGTATTATAGTTCAAAAAAACTTATGTTGGATAAAAATATATATGCCATGTCAGCATATTAGAATTTTAATGTACTACAATTATACTTTTATTTTATTTTACGTCTCATTAAAGTTACATTTTTGTTTTTTAAGGCACAAAAATAAAAACTCTTTTGAAAAAAAAAACAACACTAAGCACCACCCGAAAACAGTGTATCGAATTAAATTTAATATATTTCTTTAGTTACACATGAAAGAAAAAACAAAGTAATATTTTTTAGAAATAAAGAACAGTGGCTAACATTACGATGTTGTAAACCCTCACAAATCTAATATTATGGGCAAGACGATTTTTTGTTATGCATTTTACGCTCATATTACACAACCAATTTTGACAAAACTTATACCATTTTAAGATATTTATTAACAGATGTGCACAATCTATATTTTGTTACAATAGTTTCACTATTTTGGAAGCTATAAGCGATTAAAGCTGCTACTAATATATGCTAAAATAGTACACATGCATGCCTTAGCTTAAAGTTAAAGAAATAGACAAAAAATGTATGTGTGTTTGTAGAATTTGGTTTTCCAAAGAGAATAACAATACAACATTATTTCTCTGCTCTAAATTCGTGTTTTTATAGAAAAAGGCATAAAACTTTTTTTTTTTTTTTTTTTTTTTTTTAATTTCGGTATAGGCAAGTTTCTATGTATCATTCATTAATTACACTGTACAACACAACGGCGATGTGGCGGTCTGAAATTTTCTAGAAAAATATTTGTCATAAAATTTTACTATAAGTCTTCAAAGAGACCAAAGCTAAAAACTCAACTTGAACGCCACAATTATTCAAAATTTGAAGGAAAATATTCCAAAAAACCGCATTTTATAAAGCTAGTTTGTTCGATAGTTGTAATGAAAAAATTAATTGCTTTGATGGAAGTTTAATAACACTGGTTTGCAAAGAAAATATCCTTTATATAAAAATATGTGAAATATAAACTGCCTAATTTATAAAAAATATATTATGTTTTACAGTTTTAATGGACAACTATTGTATAGAAAGTTGTCAAATATGCTCTTAATAAATATAGAATATTTTTTATAAATAAGGCCGAAAGAGTTTAACACGCTAAACTATAATCCGCTTTCAGTTTGACTAATATTTCCACTAGGTATTTCACTCTATTTCGAGAATAGTATGGCCGATTTCGATCAACAAAATACCAAAATATGCAAATTACGGAATTACCTTCAAACTTTCTTAATATAGTTTGATTTTTTATTTGGTCAACAATTTTGGGGTTATTGGCGCCCTATGCTCCTGTAGGAGTTAAATTAACGCATACCTATCATCACAGAAAATGCAAAAAGCTCTATCTGACATTTTAAAAGTTTTGCAGGAGAAGCATAAAACTTGTTTAACTGAAAAATATATCAACAATTCCCAGCAAAAACTTTGCTTACTGGTAGGCAAAAAAGTATATGAGGACTTAAGTCGTAACTACTTACAATTTGACTCGATAACTATTTATTTTTGTTTGAGAAGTCCAAAAAATAAGGGGTACCCCTTACAAATGTATTAGCATTGTCACAGCAATTAACAAGTTATTATTTGGCTTACTAGAAGCCAAAAAATAAGTAGTCAAATAAAGAAATTAAAATTAAAAAAAAAAGTTTGTACACATTATGTTCTATTATATTTTTTAAATTTTATTTTATTTTTAATTTTTTTTACCCAGCTTGGATATGAACCTGTGCTGGTTCAGATGTGAAGACAACAATTAGTTTTCATATAAAAAAAATGTTGACTCAAAAAGTGGTTGTCTACTTGTTTTATTAATAGATATCAACAAATTGTAATTACTTTCAGATAATGATAAAAATACGTACTAAATTCATTAAAAACTAAGTAGTAGTTCTAATTTGAAACATAGTAAAAAGATAAATAAGTACCACTTATTTGTTTGTAACCCATTAATAAAGTACTACCGATTACAAAAATTACAAAAGTTTTTGCAGGGTAGCTGGGTCTTCAAATCTGCACGAGCGCGGACAGGTTCGTATCCCAGCTGGGTAAAGAAAAACAAACAAAATTTAAAAATATAAATAAAATATAATGTGTATAATTTTTTTTAATTTTAATTTGTTTATTTGACTAATTATTTTTTAGCTTCAAGTAAGCCAAATAATAACTAGTTAATTGCTGTGGCAATGTAAATACAATTGTAAGGGGTATACCTTATTTTTGGACTTCTCAAACAATAATAAGTAGTTATCGAGTGTAAGTAGTTGCCACTTAAGTCCTCATATACTTTTTTGCCTGCCAGTAAGCAAAGATTTTGCTGGGGTCAATTAAAAAAAAATCTGTACGTGACAGAAAAAAACCAGCAAATAGATTTTATATTTAACATATTTTTATTTAAAGTACGAAATTTGTTTTTGTAGATCAGTGCAATGTTTCATTAAACAAAAAGCGCAACTTAGCACAAGTAAATTATTATTTCATAAGATGTGTATAAAAAAAAACATAACGATACAAAAAGCGCACAATTTTAGTAAAAATAAAATATTATTTTATTTGATGTAAAATAAAATAAATTTTGATAGAAAAATACCATTTAATTGGTTTTTGCAAATACCCAAACAAAATCAGAAAAAATATTTCATATATACAAGAAAAATGTTTCATGCTTCCAAAGAAACATGTTTCATAGAAAAATGTTTAAAAGCTATTCGTGCATGTTGTGTTTATAGTTTTTTTTACAGTATCTCACAAGACGTTCGATTTATGGAGAAAATAAACTCATTATATCAGGGTTGCATTTACTACAGAAGTCAAACAGCTTGTGAGATAGTACTGTTGACTGAACTATTTATTGATTGAATCAGTTTTATTGCCTCGTTTGTGCTGAAGAAGCAAAAAAGGTGACAGGAAAAGGTTGCTTCAACAGTTGCCTCGTGAGTAGGCACCTTAATGTTTCAGTACAGTTAAGTCAAATAAAAGTTATTTCAAGTTGAAACAAGATGAGTTCGATATTGAAACAACACAAAGAATCATGTTGAATCAAAATTATTTCAATGTGAAACAACATGACTTTGATATAGCTATTTTATTAATTATCTTAGTTAAGTGATGTGCGTTCTCATAGACATCAGAAAAATTTGTGTTATAGTCGGCTGCACCAGCCAAGATTTGAACTCGGCCCACTTACATGGTAAGCAACGCGCAAATCGCTGCAGCCACAACAGCTTCAAACTTTACTTTAGATATACACTAAATAAATATCATCATAAGTAACATTAATTTAATGTTAATTCAACATTATTTAATTGATGATTTAATATAAAATTTGAATGAAATTCAAGTTATAGTCATGTTGATTTAAAATGAAATGTAAAGTTGCTAACAACGTTATTTTAACAGTGACAAATATTAAATCAAAGAAATTTAAGGTTATTTCGTGTAAAATTAATATGAAACAATCAGCAGCAGGAAATTTTCGTTAGTAATTTGAAGTTTGTCGACTATTTACATTAACACAACACGAACATCAAAATAAGACACAACAAGTCAGACAACTGAGCACTACAGTGCATTGTAGCTGTGAAAAAAGCAAGTGAACACCAACGAACACACTTAAACGACTAATTATTGTTTTTATAAATTTAAGGTGATTTCCAATCAAAATTGCTACATATTAATTTTACATTGGTGTTTTTTTATGCGCGTAGAACAGAGCCAGGCAAAGACAAAACTAAATAAATGAGAAAACATTTGTTGTTCAAGAGTGTTGGTGTTTGATTGCATTGTTGAAAGGTACAAATGACTGTTGTGCTCTTATTGTTTCTTATTTTGATTGTTTGTGTTGTGTACATGTAAATTGTCGGCTGTGTATATGCAAATTTTAAAATTAGCCGAGAAGTAGTCGGCAAACGTCGTGGCTCTCGGCTACACATCGCCTGCGCCTGGTGTAGAACGTATGCCAAAATTCACAGAATCTGTAAAGAAATTTCTTTTAATGTGATATTCATTCGCTAAACTCTTAAAATTTTGCTGGGTATTTTAGGTTTTTTTAACAATTATTCCGCAAAATTGCAGTTGCAATTATGAATATAATTGCTATTGTACTCTGAAAATTATGTAAAGTATTTCCTTTTTTACTGCAATATATGAAACTGGAGAACATTAAAATCTAACTTTTTTGATTTTCTCCAAACAATTCATGTCATGGAGATGTTTTAAATAAAAAACAAAATTAAATTCTCATAAATACGAGTACTTTTTCTTGAACTTTTCTAACAAAAATCAAAATACATTTTTTTTTGCTTTCATTACTTCTCTGGAATTTCTTCAAGTCTACTTGACAAACAAAAATATATTTTGCAAACATTTTATATATTTCGTTCTCATTTTTCACGTTATTATTTTGTATTCTTATTCATTCATAGTATATTCAAGTTGCTCGCTCGTATTACTTTAGTTGGCAAAATTTCTAGACTGAAAACTTTTAGCAGCAGGAGGGAGTGAGGAGTGAGCATTTATGTGTGACCTTTTTGCCTGGTATGAGATATTTAATTGGTTCATGTCCGTTTAAATGTCCGTCTTAAGGTTTTCTTAAACTCAAATAACATTTTAGAAAGTTGAAGGAAAAGAGCAAACAAGTAAACGACTTGGCCATTTTAGTTTGTTTGAATAAATCCAAATATAATTATAAGTTTTCGATAAGTTTCCTCATAAACTATTAAATGAAAAAAGTTTAATTTTATAACGATAATTTGAGTGGAAATACAGATATACACGCCCATACACACGTGCACAGTAGTGATAAGTGTGCACAAGACAGCAAAAAAAGAGGAAAAAAATAACGCCATATGTGCAATTTAATAAATAAATAAAAAATGTATATAAAACAATTTGCATAAACTATTGTTATTTTTCATTGATTTTTTTTAAATTTATTTTTATGACATTTATAATTATTGATAATTTTGTGATTTGCATCCTCCAATCGTTAATTTAGAGCAATTCCTTTGTTAAACGTGCAGTTGAGTGTAAAAAAAAGAAATGAGTTAATTAAGCAAAATGAACTAATTAAGCAACACAAAGTTTGTATTTATTTGTGTTTTTTTTTCTGTTGTATTTAAATCTCGTTGCTTGTTTTTTTCTTCTTCTGAAATAATGAATAATAAATCATAATTGTTAATTCATAAAATAAATGTGAGCTATTTGCTTTGGTTTTATGTTGAATAATTGTGATTTACACTTAAATAAATATTAGTTTTGGTCCAATTATATTTGTCATCATTAAACGTTTTACGGCAAATATGAAAATTTCAATGCATGCATTTTTCAATAAACATTTTTAGCCTCATTGGTAGTTTAATAATACGTACATATATCTTAAAATTTAATAGCACGTGTCAATAATTTGTTTGCTTATATCGCAAACTTTATTGGTTGAGCAAAAAGAAAAGGCATTTCAAAACGTCATTTAATAAATTTCCTTAAATAAAGTATACCAAGAAGTAGACTAAATGTAATGCACGTGATCTACACATCAATTCTGCAATTTGCAAACCCTATTTCATGATTGAACTTAAAATTTTAAAATAATACACACAGAGAAAACTAAATTTTATTTTCTGTAAAGCAATTCAATGAAATAGTAAATATTTTGTCTAGGAACGGACCTACAAACAAATTTGTAAACATAGACAAAAATATTTCAACAATTTCATTGAAAAAACATGTTTCTTTCAGTGAAGAAGTTGTTTAATTCTATAAAACAATTTGTCTAAAATTATTTACAAATTGTAAACAAAAAAATTTACTAAATCAAACAAAAAGATTTAATGGATTTTCTGAAAAATATCAAACAATATTTTTGTCTAAATTTATAAAACAATTAGTCTAAAAATACTAACAAATATTAAACAAAATAGTTTACTTAATCAAACAAAAATATTTAATGGATTTTTTGCAATATATCAAACAAAATTTTTGTCTGGCTCATGATCATCATCATCCATTAAGCATTTATGAAATTTCACTTTGTAAAATGTGTTCAAGTCTGAATGTTTATCTAAAGACTCAAAAAAATTAATGAGAATTAACGCAACGACATTAACCAATTGATTCAATCAAAAATCTTCAGTAAACAAACTTGGTACAATCGCATTACTTTTTCATTGTTGTTGTTGTTGTTGTTGTTGTTGTTTGTGTGTATGTCGTCATCGGGGTTGTTTTTTTTAAGACACAGTTTTTCTTGTTGTGTTTGGTGTTTGCGTCCTCAATAAGAGTCAAACAAACAATTCATTGATTATGTAAAGAACATTTACTGAAAATTAAGTTTATTTTTAGACAAGCTTTTGTTTGAAAATTTTTTTATGATAATTTTTTTTGTTCAGTAAAACAAAATATATTTTTTTCACAATGGCAGAGTTCTAACCACTGCTACTGGTACCAATTCCTGGGACGGGAAATATCGCTTATTTTCGCTTCCCGCTTTCCCTGGAATTTTATCCGGGAATTGCCGGGATTAAAAATCTATTTATTATACACATAAAAAAGTACTGATTTCGGAATTCAAAAATTCTTCTTTTTCTTTAAATTTTTATCGATCATCATAAAATAATATTTTTTATGTTCTCCAATTCCCGGAATCCCGGGAACTTCTATTTTATTTCCTGCTCTCCCGGGAAACAAAAAAGTCCGGGAATAAAAAAAAACTCTACTGGTACCAAAAGAAGAATATACGTGTATCGGCGTTATGAAAGTTAACATCTAGGATTCATCTTAGGGGAGCTAAATTTCCCCGCTTTATAACATTTTGGGCGGTAGATTCGATCAAATTTCTTAACAATTATGTTTATAGTATCAGTGAAAATTTTTTAGTATACACAGAAAAAAAGTATCAAATGTAAAATCAACACGTCACAATTTTGATTGGAAATCATATTAAATTTAAGAGAAATAATTTGTTGTTTCATCACTGTTGGGCTCACTTTTGCGACTTGTTGTTGTTTTGTTGTTTATTTTGATGCTCGTCTTGTGTAAATGTTAATAGCCGACAAACTTCGAATTCAAATCAGCGAAAACTTCCTGGTGCTGATTTAAAATTAACATTGTTTCATATTAATTTTAAATAAAACATTATTAATCTAACCTTAAATCTCTTTGATTTAATATTTCTACCGTTAAAATAACATTGTTATCCACGTTATATTTCATTTTAAATCAACATGACTATAACTTTAATTTCAAATTAGTAGTTCTAATTTGAAGCATAGTAATAAGATAAATAAGTACCACTCATTACTTTGTAGCCCATTAATAAAGTACTACCGATTACAAAAATTACAAACGTTTTTGCTGGGACATTTGTTTGACAAGCATTTTATGGGCCTTGAATCAAATGTGGATTTTATGGGCAAAACTATAAAAAATAAAATTTTTTTAAATATCTTGAAACTTTCTTAAGAATTCTGAGATTCTCAGAAACAAATCTTAAGTTTTCTTTGCTTGCTTGATACTTCGTATGGAAATCCCTATAAATATAACTGGAAATTTTTATTCCAAAATATCAATTATCAATTATTTTGTAGAATTAAGAAAAAAATAATTAAAGACAATTATCATCATTTATCTGGCAAAACACTTTTGAAACTGAAATCACACCCTTTCCTTTAGTCGAAAAAAAAATTCCATCCGCATTAAATTGAAGAAAATTGGCAAATGAAGTGTCATGTTGTCGCACTTTGCAATTTGTTACACTTTTTAAATGTTTCACAAATTTAATAAAGAGCGAAAACAACAAAAATAATAATAACAACAACAGCAACAACTATAACTTTAATAGTTAATTTTTCAACATTTTTTCACTTGGAAATTCTTTTGAAATCTTAAATCGACCACATGCACATTCAAGAGCAAATATGTGCGTCTGTGTTTGGGTGTTTGTGTGAAAATCTGTTGTCCTGGTTTTAGCATCCATTAAGGAAGGGATGGATGGCTTTTGCAAGTTGAATTTTTATTATTCTATTGTTTTGTAGTACGTACGAATATCTGTGCTTGTGAGTATGTAGACTACATTTTAGTTGGGAAATTCATGCAGGCAGACATTGTACACGACAAGTTAAAGACCAGTCAGTGTCTAAACAGATTTTGTTTTCAACTGTAAAAAATGTCACCTTTCTTTTTTATTAAATTTGAGCACTCTGACGTCTCCCCTTAACATAATTAACTTTTTCTTAAGCGGGTTAATCTTGTCCACTTCTGATTTATTATTTTAGTATAAAAAAAAGGTACAGATGAGAATCTAAAATGGTTATAAAGCCATTTAATTCAAAATCTTTCCAAATGGGCTGTACATGGATGTGTAAATGTTTGTTTAAATATACGGAAGGCAGGAGGTATATTCGGACTTAGCCGGCCTTAAAATACACTTCATCAGTTGAGAGAATTTTGAAAAGGTTCCTTTAGGGAGGGTATTATTGTAAATTTCTGCCTAAACTCAAAAGGAAAATCAAGTCAGCTACACTTAAAGCAATACAGGTGTACCGATTAATGCTGATTAAGTTAATATTTCCTATGCCGTCACTATAACTATATGTAAAAGGGGGAAATTTAACTGCCCCTAAAATTAATCGCAGATGTAAACTTTCAAAACGCCGATACACGTGTATATATTTTTGGTGCCCTCTACCAAAATCAGTCCTTAGAAATGTGATATTTTGAGAAAAAAATTTGATTTTGTTGTACAGTGTAATTAAGAGAAAAAATTTCACCAGCTATATATCTTAAAAGAATCAATCAATTGCTTATAATTATATTTACTGCATCATCTTAAACAATAATAGCGTTATTTGTAAACGGTTATTAAATTTAAAGTTGGTTTTAAAGCATACTTTAACTTTAACAATAGTTCATAAGTAAGGCTATAATTGTATGAAAAATGTAGCGAAAACTGAGCATTCTGTACGTTTGTTTGCGTTCTATGTATATTAAGGTCCCTATTATGATTCACAACTCAATCTAATTGAGTTGTCAATGCTACGACGCAACTCAACCATTTTTTTTATTATGATTGACAACTAATTTTAATTGTCTTCGAAAAAATGTTCGAAGAAAGGTTCTTATCTATACTCTCTTTTTTTTTTGAAACCATAGTAGCCATCACAAAATATTTTAAATATTTTTAGTTTTGGCCTTACTATTTTTTCTTGCGTTTTTATGTTTTATGGATATGGCAACAATATGGGTTGATAAATGGGATAGATTGGCGCCCAAAAGTACCATTTTAAAAGTATTAAAAGTAACACAATAGTCGAAATAAAAACCAAAACACAACTGATAAAAAACTGAGACAACTGCTTTGATGAAGTTGTATTCCATAATATGAATTTGACAACTACGACTCAACTATCAATTCAGTTGTGAATCATAATAGGGGCCTAAGTCTTCTTCCAGAGTATAGTGCGGAAAGAGTGGCCTATACTATCAGCCGTGTCATAGATTCCGTTCGGATTGGTTTTGATTCCGTAGTTGTCATTCATTCGAAAAAAGTAAATTTTTGGTGATTTAGATTCTGTTTTTGTATATCGTTTTTTCAATGATAAAGTTCTTATACCTTGGGGCGTTTGTTTACTCTTGTATTTAGATGCCAAGCTCACATTGAGCTTTTTATTAACATTTAAAGATCACCAATTTATTTGACCAAATATTTATTTGACGCTCCTAAAACTATGCACGTTTTTTAGTATTTACTGCAAATGAAGTCAGTAGAAAAGTATTTTGCAATTCCACTTTGAAATTTAAAAGTGGTTTGATTACGAAGAAAATTTTCGTCTTTTGTTTTCTGAAGAAGCAACTTACGGAATTGAAACCACTTTCGATCAGAATGGTATTCTGTAACATGTCTGTATGAAAAGAGATGGAGTTAGCTGAGATACTATCGATTGTTGGGAGATCTCTGCCTACAGATGATCAGAGAATAATATTCCGAGATAAGAAGTACAGCCCGTGTGAATTGGCTGTACTTTTTATCCTCGAATATTATTCTCTGATAATCTGTAGGCAGACATCTCCCAACAATCGATAGTATCTCAGCTAAATTTATGACGTCCATTTTTGGACGTCACTTTTTCTTTCAATCGATCGGTGTAGAGAAGAAAGCGGGGTAGTAAAAAACCTCGATTTCAGTTTTCATGGTTTTTTCTCTCAATTCTTTTTTCAGTTTTTTTAATTCGATTAGTATTGTCTCTCATTTTCTCTCTCTTATCTGAGTGTGTTAACGTTTTGTTGTTGTGAATGAGTAAATAGAGCAAAATTTGAGAGTAATACATAAAAATGACATGAAACTAAAAATCACCGTATGAACGCAAAAGATTTTTGGTAGCAACTTCAAAAAGTAATTGAGAAAAATAGCGGTCATAAATTTCACCGTGTGAATTGGGTGTTATTCGTCTTGAAAATTCCTCTAATCATTGCTATGCTTGATGGGGTCTACAAACAAAAATCAAGAAAGATTAAAAAAATATGCATGAAAAAATTACCTTCAAACATTTTTAACTAAGCTTTTTGATTTAATCAACGCTTCCGGAGTTATTCAAAAGTTAGTGCCCAAAAAAGTTCGTATTCATGCAAAATTATTACTTTTATATTTTCTAAATACTTATAAAAAATTTAGACTGCAAAAATTATACTGTTTAATTGTTGTTCTTAAGGCGAGGTGTATACGAACAAAATAAGCCATATATTATGAAAATCTATAGATAAATGTAAATTTTATTAGCAATTAAGTAACTACACCCAGACACTTGATAGGTAATTTCGGTCTAATTTTTTTTTCAAATCAAAAATAAAATTTATTGCCGTTACAAACACATGGTAAAAGGTAAAGTTTTTGCAGTTTTGAATTTTTTTATTAGCTTTCAGAAAGAAATTTTTGTTAGTTTTGGGAATAACGCTGAAAACGTTGATCAAATCAAAAAACTATGTTTACAGAGTTTGAAGATAATATTGTAATGCATAGTTTGGCATTTTGTTGATCAAAAGCGGGTATACTGCTCTCGAGTTAGGATGAAATAAACTGATGTACCTAGTGCAAATATGTATAAGTCGTGCTCATTAAAAAATCTATATTTGATAGGAAAAAGAACTCAAAAAGAATTTTAATTTCGCACATTAAACTCTTTCTCTCACATTCATAAACGATTATTAAAGCTAATGTTGCTTTAATGTACGAATTTTTTATGGGAAATGCGGTTTTAATGCATACATTAATCGCAATCGCTTATAAATATGGCTATTTATGTTCGACGTACTTTAATTTAAAGGATATTTTCTTTGCATCTTATTTTCAAAATGGAACTTCGGATGTGATTCTAAGTCTATCGATTTAATAAAGTTAAGCGGGCATAAGCTAATGAAAATTTCAGTATAATTGTGTAACTAAAACTCCACCTGCTATAGGGTATTTTGAAAAAAAAAAATTAAATAAAAATAAAAAAAATAAGTGAAAATTAAAGCACTTTAACTCTTAACAAGAGCATGACTACAATACGAGTATCAGGCAAAAGCAAACAACCAACCAGCCAACGAACCATGCAACCGACTTACAGAAACTGTTACAAATTTAATTTCATTTAATTTGTACGCAAATCACATACATTCTCGAAATATTTTTTTCTCCTTTTAACTCTTGACGATGTATAAGGATGTGAATAAGTGGCGACGATTGCTACGACTACGGCTGCTGTGAGTACATGGAAATTGAAGATGAAGACAAAAACTTTGTAGCCGTCCTCTTCAAAGTCTCTGAATTGGAATGAAAATTCCACAGTTGAGATTTTTCTTATTTTTTTTTTTTGTAATATTATCAGTAAAAGATTTTGCGTTTTAATTTTCTTTTTTCTTTTACTTCAGCTGTGTCTGCTGTTCTTCTGTCAGTTGTAGGTGGTGGCATTGTAAGTTACATGAAAATTCTCATTGTTAGATTTAAATTTATGTTAAAATAACGATACTTTAAGTATGTTCTGATGATAAATAATAAACAATAAATTACTATAATAATGTTATGGTTACGAAAACTACAATAAGTAATTTGTAGAGGGTAAATACTATTTGATTAACTAATGGCATTTAAAATCAATTTGGTCACCCTCTGCAGTATATACTCGTACATTCGTTTCGTTTGTTTTTTTTTTTTTGCAAAACATTTAGATTAGCAGGATAATACTCATAGTCGCTTTAGCTAAATGTATAACGAAATACAAATGGGAAATCTTATAAAGCACCAGATATTTGTTTATTTTGTTCATGCTACTAATATTAAATTTTGTAGTAGAGTTTCTTCTTTAAGGCAGATGGGATAATAGTGTGTTGTTAAAATAAAAACTACATGTGTGCACATACATGATTAGCACGTGACTATTTCTTTTTTATTTCTGATAATTTGTTAGCCTAATATCGGTATCACTATGGTCAAAATTTACACTCCAAAACCATCTCGTGATGTCTGAAGGGGATACTTTAGCTTTCACACTAATTAATTCACTTCGCTCTACTACAAGTATGACAAAGATAAAGATTCGAGTCAATGTAGAATTTCTATATCGTTTCTTTCTTAGCAAAAAAAAAAATAATAGATAAATTAATCACGGATTTCTTTTCCATTATTTCCAAAGTATGAATAAAAAAAACCAAATATTTAAATAAAAAGTATGGTGGTGGTAGTGTATTGTACACACTGCGTGTAATATCCCTAGAGGGCACAAAACTAGTCACGTGACTGGCTTTGTTCAAATTCTAGACCTGCCAATTCAACATTATCATTGAAGGGTGTCAAGTATCAAGAGCAGGATAACACTGTACACGAAAAAAATATAAAATGGTTCGAACAACTGATTCTGGTAGAGAGGACAAAAAAATATATACGTGTATCGGGGTTTCGAAAGTTTTGGAATTTATTTTACAGGCACATAAAATCCCCCATTTTCACATTTCTTGTAATTCGTACGTTTAAGGTATTAAGATGTGTTCAGCATTTTTATGTAAAGCACCACGAGAAATATATTTGTGTAATATTTCAATCTTCTAGCTCTTTGATGTATGAGTCTTTTGTGTCCCTTTCTCAAGAAAGGGGGAAAACAGACCTTTAGCGGCGATATAGAGGGCTGAAATGTTATACAAAAATGCTCGCCGTGGCTGAACACAAGACAAAAGAAAAAAGTAAATGTCAATAACTATCAAATGAAATACAGCTCTAAGACTGACAGTATGAATTGATTAAAATTAGATGATATTCAATTCTTGACTGCAAACCACCGCCTTTGGTCGAGTGGTCTGTGCGGAAAAGAACTCTGATGAGATTAGCGGGAGCTATGGAAACGTCTGTTCAACCCTTCGCGCAGTCAAAATTTTCTTTGTCTACATGCTTCACATTTATCGCTAAATGAAAATATAATTTAATTGAAAAATTAAATTAAAACCGAACTCTAGCCAAAAATAATTAAATTTCTTTGGATACAAAATAAAAATCTTTAGCTAAAATGTATTTCTTTTGTTTACATGCAAGGAGTAAGCGCCATTAAAAGGGTTACCATTATTTGGATAAAAAAAACTATAGTTTTATATGAGAAAAAGTAAGGAAATAAAATCTATTGTTGAGGGGCAACTCTATATGCGCAAAACGAAAAATAAGGAACGTCTTCTACAAACGCACATTTTTACGTAATCGTCCATATGCCATTCGCGCTCGTCTTGATCGCAACGTGTTATGTAAACATAATGTTAAATACAGTAATTTTTGTAATATAACTATTTTCGTTGTTATTCAGCCTTATCATAAATAACATTTCACATGAAAATATCCGAACGTGTGAACAATTTTGGTATGTATCATGAATAAAATATTTTGTGAAAATTTCCGAATGTTTACATATTTAAACTCTGAAAAAAATAGTTTTGGAATTTGTTTGCTTTCAAAAAACTTCACAAACATGTTTTTAAAACCATGTATGTTTTTTTATTCACATGGAATTTATGACACGAAATTAAGATTCATGTGAAAAAAATTTTATACGGAAATTTTCACATGTGGAATTCATGATAAGGCTGATTATTTTAAATTGGTAATTTTAACCACAAAAATTTGTCATTTTAACTACAAAAATTAAAAAAAAAAATGAATTAGTAATTTTAATAATCAAAAATAGTTTTAATTTTAAAACGTCGTTTTTTTCCAAATTTATATTTTATAATTCAGCAATATGCAATATTTCGGTTTTGAACTCAGGTTCTGATGTTTATGAAGCGGACGCCTTTACCATATCAGCTAAGTCAACTTATCATTATTGAACGATAGCACAAAACAAGCATAGACATGAAATGACTTACAACTTTAAAAAGTTATTTTAACCAATGAAAATTGTTATTTCATAAAAATTGCAACAACAATTTACATTAACAGTAGGTTAACTATTTAAATTGCTTAGATATACTTTCCATTTTATTTTGAGTGTACGGACATCATCGTAAGATGTCGTAGAGATTTTCAAAAATCTTTGTGAAATCAGTTACTTCCTATCTTTAAAAGCGGGAAGTTGAAAATAAATATATGAATTGAGATGTAACTATCTTGCGCTAAAGGAGCGATATGTATTACAATTTTTTTTTGTCAACTTAATTATGAGTTTGCTAAATTCAATTTAATTAAAATGAATGCCAGTTTTTTATTTTTCAAAAAGTAAAAATTGTTCTTAATTACTCTGCTTCTGTATTCTTAACGTTCGCATTGTAATTTCAACGTGTGTATAAAAAGCAGACTAGACTGCAAGCAAGTATATTTTTCAAATAAATGAGTAGGCAGTGGAGGAGATTTATTTTAGATTATTTTTAATAGACCACAAACGCACATACATACATTCTACATATTCCAAAAAAAAAACATTTTATTTAAATATTTTGACGTCATATATTTCTTGAACTGGCAAATAAGTGAACATTTTACTAAATGTTCTAGTCATCTGGTCATAATCTTTTGACACAAAAAATTCAAATTAATCGAGGTGAGTTAAATTAAAAAGTGTTTTCATGTTTGTTTAACAAAATTAAATCATAAATAAGAAAATAATTGCTGGTTGATATTATTGGACTTAGTTCATTTATGTGCAGAGTATCAATAGAGAAACACTTGTTTTGCAAAAAGTAAATCAAATTCAAAATTTTTTCACCTTTGGTTTTTGGAGGAGTTTGCATGATTAAGATTTATTGCGTAGTACCATTTATAGAATTTATATAAATGAAAGTTTATGGCGTAGATAAAACTGAAAAAATTTGAAAAAAGAAATAATATGGTTCTAACGACTAATTCTGGCAGAGGGCAGCAATAAATAATAAACATGTATCAGAGTTTTGACAGTTTACACCTGGGACTCTCTTTAAGGGGAGCTAAATTTATCCCCTTTTGCAAATTGTTCACATTGTTGTAGTAAATCGGTATAGGAATTCTTGTAATCCTGCACTTTTATATAAAACATCACGAGGAACATTTTATGACTACAACTCTTCGCAAGGGCAAGAAATACCCCTTCAAAGGTGATGTACCGGGTAGAAATGTTTTACAAAAATATTTCTAATAAAATTATATTATAACCCCCATGTTCATAATCAATTAAAATGTGTTTGAAATCTATTTTAAGAAAATTTTGTATGAAAAATTTGACATAAAATACATTTCAAACTCATTTTAAATTCTATGAATATTGGGGTAAGTCTTGAAAGATATCAAAGTTTCAAACTCAACTTTAACCTTCATATACTCACGCATACGGTCTGTGAGACCGACATATAGTACTTTAACTTTTTTCTTATGAATGAAAAACGCGAAAGTATTGTAATTTCTGTTACCTTCATCATTATCAATAAACTTCAATTTAGTGGCGTTAAAAAGTTTGTGCCAATAATACGGGTGTGCGTACATAGCAATAATTGGTCTGCAAGACCGACGTGATTATTGGCGTAACATTTTTTTTCATGGGTTATACTTTACCCATATATTTTGATTTTGTGTTATTTTTAGATTTAGTTTATATTTTTTTAATTTCCTGTGCTATTTTCTTGGAATTATTGTATTGTATTGTATACATGTCTAAAACTAAATGGATTTCTATTAAAACTTTTTTAAACTAATGTAAGATTTGTAGGCTCTACAAACATCGGTCTGACAGACCGGGAGCGAGTATACGTTTTTTATATTTTGACGTGAGTATAGGAAGGTTATAACACAACGGGACCTATAAGGACCCACGTGGGCTGGTTTTTTAAATCTTTTTAAAAATAGGAAAGTTAACGAGAGATATCATTTAAAACTTAAACTGTGTTGAAGGGTTAATTTCTCACTATAACTATGTGCCAAAAGGGGAGGGGAGTGAATTTAACACCCTATAAAATAAATCCTAGATGTAAACTTTCAAAACGTCGATACACGTACTATATGTTGTTTTGCTCTCTGACAGAAGCAGTCGTTAGTTAGATCCATGCTATTTTTTTCGTGTTGCACAGTGTTATTTAACGTCTATGAATGTACTTTCTTTGCCAATTTTGGGATTTCTATTTATAAATTGAATAATTGTACTAATTCATATTTTGTTTTATTTGATCTTCGTTTACCGAAAACTCCTTAAATCGAAAACCCTTATATTTCGTAATTTGCAATTAAAATTCGTATACGAATAATCGGGATTTTACTGTAGATGCATGCCGGACATGATTGTTCAGATTAAAAATGGCATGAAATACAGATTTGTTATGAAAAATTATTGAACAGCTAAAAATATGACATTTCAAAGAAATTATTTAATAAACATTGTGGCTTTTTCAAGCGCATTACTCTTGTTCAAGGTCCAAATGTGGTATTAATTGCTTATTTCTCATTTTACTTTCTATGAATTATTATTATTCGTACGCACAGTTTTAATTAAAATTTATTAAAAATAATTACTTTAACTACTTACTTGAGGTCTACACGTAACATAATATGTAAGATGAGATTGTCAAATTCAATCGCAGAGAGAATTATGTTACGTGTAGACTTCAAATCAGTGTTATCTCAATGTTATAAGAATTTTTATGAAAGCGTTGTTATAAGAAATCTTATAACAAAAATCTTATGAGATAAACTGGAAAATAAATTAGTGTGCATGTGTGAGTGTTTATTAAAAGAAATAGAAAGCGATGTTTTTGATAAAATTTCTGTGATTTTATATATTTAACGTCCCTTTTCACAAGGTATGATTAAGAGTTAACGTGGACTTTAACGTCAAGTTTTGTATGCCGAACTTGCCGTTAAAATCCATGCTAACTTTTAATCGTACACAGAAAAAACTAAATTTCATTTTCTCTAAAGGAATTCAATAAAATAGTAAATATTTTGTCTATGAACGGACCTACAAACGAATTTGTAAATATAGACAAAAATATCTCAACAATTTCATTGAAAAAAATGTGTTTTTTTTTCAGTGAACAAATTGTTTAAATCTATGAAACAATTTGTCTAAAAATATTTACAAATTGTAGACAAAACAATTTACTAAATCAAACAATAATATTTACTGGATTTTCTGAAAAATATCAAACAATATTTATGTCTGAATTTATTAAACAATTAGTATAAAAATGCTAACAATTATTAAGCAAAATAGTTTACTTAATCAAACGAAAATACAAACAAAATTTTTGAGATTTCACTTTGTTAAATATGTTCAAGTCCGAATGTTTATCTAAATACTCTACAAAAATGAATGAGAATTAATGCAACGACATTAACTAATCGATTCACTCAAAAATCTTTTGTAAACAAACTTGGTACAATTGCATTCCTCTTGCTCTAATTGTTGTTGTTATTATTTGTGTGTATGTCGTCATCGGGGTGGTTTTTTACGGCACAGTTTTTATTGTTGCTTTTGGTTTTTGCGTTGTAAATAAAAGTAAAAAAAACAATTCATAGATTATGGACAGAACATTTACTGAAAATTAAATTTATTTTTAGAAAAACTTTGGTTTGAAAATTTTTTGGTAATAGTTTTTTCTGTGTACATTGTGAAAAGGGACGTAAATGTGTTACGGCCCTGTATCTGCACCTGAAAAATGCATGCAACACATTTTTGGAACCATGTCTTTTCAAAATTTTACCTGTAGCAAAAAATAGGGAAAGGACGGGGAGCTGGAAATTTTGCCACTAGGTAAAGGTAAATAATCAAAGAACATATTTTGAGAATATGGCAAATATAGAAATTTATAGTTTTTTCCCCGCCATCAAAGTTGAGTAATATTAAAAAAAATTGATTGTTGGTAAATACCGATTTACCTGCACAAACGCTAAGCAAACAGCAATTTTTTTCATTATTTTCTTAATAAATAGATCTATCAATAGAATCAAAGAGAATGCTGATCCGTTACCTAGTTTTTGAGATACTGTATCTCTTACGGATTGTGAGCAATATTTTAAAATAAATTGAAAAAAAAACGTTGAAAAAATTTTTGTTTAATATTTTCTAGAATAATTTTAAATCATAAAAGCGTTTAAAAAGTAACATAAAAATCTAAAATTTTAAAAAATATTTTATTTTGCTTTCCATAAAATTGATTTTTCCACAAGTTTCAACTTTGCTAACCCATAAGTAGGCGTCTAAGAGGCCTAAAAGGCGTAGAACCCATTTCAAACACTCATATTATAGGTTGATCAATTATCTACCATATGCCTTTAAAATTTTTTTGATTATCTCATTTGGTTCAATAGTTATAATTTTTGGAACGAAAAAATTCAAATGGCGCCACTGTGCGACGTTTTCTCTCATGCTATCTTTTAAGATAAATGTCTCGTGAAGGCGCTGTGTTATGCAGGGAAAAATGGAATACTGGATATATAAAAAACTTTTCAGTTTATTGAACAACTGTATTCTAAAAAAAATCTACCCAATTAATTGTTTGTTAGGAAGGTCTCAAAAAGTCTTTAAAATAATTAATTTAAATTTGCTTTAAAAAACGTCAGACATGAGCTTTTTGTTTGTTTTGTTTTATTTATAGGGTGCTTGGAACTTAATTGCGAAAAAATTCATTAAATGCAAATCATAAACATTTTGATCATTTAATAAGAAATTAAACCATTTCAAATGGCTACAATTTGTTTGGTTCAAATGAGCAGTTTTATTTTTATTTCTCAAATTAAAAAAAAAGACTTTAATACAGCAGCAATTAGTTTGAAATGATTAATAGTTGCTACAAATAAGAAACATTTTAAAAATAATTTCAAAATGAAAAAAATTTGTTTGAGTATAAATGATGTAAAATAAAAGTAATTACACTGTTTAGCCCAAAAAAATTAGAAGGTTCTAACCACAAACACTGGTAGAGGGTATCAAAACAAAATACACCTGTATCTGCGTTTTGAAAGCTTACACAGAAAAAAAATCAAATTTCATTTTCAGTAAAGAAATTCTATGAATTAGTAAATATTTTGTCTAGGAACGAGACTACAAACAACTTTGTAAATACAAACAAAAATTTCTCAACAATTTTATTTTCTTTCAGTAAATAAATTGTATAAATCTATAACACAATTTGTCTAACAATATTTACAAATTCTGAACAAAATAATTTACCGAATCAAACAAAAATATTTACTGAATTTTCTGCGATATATTGAACAATAGTTTTGTCTGAATTTATTAAGCAATTTTTCTAAAAATACTTACAAATACTAAACAAAATAGTTTCCTTAATCAAACAAAAATATTTACTGGATTCTTTGTAATGTATTACACAAACTTTTTGTCTGAGTCATCAGCATCAATTAAGCATTTATGAAATTTCACTTTGTTAAATGTGTTCAACTCTGAATGTTTATCTAAAGACTCTAAAAAAATAAACGAGAATTTACGCAACGACGTTAACGAATTGATTCACTAAAAAATCTTCAGTAAATAAACAAACAAACAATCGCATTCCTCTTGCTATCATTGTTGTTGTTGTTATTTATGTGTATGTCGTCATCGAGGTTGTTTTTTACAACACAGAAATCGGGGTTTTGTTGTTAATGTTCGCGTCCTAAATAAAAGAAAAAAATCACTGATTCAGTAAAGAACATTTACTGAAAATTAAATTTTATTTTAGAAAACTTTTTTTTAATTTTTTGATAATAATTTCTGTCTACATCTGAGAACACTTTTAAGGGAGTTGAAATTTCCCCATTTTATACATTGTTACATTGAATCGGCCTAGGAAATCTAGTAACTCTTACGCTTAAGGTATAAGATGTGTTCAGCTTTTTTATACAAAATACCAAGAAAAATATTTTTGTGGAAAATTTTAACCCCCTAACTCTTCCTTGTATGGGTCTTTTTAACCCTTTCTCAAAAGAAGAGACAAAACACTCCACTTTAGTGGCGATATAGTGGGCTGTAATGTTCTACAAAATTATTTGATATTAAATTCTACTATAGCTCTTCAAAGAGACAAAATCTTCAAACTCAGCTTGAACACCAGCAATCATCATTCAAAATATAAAAAAGTGCTTAAGGGTTAATTTCCTGCTTATTCACAATTAGTGCTCGGCATAGCAAATTTCCTAAGCCTTACGTTTAAGGTAGAAAATATGCTCAACACTTGTATGTAAAGCGCCAAGAAAAACATTTTTATGGAACATTTTAACCCTTTAACTGTTCGTGGTATGGGTGTTTTTGTCCGTTTGAAAAAAATAGTTTCCATAAAATTTTGCTATAAGTCTTTAAAGACACCCAAACTCCAGATTCAACCTGAGCGCCAGAAATTGTTCAAAACTTAAAATGTGTTCAAGGGCTAATTGCATACTAATTCACAATTAGTAATCGGCATAGGAAATCTTTTAAGTCTTGCGTTTAAATTATAAGCCGTGTTCAGCATTTTTATATATAAACACCGCGAGACACATTTTTGTGTAATATTTTAACTCTCTAAGTACAGCATTATGATAGAAATTATGGGCAGTGCCACGCCTATTTTTGCAAGAATTATTATTTTTTGCTTCTCATGAAAAACGGTACAAAAAACTCAGCTTCAGTTGTGAAACAGGTGGCTGTAATGTTCCACAAAAATATTTGCTATAGGTCCAAGGTGTAAACCTCGACTTGAACGCCAGAAATCATTCAAAACTTAAAATGTGTTTAAGGGTTAATTTCGTACTTGTTCACTATTAGTACTCGCCATAGAAAACCTTGTAAGCCTTACGTTTAAGGTATTCGATTTGCTTATTACTCTTATGTAAAACACCACCAGGAACATTTTTGTATATCGCCGCTGTATAATAGTTTTTTCCGCTTTTGGAAGAAAGCTACAAAAAGATGCATATAACGAAGAGTTAGAGGGTTAAAATGTTTTGCAAAAATGTTGCTCGTACTGTTTTACATAAAAGTGCTAAGCACGCCTTATACCTTAAAGGCAAGGATTACAAGACAATGGGGGAAAAGGGTCGGGGGATATAACTAACTTCCGCTAAAATGAGCCCTCGTTGTCATTTTGAAAAAAAATTAATTTTGTTGAATATGTAGAAGTTTTAACTAAATATAGTGAATTATAATTTCGCCTTTGCCGAATGTAACCCTCTTACTTTTTATTATATTAAAACTGTCATTAACAATTGTTGCAAATGTCAATAATAGATAACAGGACAGTGCCCTGACGGTATAGCTACCACTAGTGTTAGCTAAAAATATAAAGAATAATTAAATGTCATGCAGACGTCACTAAATTTCTAAAGATTGCTTCTTGCTGGAAAATAAGCGTAACGAAAAAAATTACAGAAAAAAACTAAATTGCTAATTTTATCTTTAAATAAGCAAGTTCGACAAAATATTTCTATTTAAAATTTTATTCGATAAACTGGTCTTAAGAAATTATACTTATTTTCTCTAAATGTGCAATTCTTTAGGAAATTGCATTCGCCTTCAGTTTAGTGATTAATCAACATTTTCAAATAAAAATGAAAAACGATAAAAGTATACCCAATATTTATTTATATTTATTTTTCAATCGATCTATTTGCAAACTGCAGTTTAAATTCGTTTGCTTTTTGCTTGTTAATATTGAATAACTGGAAATTGATACAATCTCGTATGCTCTGAGTTTATTGATGGTTGCATGCAACACCATTCAACAAACTCACAGTCTCACACACACACACACACACAAACTCACGCAGAATAAACGGAGACGTATGAGTTATATCGCATTTTACATTACTTGTACTCTACCCACTACGTATGAGTGTTCTAATAAAAAGGAAACTATAATAAAATCATAAAGTGGACAACTTTGGTTGTAAATAAAACATTTGCAATTGATTTTGCTGAATCTAGAGCGAGACGTATACTTAACGCACTGAACAGTTGTTTTAAAATTGAAATTTTCTTTAAGGGGAAAATGTTTTTTTCTTTCTATTTATAGAAAGAAAATTATTATAATGGGTTAAACTAAAATTAGTACATACATTGTCTTCATACATTGTACATATATGTACATATATAGTATATGCAGTGCAAGCTCGATTTTCGCGACTAATTAAAAACCAAACCTGTCGCGAAAACTGAATTTTCGCAATAACAGAACCCAAAATCTTATGAAATTTTTAAAATTAGAATTGTTTTTATTGATACATTGACATTTTTTTAAAAATAAATAATAGATTTTGAGTTGCTTTTTCGGCAAATTATTTTTTAAAATAGCAGCTGAATCACGTTGTTCATATAGTGCTGTTGTCGGCTTATCATTTTTCAAAGCCCATTGTATGCATATGTTTATCGATGTATGCTTGTATGTATCCTTGAATATAAAATTGTTACTGAAGTTGTATATAACAGGATTATTGAAAAAATATTTAAAGGCGCGTGTGTTTTTCGATTTTCCAACAATCAATAATTTCAGTTTGTCTGTGCCATTCGCATTTGAGCAGGCCAAGCAAGTCATTCGCTCTTTACATATTTTTGTTCCGGAAGCCGTTTTCTCATTACGTGTGACAAAAGTGTGATTTGGAAGCATCCTATAATTGTAGATTTGGTGAAGAGTCAACCCATGCTCATCAACGTAATCATTAAACTCTTTCACAAACGGATCAATAAGATGAGGTTTCGAAGACAATTTCTCGCCTGTAATTTTTAAAAATCTAATTCCACGTCGACGCTTAAATTTCTTCAACCATCCTTCACTGACATTGAAACCTGAATTGGTTTGATAAATTTTGGAATACAAATGACTAGCTTTTGACGTAAAATCGCTACTGATATTGGAAAATTTTTTCCCTTTGCTTTACAAACCACTTATAAAGCATTTTTTCAATTCTTGGGTACTCAGCTTTCCTTAAGGTGCAACGTTTGCCATGTCCACTTTCTGTTGTACGTACGAACTTATTTAATGAATTTTCTTGTTGTATAATGCGGTAAACCGAAGACTTATGCAACTTGTAATTCACGCAAATTAAATTTGTGGAATCTCCACTTTTAATTTTTTTCTCTAATTTGTGAGAAATCTTTGGCTTTAAAATATGTTAAACTTTTCCCATATTAAATGATGTATTTACACAACAAATGACACGAATAAACTGACAAAATTGAAGATCAAAATCATCCAAAAAGGTTAATATACCAAAAGACGGGGATTTACCTTTTGTGGTTATAGACATTGTAATCAAATTTAAAAAAACAGATAAAAGTCGCGAAAATAGAACCCGTTTTTCGTAAACTGTCGCGATTATAGAACCTGCAATTTAAAAAATTAAGCCGTCACGATAATGGGCCGTCGTGATATGGGTAGTCGCGAATACCGAGCTTGCACTGTATATAAAAAAATTATGTAAATTTGGTTTTGTCCGTAAATCATATGAACGGACCAGCGATGCCATTTTTAGTCTTTTTTACGATATGACAAAAAACGATATCACATACTGTGTTTTCATATCGTAAGGTTTTTACGATATTACAGCACGCGATATGACAACACCGTATATAGCTATCTTAGTGTTGTCATAGTAAAAAACTTACGATATATCCGTTCATATGATTTACCCACAGTAAAAATATGTACTAATACATTAAGGTCATTCACAAATTTATTTTTCGTTTTGTTTTTGTACTAAAATAGGCCTGTTAAAATATAAAATCTTAATATAAATAACAAGATGGTGCGAATTGCACTTTTCGATCCCCATATGATTTACATAAGAAAAATTGTTTGTATTCATTCTGATTTTTGTAACTAACGAACGATACGTCGTACAGTAAAGTTCTTGGTAAACTTTGAACGGTTAAAAGTTATTCACGGTCAGAATAAAATTTACCGTAAATTTATCAGATTTTTCAATAGTACTGGGGAAGTAATAGGTTATACGAAAATTTCTTAGAATTGTCCGTAGATTACGTCTCTGCTACACGATTTTTCGAAGAATAAATCTACCCGCCCTAATGTTCATACATATTTGCTATACATTAAAAAAAATTTTATCAGCTACAAAATTGAATAAATGAAAATGCAATTTTCGTTGTTCTGCAAATGTTAGCAAATTAATATACATAGATAAATCCGTTCATAACTAAAATAATAATTGTAGGACAACAAAGTATTAATTTATTTCATTTAAAATTGTCTGTGAAACAAAGTTTGTAAGCTCTTTTTTTTTGCTTTTCACCTTGACACATGTGCACAACTAGTGTGCTGCCTCGTTTAATAAAGACTATCACCAAATTCGCGCAATATTACGATGCTTGGGTGATTTCGTTTTGACAACGAAAGAAATGACAGCGCGACACCTGACATTTGAGGGTTATGAAAAATGGAATGCTAATCAAAGTCACAAAGTGTTTTCATTGTTGTGTAATTTTAAAAAAATAAAAAATTAAAAAAATGAAAGTAGTAGATGTTTAGCTATTTTGACCAAAAATTTTACTCTTTGTGCATACGTAGAACTATTGTCGCATTACCTTGTTAAATGAATAGCACTGGTGTGCAAAAAAAAATTGTTTTTGGTCCTTTAAATAAAAATATGTGGAATATAAAAAGTTGAATGCCCTAAATTAAAATCCACTTTCAGTTTTTTCTATGATGGACAGATTTTTTTTCTTGGCTGCGCATAACTAATATTTCCGCTAGGTGCATCACTATATTTGACCTTCGCACGAAAACAATATGTTCGATTTCGATCAACAGAAAGCGAAAATATGCAGGACGAAATTACTGTCAAACTTTCTTAATACAGTTTGATCAACGCTTTCGGATTTATTCACAGCTTATTATTGAAAAAATAGTTTTTTCATGCAAAAAGAAAAAAAAAATTGTTTTAAAAGCTCATACAAAAATGTAAAACTGCAAAAACTTTACCTTTCAACTATTGTTCTTAAGGACCGATATCTTACGAACAAAATAAGCCATATATCATGCAAATTGATGGATAAACATCGATTTTATTAGCAATTAAGTAAATACACCCAGTCACTTAAAAGCGTTTTTTGGTAATAAATTCATTTGTGGCTTAAAAAATATTTAGAACGAAAGTACGTTTGGCCTTGGCAGCGCCTAGGTTCTTAGCATCAACACTTTTTTTTGGACACCTACCTGCAGGACCGACCTCCATTGTTTTCTTTTTTTTTGTTACCAACATTTTCTCAAAACATGCAAAACAGTCCCCTAAGGGTTGCCCCTTGTCTCCAGCCCTCCCATACAAAAAATATACAGTTTGTATGGTAGCCTCCTTAAAAAATGGAGATATTTGTTAAGTAGTAGGGTATTCATTTTAATCGACTTTTCAATTGTTCGATTAATCAATTATTCGAAATTGAGGTTTTTAAATTACTCGAGCAATCGAGTAAAACTTTTATTTCGTTCGTGTTATTCGAGTAAGCTTTACTGCTAAAAATTATTCGAGTTAATCGGAAAATGTTTGAATATAATCGGTTTTTTGTACATTTTTGTGGACAAAAACAAAACAAAATAAGTTTTTTTTTCGCGTTTTTATATATTTTAATAATAAAAACAAAAGAAAACACAACATTTCTACAAAAATTAGATCATAAGCTGATCATTTAAAATTATTTTTTCACTATTCAAATGTCGCGCTTTGAGAAAATTTTGCGCCAGGAAATATTTAATACCATTCCAGTCTGTCCTGTATTCAATGCAGAATAAAAATAGTCGGAATCGGCATAACATTATTGTTGTTATAAATATAAATACGGTTATACTTTGGAAATATGTGCACAAAAACAACGTAACGACTACTTTTGCTCAGAATTAGTTTGATTTAACTTGTTTTTTATATCAAAAAATAAGTTATGCGGCAAAATGCTATTTGTATATTATTTTCAATAAATGCGAACCCATATTAAAAAAAAAATATTGTAATTAGAGGACATACAATTTTAACTTGTCTGTGGGTTACGTTTTTTTTCGGCAAATATTTGATAAGTGTGACCGTACGTTAAGGCTTTTATAATTCCGAACATTACATTCGATATTTTACGAAACATGTAGTTAACTAGTTGCTCTCGAAATATCTTCTTTATTTCAAATAATTTTTGTTTGATGTTTGTATTTCCGAATTTTTCTGAAAGATATTTGAAGTTGGTTTCTTTCTCCCTATTATTGCTACTACATTATTTACTTAATTTTTTGATCTTGCGGACTATTAGTATGAAATAACGTTCGAATTGAATGGCAAATTTCATATAAAATAAAAAATTTGTCCACTTTTTATTAAGAAATCTACAAAAACTTATTTAAAAAAAGTAAATTTACATACAATTTTTTAGTCGAGTTATTCGATTAATCGACCCAAATTAATCGAATAAATTTTTACTCGAAATTAAAATTTTTTGTTTGATCGATCATTATTTGTCTTTAATTATTCGATTAATCGAGCAAACATTATTCGAGTGAATACCCTATTAAGTAGCATGTTTGAAAAAAAATTTTGGGAAGAAAAGGTAGGTGGGTTCAGTCATACATTTGACCCATCTAGGGACATCCTAGACGCTACAGGGCCAAAATTTAACAATTTCATTAAACCGCCATATTTTTGTATGGGACTCTCCTAACGGTAGGGAACTTATTTTGTTGGTTGATCGCAATTTACAATGTACATATCGTCACAGAAAATGCAAAAAGCCCTATCTAACATTTTATAAGCTTAAAAGGAGAAGCATGAAAATTGTTTACATGAAAAAATATATTGACAATTTCTGCAAAATTTTACAATAAATGTATAAATTTGTTGTTGCTTTTTTACTTGAATTGTAACATTTTACACTAAGTGTCAATATAGTTTCCATTTAAACAAGTTTTATGCTTCTCCTATAAAACGTTTAAGATGTTAGATACGGCTTTTTGCATTTTCTGTGACGATATATGTGATGTATTTACGTATACTTTATAACAACAAAACTTATTTTTTTTTAAAGAAAATTAACACAATCAGGCAATGCCTACCTAGTAATTAATTAATGTGTTACCTTCTTTGGGAAAGGGATAATGTAGAGAGCACAGGTGGTGAAGTGGGAGAGAGATAGAAAGCTTAATTCATTTACAACTCTGCAATTGCGCGTTTTTTGTAAAGCAGTGTTGCAAGCCCCTCTTGTGTAAAGTAGAGGCAATGAGTTGCTTAAGCTGTTTAGCCATTTTATTATTTCTTTTACTTCGCCGACGGTTCTGCTACAATACCGACGAAGGAGGGTGCTGTGAAGTGCATTAGGATATGTTAGTATTAATCGCTGCCGGTACTGCCAAAGTAATCAGTGCTTTGCCTTCATCATTAACAAATGCACTAAAAAATGAAAAATATGCGCAAAAATATGCATTTATCCTACGCACAAAGTACTAAAACTAAAATATGTAATATGAAAATATTTTTTTGAATTTTTTATTATTAGAGAAAAAAACATAAAACAAACATAATTGGGTTTATTATTTAATGCAACCGAACTTTAGTTGCGTTTGTCAGCCGGCAACTGAAAATTAATGATTGCCAGAAAGGCACAAAATAGCAACTAAAACTGACAGCTCTCAGTTGCCACTTGCCACCAGTAGTATCACTAGTATTCAGCAACTGGTAACCCAACTGAGAGTAGGTTGCCATCCATAATCGGCCTATTAATATTTTCTCAAAAATTGAGAAATATGCATTAAAAAAATGTGTATAACTCCAAAAATATGCATTTGTTGCCAAAATATGCAGAAATATGCACTAACCACTAAAATATGCAAAAATATGCAACTACAAATCGATGCCAATCTATTTAAAATTTTATTAATCGCATAGATAATTAGTCAATACCTCTTTATCTATCACCACAAAAAGCATGCATTTGCATGAAAATCCGAGCCCTGGTCGTTAGAAACATGTTATTTTCTTTTTTGTGTTCTACAGTTTTATTCGAGTATATTTCTGATTTTTTGTGTTATTTAAAAGGACATGCATTTGCATAGAATTGATAGAAATTGTCATTTCTAATACTAGAAAATCCCTGGATGTGAAAATGTTAGAAAAAAGCCAAAAATGTTTGTAAAACTTTTCAGTTGTGCCTATTTTTTTACGCACGTGATTAAAGGAAAAACAATCGCTGACTCGTAATCACACGTGAACAATGCTCATCTCTAACCTTTTAGTGAATGTCACGTTTATTTCATTTAAATATTTCGGCTTACAAGGAAATATTGTACACACAAATCTTGAAAAATTCTTTTTAAATCCAGATTTCTTTTGGCATTTTTTTTCTTTACGAATTCTTTTGCATAAACTTTTTCTAAACACTCGTTAAAAATATTTCTAATGGAATTGCCGTCGTCGTAGCAGATACAAATATTTATGAATTCTTTTTTTTTTGTTCTGTTTATTTGCTATTTTTTATTTACTTTTTTTTAAATATAATTCGATAGATCGTAACAAACAATTGAGTGGGTGGCTGGGTGGTCGGTCGTTCAGTAGGTGAGTGCGTTGATTGCTGCGAATGTTTTATTTTAGTTGATGTCTTTATTTAAATAGTATTTTGGTTGAGTGGATAGAGATGAGTGAGTGGGCAAGGGGTCAAAACGTTTATGATGGGGGGAAGTACAACGATATTGTTGAGGATTTTTTAAAATGCATTTTGTCTTTATAACTTAAGAAATTCTTATTACTGATTTTGTGATTAGAAATATTTGCTTTAATTGTAGTTATTTTTATTACTTACCCTTAAGATTAAGAATAACTAATTAAATAAATTAATTTATCACAATTGTTGTTTCGTTGTTGTTGCGGGAACTGTTGTTGCTACTTTTGTTGTTGTTGTTGTTGCTGTTGCTGTTGTTAATGGCGCTGATACTGCTGTTGCCGATGCCGCTAAACAACATGTGTTCATTATGTTGTTGAGTTTGTTATTGTTGTAACTGACGCCTCCCGCAACTGTTACAGTGACAACAGTGGTTGGCGCCAGCATCTCCGCCGCCACAAAACCGCGTACTTTCTCTAGCACACGCTCTTACACTCAGACTCGCACTCACTTACATACATACACTGTTTGTCAGTAGGTTTTGGCTAAAGGACCAACAATAATGTAGTCCTGGTTTGATTCTTTTATTTTTCTCTTTTTTTATTTTAATATTTTTATTACTTTGTTTTGTTGATTATTATTTTTATTTATCTTTATTACTAAAACTTTGTTGCTAGAAACTTTTATTACTTTTGTCTATTATTTTTAATATTTATTCTGTGATTTTTTGCATAAATTTGATTTTTGCTATTTTTTCTAAACTTAAACACTAAATTTATTGACACTATTTGCTTTTATTTTTTTGTTTATAATAAATATTTACATTTATATAGACAAGCACAAACACGCACAAGCACGCACAAGCACGCACTCTTACACACAGATACTGATTTCTTTCTTTTCTTTTTTTTCTTAATAATTTTCCTCCTTTTTATTCGGTTATTTTGTTAATGTCAACTAATAACATTGACTTTAGTTATTTTATTTTAATTTGATTGGTTTCTAATGACTGTGGCTGGCTGCCTGACTCGCTTTTCCTTTATTTTTATAGTAATTTTCGAATATTCAGAGCAATAAAAAGCGTTTTAATGCCTTTAAGACCCTAAAAATGCGAAATGAATGTTTCCTTTTTTAACTTTTTTTGTTGTTGTTATTATATGTCCTTTGTTTGTTGATGATGATGTTTTTTTTATTTAAAAAAAAACAAGAAATTATTTGCTAATAAAATGCGTACAAAAAGACCCGAAAATGAAGAGTAAAAGCAATTTTATTTTAATAATAAAAAAGACGGACTAAGTAATAAATAGTTCGGAATCCCGTACCGTCGTGTTCTACATTTGGCAATGTGCTTTTTTGTTCTGGCTGTCTCCGCTTCTGCTTTTGCTCTTGCTTCGTCCGTCGTGTATAATTCTTTTGTTTATTCTTTTATGCCTCTGCTCTAGTTGTTATTTTTGTTATTGTTCTTGTACTTGTTTCTTCAGTTGTTCCTCCGTTCAAGTGAATGACGAAAATGTGAATCTATTTGTTGTTGGTGGTGGTCTTGGCCAGGTCTCTTTGCCTTAGAGCAAAATAAATAGATGATGGTGATGATGATAATGACGCTGTTGATGTTGATGATGACGATTATGATGATGATGATGATGATGATGGTTGGTTTAGGGCTGTTTGGTCTAATGCTAGATGTTGCCTGAATGCCAGAATTCTTCATTTATTTCACTCTCATCTGTTCTATATATTGTTTATTCTTAATAGTATTTGTTCTATGTGTTGGTGTTGTGAGTTGTATGGTGGTTGCATGCCACATAGGGAGTACAACGCTTACAATTACAACAAGTACTTTTCATTTCTATAACGAGAAGTACGAGTACATGCCAATAAGAATTAATATTTTCTAATAAAATAGAAATTTTACTACTTTTCTAATAAGGCTGGCTGCTGTGCTTTCCTTTTTACTATTATTTTCTTATTGTTGTTGTTATTATTGTTAATTTACGGATACCGCACCACTGTAACTATTGTTGTTGTAATTTTCTTTTTTCAATTTTCGTTTTTCTTTGTGACATGTTTTATTTAAATATTAACAACTTTTTGTGGCTGTTTTTCTTTTATTTTGCTGCATCTTTTAAATTTTTTTAATCTTTATGGATTGTTTTTTAACAGCTCTTTACGGTGTTGAACGATTTCAAGCAAAATCAAATTTAAAAATTGTGTTTTATATTTTTTGTTTAATCTATAAAAATAAAATAATTTTCACAAAAATTTTATGCGAACGAAAAACACGAGCACTAAACTACACACTCGTCACAACACCGGTTAGTTCAGTACTAAACACACAATCCGAAAAATATAATGTGCGACAGTACTCATTCGCATCGTACTGTATTTGCAATGTTGCCACATGTTTAAGTTTTAAGCGAGAAAGAAAATAAATGTTCACAAATAAAATAAATTCAGTAAAGTGCGACTTTGGCGAATGCACATAATGCTCCTTTATTTCAAAGTAGTCATATCTCAAAAAACCAAAAATCTTAAGTTACTTAAGAAAAAGTCTTCATTACGACCTTCTTTATATGTAAGCAAATTTTCAGAAACATATCTTAATCTAAATCGAAGATATAACCACTAAAAACCTAACAGCGCTAACAATTTTAAAACTTTAAACGCATTGTGCAAACCTTCTTTTTTTGAGATATGACTACGTTGCAATAAAGAAGCAATATATTCCTTTTCGTTTTTGTCTTTTCTTCATGTAGGCAATTTTTTCGTTTTGTTTTTTCGTTTAATTTTAGTTTTTTTATTCTTTAAGTTTTTCGTTTGTTTTGGCGATCCTCTTGGTTTTGGCGCTTTTTTAATATTGGTGATATTTTCGTTTTTTTTTTTTTGCGATTTTTGGTTTTTTTTTGCAATTTTTGTTTGTTTTGCCGATTTTTTTTTTATTTTTGGCGATTTTTTAGTTTTGCCGTTTTTTAAACGGTTTTTCGCTTTTTGACGATATTGTTAGTTTTAGCGATCTATTTCAGTTTTGGCTTTTTTCAGTTTGGTGCTTTTTTCGGCTTTGTGGACTTTTTTTTCGCTTTTTTCGAATTTTTTTTAGTTTTAACGTTTTTTTTTTGGTTTTGACACGTTTTTCGTTTTGGAATTTTTTCGGCCTTTGGCGATTTTTTAGTTATGAGTTTTTTTGTTTTGGCGATTTTTTTAGTTATGAGATTTTTTTTGTTTTGGCGTTTTTTTTCGTTTTCTTGAATTTTTCCTTTGTTTTTGTGGCGATTTTTTCGTTTTTTAAGATATTTTTAGTTTTCGCGATTTTGTTTAGGTCTTAGTGCTTTTTTTCGTTTGACGACTTTTTCGGTTTTTGGCGTTTTTTTAGTTTGTTGGCTATCTTTATAGTTCTGGTGATTTTTTTGCGTTTTAGCGACTTTTCATTTTGTTGCTTTTTTCCTTTAATCGCTTTTTATTTGGGCGATTTTTCGTTTTGACATATTTTTAATTTTGGAATTTTTTAGATTTAGCGTTTTTTAAAATTTCATGATAGAACGCCCTTTAATTTTTATTGTTTTAAGTGTCAGTGTTAATTGGTGTAGTCTATTCTACAGACTACACCAATTAACACTAACTTTAAAAATTTAACTTGTCTATATATAAGTGTCTGTATATTATATTTCAACTTGTTTTGTTGCTCGCTTTAGTGCACCCTATATTTGCCCTTGTTGTTCAAAGTCTGTCAATCTTTTTAATTGTTTAAACATGAACACTGTTGAGAACTACATATAATTTTATAAATTCTTTTAAACGTTTAAAATTAATGGACTTATACGGGGCGTTATATGTGAGGCGGACAACCTAAACATTTTTTTTCACCAAAATTTCTTGTTATTTGGCATAACTATAGTTCTACTGGGTATAAATGTGTATGCAAAATTTTTTTTGTATGATGTTTATTTGTCGAAAGTGTTCGAAAAAAATTAAATTATTGTTTCGAACTAGAAAAAACTAAAACAAAAAAATTCAGATAAGTGATTCATATAGGAAATTGTCTGATATTTATTATATTACTATAAGTTTTAAATGACACCAAAACTCCATATTCAACTTGAACACTAGCGATAAGTCAAAATCTAAAATGTGTTTAATGGTTATTTTCGTGCTAAAATATCGCACAAAACCGTACTTTTTGAGGTCAGTTTGTGTTAAAAATATGTCTTACGTAATATTTCACTATAAATCACCATACAAAAGAAAGCTGTAGTTGTAATATTTATTTATAAAAAGTGGGAAGCAAATATCAAACGTATGTCAAAAAACATATACAAAAATTTTATAGTTTTTTTTCTTGGCGATTTTGAAACCTTTATTAAAAATGTGGCAACTTTTTATTTTATTTGCAAAAACGGTTCCGTTCTTTTGACTCCCATGCAAATAAATAAATGTTCGTGCTGTTTTAATGGGTGAGTTGAGTACAGACATGTTGGGAAAACTGTTTATTTGTGTGTTTGTTTGTTGGCCCTTATGACGTACTTATGTATGCATGTATGCGTGTTCAATCATACCTACACACATACTCTAGCAACTATTACAATGTGCATGCGAGTTTATTATTTTCCTACAAAAGCTATTTTTATTGTTGTAATTACAATAAGGAAATTCACAGATTATTGTAACTTTTCGCAGGTTTAATTGATTTGAAAATAAATATTAATTGATTTTTTAATGTATAGTTTTTATGTTAGCTAAATAAATTATTCAAAAAGGAGTAAGGCTCCTAAGGAAATAGAGAGAGGGAGGGAGCTCATAAAAACATTTATTGAATTTAGATGATCTAAGTTACTGCATTAAAATTAAAATACTATGATTACCAGGGCTCAGACTTTCATGGAACTAAAAAATAATTTTAAGCTCTCAAAAAATGCTCTTAGCTGCATTGAAAAATATGCGCAAAAATATGTAAGTGCATACGAACAAAGTACCAAAACTAAAATAAAATGAAAATATTTTTTTAATTTCTTATTATTATTAGAGAAAAAAACATAAAACAAACATAATTCGGTCTATTATTTAATACAACCGAACTTTAGTTGTGTTGCCAGTCGGCAGCTGAAAACTAATGATTGCCAGAAAGGCACTAAATGGCAACTGAAATTGTCAAATCTCAGTTGCCATCAGTAGTATCATTTTCAGCAACTGGCAACCCAACTGAAGCTCGGTTGCAATCCATAATCGGTATATTAATATTTGTTTTTTTAAAAATTGAGATATATGCTTTAAAAAAATTTTTACAACTTAAAAAATATGCATTTATTGCCAAAATATGCAAAAATATGCACTTACCACCAAAATATGCAAAAAATGCCAAACTACTTAAAATACCAAACTACTTAAAATTTGATGATTCGCATAGATAATTAGTCAATACCTCTTTATCTATCACCACAAAAAACATGCATTTGCATGAAAGTCCGAGCCCTGTTGATTAACGTTGTAAAAACCTTTGTGCGGCTTGTAACTTTGACCGATTTGTAAGATTTTAAGCGCTTTAGATTTTGCTAGACAAGATAAAGAAAAAAATTTCATTTAACATTATTTTTTAAGGCATTAAGGACTGCAAAAAGGGCGCGGCCAAGACTCTTTCCGCAGTTATTGGCCACAAGTCAATAGCCGTTGTTAGCTGATATCGTAGTTAGCCAATTAAGAGGCGAGCATTTATCGTGTCGGATCGTAATAGTTACTTGTCGTAATAACACGATCCAGAGCTAAAGAATCTATCTCGTCGTATTGCACGATTTCCCAACTACCTGTAATTAGCCATTCAAAAGCCGGTGTTATATTTATTTCGATGTATTTATTACACATGCCGACTGAGAGCCTAATTATTTATCTCGTCGGATCCTATTATTTGTTTGTGATCATTAAGCGACCCACAACTTTTGATTTTATTCACGATTAAGTCCCTTAATTAATCGTGAATAAAATCAATTGTGCAATTGATAAAAATCACGACTTTCATACAACACTCATACGCACAAAACACACATGAATTAAAATGTTACTATTTTGTGAAAATCGTAGTTTTTATCAATTGAGTTCCCTCACTTTATTGTAAATAAAATCAAAAGTTATGGGTCGATTTTAATGAAATAAAACTTGTTTTGTTTGGAACATATTTTAAAAAAAGCTTTTTTTTGGCGCAAGTTCCACAATATATCTGAAACTATTCAGCAGACTAAGAAACAATGTACGCCTTCAAGATATTACTGTTTTCGAATTTTTTATTTAACTAAATAGAACCAACCGTTCTCCAGTTATGTTAACATATGTCGTGGAACCGCTTGCTTTTTTGACATAATGGTATATCTCGCCAACTAGAACCAATTTGAAAAAACTGATTCCCAGATTCGGACTCAGCACTTCAAATAACATAAGAAACAACTTTTAGTTGCTCCAGCAAAAACTTTGAATACTTGTGCTATTTACTCTCTTAAATCCTCAATCATGATATTATAATATTTTTGGAAAATAGTCTAATATTTCAATTCACATAAAATTTGAACATATAGAGAGAGAGAGAGAGAGAGAGAGAGAGATTGTAATAAAATTTTTAAATTTTAATAGACGAAATAGTTTACTAATAGATAGAACAATAATATTCACTATTTTTATTTAAACACCTGAATTCCTAAAACGGGGAAAATATGTTCTAAAATATTTTTTTTTAACAAAAATGGTCGCCCTGTCGTTATGTACAGTGTGATATCCAAATAACTTTCGCCATGTTTAGGCAACACTTAAGACCTTTGAAGATTTGTAGTTTTGTGGTGGTCGGTGCTTTGCAATCTGCGAAATTTTTAAGAAAACTATACATTTTATTTTAAAATCGGTCAACTTTGGATAGGACTGGGGGGAGGAAAATTATTACCTCCTTTAACCCCATTTTTCTTCTAGTTCCATTCTTCATAGGTTTTCTTTAACAAACTGTCAAAACTTCTGTTTGTTCTAGAGAAAATTTATTTTATAGGATCGAAAAAACCAATACCATCTTTTTGGGAAAAAAAACCTAAAAAATTTTGCATATTTAACATGTTTCATCTTTAGATGCGTGTAACTTTTTAACTAGACAATATATCGGCATGAAAGTTTTTCTGTTTTGTTTTAAATTTTATCGCTAATGCTGCTATTTTTTGTTCACCTTATTAAACTAATTTAATTAAGGTGGTCCAATATAAAAAAATAAAAATTTGGAGATATTCCACACAAGCAAGCATGTTTTTTTATAGATATTTTCAAGGACTATATGCAAAAAAATTTTACAGTCGGACTATAAATTAACTCTTGCCGATTATTGAAAAAAAAACTGACCGTCCGCATTACCCAACTTTGGGGCTTTACCAACGACATGAAATTTCATAATGAAATCTTGCACGGTACACAAGTTACCGATTTATTTCCGAAAAAGAAAGTTTTCAAACCACTATACGACTGCCGACTATACTCGTAGTAATATTCCGTTGTCTATAAATTGGACACAGAAAAATTATCACCAAAAAATTTTCAAACAAAAGTTTGTCTAAAAATAAATTTAAATTTCAGTAAAGGTTCTGCCCATAATCTATGAATTGTTTGTTTGACTTTTATTTAGAACTCAAACACCACAAAGAACAATAAAAACTGTGTCGTAAAAAACCACCCCGATTCCGAAATACACACAAATAACAACAACAACAACAACAATCATAGCAAGAGGAATGCAATTGTACCAAGTTTGTTTACAAAAGATTTTTGAGTGAATCGATTAGTTAATGTCGTTGCATTAATTCTCATTCATTTTTGTAGAGCATTTAGATAAACATTCAGAATTGAACACATTTAACAAAGTGAAATCTCCTAAATGCTTAATGGATGATGATGATGACACAGACAAAAAATTTGTTTGTATTTTTTTTTTTTTGATTAAGTAAATTATTTTGTTTAATAATTGTTAGCATTTTTAGACTAATTGTTTATTAAATTCAGGCAGAAATATTGTTTGATATTTTTCAGAAAATCCAGTAAATATTTTTGTTTGATTTAGTAAATTGTTTTGTCTACAATTTGTAAATATTTTTAGACAAATTGTTTTATAGATTTAAACAATTTGTTCACTGAAAAAAAAACAGGTTTTTTTCAATGAAATTGTTGAGGTATTTTTGTCTATATTTACAAATTCGTTTGTCCGTTCATAGACAAAATATTTACTATTTCATTGAATTCCTTTACAGAAAATGAAATTTAGTTTTTTCTGTGGAGTACAGAACTAAGGCAGTGCAGTGGTCACTAATTTATAACAAAGCAAGCAGACCTTTGAAGAACATGCAGTGACAGTGCATGCCTCAGGTGGGAGTATAAACTGCGTTATAAAATAATCAGACCATAACTTCGACTGTTGTTGTTTACTTTTAATTTAATAGTTTCGTTTTTACAGTGTGATTGAAATAGTCTGCGTTCCTTTACATACTATTTCTGGAGCTGTGATCTACTCAACTGGGTGTCCTGAACGAGTTTCGTAGTAGAAATCCACTGCTTGAGAGTTGAAATTGATGAAATAAAGCCTTTTTGCAAGTAATCTAGTATTTTTTTAATTTTAAGAAGATTTATTCTTAAAATCTTATTCTATTTCATAAGAAAAACTCATCAGAAAAACTCATCATAAAAACTAATAGAACAGCTAAAAATAGGACAATTTCTACTAAACATGTCATAAGAAATTGTACCAGTAAAATTTCATAGAAGTCACGCGACATTTATAAATTTCACTAATGACACGACAAACATGTCATGTAATAACCTTGTGACCAAATTTAACTTCTTTTAACCTCAACTAACTGACTGTGTGTTCCTGTTAGAGATGGGAGCGTGTCAACATTTTCTAACACGACGCGAACGCACGCTCAAAATTTTCAAAACACGAACACGACACAACACGCACGAAATCAAATCCAAAAACAAAAAATTTAAAAAAAAATAATATTCAAAGACATATTTTTCTTCTATTTTAACGTTTCATGTTTTATTTGTATTTTTATTTACATTTTTTTTTTTTGAGAAACAGTAATTAACTTATCAAGATTTTCGCTCAATAATCTTATGCCGCAAGCTTCTGCATTCATACATATTTTAATCTGAAAATCCTTTCGTGTTTTTTCGTATCAACTTTGCGAACATGAACGAAATCAGATTTTCTGTTACAAACACTTCGTGTTGAGGTGTTCGTGTCACGAAAAAAACACGACACGCGCCCATCATTAGTTCCTATAGCTGTGAAAAATTATAAATATATCCTTTATATCTGCCCTACCTACCACAAATAACTTGAGGTTTTCAAAGTGTTTAAAATATTTCTCCAAAATCGATAACACGAAACAATTCACTTGACCTTTAGTTGGTTGGTTGGTTAAAAATTTTTAAATGAAATGTTACTCAATAAAAGCAACAGTTGCTGCAACAAGTGTTAATTTAACTTTAAATTTATTTTAAGCCAAATAATAAGTATTTAGTCATAAATTGCATTCAAGATTGTGGCAACTAACGATTGATTAACAAAATTAACACAATTTACATACATGCAGTAATCAAAATGTACGTACAATAATAAATAACATTGATGGCTATATAATAAGTGCTCTGCCTGCTAATAAGTTACTCACTCACTCTCTTTTTTTTCTTTATTGTTCTCTTTGCAGGTAATTGTTTAAAATTTCTCGACGCCAATTGGTAAAAGTGGTGCTGTCACTTATGAACGAACAATAAATTATTAACAAAAGTATTCGTAAACATGAAGGTTTGTTTGCACAAACAATAATAATTATCGTATTTTAGTTGTTAACAATAATAAATAGCTATTTGTAAAATAAAATAGTCGTGTGATAAAATACGATTACATGCTATTTAGTTAATTTTACCTTTGAAAACAAAATTAAAGCTATAAAAATAAAAACATCAGAAAGTTTTCGTATATTTTTCAGTGCAGGTTTTTGTAATTACCATCAGACTCCAGATACCTTGAGGACCCAAGTTGTTTTCCGATCTTTTAAATATAGTTTCTAGCAATTTGCTATGGAATATATGATTATACATCGATAAATTCAATCCATAAGTAGCATAAACTGTTAGAAAAACGCTGAAGTAATTGAACGTCGATACTATGTCAATTGTCTTCCGTTGTAAATCCATGACAGTTGTAAACATTGTGATGTCAAGCCTTACATCAGTTGGTGTTCTTCTAATCAGACAATATTTATGTAATGTAGTTTTGTCGTCGACTGAGGTTGTTCAGTCGTGTCCAGCTGCTACTTACGATTCCATGACCCTTAATTAAATAATAACATTTATTTTTCCATTTCTAAGTCTAACAAATCCAGCTTTTAAAAATTAGCTTTTAATTCAATTACTGTGATATTGGGACATATTCAAAATATCTCCGACCATACTGACTATTGCTCAACTGCTCTCTCACCTGACAAAAGATTCGAGGTAGCTTTCTCGGACGCACCATCTGTTTTAAATGATACTCATCATCGGAAGGATGTGCTAGATATATATATCGGCGGATCCAAGTCAGGTATTGGAGTAGTTGGAGGCTTCTTTATTCCCTACTTCCAATTTAGGATATGCAATCAATGTAGCATTATTCAGCCTGACATATCGGTCAAGATATGCGAATATGTACCAATAGTAAGGCCGCGTTACACGTTCTATCTGGTTCTATATGTTGTGTAAAGATCCGAGCAGCCCAGAGAATGCCGGACTTCCTTAAATGAGACGACGAACATTTCAACCTGAAGCTTCTGTGGATGCCAAGGCAAGCAGACGTTCCCGGTAAGATAATTGCGAATGACCTATCCAAAGTTGGGACCCGCTTGCAAAAGAGGAACATTGATTGGCTGATATAAGTCGTATTGAAAAGCTGCAAAATAAAAACCCAGCAGCAACTAATTAGGGAAGCATAAACGAGATGGACCAACGAAGCTAGATGTAAGGTTTTAATATTGGTCTGAAGTTGTCAAGATGAAATGGAGGAAGTGACTGTCAAACATCTTCTCTGTCCATCTCCAGCTGTATCAAGGAATATTGCAATAAACTTGGAAACCTAGAGGAACACGATATTTGGGCAATAAATTAATTTATTCGGTACTGTCCCAGCTTTTTAATAGGCGAGGAATGTTCGTGAAATCTCTTCGTATCCACTTTTTAGGCATCATAGAAGGACCAAAAGAAGCAAATGGTCCGGTTGCTAGCAACCAGCAGTCGGTTAAACCTAACCTACAGTGATAAATTTCAAAATTAGTGGTTTGTTAGGTTGTAGACAAATACGGACTAGTTACTCTTTGCGAGTCCAATAAATACTGTGTGTGTTCGGTATTTATTGGACTCGGCTTCAGCTTCGTGATATACTCGGCTAATTTCCATCGGGTGCTGCGTTCGGATTCGGCAACAGTGGCTATACGCGAACTTTGTTCGTATGTGCTTTGCTTCCCTGTATTTATATATCAACATATATCAACAAAGATCTACTTCTAATCTGGAAATATAATAACAAAAAGAATAGTTATCCCGAACAGCTGTGCCGAAGATACTTTGGGAACAGCTGGTCTACAGACTACTGACGTAACAGGTACTCCAAAGATTACTGAGGGAACAGCCAGTTCGAAGAGTATTGAGAGAGCAGCCAGTTCGAAGAGTATTTAGAGAGCAGCTGGCTCGAGGTCTACTGAGATAACAAGCTAATCCGAAGACAATTAAAAATATAAAATGAGTAATAGCCTCAAAATAGGAAAAATAACGTCAAAATTGCAATTGCTCTAAATTTGGAAAAATGGCCTCTAAATATTTATTATTGTTTTTAATGGGGCCATTTCTCATTTTTCTGGTTGGGGCCATTTTCTCTCAAGAATGAAAAATGGTCCCAAAATTTTTTAATTGAAAACAAAAAATTTTTTTTGGGGCCATTTTTCATAAAGCCGTATTAGCAATACAAGCACAGTTTAAATTTTGCGCATCACTGCTGTATATGAACTAAATTGAAAGTGGGCTGACGGAAAATCGTTACACAAGTTCCATCGTAACCGAATTTGTACCCTTTTAACTAGTTTTTTTAATCAGAGTGTGGAAACAAACAAAACTTTTCGCAAACGTTTCATGCGAAGACACAAACTTTTAAAATATTTTTAATCGTTTCGTACATGAGCAAAACCAAAACAAATACTTATGCAATAACAAAGATTGCAAACAAAACAACTGGCTTTTCACTTATCTGCTTGCTTTAATATCTCTTTTCAATCGGACAATTGCGAACAGAATAAAAGCAGAATTATATTTACCATAAATACTCTTAACACATTCTCTACTATAATGAGCAAATCAACGGGGAAACGTTTGCAAACGTATTTGCTTAAAACTTTAAAATTTTTTTCTCATTCGTTTCTTTTCCAACTTCGTACATTTAAGTTAATATACATTTAGGGCACACAAGTAACAATACAAAACTAAATGGAATAATCATTCTCGTTATTTTTGTTTTGTTTTTATTTTACTCATTGAAAAATACAAAACAAAAGCAAAGCAAACGTTTCATTTTGTTTATATTCCTACTCTGTTTTTAATATATTAATTCCTTTTGTTCCTATAAGGAGCATAGGGCCTCTCTGTTTTTAATAGAAGATTTTAAAGCTAAAGGGCACACTGTAACGACAACCTAAATTGTAAAGTAAACTAATAAATGTTTTGTTACACGATGTAACTGCGAGCAAATTCACTTGTATTTATACAAGTATGAGTACATATTTCATTGTTTATTTAACTTGTTAACAATAAAATAAATATACTTTATTTAATAGTTATTATTTACTACAATAGAATGAAAAAGTAAATACAAATTTAAACTGTTTGTTGTTAGATAATAAAGAAAAATATTCCATAATTTCATTAAATTGTAGCTAACAATTTTAAACATTTATATTAATTTTTAATGATATTTATTAACCTTTAGTGAAATTGTTTAAACCATTAAGAAAATTATTTTGTGACTAAAAAAGACTCCTGCAAATTGCTGTTCTTGGTTTTCATGCAATAGCCGAAGTCACACTAACAATTGCTAGTGGTGAGTATCAATATACTATACTATTTTGAAAACGCTATGATGCAAGACCATTTTTTGCACACGAGTGTGAATTGATCCCTTGATTTAGCATGAAGAATATATTCCAAAAATTTCTTTGATTTTTTTTCCATACATTCATGATTTTATTTACATCAAAACCGTCTGATTAATTTATTTGAAAACATTTTAACATTTTAATAGTGTTTCACACATTTTTTCACACATATTTTTCATTTGCAAACGAATTGTATTTTTATTTTTTTTAATCTATTATTTTCAAAACTACAAGTTAATTAAGTCAATATTTGTACTGCATCTGGAGTGAATCCATACAACAAATGTACAATAGCAGAAACAGCAACAAAAAACAACAAATATAATTAAAATAATAATAATTCTTATCACGAACTTTTGCCTCTTTAAATATAAACAAATGGGGAGGAAAAATTAAATAAAAAATCTTATTGCCTTGCCTGTTCCTTTTTTTCATTAGATTTTTTTTTTTGTAATTTTTTTTCCATCTTTTATTTGTTTACATTTCTTTGTGAAAAGTGTTAGTGATCTTAAGCACAAGCAAATATTTAGCAGAAAGAACAAAAAAATAATAAAATAAAAATTAAAACAACACTAAATAATAACGATTTAATAAAATTATTTTATTGAGTTAAATAAACAATAACAAACACAATATAATCAGTAATAGCAGCGGCGGCAGGCAATTCAAATGGCAAATGGGTGAAAAAATAAAGAAATACCTTTGCCGCGTGCCAATAAACGTTTTACAGAAGAGGAAGTTGGTTTTTATTGTTTGTGTGAACAGAATGTTTGTAAGTGGGAGTATAAGTTGCATGTTTGAATGAAAAATAAATATTTTCTTTGGCTGTCCTTTTTAAAATTTTTTATTTTTTTACATCATCACATTCGTACATGAACTTTTTATATTTACATTTATTTACATTCTTGTATATACTTATGTACATTAAGATGGCCCAAGGTCACGGGAGCGAGAAACTTTGCTAAATATACAATCAACCAAAGTGAGACTTCTGCTGGAGAATTTTATTGATCAAAAAAGAACCAGTCGTTAAATAGCTCTGGATTTTTGGGGAAAAAAATTCTCACGTCACACAGTGGTTTCAATTGGAAAAAAATGATAATAAGGGGCTATTCACATATTACGTAACGGGGAGTTAAAGATTTGTTACGGACTAGATAATTTATACTGAAAATTTTGTAAAAAGCGTTACGAGGGGGGCCGCCCCTCTGAAAATAGCGTTACGTAATATGTGAATAGGCCCTAAGTCTGTATCTTTGAAACTTGCGATTCGATTAAAAAACAATGTATGTAAAACTCATAGAGGAGGACCTAAGCTTTAAGAATGATAACACTTGGACCTCCGTGTTGAAACACACGGTGAGCTAGAGGGTGCCAAAGTTGACTACCTCGGGCATGAAAAGCCTTCTTGGTCTCATAACTTTTCGAAATATTATTCGATTTTAATGAATTTAAACTTGTTGTAAAGCTCATAAATAGACAAAGAAAATACAAGAAAATAAAATTTGTAAAGAAATTTGAAAAACACGATGTGCATTTTTTTATAATCGATTAATTTAGAATTTCGTAGAAAAATTCACAATAGCCGTCTAATGCTGGTTGTAGCATGCATGCTTTACTCGATTTAAAATTTAAACTGCAGTCATTTTTGAAGTCTATTCTTTTAAAATGTGGAAAAAGGAAATTTGTAGTTCTGAAAATTTTTTGAGAAAAACGTTCAACCATTGAGGGATATTTTTGTCGAAATTTTGCCATTTTTCACCCTCATTTCGAAGTCTTGACTTTATTTTTATAGAGATAAGTAACGCAATCAGGCATTTAATGCATACCAGTTAATTATTTAATGTGTTACCTTCTTTGGGAAACGGATAGTGTAGTGAGAACAGGTGGTGAAGTGGGAGAGTGATAGAAAGCTTAATTCATTTACAACTCTGCTATTGCGCGTTTTTTTTTTTGTAGATCAGCGTTGCAAGCCCCTCTGGTGTCAAGCTGAGGCATTGAGCGGCTTAAACTATGTAACCATTTCTAGGGTTCCGTACACTAAAAGTGTACAGTGTAAAAGTGTAAAGGAACCCTATTCTTTTCGCTACACTCTCCGTTTGTCTGTCTGTCTATCACAGCTTGTTTTCTCGAGAACCGTAAGAGGTACGGACCTGAAATTTTCACAGAATATGTAAAACTTTGGCCGCTACAACAACAAATATATGACAGCTAAAAATTAAAGGGTGTTTTAAAGCGAGCAACGAAACATGTTTAATTATTATTGTAATATACAGACAGTTATATATAGACACTTTAAATTTCCCAAATTAGTGTTAACTAGTGTAGTCTGTAGGATAGACTACACTAATTAACACTGATATTTAAAACAATAAAAATTAAAGGGCGTTCTATCAGTTAATGTAATTTTGACTATGCAGCTTAGAAAATTTGCCGTATCTTGGAAACCGTAAGAGACGAACTCATGAAATTAAAAAGAAAACGCTAAAAAAATCCAAAACTAAAAAAAAATTCAAAACGAAAAATCGCCAAATGAAAAAAGCGCTTAAAGGAAAAAAACTTAAATTTAAAAACTAAAAAGGTCACCAAAAACTAAAATAACCTCCAAAAGCCGAAAAAAGTTGTCAAAATGAAAAAAGCACTAAACCTAAAAAAATCGCTAAAACTAAATATATCATCAAAATCGAAAAAAATCGTCAAAAATGGAAAAAAAAAATCACCAAAAGGAAAAAAGCGCAAAAAAAAAGAACCCCAAAACTAAACAAATCGCCCAAACCGAAAAAATCGCCAAAACGAAAAAAGCGTCAAAACAAACAAAAAACGCTAAAACTAAAAAAAACTGAAAAAATCGTCAAAACCGAAAAAAGCACCAAAACTGAAAATGCACCAAAACTTAAATAAATCGCTAAAACTAAATATATTGTCAAAAAGCGAAAAAAACGGTAAAACACAAATAAAACGCCAAAACCAAAAAATCGGCAAAACTTAAAAAGTCGGCAAAAAACGAACGATTGCAAAAAACGAAAAATCAGCCAAATGAAAAAAAGCGCAAAAAATCGTTAAAATAACGAAATAAAGTTAACAAATAATAAAACTAAAATTAAACAAAAAAGCTAAAAGGAAAAAATTAAAAAGGGCAAAAACGAAAAGTAATATATGTATATTTATTTGCACGGAGCCCAGGGGTGTTATGTATGACGATTTTTTACGATATGACAAAAAACGATGTGACATACTGTGTTGTCATATCGTAAGTTATTTACGATATGACAACACCGAGAAAGCCATACACGGTGCATCGCTTTCTCAGTGTTGTCATATCGTAAAAAACTTACGATATGACAACACAGTATGTCATATCGTTTTTTGTCATATCGTAAAAAATCGTCATACTTAACACCCCTGACGGAGCCCTTCGTGTGCGAGCCAAACTCGCGCTTTATTTTAATAGTGCGGTACGATAATTTTTTATACGATCAAAGCTAATTAGCTACTTTTCGACGCTAAACTAGTCTTTCAACCAAAATGTAATTTTTTTTAATCGAATGAATGACACTTTAAAGAGTAGTATACATCAGAAAAACACAAATGATTTTTGTATAATTTTTTATTTTTTTGAAAATTTAAACTTTCTAAAAATTAAAATATGTAATAGAGTGGTGGATGATTTACAAGCAATTTCTTGAATTTTCTTGGATTTATAATACAAAAAAGTTTGGTCTTAAGTTAAACATGATTAGAAACCTTTTTGTAGGAAATTTTTTCAGTTTAAACTCTTTTGTGTCTAAATTTTTTCTAAAATTTATAGTTTCCGACCTATGAGCAAAATACTAAAAAATTTCACATTCAGGGGGCTCTCCCCCTTCTACATACATACATATGTATGTACATTAGCCTGGTAAAATGTATACATACATATGTACATACTTATTTGTAATTAACTTGCCAGGAAATGCATGATTTGAAATGATTCTTTAATAAAATAGAAACTTTTTTGCTACACTCAGAGGATTTTCGTGTAATAGAAACCCGCATACATATATTACATAAGAATATAAGCCCCTTTTATCACCTTTAATAAAAAAAACAAAGCTTTTGTCACACTAACCTATTTAATTTTCTTTTCCACAACTTCAAACACTAACTTTCTTTTTAAACCCATTTACAACCCTTACCCAACACACATGCGATGTGTGCATATACACACGAAAGACAGTGAAATGAATGGAAATCCAACAATAAATAATTGAGTTTTTCCTTCCCCCCCTGAATCTTTGTTTTGTTTTTCCAAACGAAATCCTTTTGTTGCTAGAGAAAGTGGTTTCCATGCAATTAGTTGTGTAATAAATATACACATGTATAACTTTTGTTATTGTTGTTGTTGTTGCTATTGCTTCTGTTGCTGTTATATGCATGCAAATAAACTTATGCAAAGCCATCTTATATTCACAGTTACAATAACAATAACGATAACAACACCATCAACGACAAGGAAAACTTTCTTTAAAAAGAAACTGTTGATTCTTGAGTGGGTTCTTCATTAAATACTTATTGTACGAGTGTAATTACGACACTCGAGTGCATTTTAGTTCACCCCGTCATTGTTGTTACAAAGCGAGGCGAAAAATCTTTTATTTGTTTTTGCTTCGAATACAACACATATTTTTTTTTTGCATTTTCATATGCATTTAATTTACAAAAGTCTTTCGTAAACTCAGCGTCTGTGCATTAGGGTGGGATGGGTGGATATTCTTTCAAAGACAAATTGTTGGCTGTCTAGATAAAAATGTAATCCAAGTAGTAGAAGTACATATTTTAATATATTTTATGATGCTATTTCATAATTTAGTCGTGCCAATATTAGCTGCTAATTGGATGGATTTAGTTACAAAACGAGTACAATTAAATATTTCTTATTACATGGACAATAAAAATTAGGTGTCCAAGTGCTCCTTTACGGTAATATTTAAACCGCTCAACCAAATTCAATGAAATTTTGTGGTTAGTTTCAGCTTTAGAGATATGATCCTTTTTAACCGACTGCGCGACGCAAAGAAGGGTATTGTGTTTATCAGCCTATGTATGTATGTATGTATGTGTATTCCTTTGCGACACTATATAAACCCTGCAGACAAAGTAACTGGTATGTAGTTGGAACTATACTAGTTGCTTTTTGCTTCAGACTAGTTGCCTATCTTTCCTTTTTTCATTTATTGAAATATCGATTTTAAGATTGGGTTGTCATAGGGGACCAACTAGTTCATCTGTATACAATTATATCCCAGTTGGAATCCTAGTTATTGTAAACTTGTGCGCTTACTAGTTTTTTTATTAACAGTTTTGTAACTCTTAAAAAAACTTTGGCTCAACCGGGGTACGAACACGCATTCTTCATACTTTAAGGCAAGTACTCTACCCAATGAGCCACATTCTACTCATTTTCTTAAGAGCTAACAATTGGTTTTATATAAAATCGTATACCTGAAAATTTTTTCATTTTTTTACTAGTATCGTTACCAGTCTCGATACAACTCGTAATATGATTGTGCTTTTTTTGACTAGTATCGTTACTAGTCTCGATACAACTAGTAATGTGATTGTTTTTTTTTTTGACCAGTAACGTTACTACTCTTGTTACAACTAGTAATATGACTGTCGTTTTTTGACTACTACCATTACAACTAGTAATATGACTGATCCAAAGCGTTACTAGTTGTAACTTTAGCTGCTGGGAAGCGAACGCGTAGGCCGATTTTGATGATCTTACGTCAGTCGATTTAATCCCGGGAGTGTCACTAAAGATATGACAGTAGTCAAAATTCAATATGGCGGCCAACAGACGCCATTTTGTTAATACGAAAAAAATAAAAAGTCAGCGAACTGTATCAAAATGGGTATTAATCGACAGGTATTTGAAAATCATTTTTAGGTTTCTCTTATGATATTTAATTTCGAATGACCATTAAGGATCTGTGACGGTTTAAAGTTGTTTTCTTTTATTTTTTTTACACAGTCGGGGTTTTTTGATTTTTTAAATTTATGTCTTGTTTAATCTATATGTAGCGCTGTTTTCGACATACATGTTTAAAACTGTTCTATTTTAAGGTGATCTGAAGCAGTAAAATATCTGTGGGCCATACACTAGTAAATCTAGATATGGGCAAATCTCAGAAATGGTCCAACAAGGACATAATTCTGAAGTTGTCAAAACTCTTTATATATGTTGACGGAACAATGTAGTTAACCTTAAAAATATATAAAGGAAAATTTTTTTGGGTGATCCCCTTGATGAATGGCAAAGATACACACTGTTACTGAAGCATATATACGATTGACATTTTTTTGCTTTTTAATAATATATTAGTAATATAGTTCCATCTATTTAGTTATCTTTGAAAGTATTTAAAAGGTGGAAAAATAAGCTAAAAGATTTGATTATATAGAACCACTTTGCTTTTAATCTAAACTGATTATATAGGCTAAGGTTCGGAACGTTATATTCAGAAAAAATTAGATATGATCAATATTCCAAGGAACAAGATGTGAATCAACTTCCCTTAAAATTTCAGTGTGCATAGCAGAACAGAATAACGCTGTTTTTGAAGGCTGCAACACTCCCATAGCCAGTGCTCATTTTTAGTATTTTAAGTTTTTTTGTTGTTATTTAAAAAAAATTTTTTTTTTCTAAAGTCCATGCAAAATGTTGAATTCTTCGTAAAAAATAAGAAGTGGCAGTAAATTAAATATTAATGTTTTATATATCGAAATTACGGACATTTTAAATCGTACGTATACTTTAGTAACTTAGTGTATACCTATACCGAAAAAAATATCCAGCCTTGCATTTCATACAGGATGCCATTTTTTATGTGTTTAGTTACACATCTCGTAAACTTAAGTTTGAGATTTCGAGGTCGGGAATGCCCCCTATCTTGGAAATAAGGCAATGACTATTTTTTGGATTATCTTAGAAACTATAAGGAATATGAAAATTATGTTAAAAGCTTTCTTTTAGATAATAATATTATCTACAACTTCACTAAACACATTTTTGTTGTAAATTATACAATTAAAAAGTTATAGCTATTAAAAAAATGTAGCGTTCGTCACAAAGGGTTCACGGCTTTTTTTCGTTGCAAATAAGTTATTTTATAATTCTCTTATATTCTTCTTTCTTTTATGAATTAGATTTTGTGGGCTTTATTGTGGAAAATTCGCTAAAAAATACGAAAATACACTTGAACTTTCAAAGTTACTTTCACTTTTTGTAGCGTACGTAACAAAACTTTGTGATAAATTATTTCGAAACAAATAGCTGTTGAAAAATTGTGTTGTACAATTAACGGTTGCAAGGCCGGCCACGCGCAAAGAAAGTGAAAAACTGTTTCTTCTTTACTATGACCCCGGCAGCCACGGCAGAACGCATTGTAGTCTACTGATCGCCCAGTGCCCCGTCACTACTGCGATGAGCCTCGAGATGTCCCTACGGCTTCTGTTAGTTAGTTCTGATGTGCGCTTATTGTTGTAGCAAGGCCACATCTTCCTAGCCCCCTTACACGTGCTCAACTTGCGCTACATGTCTTCAGCTTTCTGCCGATAATGTTTGAAAATAGGGTTTCTAATAGTGCCAAACGGCATGGCTACCGATTCAGCCATGGAGGCGTCCATAGCAGAGCCAACACTGGCCAGCTCATCCGCCTGTTCGTTGCCAAGAAAGTTACTATGTACAGGAACCCAGATGCGGGTGACGTCTGCCTGGCCACCTAATTCCATTAGAATCTGTTAACTAGAAGTACTTGAAAATAATATTTACTTTAAAGTAGTGGGCGTGCCACCGACTACTTTTTTAATCAGGAGATTTCCAAAATTTTATAAAAATCGGTTAAGTTGTTGAAAAATTATATTTAGTATTTTGTATGGGCGTGGCGCTGCCAATTTTCTTAATCATCAAATTATATCGTTAGAAGAACTTTATATGTATGCAACATTTCAGTGGAATCTGTTAAGCAAAAGTAGCTGAAAATAATATATGCTTAGAGTGGGCGTGGCGCTGCCCACTTTCTTCTAATCACTAAATTATATCGACAGAAGAACTTAATATGTATGCATAATTTCATAAGAATCGGTTTAGTAGAAGTAGTTGAAAAATAATATCACATTTTGTGGGCATGACGCCGCCCACTTTTATAATCATTGTTCATATAAGGAAGTCACTTTGTGCAAAGTCTTATAACAATCTGATAAGTACAAATATGTAGTTGAAAAATTAAATTTGCTATACACTAAAAGAATTTCGCTTCATAAGCCCAAAGAAACGATTTCGTTAGATTTTTTCACAATTCTAATGAAATATTTCACAATATGTGTGAGATTTCACGAATTTTGTGAAATAATTTCATCGAAATTAGCTTATTCATAGTTTCGTTAGAAAATTTAATTGGATTTATGAAAGCAACATTTTGTCGTTTTATGGAAACCCTTTTAAGTTTTGACAAAATGTTTTAATATCAATGAAACGTATTTCATTCATAGTTTTGATGAAAGATTTCATAGTATTTATGAAAGACCGATGAAATAAAAAAAATATATTTTCTTTCAAAAGTTGTCAACCAAAAGCGAACAACAAACATAATTTTGTGATTGTTGTTTTTGTTGTACGCTTTCTTATTATTATACACTCATAGACCTCATTATTTTGAGAGTGCTGTTGGCTGAAGTAGTTAAAACGTCGTCTATAAAAGAATGATGAAAATCAAGAGTCCGAGTTCGATATTGTAAGCCTTCATCAACATGACAAAATTTTCTAATATGCATTAGTGTCTATTGTATGTATTGGAATGATGAATAAATTGCCAATTGTTCCTTGCTAATGTTATTCCTTGCTAAACTAATTTCTTAAGTTAAAAACTCTCTATCTTCACCAATTTTACTACAAAAAGCAAGATATATAATTGTAATAGTTTCTTATTTTCAATCTTTGGCGTTCTTCTTGAACCTTGAAAAATATTATAAAAAGTCATTTTAATTTAAACAGTTGCTAAATATTTTTTTCTCTTTTCAATTTCTTTATTAACAACTTTTTAAAATCACAAAAACAAATCTTAAAACAAGGTATATAATTAACATAAATAAAAAATTAAAAACTAAAGGGGAAAAAACAATTTAGATACAGATACTTTTTACCGCTTACAAAGTATCCTTTTTCTTTTTGTCGACTTCTTGGTTGGCTGACAAATTGTTTGGTTTTTGTTGTTGTTGTTTCTATTGCACTTAATTAATTTGACTGTTTTTGAACTCAGTCAGTCAGTCAGTCAGTCAGCCAGCCACTCATTCATATAAATGGATGTCGAACTCTTCGTTTCTTTTTGGGATATTCATAACCCTCAAAATCATCGTCAAAACTTTCCTCTTCACTGTGTTTCCTGTTGTGTTTCTTATGCTCTTTGGGCTCCTTGACAGGTATTGGTATGGGTAGTGGCACCTTTTTCACTACCGTCTTTGTATGAACATGAGTATGATGCTTTACTGGTATGTGTATTCGTATTCTGGCAAAGTCAATGATCACAAAATTAACAGGCAAATGAAAAATTAATTAACACTGAAATAGATAAATAATTGGGTCGGTGGCTTACTTGAAATTCTCCTTTGCCGGATAGGCTGTGGTTAAGGCCAAAATTAATGTTGTTATATACAAAAATGTAAACACCTGCAAATGATGGGAAGAAAAGTAAAGTAAAATAATTTATTAAATTTAAATTCATAAAAAAGTTCTTAACTTGTAGTTAGTTATACATAAGAAAACTTTTTGCAAGTACGTGCATAAGAAGCTTTTTTGGTAAAAGCTTTTTTTTTTGCATTTATGACAAACAATATGGTAACGTTAGTCAGAAGCTTATTTTCATTGCTGTTAGTGAATTTAAATTTAAATATGCAAATTAGAATGCCTTTTTTTAATATTTCTACCAAGGCGAATTCATACCAGGTGGCCGCAAGAGCTCAGCTGTTTCGAAAATGTTTACACATTTAAGCTGTCAACAGTGCTTTTGTGACAGCCCAAATGTAAATTCTCCACAGCGAGTTCTCTTGCGACTTCCTGGTGTTGATCTACCTTGTAGTTATTATGCGAACTGAATAGGTTTAGGTAGGAAGTTAGTATTTCGGCTTAAGTTCATTATTTAATTAATGTAAATTTAAATTATTAGTAAGAGTGGAATATTAGAATATCTAATCAGAATAGCAGAACGTAATAGCACTATTAATTTCGATAGTCGCTACACTGTCATCATCAGCGTTCTTTGTTCACTTTTACCACGTTTGATCGTGGATACTATTATTAAGGAAACATTATCTATTTAACCCATTTGTTTTACGAAATAGAATACGAGAATTTTTGTTCGTTTTTTTTTACAATTTTTGCTAGGACGGAATTCTTCATCGGGTTATTTTTTGCCAATTTGCCAATATTCAACTCTTAATAATAATTTGAATTGACATTAATTCAAATAATGCTGCTTTTTATTTATATACGAGTATGTTTTCCTCTAACCGGCATTCCACCTGTGCACACATTGTGTGTATATTACAAGAAACTATATTCGCGCGGTATTTACCGCCCTCATAATTTTGCTTCCCTTAATCAAAAAATAATGAAACTTGAAACATAAGGTAACCTCACAGGTGAAGTTTGAAAGTTTTACCAAAAAAGATTCCCGGGACATAAAGGTGTAAAAAGTGCTTATTCTAGCACAATATCATTCACTGACTCACTCATCAATATTATAGGACACTTCCACTATAGCTAGAGAGCTGAAATTTGGTATAGAAGTAGGACTTATAATGAATACGTAATGGGAAAAATCTGAAAACTGAAACTTTTAATCTAAGAAGACTAGGGTTTCGTTATACAGCTCTTAGTGAGCAAGTAACACTATCCAACAAAATGAAACTTTTGTCATGACCTTTGGCCACCACTATATATTTTTGATGTGTAAACATCTATACGCTAGGGGGTAAAAATCTTTTTCACAATACAATCACAAATTTTGAGTAAGATTAATCTTAGTTGAGTAAGATTGTAATGACGCGGTTTGAGCTGTGTATGCGTGTATTAGTGTAATCATACGGATAACAAGAAGTACAGAGAAACTTAACAGGTGCATAGAAATACACTAACACTGGCAAAGGGAGTCTCAAGGTCAAACTCTGGCAGTAAGGTCGTAAGTTTGTTGGTTAATGCTGTGTTGCCGTGTTTTTGAATTGAGTGAGTATTTCGGCGTTGCCGTTTTTGATTTTTGCCGGGAACTTCTGGGATTTATGGGATTTTATGTCCAGTTTTTCAGGACTTAGACCCGGTTCGTCTCGGTTTTTGAACCCGGGTTTTTTGAAAAAAAACGGTTTTTCGGTTTTACCGAATTTGTTGCTGAACTTGGTGCGATATTTGGCTGACGGTTTATTGACTGCGTTTGTCTTTGACTGTTGGTTATTTTGCTGTTTAACTGAGGTAATTCCAACTATTTTGTACGGGTATATTATTTTTTGCTGCTGGATAAATAATACTATTATTTATGTCTGCGGGCAAGCGGAAGGGCGATATGCCTGGTGGGAGTGAGTCAGAGGTGTCTGATGCGAAGCTTATCGGTTTGAGCGATTTGTCGGGTGTGGAGGAAGGTACGAGTGTGAAAAAGAAGCGGATGAAGCTCGGTTCGCCGAAGTTGAAACGGGTGAATGATGAGAAGAATGTTTCGATAGAAGGTGATATGTTTCATTACTAGATGTTTGCACATCTCCCCTGTGTCGGACTCACATTCTTTTTTTTTTTTTTTTTTTGATGTGTTATGGTCCCCTAACTACAAAAACAGTCGAAATTTAAAATTCTATGGTAAAGTTTTTTTAATTTTTTTTTTCTAAAATTTGGGATTTTTCAATAGGCCACTACACCGATTTCTTCATAAGTTGAAAAGGGGTAGTCCAATTTTATTACAAAAAATACTAAAAAATTTGGAATAAAATTACTTTTAAGCCGTTCTAACATTATTTTTTAATATACCCAACGGTTTCGGAGTTACTCAGACCGCACTGATAAAAACTATGTATATTTTTTTTATTCAAAATTGGAAAATTTTTATATTTTTTTAAATATATGAAAAATCAAAAATTGCAAAAATTTACCATTTTTATTAACTGGATTATAAAGCCACATATACTACAAATAAAATAAGCTATATTTCATGAAAATCTATAGATAAATATTGATTTTATTCATAATAAACTGAAGTCACCCAATTTTTGCAAAAATTGCGAATATTTACACTGTACGACAATATAAATTTGATTCTTAAATGACATACCTGTGTCGGATTAATTTTAGCGAGAGTAAAATTTCCCTCTTTTTGCACATAGTTATACAGACTCGGCATAGAATATCTTGTAAGGCTTACGTTTAAGGTATAAGATGTGTTCAACACTTTCATGTAAAACGCCATAAAAAAATTTCTGTTGAACATTTCAGCCCGCTATAATGCCACTGAAGGGGAGTTTTTTGCCCTTTTTTATTTAACAACCAAAAAGACCCATACCATGGAGAGCTAGTAGAGGGTTAGATTGTTCTACAAAAATGTTGACCCTGGTGTTTTAGATAAAAGTTCTGAACACATGGTATACGTTAATCGTAAGACCTACAATATATCCTATGCGGAGTCAGTATAACTATGTGCAAAATGAATAAAATAAATATTTATCTATCGATTTTCCTGAGATAAAATTTATTTTATTGTAAGTATAAGTGGCTGGTAAGTTTTTGCCATTTTAGATTTTTTATAAATTTTAAAAAAATTAAAAATTTCCTATTTTGCCTAAAAAAATATATGTTTCATTTCATCATTGCGGTCTGAATAATTTCAAAACTTGAATTTTTTCAAAACAATTATATTCAAGCAGCTTACAGATAGTTTTGTTTAAATTTTTTAATGATTTTTGCAATATAATTTGACAACCCTTTATGAAGTCATGATAATATTGGTGGGAGCAGCCAGCCTCTTCCAAACTAGATTTTTTGCAAAAATTAGGAATAAAATCAAAATTTATCCATCGATTTTCATGAAATAAAGCTCATTTTATTTATAGTATATGGCTAATTCCATTTAGCCGGGTGTGACCATTTTACACACATTTTTTATTATAAATCAAGAATATAAAATTTTTTACTTCAAAAAACTTTGCGGCTCGCAAGGACATTAAGCTTAAAGTCGTTGAATAACGGGTAGACACTGATAGAACACGATTTCGGCTCAGAATGGTCGTCAGAAAGTTGCGACGGGTGTGTCCTTACAAATCTTATTTTTAAAGAATTATGACTTTCAGTATAAATTCTGTAAAATTTTGACTATAAGGTACACAATAATTTTGGTATAGATATCTGTTCAAAATGTTTTTAATTGTATTACGTATTTACTGTTTGAGAAATCATTATTTTTCTTACTAAAAAACTAAATTTAAAATGTGACGGGTGTGACAGACGGGTGGGACTTAGTACGAAAATTTTAAAAATTCGAAGAAATAAAACTTTTTATTGATTTAATTAATATAAATAACATAAAGATAAACTCATAAGAAAATAATAAGACATTAAATTATTTGCTATCCGTTCTAATTATTATAATAGACAGCAGAATACTCTAGCTGAATATTTTTTTAAATTCAATAAAAAGCAAAAAAAGTTATTCTTTTCTTGCATGATCATTTAAAAGTGCCTCACATTTATTAAAAAATATTAAATTGTGAATTTTTTTATATTTTCTATAATTGGCATTCTCTAAAAAACATCAATTGATAGCTTTTTATTAAAAATGAGAAAATTATTTTTTCCTTGCATAGGGCCGTTTTACGTGAAATCACTCATATATGGCTTTATAATCAACGAATAAAACTGTAAACAATTTTGCCATTTAAAATTTTTTTAAATATTTGTAAAAAATAAGAATTTTTGAATGCCTTAGAAAGCAGATTTAAAAGTTTTTATATTAAACCAAATCGGCCGTTGACAAGTTCTCGAGGTGTGCTAATAAATGTCATGCAATCTTTTTAACTTTTGATGGAATGGTTTATCTGAAATTTTTTGTTTCCAATCGAATATCTGTTAATGAATAGGCAGATTTTTAGAGTCCGACCGAATATTCGGTTTCGGTTTAGGCAAAATTTTTGGCTGAATACCGAAACCGAAACTTTTTATTCTCTATAAATAAGGAAGTTAATCGAAATAGTATTTTTCAAATTTAAAACATGTCACCGCTATGAATCTGTTTTTCCCGTCCCATATATTTTCAAACTGAATGCAAATTTTACTTATTTTTATAAAACGCAACCAAAAGATATACAGAGTAACATAAAGTATTCAACTGTTTGTTGCCAAAATAAAAAGCATAAACTAGGGAATGGTAAGCCGATTTCGATTCCAATCGAAAATCTATTTTATGTTATAATAAATAAATTTTTCGCAATCGAATTTACTTCTGCAATTTTGCACTGAAAAAAGCTCATTTTCAATCTTCATGATAAATTCAATACCGTCGAGAAAAACTCTTTATTGTGAATATAATCGATGAAACGCGTGCGTAAACAAAAAAAAACTTCACTTTAATAGAAATGAATAAAATCGTATAAATTTAGTGTTAAAAATAGGTAAATATTCCACTTTATATCTTTTTAGTTATTCCGACTCAACTTTTTGATTGATGCTCTTGTAACGTCATCAATAGAGTGATAAAACATTCCTCAATGTATGTGTACCGAACCCATTTAAGCTAATTTCATTTATTAGTTATATGCTCGTAAATGTTTAAGTTTTATATTTCCTCGATGGAATGAATTTTATTCAATTTCTACTATTATTTTGACTGACACTGTATGTATGTAGAAATACCCTTAAGCCCTTTTTCACAGTGTACAGTTAAAATTTAACGTATACTCTAACGGAGAGTTAACTTTTAATCACAGTGTGAAAAGGGCCGTTATTAAAATAAATGACTTTTCAGTTCTGTTAAGTTTTTAAAATCTCAATATTAGTTAATGCTAAAAAAGTTTCGGATTCGGCCGAATATTCGGCCTTTTTGCCGAATATTAGATTCGGTTCGGGTTCGGCCTCAAAAAACTGGTTTCTGTCGGACTCTACAGATTTTGTAAAAAGTTTCGTTTCTATACGTTTCGAATTTCTATGAAAAATTACTCAAATACGTTTAAAAAAAATGGTTTTTCATAAAAATTTCAAAACGAAAAAAGAGTTTGTATTTACAAAATCTGGCGTTACATAGCGTCTTGACGAGCCATAATTTTGTTCTAACATTTGGCTTTAGAAAAATGTTAGTACTATTTTTTCATATCGACTTTGACTTATGTCAAGATGGCTCAATCGTGAATGCCATGTTAAGAAAAGTAATTTCATTTTCTGATGGGAGGGATGTCACTGTCACTATTTAACAGTTTTGGTAATCAATCAATTAATGTGCTTTACATTTATATTGCATAAAAAAGTTCATTTTTCACAAGCTGTGACACTCAAATCCACTTTTTAGAAAACATGATCAAAATTGAATCATATTCACATTTCTTTTCTCCACAGTCTGATCTTTTTAGACTATGTTAATATAAAATCTAATATTGTATTGATTTCAAAAAAAAAGGAAAAATCTATTGCATTTTTAAATAAGATGTGTATAAAATTTTCAAAATCTTTCCAATCATTTTAACACACTGAACGTTTTTATTATTTAGTAATTTAAATTATTTATTAATTTATAATTATATATTGCTTAAAGCTTTATTTAAAATATTTTTCGTGTAACTATAAAATAATTCTTGTATTTATTTTGTTTTCTTTGCATATCTTTTACTTTAAACTCTTTTAATCAATAATAACACTTTTCTTCAATAAACACTTACACCCTTTGGAAAATTCATTTTTGTTATATAAATTGTAATACAAAAATATTAAAAAAAATTATTTATTTTAATTTCAATATGAATCTCGTTTAACAAACAACCTTATGAGGCTGAGTTCCGTTTTTATTACCAACAGATTAATGCTGTTGCAAGCGTTTAAATATGAAACAAACAAACTCTAGCGCAAAGTTGAAACAAGTTATGAGGTTTTTCTTTAAAGTTATTTTGTATTGGTTTTTTTTTCATTATTACTATTGTTGGTAATTTTTGTTGGTACTTGTTGTTGCACTTCCAAGTTCTCTTATTGTTATTGTTGTTATTAGTATTTCTTCTGATATGTTTGTATGGTACAGTGGAACCAATCGCAAGAAAGGTAGTAAATTGTTTAAAATTTGCGTAAACATTTTTGAAGCCGAAGAAGAAATCAAACATTTTCTTTATATAAACTAGGTAGATAATATACATACATATGTATGTATGTATTTCAAAAGAGTTGAGCCTCGTCTGCTTGTATAAAAACTCTTAAAGAACTATTGAGAATTACAAAATATGGCTGAAGGTCTACTGATGAGTTGATTTTAGGTTAAATTAATAAAATACATTAAGAACACATACACAGAAAAAAAATAAAAACGGTTTCAATTACTAAAATTGTTAAAACAAACAAAAAATTGTTTAATTTTGCACCTATAACTAAAATGATGATACCAATTATCGGTATTGCAAAAATTGCAAAAGAGAATTTTTTTCTTCTAAATAATGGTAATTGTAGATTTGATTAAATAAATAATTAATAAAATACAGAAAATCAAGCAATTGTTTAATAAAAAAATTAATTGATTAAATATTAATATATTAATTAAATGAATTATCTTACATAATTGAAAATAATGTAACATTTATGACACAGGAGAAGCATACACTATCCCAAGTTTCCTTTTAGAGTAATAACTTCTATGCAAACAAAAATATTCGCCATCGCCGTTTAATGTTATAAGCGAACTTCACAGTGTTTAGAAAATTTTTAGCTGTTATTTTTCATCAGTATGTACCTGTTAGCGTTACTTTAATTCGCAGCAAATATTCAATCAAGTAAGTGATTGAATCAATAAGTAATGGATTGAACTAATTAATATATTAATAAAATATTAATTAAAAATCAACTAATAATTAATATTATTTTTTCGTTCTTAATTAAGAAATTAATTGAATCAATTAACAACATAATTAAATTTCCAAACTATACCAAACAATAGCTTTAATTGAAAAAAAAACCCCGATGATAATTTTTTCTGTATATGTAAGGGGAAAGAAACCAAGTGTATATTACATTATTTTGGATTGAAAAACGAAGAGAAAAAAAATGTCTCTTTAATTAATTATTAATAAAAAGAACCAACTTTTTTTTAGTAAATGAACTCTAATATTTTGCAATATGCGCCAAAATGCATTGTAATTAGATATGCAGATAGTCCTTATGCACGTCTTTTTGATGCATTGTGACGAAGAAAATGGGAAAGTAGATACTACTTCATTCAGATGGCAGAGATGTTTTGAAAAAGAAGACTTGCGAGGAAACTTTATTTATACAACGGCCTCTTAGCTGTCCGGGTCACTTCTGTCAAGGGCGAAGGCTTTTCTCAACAACTGAAATTGTGTTACTTAAATAAAGCAGGGTGTCCACTAGCAAGTCACTTGCTGAAGAACTTCTGCCAGTATTTACTGAAGTGTTTCCACTCCAACCGAAAATTGCAGAAATCTGCTTTCAGAAGTATATTGTAGAAGTTATTACGACGAACTTGCTGCAAGAAATTGCAGACATGTTTCCACACGATGTGAGTACAGCTTGCAGTAGAGTTTGCTTTTTTTACGAAAGACAGTAAACAAATGTCTTGTGGCAAAATAAGATTGGCAGCTGCCATCGCAGCATATTTAATTAAAAAGAAAAAACGCTAAGACTAAAAAATTCCAAATTAAAAAAATTTCAAGACGAAAAATCATCAAAATGAAAAAAGCGCTTAAAGGAAAAAAGCACCAAAATTAAAAAAATCGCTAAAACGCTAAAAATCCTCAAAAACTAAAAAGATCTCAAAAAAGTAAAACAAAAAACGGCAAAAACCGAAAAAAGTCGTAAAAACGAAAAAAAACACTAAAACCTAAAAAATCACTAAAACTAAAATATCGCCGAAAATGAAAAAATTGAAAAAAAATCACCAAAACGTAAAAAAGGGGAGGGTTCGGACTACAAAATAGTGGAAGCTTTTTTGACGTGTTTTGATGGGAAGGAGCTATGTATGCTCTTATTAAGTATGAGTGTTTCGGCCAATTTTTTTTTGAAAATTTTCAAGATACTCAAAGGCTTTATTTTTCTAGCACTAATAGTTATATAATTATACAAAGCATTATATAATTATACAAAGTTTATTTTGCTTTACAATCTCTAAAAACAAAAAATTTATAGTCATAAAAAAAAAATTTGCGAAAAAATTTTTAATTTTAGCAGAATACAGAGAAAGTTTATTTTGGATCACCCTGTTCGCTGTGATATAGTTGAAATGGAGCTGTAATTTTTTGGCTCCCGAGGCTCACTGGTATTTATTTTCAAATGAGTGACATAACAATGATTTTTGTCCGCCTTCTCAAAATATGGTCCATAGTGCGCCAGTGAACTTATATTTTTATTTGGTGTCCTGTACCAAAAGCTGTTGTTAGAACCTTGTCATTTTGACAGTTTTATTGTACAGTGTTTTATATGAATATCTTTCTATTTATTTTAGCATCCCTTCCACTGTTGAGCTGGCTGTGTTAAAGTTAAACGAAAACGAAAACAAAAACAAATGTAAAACAATAATTTACTAGATTTGCAGAGCGCCGCAACATTGTCTGTCCGCACGTTAGTTTAAATGAAAGAAATGAACAAAATCAAAACAAAATGTTTAACAAAAAAAAAATGATTTTATTGCGATACGAGTTCGGGTATGGTTCACTGCCGACATTCACAGATATTTAAACCAGTTTTTGTTGTTGGTGTTTTCTTTGTACTTTTGATTGCTGCCACTCACTATTACTACATATTGCTGCAGGTCTCATATAATTTTTTCAAACAATCAACATCAACATAATCAGTTTATAATGCAAAAAAAAAATGTTTTTGGGTGATCAAATTTATTGTATCATCAGGTATAAAAAAGAAAATTTGTTTAGGCATATTAGAGACAATAAAAAAACGTAACACCCTTTTTAAATTCCAGCACTGATTAAGAGTGTGCCACCCAAAATTAAATTCCATTTGTTCTGGTTCCTCTCGATAGCGATAACTGATTCAATTAACTATTGCATCCTTAGTTATGATGGTCCTTCGAGCCGTATTGTATTCGAGCCGTACTGTCGTCCACGGCTCTGTAACACCAATTAAAAGCACTGTGCTTACTATTCTTGGCCCTCTAATAAAGAATGCTGACGAGGTATAAAACACCTCACAAAATATATTTTAGGCTGCCTAATTATAATCCACAAACTCAAACAGAAATAACATTTACAATTTATAGCTCGAAGGACCTTTTTTTAGATCTCGACATTAGGTCTTATTCGAATCTCAAAAGTTCGCTATAGTTTCATCCTAAGAAAAAACCTCATCTTCTGTCGGACAATTACTAATCCATAAATATTGAAATACGATATAATTTAAACTCACAAATAGCTAAATAAACTCTGCGATATGCCTTAATATAAAAAATAAACGTTCAGATACAAACCGGTAACATTAATTTAATTATTTTCTTTTTTTTATCTTTACAAAACTTTTCACAAAAACTTTTCCAAATTTCCATCGAATGTCATTGTATATTGAATCAAAAAATGCGATATGCTTGGAAAAAAATACAGAATTGACTGAATAGAAATGTCACGGTTGCCTGTGCAAATGAATGGAATGGAATGGAAGCATAAAATTATTGTAAAATTTTTTTCCAAGAACATGACAAGATGCCTTAAGTGCTGCAATAAAGTTGTCTATTTGTGACATAAAATTGTATTGCATCTGGATTTTTGTTGCATTGTTTGTTTGGTTTTTTTCTTCTTTTTTTACTGCATGATAGTAAAGTAAAGCAGGCAGGCAGGCAATCTAATTAAAAAAGAGTAAAGCATATTTAGCGTTTTTTACAATGCTTTTAACTTGAATACATTGAATAAATTCGCAAATTAGACTTCGAAAGATTTACATTCTATTACAATTAAAATCGCAGGGAAAATATACACCAATGGGTGAGGTCTCTGAATAACAGTCCATCTCCATGAAGGTCTGCACTGTATGAGTTCATTTCTCCCATATAAAAGAGTGGAGCGAACAAAACGAGATCAACCGCGAATACTCTCAGTTAACTACAGTTAAAAGTTGATCCTGCGACGATGACTCGGAGTGGGTGTGAGTTACGAGAAAAGCGAAAATAAAAATGAAAAATATTTGTTTTCATTTGAGAGATTAGAAAGACATTAGCAGCAAATCATCGCAAGAAATAGAGATGATAATCTTTTATTAAAGGATGAGGATCACTCAACATCGAAAAAAGTTGAGATGAGTGAAGCACCATCATTAGGATCATTCGAGAGAGAGATCGACGGGGAGAACAACCCGGAAGTGAAAGGATCAGTAAGGTGATTTAAAGACGATATCTACACTAAAATAATTTTGCTTCATAAAATCAATGAAACAATTTCATTAAATTTTTTTCATTAATCCAATGACAATTTCACAAATCCAATTAGAATTTCATAAATATTGTTAAAAAAAATTTCATTGGTGGAAACAATTTTATTCGATTTTTTCATTATGCCAATTACACTTTCACAAATTCAATAAAAATTTCATTAATGTTGCGAAAGAATTTCGTTAGTTAAATTTTTGTGAAAAGTTGCATTAAAATTTAACCAACGAAATTCTTTCACAATGTTAATAAAATTTTCATTGGATTTGTCAAATTGTCATTGGATTAATGAAAAATTTAATGAAATTGTTTCAATGGTTTTATGAAGCAAAATTCTTTTCAATTGCGGAATACTATTCCCATCCATTGCGTAAAATTCGAATAGGATTATATTTGAGACGATAATTCGGAGTCGTAAGAATGATTCCCCTATTATGAATGGCGTCGTCGGCGTCAGACGACACCGAAAAGTGTTCACTTGCCTACTCGTTGTCGACAACAGTTGAGTACTACTGTCAGTCTCTAACACCTTTCTGTGGCTTATGAAATTAGGCGGCATGTCAATATTAGTCAATTGTTGTCGACAAAGAGTTGACAAGTGACAATTTTTTGCTGTCGCCTTGATGTGACGTCGACGTCGCCATACATAATAAGGGAAATTAAAATAGGAGCAAGGCATAATCATTAAAAGGCGAGGAAAAGGAATAAGAATTCTTTCGATCGGAGAGAATAGAAAGAGATGGATACCTCGTAAGGGTCAATAATATTACTGTATGAGTTAACTTCATTTAGGATCATGCAGAAAAGAGAGAAGTTAAAACAAAGGAAGGACCATCATATTCATTGTACGAGAAAGATCATGAACTGAAAATAGAAGATCGATTAAGAGGCTGAAGGATGACTAGCTCTAAAAGCTCAATTCCAAAAAGGGAAAAGTTTTCATTCGTATAAATTCTGCTGACATGACACGGAGCCGAGAAGATGAATTAAGGTTGAATTTTTCTCGTATAACGCTTTGCCAAGCCAACGAAAAAGGCAATCTGAGTGCTGGATAACTGAGTTAGTAACAGGACACGAATATAAGAAGTACTAAAATAATTAATTTTTTAACCTGCGTTTGGAAGAAACTGAGCCGACAGCACAAGTAGCGTTTTTAAATCTCCAGCCATGGCCAGCAGCAGAAGAGGAACCACTGCCTAAGGCAAATGTTAGATGCTATTAGGGACTTACTGATGAAATTATTCTCACTTCACGTCACAGTGCATTGCCACTGCAAAAGAAAATATTACTTTTGATTTTATGTTAAAAATTTTATTTACATTTTGCTTAAACTTTAACTTCTTCTTTTGTTAAAACTTTAACTTAATTTTTTTCTAACTGCATCTTTTTTTCTCCTAAATGCCATCGTATCATAAAGGTAAATACTCCTTTCAGCTTTTACGATTCGAAGAAGTAATAAAATTCCATTACAATATGACTAGAGTTTATTATATTAAAAGTGTGACGGGTGAGACATCACATTAAGACAAACTATGCAAGTTATTAATCTAAAGTGAATTTTTATTGGGCTAATATTGGTACCATTTTATTGAGATAAAATTTGACATGAGCCAATTAATTCCAACGTACACGGTAGAACGTAACAACATTGTAATCGGAGATATCAACAGTGTTTATGTGTATTTCATGTATTTTACCACTTTTGATGTGATTGATTGAATATTTTCAAAAAAGTGTTGTTCCAATAATTTAATTTATTTATTTTTTGGCTTTTTTGTTTATTGATTGAATAAATAATAAATGAATAGAAAACGTATTTGAAAAAATGGGAGTTGGTGTTGTGTACCTCCCACCTACTGATATGCACATTCATATTTCACAACTTTTTAGGTGGTTTTGATTTTACTGGGGGTCTACATTAGCCATGAACTTGGTATGAACATCATGTCGGAAATCGCATATAGCTAATGTAAACCGCTCATATCCATGTTTCGTCCATGGTTTGACACCGATGTCCGAAAAAACTATAATTCGTATTCTATTACTAAATTCATAAATTCAAATATTTATTTTACGGAAATGGGACCTATCACAAAATTCGTAAAATTGAACACTAAAATTCGTAAATATTTAATAAGAAAATAAAATCGAATTTTTTTTATCAAAATTTTGTATTGGAATATTTAAAAACCAAAGAAAAAAATTTAAAAACAAATTCAAACACATGTGTGTTAAAATAAAAACCTATGATAATTTTTTCTGCCATTTTCAATAGAAAGAAAAGAAACAGAACAAATTTTTTTGAATATTCCATCTCTGTTGCACTACCACAAAATACATTGACAAGGCAGAATATGGACATCGCACGTATTCACCTCAACAAAGAAGTTCATGAATTTTTTACAGTAGCTCTGCCGGCGTCATGTTCATGTCATGCTCAAGTCGATGGCTCGTGAAGTCGTAGCGTTAGGTAAATTCAAGATTTATTTGTACACATTGTGATTGAAGAAAGTATACGAGAATTATTACTTATTGTAAATATTATTTTCTAAATTGCATAGATCACTTATTTATGTAATTTACGCCACAAAATTGCTGAAAAAATAATAAAACATGTGCGCGGAAGCGTGTGACAGGTGAGAGATCACCTTTTGGCTATGCTATAAGACCGATCACGAACTATAAACTGCAGGCATATGCAAACTTCAACGCAAAGTTACTAATTTCTCCAAAATCTTGTTTCATGTACTTTATTTTTAAATTTCACCCATTTGACAACATTGTTTCTTCACAAGACCGCTCGTTTTAAATACAGGTTCAATAAGCAGGTAGATTAATTTGTAATAAAGTTGGTTACTTCTCTATTATTAAATTTTTAAAAAGGAAAAAAAAGTTAAACTAAATTTGGCTGGCAAGGTTGCTAGTAGCTACCAGCCCCCAAAGAAGAAAGTCAGCCTGTTTCGTGGAACAAAAAAAAAACACAAACAATTTCCCAAACTTCCTCATTGTAACAGAAGCTGTTTTAAGTGTCTGCAACTGAAACCAACACAACCAGTAACTGTCGCAACAGGTAATTTTAATAAATAAATTTTTAATTTTAACTTTGCACAAATCTTTTACTTCCGTTTGCAAATAAAACTCGTAAACTAACGATAAAAGTCCTTTTTCTTCTGAACAACAAAATGAAATTGAAATTAAATGTTTGTTCTAGTTTTCACAGGAAATACATTTTTTAGTGGCCACAAATTTTGAAAAACCAGAAGTAAAAACAAAACATCCGCTTAATAATAAATTTTGTTGCAAACAGCAACATATAATATTTATTTTTGTACAAACTGCTATTTAGCAGTTAAGTTGGCCATTAAGAGTCATAAAGTATTTAGGCATCACGAAGATGAAAGACGAAAAAAAAATGTATGTTAGTTGTTGCTATTACCTCTACTTAGCACTCGTGATGCGGCTGCTGCTGCTTGCTTTTCGTCATGTGGTTGTTGGTAAGTTTTCATATAAATATTATATAATATTGTAATCATATAACAACTACATATAACAAATACAACTTGCTTGTTTATTTGAATAATTTTGTTATTTTTCTTATCATTATATTTTTTTTGCTTACATATTTTTTATGAAAGCCATGTAAATGCATAAATGGAGCTAATTACTCCACTCCATATACTCCATCTCAACTAACTAACAGTAAGTTTATTTTATTTGTATATTTTCTCATTGCGTTTCCAATCTCGGTTTATTTCCAGTTTAAACGTAACATTAAAATCATACATTTTGTGTTAACATAAAGGCCTAATAATGGAGATTTTCGTTGCTTGACCAAGAAAATTGGTTTCCATTAAGTTCAGGGTTGGCAGCAAACAATTCACCAAGAAATACATATTATGTTAATTAAACTTTTGACTTGTCATGTTTCTAACCCAAAGGTGATTTAGGGGAAATTTAACACACTAGTATTCCGATTTAACGAACATACAAGTGATAGTAAAGAAGTATTTGGAAAGCAGCCAGCAATAAGTAATTAAAAAAATATTAAATTTTATTAAAAATGATTATAACAGGCTGGTGGAGTTCATTAATTAAAATGATTAATTTAAATTGTTAAAAAATCATAAAATTTATTTGAACCATTCTCCCAATTAATTTTTCAAGAAATGGCTTTTTGCTGTGGGCTTAGATAGTTTATTAAATGCATATTGTTAGACCATATATTTGAAATGTGTTTAGGCTCTTATACGATTATATGCAAGTCTTTGATAGCTTCAGTAGGCCTTCACCCATATACTTGATTTTTCATAGCCACATATGGTTATATAAATCTCTTTGAGAGATTAGAATTTTAATTCTTTGGCCAAAAGCTAAATTTTTATAGCAAACACATACCAACATTTTTGTAATTGGGGACGTAGGTAGCATCCCAGCAGCTAAATTTAAAACTACCCAGTAACTAAATTTACAACTAGATACATTTTGGGACAGTCATGTTACTAGTTGTAATGTTACTGGTCAAAAAAGGACAGTCATATTCCTAGTTGTAGCAAGACTAGTAACGATACTAGTAAAAAAAGAACAATCATATTACTAGTTGTATCGGGACAATAACGATATTCAGGTATACGACATGTATATAAAACATATTTTTAGCTCTTAAAAAAACAAGTAGAGAGTGGCTCAGTGGATAGAGTACTTGCCTTAAAATATAAAGAATGCGTGTTCGTACCCCGGTTGAGCCAAAGTTTTTTTTAAGAGTTACAAAATCTAAATAAACAAACTAGTAAGAGCACTAGTTTACAACAACTAGGATTCCAACTGGGATATAACTGTATACAAATGAACTAGTTGGGCTCCTATGACAACCTAATGTTAAAATGGATAGTTCGATTTATGAAAAAAAGACAGATGGGCAACTAGTCTGAAGTAAAAAGCAACTAGTATAGTTCTATCTACATACTAGTTACTTTGTCTGCAGGGTAGATATACTTTGAGACAGTCATATACTAGCTGTAATGATACTAGTCAAAAAACGGCAGTCATAGTTGTAACAAGACTAGTAACGATACTAGTTAAAAAAGGACAATTATATTACTAGTTGTATCTAGACTAGTAACGATACTAGTAAAAAAGGACATAATTTTCAGGTATACGACTTATAGATAAAACATATTTGTAGCTCTTAAAAAAATAAGTAGAAAGTGGCTCAGTGGGTAGAGTACTTGCCTTGAAATATGAGGAATGTGTGTTCGTACCCCGGTTGAGCCAAAGTTTTTTTTAAGAAATACAAAACGATAAATAAAAGAACTATTAAGAGCATCACTTTACAACAACTGGTACTCCAACTGGGATATAACTGTATACAAATGAACTAGATGTGCTCTTATGAAAACCTAATGTTAAAATCGATAGTTCGATATATGAAAAAAGGACAGATAGGCAACTAGTCTGAGCTAAAAAGCAACTAGTTTTTCTGAACACATACTACATAGTCATTTTGTCTGCAGGGATGCTGTTAAACACACACACACACACACATTTTATATAATTTAAGAAAAAAATAGATTTCTTTTATATTTGATTAGAAAGAAATTAGAGTTTCTTGCAAACTATCATCGATAATGGGATGCGCTCTTTTTTTGCGAAGTTAGTAGGATTATAGTCTTTAAGAAGTGCTGCGGGTGGTCACTGTGCTGTTTATATTAAAGATGTTATCAAATATTTTTTAAACTACTATATTTTTGTCAAATTGAAACTTTAGAGCAATAGAACTTTTGAAGATCAAAAGGAATAAAAAAGTAAATCATTCAGAGAAAGGTGAAAGTGTCTCCTTTAACCCTATACATACTTTTGTACCTGTCCGGACCCGTCCGTAGAACTTTTTTTTTTAAATTTTAATGAAAATAATAAAAAATTATTATTCAAAGAACACTTATTTTCTCCCAATTGGTACCAAACCTTATGATAAATGTTCACCAACGTCTAGTCGTCAAATCAACTTGAAAGCTTGCACACACAGAAAAAAATAAGTTTCGTTTTTGATAACAAAAATCCCGGTATTCAATAATTTTTTTTTCAAATTTCCTGTGATAAAGAATTCTCCTATATTGATAACAAACTTATTTCAAAATAAAAATATATATATAAATTAAAAAAATGTTGACATGGCTGGAATACGAACCCGGGCTTTCCGGACGTAAAGCATACTCTCTATAGCTGAGCCATATCCCATTTATTTTTTTATGGGATACAACTTGTTTTAAGTACTTATGTATAAAAAGAAAAGAAATAACAGGTATGGAAAATAAATACTTACAACGAAATATTTTATTATGTTAAAGATAAATGTTATTGAAATTCATATTTTTTTTAATAACATGGTTTTATTGAATATAATTCTTGTCTATTTTTTTCTGTGCATATACTATGATCCTATTAGGGAAATCGCTAACAATATTTATTAATTTCCACTTATCGAGGCCTCGCGACTAGGGTAATCGCTAGCAATATTTGTTAATTTCTATTTAGCAAGGTTCCTCTGTATTGTTTCGCGACTAAGTAAATCGCTAACAGTATTTATTAATTTCCACTTATCAAGGCATCGCGACTAAGGAAATTGCTAACAATATTTGTTAATTTTTACTTAGCAAGGTTCCTCTGTATTGTTTCGCGACTAAGGAAATCGTTAACAATATATGTTAATTTCTACTTATCGACTACTTATCTCTAACAATAATTATTAATTTCCATTTATCAAGACTTCGCGACTAGGGTCATGTCTAACAATATTTGTTAATTTCTATTTATCGAGGTTCCTCTGTATTGTTTCTCGACTAGGGTAATCGCTAACAACATCTCTTAACTACTACTTATCGAGGGTCTACTGTGTTGTTTTGCGACAATATTTGGTAATCACTACTTATAGAGGCTCTACTGTATTGCTTTGCGACTAGGATAATCGCTAACAATATTGGTTAAATACTACTTACCGAGGTTCTACGGCATTGCTTGGCGACTGGGTTAATCGCTAACCATATTTAAAACTTACTAACTATCGAGGTTCTATTGTATTGTGTCGTGGCTAGGAAATCACTATGGCTGAACCCACACCAACATAAGACAATACTTTTTCTTGACTAATATGACAACAGTACATTAGTTCTTATGATACAACACACACCAAATGTTTTTGGTGTGCGTTATAATCATACAAGTGTGTTTGACTTAAAAGACAAAAACATTTTGTCTTCTGCGGTGTGTGTTCAGGCTATAACACCACTTACTAACTACTTGAATACGGACTTAGTCTTATTGGTCCTGATATTCCCAACATGAATGATCTGTCATTGCAAAATATTCTGAATTTTATACTCATTCTGCCCTGTTACGTTATTATTGTAATATTTGCGTATACTTAACATTCTTTACAGGGTGTGACATCAGTTTGTGTGCAAACTGGTCGTGACAACATCTTTGCCATAAAAGTAAGTTATGGAAGCGATTTCTGTGTAGATTAATACATAATCCAGAAAGTCATTTAGGGTTTGGAGGACCGTTCCTGAAATATTAAGCGAATAACACCAAATATGGTGTAAATTATGCCAATATTAAATCTCACTATCAGGTATGTTTTGTATTCCATGTGGAATTAAAATGTGCGGAATTACCAAAGCATTGCTGTTATAAATAATAATTTGCAACAACAAATCTTTGCAAATTCCACATATTTTAATTCCGCATGGAATACAGAACACACCCGTGTATCTTTACAACTAGAGCTGCTAGAAAAAATTTAATGGCGCCATCGTAGTCAGCCCTCTTAATTTAACTAAAAACTATGCAAAGAAGTCTAGAAAATTTTGGTGTGTTGTCCTGTGTAAACACAGCACGACAGTGTTTTGCACCGAAGAAAATATTTGAAAGATTATGAAAATAGGTTAACAAAATATTAGACGTATCTCGGTGATTAACTCTAGCAGGTCAGAATTTGGAGAAATTCGAAAACATATGAAAACTCTAGTAAAAAATGTTCATGTATTTTGAAACACTAAGGCAATAAAGCAAATAATAATACCCTTTAAAAGAAGAGTTTATTGCAGAGCAGTGAATGTATATGAAAGAAACTATACAAAAAAGCAGATTTTTCACTGTTGATACGATGCAGATTTTTAAGCGAGAAAGTTCCCTATACGTACAGTTTTAGTGCTGAAAATGGTGATGATTTTCAGAGCTTCAAAAAGCGCTTTTTGTATCAAAACTCTAGTACTCCAAAGCGGGAACTTGTCATACAAAAATCAGCAGCGATATTAGTTGGTTTTTAAGCACTACTTTTATTCTCTCATAGTACAAACCTGCTTTATTTGAAGTAATTTTTTTACTGGGTAGTTACATGCATTTGAAAATTACGCCGGTCATGTAAACAAGTAGAAAAATACTGTTCGTTAAAACGACAAACTACTGCAAATAGTCGCACCTTCTAACACTTTAAAAGAAATGTGAAATATTTTCTTTTCAAGAACCTTCAAGATTCTTAATTGATAAATATAATAATTTGGTTAAGCTTGCTGGTAATAATATCCTTTATTCCTTACACTTGGCATAGTTAATTGTTGCATGCAAGGCTCACGTGATTGATAGAGATTTATGTGACAGATAAAACGTGAATCGTATCAAAATATGTTACTGTATTATGGAAATACTTAACCTAAGGCGCAGTGGTGCACTGTGGAACATTTTGTGAACATGCAGACGAAATTCCTGTTTTGTTAATAGCATTCTTAATGTTTCATGTCAAAGCTTGTAATATTTTATTAAGAAAGAATTGTACATGACACAATTAGTTATGGTAAATATGACCTTATTATGCATATGAAGATTTGTATACTTTGCAATAATGATAATTCTCGTATTCTGTCTTCGTTCATAATTTATAAAAATAAAACCGCTAGACCAAACAAAGTATTTACATGAATACCGTATTAGGGGATGTTGTGGCCTCCGAAAACAATGCTATGCTCTAAATAAAATGTCAGGAAAATTATTTTGGACTAAAAACACCTTTTTTTCGACCTGTGTAATTTTTTTACGTGTAAAATTTATCATCTCATTAGTGACTTTGTTTGCAATAACAATTTTCTTAATTCATAAAACTATTTATCATCCTTTTATTTAGTGCCGCATTCTCCACATTTTCTTTTGACGCTTGAAAGTATTAACTAACATTTTTATAATGTTTCTATTAAAAAATTTACAACAAAGAAATTGCGGCAAATATGAAATCAATTTCTTTGAATAAACTACTTAACAAAATAAAAAGGAAATAAAAAAAGTTATCTGAACATAAACCGTAAATATTTCACTAATCGAAAAACAAATTTCATTTCCGGTGATACAAGTTATATTGAGTTGTACGACTATTTTATCTAAAGCCATATAAAAAATGTAGGTGTGTATCGTTAGGTGCCTTTTACTAGGTGTTTTTTACTTCCAATTTTTCCATATAAATCAATTAATGATTTTAGTAGTGGGTCAGGATATCAGTACTTTTTTTTGTTGTTATTTTGAGGAAAAACCTATAAACCACATTCACTTTAATTATGTGACAGTCACTTGTTTCCCCATTACGGCCACCATCACGTTTATGCAATTTGAGAAAATAAATAAACATAAAACCAAAAACAGAAAGCAAATAATAATTCTTTATTGGTGACAATATTGACCGACCGACCGGTTGGGTGACATATTTTCTTGCAGCCGTTAAAAAATCCTGCATGGACAACCAAACACACACACATACACACACACACATGTGCTTTTTATATATCTTATTGTTACTCCATGTATTTGCACAGTCAATTTTGTCAATATGAAGTTAAATTAAAATGTTTGTTGTCGTTCATAAACTTTTATTGATTTCGAATGTGTTTTATGCTCATACTCCTCGTATTTGTAAGTTGATGATGGTGACAATAATGTTGAATATTTTACGTTGATGATGTACAACAAACACGAGTAGCAAGCAGTGAACTCTTAAGAGACCGATTTCTTTGTTTTTATTTAATGATTTGAAAAAAAGTTATTAATGATGACATTCGTCACGGTAATATCATATTGTTGTACAATATCTTTGTTTGTAATGTCTTGTAATTGTACCGGAAGTTAAAAACAAATATTGAGCTTTTTGAAATGAAATAAAATTGGCAGCATGTAATGATATATTTTAGAGGGGCATCAGACTTGTAAAAAAAACATATTTGCTTAATTCACAAGAAGTTGTATCGTATATTTTGTACCAAATACACTTTTTGTTTGTGAACACCCAGTATATATTGTATTGTCGTGTATCTTTTATTCAGCGTGACCGTTTTGCGATTAAAGTGGCAATTTGTCACTTTTCCAACTGCCTTGCCATTTTTGGTGCCCCATTTTTCAAATTACGAAGTGATACTTTTTGCTTTTAATATGGGTTTTTTACAGAACGAATCTGTTCAAATTAACAAATTTACATTGAAATTTTTTCAATTTATTTAAATAATAAATTTATAAAGAAAGTTTGCCAGTTGCTTGAACAGTCAGCTGCGCTGATAACGCTACCTGTTATCAATTCGCCTTGCTACAACAATATATTTTTGAGTCGAGTGTTGCGTTTTTCTTCCGACGTGGGTTGTTTGAATTTGGAACCATTTGCTGTCATCCCACGTCAACTTTGGTTGTGGGATGACGGAAAATCGTTCCAAATTATTTTTGAGTCCATTATCTATAGTCTTATGAAAAAGTAAAATAAATAAATTTTAAAATTCAACCCAAATATCTCTGAAAATATTAAAGGTGGGTAAAAACGAAAATTTTGCGACACGGTCTGGATTTTTATCCTATCCGATTTTAATGAAATTTGGCACACATATTCTGTAATTGTGTGCGCGTAACATATTCGCTAAGAAGAAACTGAAACCTTTCGAATGCCATCAATTTCATTTAAATCCGATGACGCGTTCTAAAGTTATTCAATCTTCAATATGGCGAACTTTTCTCAAAAATAGCCGAGATGCCAAAGTTTAGAGGCCGATAAAATAGAAACCATAAGAGGTATCGAAATAATTTTTCGCCATGTTACGCGCACACAGGAGTAGAAGATATGTGTTTGAAATCGGAGAGGTGAAAAATCCAAACTCTTGTTTTCATGTCGAAAATTTTCGTTTTTACCCACGTTCTTAATGAAATAAAGTGTATTTTCTTTGTCTATTTATAAGCTGTACAACAAGTTTAAATTCATTAAAATCGGATAATATTTGTAAAAGTTATGAGGCCAACAAGGTTTTTCATGCCCGAGGTAGTCAACCTTGACACCTTGCAGTTCACTGTGTGTTTCAACAAGGTGGTCCAAGTTTCAAACATTCTGAAAGCTCACGTCCTCATCTGTGATTTTTACATACATCGTTTTGTAATCGGTTCGCAAGTTTTAAAGATACAGATTTAATACCCTTTTTTCCAATTAGAACCACACGAATATTAGTGCTAAAACTTAAACAAAAAATAAAATAAAAGTATGTGACATGGCAACATAGCAATTTCTTATAAAAGCAAAAATTATTTTTGGAAAAAAATTTTGAAAAAAAAAATACTTTTAGGCATTTTAAACCCCAATCTGCGGAAAAATTTCTAGTGAGCTGAATTTTTGTATACACCTTTATTACGGCGTTGCAATGAAGATGTGAAAAAATCAATTGATATCATGTCGACGAAAAAAGTTATAAAGGTCAAAAGGTCACGAAAATCAGTTTTTTCGCAAATATTTCGCGACCTATTGCTCGGAGGTCAATAGAGGTCATTATAAAAATTATTTGTCGTCAAACTATCTACAATAAATGCCTGTTGCATTTTTCTGTAAATAGTCTAGCAGAAGATTGATTTATTACCATTTTAATTGCATTCTTCGCCACTGTGCAATATATTTAGCAATGTTTGCACTAAAATAGAAATAAAAATGGGTCAGAATATATATTATGCAAATTAAATTTATTTCGTCTAGTTGTTAGCCTTGATAAACTGTTGATAATAAATATTTATTATGCAAAAGTACTAATCCTGATATTTATATAACAAAATATGAAAAATAGCACGGAAAAAGTTAAGGCATTTTACAAATCATTTTTGCTTGTTGATTTTATTAATTTATTTTTTGCTAAAATTTACTTAAAAGTTGTTTTTATTTTAAGCAGAATAGTGCCTTCCAGGTAGTGTAGGAAGAAAATTAAAGTCATTTGCATAGTTTGAATAATTTAAATAAAAATTTGTGAACAATGTGACGGGTCACAAAAAAAAGTCATGCAATACTTAAATAAAATAACGTGAATGGTTGACATAACTCAGGCCTTATCTCTCCAAAAATGCTGTTAATATGATGTTAATATTTACATCATAATGAATCAGTCATTGAGTTCTTGCAGTGAAAGTAGCTAAATTACCGATATGTTTTGTCAGTCCGTCTGATGTTGAAATCAATTTTCCGAAGACCCTTAATAACTTGAATACTTATGAGTATATTGGGGCCACATATATAATAAACTTTTTTCCTAAAAATATTGGATATCCGCATTTTCTTCACATATTTTTTTAAATTAAAAATTCATAGAAAATAGCCGTTAATATATCGTTAAAATTTTTAAACATAAAAGGATTGCTACGTTTTTTAACGAAAAGTCAAGAAATAAAAATTAATAAATGAAGTTCGATTTTCACGCAAGTAAGCGCAATCCTTCTGAAAACTTCATTCTTTCTAGAAAATCTGCTCTTCTGGCCGCATTTTAGAGCTGGCGGGTAACAATTAAAAGCCAGATTAATTATATTAAATATATAAAAAAAATAAAAAAAATATATAAAATACAATTTGTAGAGAAATTTAAAAAACTCCGTCGGCGTTTTTTCTCTTAAGTCTATTCTTTAGAAATATTGAAAATGAAAAATTTTAGCTATGAAAATATTTTGAGAAAAACGTCGAACAATTCGCTCTATTTTTATAAAATTTTTAGCCTTTTTTCATTCTTATCTCAAAGTCTTGATTTTGATTCATTTTAACGACTACATGAATTATGATAAATAAAACATTTCTGCTGCTAGTTAACAAGGATTGTGTTAAAAGTCATAAAATATTTTTTGGAATATTTTGGTTATGCTACTACCGGAGATATTGACGAAATAGAGAACAAAGTCGAGGTCAAAAACCCAAATTTCAAAATTCAAAGCCAAATATTTTTTAAAATATTAAAGAAAATATTAATGAAATAACCCTCATTTCTTTATCTATTTAAAAGCTTCACAACAAGTTTAAATTCATTAAAATCGTATAATATTTGTAAAAGTCTACTTTTACACCCTGTAGCTGTGCGTGTGTGTCCACAGGGTGAACCAAATTTCTAAATGTTTACAGCTTAGGCTCTCTTCTATGATTTTTACATACATCGTTTTGTAATCGGGTCGTAAGTTTCAAAGATACAGAGTTATTACCATTTTTGTGTGTTTTCGGCCTGATACTTTGGGTGTTATGCCATCGGGCGGCCACTTTCGGCCTTGTGCCATTGGCTGGCCTCAATCGGCCGGCCACGTTCGTGCGCCATGTCAAAAGCTCCCTCATCTTTATAGTCTTTTGACACACTCCGCCTAGTCAGCGGACCCGGTAAAATGACCTCCACTAAAAATAAAAGTTATAATTTAAACACAAAAATTACCTTGATGACACCAAGTAAACGAAGATAGTAATTTTAACCTCTAGATGGAGAAATAAGATATTTCGTCAACAAAAAAATAACTATCACCTGGAAGATACTTAAGCGATACTTAGGCGCTATTTCTCAAGAATTTATCCAAGACATCTGGTGTTTTGCCGAGATACCATCATTTAGCAAGGGCAGCAATCATTATCCAAGACACAAACTTGTTCCAAGGATTCTCAAAAACTTGGATAAAAATCCCCTCAAAATCCCAGAAGTTTCCCGCATTTGAAAAAACCAGAGCAAAAATAATCCCAGAACTTCTCCGAAAAACAACGGCAGCACCGAAAAACCACGAAAATACCTAAACGGCAACATTGAGTTTTTAAGGAATTTAACCTTCGCGCCGGCCTGTTGCCTTCGTTTTTAATTGTCGTTACACGTATTTCTTACCAGTATTCGTTACACGTATTTGTTAGACGCTTTTTTCATTAAAAAAATTTGTTTACCCCCAGCATAGAAAACATTTTGGTCGGACCAGAACTTTTTGTGGACTTGTATTAGATAAAATCCGCGACGATATATCGACGGAAATTAATTGTTGAACCTCATTCACAGAAAAAATATCATCAAACTGCAACTAACAATTTGAATTCTTAATATGTAATTTAAATTCAAACATATATTTCGTTAATATAACAAATTGAGTTGTTGATACGACAAACATGAAATTTTTTTCAACAAACTGAACTAACCAATTTTTTTGTTATGTATTGTGAAAAAAATTAATAATCACTATTGTTGATATAACAAATGAATGCACACACGTAAATGAAACAAAGCAAATCACGTTTTGTGTGTATTCATTATTTGCGTATTTAATAACGAATTGCTCTGTAGCTGAGAGGTAAGAACGTTAGTCTATTAGTCCAGAGGCCGCCGGTTCGATTCCGCCCAAAGACATTTAGTGTTTTTCGAAGATAAGCTAAAAGTCGCTTCGAGGACTGTGATTGTATAAAAAAATATTGTTAATACAACAATTATGATAGTTAAAATTTTTTCGGAAAATCAACAATTCACATTGTTGGTATAACAATAATCTTAATTGAAATAAATTTGAAATTCAACAAAAAATTTTTTTTTCTGATTTTCCTTTAACTTACAGTTTCGTAATTTTATTTAATTGATATAACAAAAAAATTAATTGTACTTACAAATTTTTTTTTCTGTGCTGGATTGAGGCATGCAAAGCTAATGATTGATTGGAACGTATAACCAAAACCGTTTCATAGCTCGCTTGTTCCTAAGTAAAAACAATCTAAAAATGTTCACAGGTTTCCTCGCAGGCCATTGCAAACTGTGACTTGGAATTGAGAGTAACAGCCTGTACAGATTCTGTGATTTTGTGGATGAAACTCCAGAGAATATTCTGATGGAATGTGAAGCGTTATGCCACAGAAGATATAGCGAAATGAGCAAGCACCTATTGGAGGATTGGGAACTGCCAACATTAGAACCACTGGCAATCTTGAGATTCCTCAAGAGAGTAGGTCTAGATGAGCTGTTTTAGCACTTGGCAAGGGATAAATAGATTTTCTACGGTGTCCTGTGTTTTCCGTATAATTTAAATTCAAAACATTTATATTCTGCATATTTATGCACAATATGCCATAAGGCACAAGGGTTGGAAAATCGCATGACTTTTTGTTTAGAGTTAGTCAGACAGTTAATTGATTTCCTCCTCCTGTCTATTTTTTAACTGACTTAAAAAAATTAAAAAAGAAAACATCACATAAGGTTGATCTTGTAGGGCATCACTGGAACTTCGCGCTACTTTCAAGCTTATAGCACTAGGAAATTCATTGATTTTTGGAATAATTAAAACAATCCTTTTTGCAAAATTGTCGACAACAATATCCCTAGTCCATGAATCGGCAAACACTTCCTAATACATTTTTTTACAACTCTCGCTCTTACAAAGATTTTGTTAGTGTATATCAAGCAATAGCAAGAAACAAGCGACAACACAACCTGCTTCTTTGAATGTCCATGTCAAGGCAAATTCATACTAGGCAATCTCATTAATAAAACAAGTACAACATGTAACAAAAACCACAAGCATTTTGTTTTTGTAAAATCATTGTTCGTACTCGAACTCACAAAGCAAATACACACATACAAATTTCCATGTAAAATCGTCGAAAACCAGGTGAACTTAACATTTTTCGGTAGTGATTTTGCTTCATAGGTGTTTCATGTTAAATCAACATGATTTATAATAATCTTGGAAAAAAATTTTCCTTTTGAATTAACTATATTTCATGTTGATTTAATATTCCAGTACAGTTAAATCAAAATGAAGTTGATACTGAAATAATACGAAAAATCATATTGAATCAAAGTAATTTCGAGTTGAAACAACGTGAATTTGATATTGGATCAACACGAAGAATCATGTTGAATCAAAGTTATTTCAAGTTGAAACAACGTGAATTTGATATTGGAACAACACGAAGAATCATGTTGAATTAAAGTTATATCAAGCTGAAACAACATGATTTTAATGTAGCTGTTTTATTAATTATTTTACTTACGTGATAGTCATCAGAAAACTTTTCGTTGTAGCTGCTGACTGCCCCAGCCAAGATTTGAACTCGTGCCACCTGCATGATAGTCCACGCGCTAACCACTGCAGCCACAACAGCTTCAAACTTTTCTTTACTTATACACTAAATAAATACCATCGTATGTAAAATGCATTTCATTTTAATTCAACATGATTTAAATGATTATTTAATATAAAACTTATTTGAAATTAAAGTCGATTGAAAATGAAACTTAACGTTTATAACAAAATTGTTTTAACGGTGATTTAAGGTTCGATTAATTATTTTCCGTTTAAAATTAATATGAAACAATGGTAATTTTAAACCAGCAGCAGTAAATATTCGCTGGTAATTCATTTTTTGTCGTATACACAGACGACACATGTAAGAATAAACAACAACAAGTCACACAACTACACAGAAAAAAATAAGTTTCGTTTTTGATAACAAAAATCCCGGTATTCAATAATTTTTTTTCAAATTTCCTGTGATAAAGAATTCCCCTATATTGATAACAAAATTATTTCAAAATAAAAATATATATATATTTAAATTAAAAAAATGTTGACATGGCTGGAATACGAACCCGGGCTTTCCGGACGTAAAGCATACACTCTATAGCTGAGCCATATCCCATTTATTTTTTTATGGGATACAACTTGTTTTAAGTACTTATGTATAAAAAGAAAAGAAATAACCGGCATGGAAAAGAAATAGTTACAACGAAATATTTTATTATGTTAAAGATAAATGTTATTGAAATTCATATTTTTTTTAATAACATGGTTTTATTGAATATAATTCTTGTCTATTTTTTTCTGTGTAAGCAAAACAGTGAATTGTAGCAATGAACAAAGCAAGTAAACACTAACACACTCAAACGACAAATTATTTCTTGTAAATTTAATATGATTTGCAATCAAAATTGCGGCATGTGGATTTTACATTCCTTTTTTTCTGTGTGTAGTGTATTTTGACATCCGACCATGAAGAAAATGCTAAAAAAAAGTTAACAGCTGTGTTTACAAGTTCACCTGTAGTGAATTTGCCTTGGTCCATGTCAAACTAGTTGCTTTAATTTACTTTTAGTTAATACGTGTGAGTACATACGTGTGAGAGTAAAAGAGTAAACAGCTCCATGTGATATGTTTTGCCGGTTGATGCCCTAGACTAGTGGTAGGCCCAACTCACTTAGTATTCGTGAGGCGACAGAGTTTCTAACCAAAAACAAAGTCAAACGTTTGAAATATAATCACCCGATATAGTTCCCTAGCTAATATCATACGAGTAAAAGTTTCATATCTTTTATGATCAATCTATCTACAAAAACACACTATATGTTCTCGGAAGCCTCTCACCCATTTCATATTGTCCCAAAAATTTAAAAGTCCATCTATTTTACATGTTTTTTTGTTTTTTATTTTAATTATGTTGTTGGTTTCTTGTTTTGTTTTTATTTTCAGATACACTTTATTTATTGTTAAGAATAAATTGAATTTATTTATTTTTTTTATTATTGGTTTTAATGTTAAATATGCATTTTGTTTATTGTTGCTGTTGTTGTTGTGTTATGAAATATATGTATATATAAATTGATTTACCTAAAAAACAATTAATAAAGTTAATAATAATAATAATGATACAAATTTTATAATTAAAAAAATTAATTCATCTAGTAAAAAAGAAAACAAAACTTTCTTTATTTTTTTCTATTTAATGCAAAGCATGGGTGTTTTGTTGAAATGTGAGTGTATGTGAGTGAGTCTGTATATGTGTATGTTAAGGTAGTGGCGAGTTGTTTCATTATTTTTATTTAGAGCAAAATGGTTTTTTATTCCTGCCAAACTTTTTTTTTATATTAATTTGTTGCTCTTGTTGTTGGCATACAGACAGACACCGGTTATTATTAATCTTATAATCCTTTTTATTTCTTATAATTTTTACTCTAAGTTACCCATACAAATGCATAGTTTAGGAGAAATAACAATGAAAAATTATATTAAATTAAAGTACTAGAAAAATATTTTTTATTATTAAACAATACATAATTATAAAATATCCTTTAAGGCATAATCTTTAGTACAGTTTATTGTATGTAAGTGTGTGAGTATGAAATCGTGAACTAGTGTCGACAGTGATTGTAAAATGGAAATTCTTGAACAAAACAAACGAAAAAGTAAACAAAAATAAACCAAAAAATTATTTCCTCTGCCGTGTGTGTATGTTGCAAGTATGTAGATTGTGGCAAAGAAGTACAATCGCTTGAACAATAAGCAAAATATTGATAAATATTCAAAGTTACTTTTTTGTATAAAAAAGGTCAAGTTAAAAATATATCCGAGATTATCAGGTGCGTCACAGAACTTGTACGAAAGTGAAAATATTCACACTTTCCAATTCGTAACGTTTCTGTTTTACTTCTTCTACTTTCGTATATTTTCATAACATATTTTCTAACAGAAAAAAATAGCATACGCTAAGGCGCCACTATGAATATACAAAAACTTATGGAGCTAACATTAATTTGTTTTTCCCAAAAGTAGACAAAACGATTTTTTAATATTTCTTTTGTTTATATATTTTCAAAATATTTACACTTTTTTATTGTAGAGTAGAATCGAAAACGGAAAATTTTAAACTTTCTCATTTTCTAGAGAAGCTAAACATATTTTCTTTTTCACTTTTTCTATGTAGTTTGACATAAGAAAATAAAAAAAGCTTAATCAACTGTCTTTGGTATGGAAACGAAACGTTGATAAATGTCAACAAAACCTTGGTGTAAACGGTAAAGATCTCAATAAATATTTCATTTGAAATGTTCTGAATTTCGCTCTAGTGTAAATGTATTATTAGTTTTTCTGGGTCACTTCGTAAAGTGATTTTATGACGGAAGTAAATGTGCGAAAAAACGTAAAATTTGTAAAATTTTCAAATTGAAACAGTCATAATTTCGTTTCTTCAATACGGAGTTGTACGAAATTTCATATATTTCAAAGATATGGTTCCCAACTTTGAAATAATGCATAGTTTTTGAAAATCGGTTAGTAAATGGCAAAAATGGTTAGTAAATGGTAAAGTCATGGTGCATTAAATGTAAAAGAACATTTTTTTTTAAAAAATTTCATTTTACCTTTTTTTTAAAAAAGTAGCTGTTATAAAAAAGTGCCTTTTGTAAAAAAGTACCTTTAAAAAAAGTAATACTTTCTGAGAAAAGTAACTTTTTAAAAAATTTTACTTATTGAAATTTCTTAAAAATGGAAATTCACAAAAATGGACTATCGAAAAAAATACGTCTGCAAAATACAATTTTGCAAAATTTGTGGCCAACACTTGTTAGGTGTGAGTGATGTAATTCTCTTATGGGAATTTCTCAAAAAGTTTGTGTACATAACAATTGCAATCACGTTCAACCGAGCCACCTAACAAGTGACACACAGCGGCGATTAGCACTGACGATGCACAGTGGGGTATTTTGAAAAAAAAATGGAAATAAATCTGCAGTTTCTAAACGCGTCCAATTCTTATAAAATTTCATACAGCAGTTGTAGAAATGTTGCTGAGCTTAAGTTTGGAGTTTGGACTTTATATCTTTAAAGGAGGCGGAGACACAATACCTAAAAGGGGGTGCCCTGGCCTCGGCCTTCTGAAAAATTTAAACCTATGCTCAGCTGATGTTTTTTATCTGATATAAAAGAGTTTTTGCAATTTGATTCTCCTATCTAAGAGGTAAAAAAAGTCTACTACATTTATGGGTTTCCGCTTACAGTTTAGGAGATATTCGACTACAAAAATTTAAATTTTAACTTTTTTACTTACTTTGGTCCACGGTTTTGCTAATAAGGAAGTCTAATCTTTTCCGATTTGCAAAAACTTTTTTTTCGTTGGTAACTAACAAAATTAATAATATTCTGAATTTTTTTTATAACAAACACAACCCGCGAAGCGAAAACACCCAGGGTCTATGGCGGGAATCGAACCCACGACTTTTGGACAGGCTAGCGTCGCTATCACTAAGCCAAAATGAAAAGGTATATGCAGTTTTAATTAAAACTTTGAAAAAGTCGATTTTCCCAAAATTATTGAATTAGCCAGAGCGTTTCAAAATAGACCTATTTTTATTAACTCATCTTGAGGCCTAATGTGCACCTTATACATTTCCCTAAAAATTATCTGCGACAGCCGAAAAATAAGAAAAACACTGCGGAAATACTGAAAAATCCCATTTGTTGAAACTTTCTGGAATTTCTTTAGGAATTTCGGTGTTCCCAGAGGCAAATCTTAATATTTTTCGTCCTTGCTATTTAGTGCATAAAAATAAGAATCGAACTGCGCGTTTAGAAACTGCAGATTTATTTCCATTTTTTCCAAAATCTCCCACTGTGCGATGTAAGTGTGGCGGCTTCCGAAAACAACGTCGCTTTGTTCTTCTGTGTACGCTGAAAATTAAGTTAATGTTAATATATAAATTTGGTTTAAAGCAAAAAAAGCGCAGCTGCTCAAACTTTTGTACTTCCTAACACTACTACTGCTTGTTTTCTTTACACAACTGTAGCTTACTAAAACTATGTGTATGTAAATGTTTATATTGCTTTTTTTATTAAATTCTCTTGTATTTTACTGTTAGTTGTAAATGTTTAATAAAGCTTAATATACAAAGTGTTAGTTAGAAACAAAAATAAAAAGAAAGTCAAACTAAATCAAAAATTATGTAGATAAATAAAAATAAATTATTATGTACTCGTAATCTGAAATAACTTAGCAATATTGATTCTTTTGATTCCTTAAGTGGATGTTAGACGAGCCAATATTTAAAATTTTATTAAAATGCTTTTGGTTTTAATAACAAACGCACATAAACACTTGTATTGAAGCTAAATATTGAAACGTCTGGCAACCGCTTTAAACCGGAAACAGGAAACAGGAAACTAAAGCATATTGATGAAACAGTTACAAAAGAAATGTTGTCACTTAAAGAAATCTTAAAAAGAAAATTGATTAGCATTGTTGTTTGTTGTGTTTATTGCTGTCTCCATTTTTATTATTTATGGGGATTTGTTTTTGTTGTATCTGTGGAAGCGGGAGAGGCGGGGATATAAATTAGAAATTTGTTTGTTTGTGTGTGTGTTTGTTGCAGCGCCGTTTTTATCAAAAGGAACAGCATTTTTGCAAGAGAGTGTCGGTCTGTGCTTGTGTGTATGAATGGATGTATGAGTTTGTAGGAATTGTTGAAAAGTTTGATTGCTTTTTTTCTCAAGTTTTAAAGTTTTTGATATTTCTGGTTTTTTGTTTAGTTGCTTATTGCTTGTAATGATGTGTTGCATGTACAGTGGTAATCAAAATATTTGCCATTGAAATTGCTTTTTCAGTTATTGTTATATTTTTTTCCAGAATATGTAATGTTTTTTTTTTAATCCAATTGTTGCTTATATACTTGCTTTAAAAAGTGAAAAATAAGTAATGCCTCTTATTCTGTAACTATTTTTCGAAGTCACTTCAACCCAACACCAAAAACTTGACACTTGTCTACTTGTTGTCAACAACAATTGACTATTATTCACAGCCTCTTACAGGTTTCTACACCTTAGAGAATAGTAAGTGGCTGCCAATAGTAGTCAATTGTTGTCGACAACGAGTAGTAAGAGAAGTTCCTATTTTTTTAACAAATAGTTGCAGTAGATTTTTTTATTACAAACTGAATTTAATTAATTTTTTAAGAAAAATAAATTCTACTTTCTTTTTATTCAAGTCATTATAACTTTTGTATTTTTCATTAGACCTTAGAGCTTTTATGCTGCATGTGTTCATCATAAAATTATTTTTTCCATCCTAATGGAACAATTTTAATATGATAGTTTTTGAAAAAAAGAACATCTGAAAATGCACTTTTATAAATTTTAAGGCCTGTAACTCAATACGTTTTAGGCCGATCGACACAGTCGTTAAATTGGCTGAAAAATGTGGCCAACACCTGTACAACAGTCTACCCAAAACGAGTAAATTTCTATACAGTTCATAAAAGAAGTTTGAAAAATAGTATGTTTTACTTAGAAGTTCCCCCCCCCCCCCCCAAAAGCTCAAGCTATATCCGTGCCTGGTTAAACAGACATGTTTAGTCTTTAAAATAAAAATAAAAATTTTTTAAAGAGAATTTCCATATATTTAGACAACAGTTACACTGCAAATTGTTCATAGAAGAAAAAAATATTATTTAATGTGGTGTGAAGCTAGTTAAAAGCAACTTCAGCTACTTTTAAGTTTGAAACAGACTTTTGCCTGTAAAGTGTACTTTTTATTGTCTACAATAAACTTAAAGCATATATTTAACAAAAGTACGCTTTAGAACTCCTAAAGTATACTTTCATTATGACTATGATTATGGGCCAATGTGAAGAAAATGCGAATTTGCAATTTGTTAGAGAAAAATTTTATACGTATCATATTATTCATATGTATACAATTTTGCTCTAAAAGAAATGAAAATTTGCATTTTCTTAACATGTATTTTTTATTAATATTTATAAGCTTTAAAACAAGTTTGACACCCTGTAGCTCACCGTGTGTTTCAACAAGGTGGTACAAATTTTGTAAAGCTTAGGTCCTTCTCTATGATTTTTACATACATCGTTTTGTAAGCGGATCACAAGTTTCAAAGATACATATTTATTGGCCTTTTTGTCAATATGAAACAATGAGCGAGGTTACGATGTCCAAAAATACATTTTTAATTGATGATGTTTATCGCAATATGAAATCTATTATAATTCCGTTTGACTCGCAGCGCTTTCATTTTATGCACAGATTGAAAGGTATTCATTAAAATTGGATAAGATTTTTAAAAGTTATGAGGCCAACCAGGTTTTTCATGCCCTAGTTATTCAACTTTGACACCCTGTAGCTCACCGTGTGTTTCAACAAGGTGGTCCAAGTTTCAACAATAGTAAAGCTTAGATCCTTCTCTATGTTTTTTACATACATAGTTTTGTAAGCGGATCGCAAGTTTCAAAAATATAGATTTATTTCCATTCTTTTCCAATTTCAACCAATGTGTGAGGTTACGATGTTCAAAAAAAAATTTTAATTGATGATGTTTATCGCAATGTAAAAACGATTATAATTACATTTGAGCCGCTACGCTTTCATTTTGTGCACGAATTGAAAGATATCTTATTGCACTTTCTAATGATACCAATTTTATTAATATATTTTTCATATTTCGAAATATATGAACAATTAAAGAACAGTCTTAAAACTTGCTATTCCGAAACGAATTTAATGCAAAAAAATTACATTTTCTTATGTAAGAAAAGTCATTGATAAAAAAAACTTTCTGGAATTTCACTTGCAAATATTTTTCCCATCACTGTTTACGAAGTTGTTTTTTTTTCGTTTGTTATTTTTTCGTTTATGTTTTTTATGTAGATGTTTTTGTTTTGGGTTCGGTTATTATTGAAAAATGTTCGGGGTTTTTGTTTTTGTTTTATATAAATCTGAATAGAATTCAGCGTGCAATTTTAGTTATTACCTTCAACTCCTACTTCCTACTGCTACTACCTTTATTTTTCTTCCTTCTTACAATATGTAACATAATATTCTTTTTAATAAATCCTTTTTTTAATTTTTTTTTTGTTTTTTGTTTATTTTTGTTGTTGGTTTCTGTTTTTTTTGTTGTATGTATAATAATCATAATAATTATAGTATAATTATAATAATAATAATTATAATAGTAATAATAATAATATAATAATAATAATGCTAATTAAAAAAGTATTAACCATTTTTCTCAATATTAATTTTTACTAAAAACTTAAAAATAGATTTTTAACAATAATATATATTTATTTATAATTATTTTCTTAATATTCCTTAATAATTTTTATCATTTCTTGTCGTATCTTTTTTCACATTTTCGCATTCGCCTTAAATATTTTCTTTCTCTTATACTCTGGCTTTGATCGATGTCGAAGGAATTTTTTCTTTCTTATAATTTCATTTAAAACAAATAGAAATTCTAAAATATTGTTTTAAATGTAAATAATTGTAAGAAAGAAAGAATTTTTTCGACATCGATAAACAGGCAGTTAGTTTTTTTTATTGATTGATAATATGTATGAATATGTATGTGCACAAATACGGCTTAGCTGGAGTATCTGCTGAACACTGTACTTGATTAAGAGGTTGTTTATGCGTACCGATCAACGATGGTAATCGTGGTACAATTATATTTTTTCGGCTCATTTTCGAAATTGTAGTCAGCGTGGTGCTACACTGATAGAAAAAACGTCATAACGCTGATGTAATTTGACATCAATGCTATGTCAAGTGTCTTCGTTTATTTATTTATTTATATATTGGTAACGTTCCACACACAAGACCATAGGTCTTATTTTGCAGTAGGGAACTGAGTATAAAAAAATTTACAAATCATTATTTAAACTTAAAAACTAATAAAACCAATTATACTTTTCATCATTATAATGTCAACCTTTGCATCAGCTGGTCATCAATGCCAATGATTGAAACAATTATAAATATTATCAGTAACTAATTGATTAAGCTTTAGGTCTTTTTTATAATAATTAAAAATTTTGGGTGTCTTTTTCAGGCGAAATAGTTATTCAATATTCAATAATTATTTTCCCTGAAGAACTAAAGCTTAATAAATTAGTTACTGATAAAATGTATAATTTCCTGCTTTTACTTGTTTCTATTTTAGTTTTATTTTTTGTTATTTTATTTTATTTCTAATGTTGGTCTTGATCACAGTCTCCTCAATTCATCGCACATTTACAAATTAACGCCTCTATCATTTCAGCTATGTCACCATCCAAAACATCGGCAGCACAAAGTCAACATAAAAGTTATTGATGCGACATACATATGATGACTAAGTGTCATCAATGTTTTGCCTGTGCATGCATGTATGCTTTACTGGCTTAGTTTTTAAAAATACTCATAGTATTGATGATAAGTGCTGTTGATAAAGCTGTTTACTTATTTCTTTTATACATATTTTATACTTTAATAATATTTATTCGGTGGCCTGGTATTGATGTCATTCTAGCCATAGCATTAATGTCACTTAAACTGTGACAACATTTTTTAATAATGTTTGTCATCAGATCGACGTCTGTTTTCGTTTTATTGATAACATTTGTCATAGCATTGATGTCAAAATTCTCAAGATAGGTCGTCATTAATGCGTTGATACAATTTTCTATGAGTATACCTCGATTTATTTTGTACAATTGAAAAATTAAAAATTTTACGTGTCCATGGTTGGAAAATGAACAGGGAGAAAGAACAATGATAAATATGAATTCTATGGAAAATTTTAATAACTGGTGGTGTTGACCATAGTAAAAGATAATCTTAATAGCGTAGTCAAATAAGCCATAAAAGGGGGTCAGTCTCGGAATGAGAGATAATAAGCTGACTACTCGTATACACCTTCATTTTATCATTGTAATATAATTTAATGTATGTTTAACCTGAAAACGTCCAACAACACGAAGGAATGAAATATACTAAAAACATTTTCCTTCTCCGGTCCCCATTAATTTATTTTTGAAAAATAATTTTAATTAGCTTCCTGAAAATACAACTTGCGATATTTTTTGGCTTGTCTGCAGAAACAACCAGAGACTTTGTGGGGTGTTGAACCCGCAACACCCCGAATAATAGTCTATCTAACATGCAGGCAACTGGTCTAACTGAAACTTTGATGAAACTTATTGAGAATCGGCGTTGTTCTGGCAAGGACATGAGGACTATCCTATTTAACGGCTGTGCCAAACAAATTACATTGTGCTTTTTGGTAGAGAGACATTTAGCAAGTTTACACCTAGAATTCATTTTAGGGGAAGCTTATGTTCGACCTTTTAATTCTTGTAACATTTCAGTTATTAGACCTATTCATCACTTTTATGTAAAAAACTACGAAATATTACCTAACACACAATTTTGAAATAAAACTGACCATATTTCAGCCCGCTCCATTGCCGTTAGAGGGTAGTTTTTTGCTCCCTTTTTAAGATAGGTACAAAAAGACCCATACATTGAAATGTTAGAAGGTTAAAATGTTCCACAAATATGTTCCTTGTGATGTTGTACATAAAGGCGCAAAACATATATTATGTCTTAAACGTAATGCTTACTACGAGTAGATTTGCTATTTGTATTTACTCTTTTCTACAAAAGCGGGGCTAACTTTAGCTCTCCCGAAAAAATAAGTCCAAATGTAAAGATTTAAAACGCCGTTACCGTTGACGCCCTCTTCCAAAAGCAGTCGTTAGAAATTTGTGAATTTTTTTTTTGTTACACAGTGTTATATAATTATTTAGTAAGCATATTCCGAATAATACTTTAGTCAAGATAAACGGGGTTATTGTTTATATTTTATCATGAAATGTTTACCATTCATAAAAGTTGAACATACTATGATCACTAGCAAACATTATATGGTTATTTTTGAATGACATTATGATTCTCCATACATGTAGTGAAAGTTAAATTAATTAAAATTGGGTAGTATTTGCAAAGTTATGAGGCCAGCAAGGATTTTGAGGCCCGAGGTAGTCAACTTTGATACCATGTAGCTCACCGTGTGTTTCAAAACGGTGGTCCAGGCTTCAACATTCGTAAAGCTTAGGTTCTCTTCTATGATATTTACGTATATTGTTTTGTAATCGGATCGCTAGTTTTAAAGATACAGATTTATTACCCTTTTTTCAATTGGAACCACTGTGCCTTTAGCAATAGCCGTTTTTGTACTTACACTCTAAAACACTTTGTTGAAAATTAGGCCGATAATAGTAGGCAACACTTTACTCATTATTATCGACCTAAAATTAGACACGCATTAAAGAAATAAAAAAACACTTAAAGAAATAAAAAATTAGCGGCGAAGCGGTTGGCTGCCTCCAGCATTGAACCGCGACCTCTTGGCTGCCTCCAGCATCGATAGTCTGGCGTATCCACCTACACTCTAAAACATTACTTAAAATTTACGATCATATATTGTCTAAATTTGAGTTGAAAATTTCTCCTTGTCTAAAATTACATCGATTTTGTAGTTATTTTATAAAGGAAATTATTAAAAAAATATTTAGTCCAAGTAGAAAAAAATGTAACATAAAGTATAATACGGCAATGGCTGAATAGTAGATACGTCAGACTATCAGTCAGGAGGTCGCAGTTCAAACCTGCACGCAGCCAATCGCTTTTTTTTAGTAAAAACATTTTGTTCAAAAATAATGCGTGTGTAATTTTAGGTCGATAATAATCTGTAAAGTGTTGCCTACTATTATCGACCTAATTTTCAACAAAAGAGTTTTAGAGTGTATCAGCCATAGGCGTATTATACTTTTTCTGCCATTTTATCTACTTGAGCTAAATATGTATGTTTAATTTGTGAAGTCAAATTAGACAAATTATGTTTTTTATTGCAAGCACCTACAAAATCAATGCAATTTTAGACAACGAGAAATTTTCAACACAAATTTAGACAATATATGATCCTAAATTTTAAGTAATGTTTTAGAGTGTAGTGTTTGACAAATGGTTGTACGTCATTTGCTTCAGCAAAGTGTTTAAGGACATTAAGATTTTCATTTGCAGCGCAGTGATTCATTTATGAATTGGGTTATCTTGCATGATAGTCTCCTCTCCAACCACCTTTTTCCAATTTTTTTTTTGTGTTGAATCGGGCTTCAAATTTCTAGAGCTTTTATTTTATTAGAAGTTGAAAAGGGTATGTTATAAATATCTTTTGTATACACTTTTTAACTTACACTGTAGGCAAATGTATTGCTCTTATATTGATGAACTTTCTTACTAAGCATTTTTGTTCATCGAAAATGTGTCATATATTGTACAAACTTACATACACACATCCACATATTAGCAATCTATATTGAAATATATTTATTCTTTTATTCCTTCTTTCAATTAATTAATTAATTGATTAATAATTATTAAACGATAACATTAATAATAATGCATTTTCTTTAATTTTTTCTGTGTGTTTTTTTTTTGTTTGTTTGCTTTTACATATACATTGTAAATGTAAATAGATGTATTGTATATATATAATATTAATTTAAATATATATATATATATATATATATATATATATATAATTTCTTTATTAATAAATTTGATTTAAACTAATATTTTTTGTTGTTGCATTAAGGCCAAAAATGTAATAAAAAAAATTATATAAAAAACAAATAAACTTTTAAAAAAAGGTTTCCTTTTTTAATAAAAAAATTTCTTCTTTTTTTGCTTTAAATCTAAATTTTAAATTGTTTAATTTTTGTGTGTGTTTTTTTTTAATTTTTTTCGTTTTTTTCTCCCTTTCACAATTTTACTTAAATTTTTATATAAATTTATGTTTGTTTGTATGTGTAGTTTATGTTATGTAAGTATGTGTGAGTGTGTATGTGGATGTTTGAATGTATTTAAATATGTTTGAGTGGGGGAAAATTTCGTATTTCCATTTTTTTTCGTATGCATATGAATGTGTGTAATGTATGCAGTTAGTTTAAAGGAGCGTATCCTTTAGGCGTAGTACAGTCTTAGTTGTGGCCACACATTTCGTTGATCGATTTCGTACGATAATTTGGGAAATTTCAATCGTGATCGGAAGTTAAAAAAAATTATAGAGCCAAGTTCAGATGTTTAAAATTCATTCGGTCATGTTCTGTATTTCATGTGGAATTAAAATGTGCGGAATTATCAAAGCATTGTTGTTGTAAATTAATATTTATAACAACAATGCTTTGATAATTTCACACATTTTAATTTCACATGAAATACAGAACATACCCGATTATGCTGTTTTCTTTTTGTTCTTTTAAGCGCTGAATTTCTAAAAATGTTTAGTAAAGAATCTGATAGTATTTTTGTCCAAAAAATATACTACATTTTTTGATTTTATCATTAAAACACAATTTAGTGATCTTTTCTAAAAAAAAATTTTTGACCCTCTTCAAAGCTGTTTTTTTTTCGAAAAATTGCACTTACAAATTTCAAGAGGCCTTTTCCGCACCTTTTAAGATCACAACGACAGGCAATACCCTGACAAGAAACTTAACTCTTTTCTACGTATCTACAGATTGACTAGATTGACTATCTCCAGATTATAGGGTGGGCCAAAAAACTTTTTGCTGTTTTTTTCACTTTATACTCCGAAAAATAGGTTGGTAGACACCTCAAAAAATTCTCCAAGTATGAGCTCTTAATTTTAATGGGAAGGTCCTCCGCCTCTCAGGTTTTTATTTTTTCGTTATTATTAGAAAGAAAAATTCATATCTCGGTATTTACTATTTGGAAACAATTTTCTCGTCTCATATATTTGTAGGAAATTGAATTCTCTACAAAAAAGGTCTCCAACAATTTTTTTTTGTAAACCTTACCGTTCTAAAGTTATTAAAGGTTCAAGTTTGGCTATTTTCAAGCAGATATATTTTTTTGTGAATTTTATAACTCTACAAAAATGCTGTAATATGATTAATCGATTAAATTAACCGTTTAAAAAATATTCATCGTCAAACTTCAATGCTCACTAAGTTTAACGATGACTATCTTTTAAACGGTTAATTTAATCGACTAATCATATTAGAGCATTTTTGTAGAGCAGTAAATTTCCTATAAAATTATGTTTTGCGAGTATCATAAACATTTTTTTCCAATAAAGTTATGAGTTTAGTCGAACTGTATGAGTTTACATCCAAAGAAATTTAATTATTTTGGCTTGAGTTCGGATTTAATTTAATTTTTCAATTAAATTATATTTTTATATAGAGATAAATGTAAAGCATATAGACAAAGAAAATTTTTGGACTGCACGGAGGGTTGAACTGACGTTTCGATAGATCCCGCAAACCACCGACGTTGGTCGAGTGGTCAAGCGGAAAAGAATTCTGAAGAGATTAGCGGGAGCTATCGAAACGCCAGTTCAAGCCTCCGTGCAGTCAAACGTTTTCTTTGTCTATATGCTTCACATTTATCTTTAAATGAAAATATAATTTAATTGAAAAATTAAATTAAAACCGAACTCAAGCCAAAATAATTAAATTTCTTTGGATATAAAAATTTTTTGTTAACGAGTTATAAAATTCATAAAAAAAAGATATCTGCCTGAAAATAATCAAACTTCAACCTTAAGTAACTTTTGAAAGGTGAGGTTTACAAAAAAATTTTTAGAAATCTTTTTTGTAGCGAATTCAATTTCCTACAAATGTATGAGACGAGATATTTTTTCCAAATAGTAAATACCGAGATATTAATTCTTTCTAATAATAACGATAAAATAAAAACTTGAGAGGCGGAGGTAGTTTAGAGGTCAATGTTGGTGGTTTTATTCTAATCTGGCAAAAAAATTTAACATTTTTGTCAACTTACGGCCCTTTTCACAATGTACGATTAAGAGTTAACATGAACTTTAACGGAAACTTCGCCATACAAAACTAGCCGTTAAAGTCCACGTTAACTCTTAATCATACATTGTGAAAAGGGGCGTTAAAGAGTAAAGGAAGATAATAAATTTAACTTAATCTCTAATCTCGTTCTTAAAAACCTACTCTAAGCTACCGAGGCATATTTATTTTCATACACAATTCAATGGGAAAATAAAAAAAAAATCAAATTAGGAAGTAAAAATCACACTCACATCCATATTTGTATCCACACAAGGGAGAGAGAATGCACTATAAACAAGTTTGAGTTGAATAAAAAACTTCGTGTTTAAAAAACATGAACAAATATAAATAGCCGACCAAATTCGTCGTGTGTGCGCTAAATTTCTTCAATCGCTTACGTTGTTGCATCGCCGTATGGCAGAGGGAATGCACTGTGTGCTTTTGCGCATCTTCAAAGCTCTTCTAGTTAATGTTACTGCTTCCTTGCACCAAATTTATTTTTGCTGGCATATTCAATTTAAAAGTAACCTTTCCAAAAGGTTAAGCTGGATCAGCTCCTGGATTATGGCAAATCCACATATAAATTTGTTGTGATACATTACACATTTTGGCTGATACATTATTAAATTTCACAAATAGTTTTCATGTTATTTGAATTTTATTTCTTCGCATTAAAGTGTGGTTTCCACAATCCAAGCGATTGATTTGAGTACAAAAACTGTAAGGAAATTTTTATATTTCTATATTATTTTCTACTTAAGTAGACCGCCTGCATTGTGGAAACTGCATTTAAGTCAGCCACATTTTTTATAATACATACGCATATCGACCTGTTTGTTTTGTAAAAAAAACTAGTTTTTTATTGAAATCAAAATTTTATAAAATTGTCAAAATGTCAAAATTGTTGATAACTTTTGAAATACTGGCTGTAAGATTTGATCGTAAGGAACGGCTTATGAATATATATATATATATATATATATATATATATATATATATATATATATATATATATATATATATATATATATATATATATATTTATATATATATATATATATATATATATATATATATATATATATATATATATATATATATATATATTGTTTAAATACAATAAAATAGCCCTTCACCTAAATATTTTAATTTTTGCCGCTTACGATCATTTCGTCAATATATTCTATTCTTGTCAAATAAAAGGTGCATTTTCACAGGATCTCATAACAAGGTGACATTTTATATATATATATATATATATATATATATATATATATATATATATATATATATATATATATATATATATATATATATATATATATATATATATATATATATATATATATATATATATATATATATATATATATATATATATATATATATATATATATATATATATATATATATATATATATATATATATATATATATATATATATATATATATATATATATATATATATATATATATATATATATATATATATATATATATATATATATATATATATATATATATATATATATATATATATATATATATATATATATATATATATATATATATATATATATATATATATATATATATATATATATATATATATATATATATATATATATATATATATATATATATATATATATATATATATATATATATATATATATATATATATATATATATATATATATATATATATATATATATATATATATAAAATGTCACCTTGTTATGAGATCCTGTGAAAATGCACCTTTTATTTGACAATATTTAGGTGAAGGGCTATTTAATTATATTTAAACAATATATATATATATATATATATATATATATATATATATATATATATATATATATATATATATATATATATATATATATATATATATATATATATATATATATATATATATATATATATATATATATATATATATATATATATATATATATATATATATATATATATATATATATATATATATATATATATATATATATATATATATATATATATATATATATATATATATATATATATATATATATATATATATATATATATATATATATATATATATATATATATATATATATATATATATATATATATATATATATATATTGTTTAAATACAATAAAATAGCCCTTCACCTAAATATTTTAATTTTTGCCGCTTACGATCATTTCGTCAATATATTCTATTCTTGTCAAATAAAAGGTGCATTTTCACAGGATCTCATAACAAGGTGACATTTTATTTTAGAAATTTTACATTTTTATCATTTATCAGAAAGCTATTTATAGTAGGAATAAAATAAGCCCTAAATTATTAAAATCGATGGGAAAATGTCGATTTTATTAAAAATTAAGTGAGAAAGAAGTTATTACTGTTTAAAGTTCAAAGTCTAAGAAAACGGGGTTTAATGCATTTGCCGTTATAGCATCACTTTACCAAGTGACCTAGAAAACTAAAGGTATTTTCGTTCTCTATAGGCTCCAAGAAAACAGAATTGGTGCATGACAACCCCAGAAAGGCTAGCTTCCAAAACGTCAGCTGCTTTGTATTCGAACAATGTATAGTGTTTCATATCGTCGCAGTACAAAACATTGACAGTGCATACCTTTTCAAAAACTTCTTCGATCAGCATCAGAAACTTCGCAAAAAGGTATCGGTTTCAAAGTTGATGAATTGTTTAGCAACTTCGCATACGTACAAGATATAAATACCGCAGCAGAACTGTATACAAACTTTGTATTGATACGATTTGGAAGTCAGCCAAACTTTTGTATCATAGTGTAATTAATAGGCAAAAGGGGATTTTTGTCATGCATTTTACACTCACATTATACATTCGATTTTGACAAAACTTATATCACTGTTAATTTATTTATTGACAGATGCTCTTAATCTAGATTTTGTTAAGCTAGGTTCAGTATTTTGAGAGCTATAAGCTTTTAAAGTTACTACTAATACGTAGTAGTTATGCGTGTCTTAGCTTAAAGTTAAGAAAGAAATAAAACACACATTTGGATTTGTAGATATTGCTTTTGCAATGTCTACAAATCCAAAGAGAATAACAATAAACAATTTGTTTACGTTTAGAATTGGTGCTGTTGTAGGAAAATCATATGACTAAAAGGGAAGAGAGTTCAACAAATTGAAATAGCTTATTTGAAGATATTTTCTCTTGAATCCTTACCATTGTTTTTTTGAGTTCTTTCTATAAAAAATTTCTGCAAAGGCTTGACCGACTGAATACTAATTTTTCTGTTCAAATAATCCTTATATAGTTTTCTTTCTGTCTTTATTTTTTCATTAATTATTAACGAATATTTTTACGATTTCTCTTAAAATTTTCTTAACTTCCACAATATATTAACATAATATATGTGTACATTTTGTTCCCTCAAAATCGGCTTGAAATGTAAATTGTGGTAAACTTCAATCGCATATTTCAAGATTTACTTTCCTGCTGGCTGTGGTGTCTGTCTTTGGAGACCACAATTTCCATAGATACTTAGTTCCTTTCAAATTACTGAAACATTTAAAAAAACTGCTAAACTAATTTTGCTAAAACTGTTGAAATTTTTTTTAAGAGAAAAAAAATCAGGCATTAATGCCTATCAGTTAATTAATTAATATGTTACCTTCTTTGAGAAAGGGATAGTGTAGAGAGAACAGGTGCTGAAGTGGGAGAGAGATAGAAAGCTTAATTTATTTACAACCCTGCTATTGCGTGTTTTTTGTAAAGCAGTATTGCAAGTCCCTCTGGTGTCAAGTAGTGGCATTGAGTTGTTTAAGCTGTGTAGCCATTTTATTAGTTCTTTTACTTCGCCGACGGTTCTGCTACAATACCGATGAAGATGGCTGCTGTGAAGTGCATTAGATTATGTTAGCATTAATCGCTGCCGGTACTGCCAAAGTGATCAGTGCTATGCCTTCATCACTTTAACAGTCCAACAACAACCAACACTATAACACACAAATGCACATGAGAAAAATGCACGATATTGTTGGCTAGCCTGGAGCTAGTCTTGAACTCAAGATCTCAGGGCTTGAAGTCAAACGCGCCAACTATTCAGCCAACAGCACCCTCAAATTGTTTGCAAAGCCATACATATTTTGAAACAGATTAGGTGAAAGTTAGGTACACTTTTGTAAGGAATCCAATTACAAAACAATGTATGCCAAAATCGTAGAGGACGACTTAAACTTTACGAATGTTGGACCACCCTGTTGAAACATACGATGAGCAACAGGCTTTCAAAGCTGGCTACCTCTGGCATGAAAAAATTTGTCGGTTTCATAAGTTTTACAAATATTATCCGATTTTATTGACACTAAACTTGGTGTAAAGTTTATATAAAAAAATGTAGTTTATTTTATTAAGATATATTTAAAATTTTGAAAAATATTTGCCTTTGAATTTTTATATTTTGGTTTTGGCCTCGACTTTAATGGAGAACAATTGTTCTCCATTTCAAAGAAAAATTTTATGATTTTTAACACAATCCTTCATAACATACAAAATAAATGTTTTATTTATCTCAATTCATGTAGTCGTGAAAAGGAATCAAAGTCAAGAGTTTGAAATTAGAGTGAAAAATGGGTAAATTTGTACAAAAATAGAGCTTAATTGTTCAACGTTTCTCGCAAAAATTTTCAAAACTAAAATTTTTTATTTTCAATATTTCAAAACAATAGACCTTAGAAATGACTGCAGTAGAAATTTTAAATCGATTAAAGCATGCACGCTACATCCAGCATTGGACGACATTTTATATAAAATTCTAAATTAATCGCTTAAGAAAAAAATCGGCCATCGAGTTTTTCAAATTGCTTTGCAAATTATATTAGATATATTTAGTATAATTAAGCCGTTCAAAAATGTGGCCAGAAGAGCAGATTTTCTTAAAATAGTCAAATTTTCAAAAGCATTTTATATATCTGCATAAAAAGTGTACTAAACTTAATTTTTTAATTTGTATTTCTTTACTAATTATTGAAAAGCATAACAGTCGTCTTGTGCTGAAAAAATTTTAACAGTATATTAAACTGGCATATTTTTATGAATTTTTAACAAAAAAAAAAATGTGTGAAGAAAATGCGAATATCCATTATTTTTAGGACAAAAGCATATTACGTATGAGTAATATAATTGCAAAATCATAAAATATGTTTTTGAAAATTTTGGCTACGGCGATATTGACGAAATAGAGAACAAAGTCGAGGCCAAAAAACAAAATTTTTAAATTCAAATTCAAATATCTTTGAAAATATTACAGATATTTTAATAAAATAAACTGTATCTTCTTTATCTATTTAAAAACTTTACACAAAACTTAAATTAACTAAAATCTGATAATATTTGCTAAAGTTATGAGGCCGATAAAGTTTTTCATGCCTGAGATAGTCAACTTTGAGAGCCTGTAGCTAAACGTATATTTCAACAGGGTGGTCCGAATTTCAAAATTTTTAAATCTAAGGTCCTCTTTTATGATTTTTACAATAAATTGTTTTGTAATGCGAGCGTAAGTTTAAATTTTTTTTTTCAATTGGAACCACTGTGCGACGCGATGCACCACAACAAAATATTATTTGGATTAATTCTTATGTTGCATATCGCACTATGCAGCAACTGAACTAAGCGTCGCAACATGCTGCTTAGTGCGATATGCTCCATCAGAATTTATGCAAATAATATTTTGCCGTGCTGTGTCGCGTTGCGTCGCCCAGTGCGTTAATACCTTTAAAGTTAAAGAATGTCTGATTTTAAATCTTTGTAGCAATTTATAGCTCAGTGCAAAAAATTTTAGTCATTTGCAAGAAAAGGATTTGTGGAGCTGAGAAATTATACTGAACAATTTTTAAATAGCGTGACGGCGGGGAAGGGCGGTTTAAAAAAGCCGAAGTTGAGCGCTATGTAATATGAAAAGTCCCTAAAATCTTTACTGATTATTTTTTGCAATTTTTTAAAAGACTTTTTCGTCTTAATCTATAAAACAATTTGTTTAATTATTTTTATAAGCCTCAAATGCAAACAAAAATATTTAACGTGTATTATATAATTATTTGACGACTCCACGCCAAGACGACAGCAGCAATAGATGTCATGTATCTAGTCGTTATCGACAACAATTGCCTACTACATGTCTTTTTAGAAAATCTTTTTAGAAAATCACAAGAGGATGTTAATATTAGTCAATTGTGTCCACGACGACTAAAAAAAAGAAAAACTTTTGTTGTTTTCTTGACATGACGTCGAAAAATTTTTCCATAATAGTTTTTTTGTAATATGTATATCACACATACATATCTTTGTTTCAATTACTGAAATAACAGGCTTGAGCTTTTCACATGTTGACATGCTCATCTATACTTAAGTATAAAATCAAACCAAAAAGGTTTGACTTGAGTAGAAAAAAAAATCAGAAAAATGGGAATGAAGAAAAATAAATCGAGGGCAACACTGGGAAGTGTATTTTAATTTCAATTTGAAAGTTATTTAATTCTCGTATTCACTTTTCGCGAAAAACTTGTATATATAACACTAAATTCATAGGCTGATTTAAAAGTCATGTTTTATTTAAAGTTCTCTTTAAAAGTTGCTCCCAAAAAATTTTTGCATTCATACGATGATTTTTATTGCATGTCTTTTTTGTATAATACTCTCAAAATTTGCTTTATTTGCTCTTTCACAACAAAAAAAAACCCAACACAATCACATAAGAGAGAGAGAGAGAGAGAGAGACAATGAGAGAAAATGCAGATGGAACTAAAGAAAAATATGAAAAAAAATCACCGAAAACTAAAAATGTGATTTTTTTTCTCTACCCCGTTTGCTTCTCTACCCCGTTCGCCATCATCCGCCAAAAATCATGTTTTAAAAAACATGGACAAAATCATCGTATGAATTGCGTGTAAGAATTGAAATCACATTCAACAGAGCCACCTGACAAGTGTTGATAAGCAAAATACACTTGAGCACTGACGATGGAAGTATAGCGGCTTCCAAAAGTGGCACTACTCTGTTCTGCTGTGTACGTTGAAAAATAAAGTTCATGTTAAGTTTTCTCTTCTTCCTTGTAATATTAATCAAGCCCAATTCTTTCTGAATATAACGTTACGAACCGTATCCTAATAATCGATTTGGATTCACAAAGCAAACACGTTCGAAATAATCATATTAATAGGAAAAAAATACTGTTCGTGTGTACAGTGGGCAATAGTTGTATTCGGTCAGAGATATTCTATAAATACTCTTGTTGCAATTTATATTTTGTATTACCTAGCAAAAAATTAGCATACAAATCATTTGTAACATTAATGATGGACTGAGCTCAAATTAGTTCTATTTCTGGTGATTCTCATCAATGAATTTATCACGTGATTGTCATAGGACGGAAGTGATCCAAAGAGATGACCGGTATGCTATTAAAAGGTAGTCTAGAAAAAATGTTGCTGATAAACCACAGTTTTAGAATATTAAATTCAGTACTTTTACTGCTTGGTATACAATGAAAGTTGTATGCTTTTGAAACAACTTCCGAATTTTTTTTATAGCTGGGTAATTGTACGAATGGGAATTTCGAACCCTTTATACCACTTATGTTGTCGTGTTTTTTTCTAGGATCCCGCTTAATGGTCGAAATGCAACCACTTGATCCGTAACCGGGTTTGTTTGCAACCTGTTTTTAAGAGAAAAAAAATTTTTGTACACATTTAGAGAAAAATACCTTTTAAAGCTTTGGAAAGTCCACTTTTTGTCACGTGCGACATTAACCAATTGTGCTCGTTTTTTTTTAAGAAAACGTAAGAATTTTTATAATTCTTTATATATTTTTGTAGACCGTAAGTAGCTCTACATTAAGTAAAAGTTTAAGGCGAAATCGAACTACATGGTTCTGCAATGCAAGCTTAATTGCTTGATGTCGCACGTGACATAAAGTGGACTTTCCTGTGGAAATGTCGATATGTTTCATCAATATTGATGGACAGTAAGATACTTAAAGGTATACTACAAAATATTGTGTGGCCTATTTATCGTTGTCTTCTCTACACTATATTTTTTTTGGGTTCGCTCGCCTAACGGCTTCAATTCGATACTCACACATTTGGCTTTTGCATCATATTGGAACGAACAGTTTTTGGATGATACCAACGAAGTCCTAGAAGTAAATCAACATTGATTAGGCTTTTAACTTTTACAATCTCAATTTTTTGGGACTTAGCTCACCTAATAGCTACCTCTCGATGCTAAGGGGCTTGGTTACTGCTGCAATACCACATATAGATGGCGCCATCGAAATATTATTTTTTAAGTTTTGAAATGAAACATTGAATAGTACTAAAAACGTTTTATATGATCCTCTGTAATTTTTACGAAGAATTCGTTATTTCTTTCCGTATAACAGCAAAAACATTTCGTGTGCGGATACCTCGTAATGTGATTCGAAAAAAAATGCTTACAAATTGCGATTTACAAGGACAACCTACGAAATCACTCTCAAACATTTTTATATATTCTGGCGAAAAAAAACTTTTAAAATCAAGACAATTTTGAACTCAATGGGGAAATATTGAACATAGAAGTGAAAGAACTTACCCAGCAATAAATGAAGCAGGTTTGTAAAGGAGCGAAGAAAAAATTCTTCTTACATACCGGCTTGCAATAAGCATGCCTTTTATATGGAGAATTTGCTCTCGGAAGCCCTGCAATTTAATAAATGATTTTTTTTGTTAATGATCATAAAGTCTTTGCAATATAACGTCTTCCCTGAATCTTCCGTAATCGAGAAAGGGCTTAAACAACCGCTTCCATTCGCTACTTGGTTGGATAAACCTACAAATTTACGGACAATTTACTAGACAGTAAACAACATCGTCATTGGCTCCATAAAATTTTTATTGTGTTTCTTTTTGCAAATTGTAAAGCTGAAATTCGCTTGGACCTTAATCATAAGATAATGGCCGTAAAGGACACCTTGAGACATGTTTTCCTATTCCGTAAGCAATAGTTTTATCGTTTAATCAGCAACTGGCAACCTAAACGAGGTTCATCTGCTATACATAATCCCGATTTTTTACAGCCAAATCCTTACACTAAAATTCAACAAAAGTAGAATAAATATCCAAACATTTATTCGATATATAAATTCATATAATTTGTAGTTTAAATCAATACTTTTCTTTGTTAACTCTTTGTTTAATTTCGAGAAATTTGCGACTTTAAAGATCATTTATAAAATTATTTATAGCTTAAATGTTTTGAAATACTTTAAGTCAGTTGCGGCAATTTTAATGAAATTTTTTAAGTGTGTATAGTTGGCTTCGGTGTGCAGTTTATGCCAGCTTGAGAGAAAGGATCATTTTGGCACCGATAGGTGGCGCTTTTTTTCGAGATATAATTTCTTAAAAATGTTAATAATTATTAAGTTATGAATTTAGGAGAACTGTATGGATTTTATCCAAAGTTATTTAATTATTTTGGCTTAAGTTCGTTTTCAATGGAATCTTTCAATTAAATTATTGTTATTTTAGAAAGAATTTCTAAAGCATGTAATAATTGAACATTCAAAGAAAATATTGGCTGTACGAAAGGTTGAACTGACATCAGATGTTTCGAGATAACCACAGTATTCTCATCAGACCTCTTTGCAGTGTTGTCTAGGGGAAAATAACTGATAAGAAGTCTGTGGAGGTTTTGAAACATCTTATGTCAGTTCAACCTTCCGTATAGCCAAATTTTTCTTTGAATGTTCAATTATTACATGCTTCAGAATTTCTTTCGAAAATAAAAATAATTTAATCAAAAGATTAAATTGAAAACGAGCTTAAGCCAAAATAATTAAATAACTTTGAGATTGATAATTTTTAAGGTTGCAGGACAGAGTATTGAACAAAAATTCTCGGGTAGCTTCCTATTTTCACTACTTTTCTACATATTTTCACAAGTCATAGGACAAGTTCATTTAGAACAATTGACATAAATTTCCCGCTGTAAGCTTTTAAGTTTTCTTTCTTCAAAAAAAGCTTTTTTTTGTTTAATTTTAAAATTTTTATAAAAAAAGTTTTATTTTACTTCAAAACTTAATTAATTAATTTAACAAAAAAAAATCTAAACATTTTAAATTAAAAATTAAGTGAATTTCTATATTCGAGTTTAATGGAAGTGGGGAGTAATTCGTTTTGCCCAAGACTAAAAGTTTATTTTTTTTTAATGGAAAATGTGTTTCTGTTCTCTCTTACGATTTCGTTTAAAGATTTTTATTTTCTTATAAAATTCTATTTGAAATATTGCAAAGGATTCATTTAATGATTTAATATTGAGTTGTGTGATTGTGTGTGAATGTGTGTGTGTGTGTGTATGAGTGTATCTATGAGTTTGCGGTTGAATGTGTGTATGTGTGATTTAAAGTATTTTAGTATTTAATATTTTTTGTTTTGTTATTGTTGTATATAATTATAAGTCTTAATCACTCTGAAGGATAAATAGTGAGTGAAATTCATGTGATAAAAGAGTTTTTTTTTTTTTTTTGAATTTTATCTTTAAACTAAATTATAAAAATGAAACGCTACCCGAACCGATGACTTGTCCTCATCCATTTACCATTAAATTTTGTTGCTGCTTGCTTAATGAGCACTAGAGTTAAAGGTTGGTTAATGATATTGTTGCTGCTGCTGCTGTTGATGTTGTTGTTGCTGTTTTTTTTTTCTTAAAATACCAAAAAGAGAAGCATAAAAAATGAATCTTCTTAGATTTTATCTAAAGAAGATCTTTTTCGTTTTTTTTCTTTATTGAATCTATGATGCTAAGGATGCATTAATGTTGTGGTTACTTGTTGAAATTGTGGCGGCTGCTGTTGGTGTTCTTGTATGGTGTTCATTTGATGACGTCTGAGGGATTTCTACTAAGACTGTATTAGCTGATGATGTTGTTATTATTGTTGTTGTTGCTGTTGCTGCTGATGCTGCTGCTAATGCTGATGATGATGAAGCGGTTGGTGTTGCAGTCTCGACTGTAAGGTCGTTTGTTGTGGTGGTATCATCATATACCGGTTGCTGTTATGTGAGATCCTGGGGTGAGTCTATGGAAAAGAGTTCCTTGTACAGGGCAGGGAATACCACATTTGGATGTTGTAATTTAAATTTACTCAACGATTCCATGTGCAGTATGGAGATGTCACTAAAAATGTTTTATGAAATTTAATATAAATTGTTGTTGCCAAAATGGGAGAGAAAGAAAATATGTATGAGCAAAATGTTAAGCATACCGGAAGTTGGGAATATTATTGAGTAGTGTATCGAGTACCGTCACATCGCCTTTGAGGGGTGCATGATTGGCCTCCAGCTCCTGCCTTATTGCATTCATACTTAAGTTGAAAAGCCTCTGGATTTCCGTATTACCGCGCACACCATTACGCTCTAACAAAAGAAAAGTAAATAATTTTTTAATTCTTTTCAAAGTAAAATTGCTAATAATCTTATGAATGATCAGATGTTGAAGTTACTATTTCTTCAAAAAAATTCACTTGAAATTTTTTTTTTTGTTTTTTTTTAAATCGACATAATTTGCAAATCATTAATATCTTTGCTTTTATTTACCTGGCCACAGCAGGACCAAACTTTGATACAGAGCCAATTCAGTTTCAGTCAGTTTAAGTTCAGCTATTGATTTAGCCGTTTGGAAAATACGTGACACCAGTCGCATTTCTTCCGAGTCGGATGTGTAAAATGCTTCCTGCGGCAGCATAACATCACCATACAGCACCGCATTCTGCGAGAGATCCAACAAACGTGACATCCGTACAATCGCCAGCTCAAATGAACCAGTCTTAAGTAGTAGGATCTTAAGAGATTTCAGAAGGGAAAGATAGAAAATAAAATAAAACACCAAAACGCGGATAAAAATAATAAAACTTGTAATACAAAATAAATTACAACACAGAAAATTAAAAAAAAACTTATTGCATAACATCGCACAATAGAATAACACGGGTGGACCAAAACAAATTTTTTTTGTTGCAAAACTTTTTTTAGAAACATGAGAAAATAAAATCTATAGCCTATGAATAACTTTGCTCTTGAGACAAAATTGCTACATCAAAAAATTAAGTAGGTTGCTCCTCGTCCTATATGAGCATAGCTACACGCAAAGAAAAACATGGTTGAGGCAACCATAATCGAAGAGCAACATGCTATGATTGAATATATGGTTAAAATAATCTGTTTTACATATAATATGGTTAAAAACAACCATATATACGGTTCAAAATTAAATATGTGGTTTGAAATAACCATATATATAGCTCAAAACAACCATATATATGGTTCAAATTACCATATTGCTTTAATTACCATATGGTTCAAAATAACCATATATATGGCTCAAAATTACAATATATGGTTCGAAATAACCATATATATGGTTCAAAGCAACCATATATATAGTTAAATTTTAATTTTTTTAACTGGTCAGTGTGTGGAGTCTAAAATAAAAAGTATTACCGATTCTCACATAGACATTTGCTGACACATGTTTTATTTACAATCGGCCACGTTCTGAAAACCATTTCATTTTGAAATATTGCAGCTTTTCAGTTAATTTATATGTTTCAGATGTTTGAGATATTTCATCCGAACTAATGCCCATTAACAGAACACCGTTTTTCGTTTGAAATGGTTTTCACAACATGGCCGAATAATAATTGCTAGCATTTAACAGTTTTTGTTATTTGTAATTTATTTTTTAATTTTGTTTTCATTTTTTATTTTTTCAAACCAAGCGACACACAAAAACAAAAAAACTGAAAAGAAGCATTCCACCAAAGAATAATAGAACAAAAACTTTTTTTTAATCAGAGAGCCATGTCACTTTTGTAACCAAAGCTTGATTGGATGTAAACTGTTTTGAAATAGTATGGACAAGAACCATATTTTATTGTTGTAGAACCATACTGTTGTTGAATTTTTAAATATACCATGACTGTAGCTCGAATTTTTTTAATAATAATATTGTTAATTTCAACCATGTTGGTATTAATATGAGTGCTAATAATGTCATTGTTAAATGTAAGCATGAGTTTTTTGTCGTAAACTAATTAAGGTTCACAATTGTTTAAAACAATACTAACTAATTTGCTACAACTATAAGCTATGTCCGGAAACTTGACATTGTTGACGCAACCATGCAACAGCCATATTTTTTCTTTGCGTGTAGAGAATGGATTATACAAATATCGTCTACACATCAATGATAGTCAAACTTCGTACTCATACTTATAGGACCTTACAAGTTTAAAGGATAAAAACTTTCAAGTGGTTTTTGTTTTAATAAGACAAAATTATTCGTGGAGTATTTTCAATGAAAATATTTTTCAAAATTGAATTAGGCGTCTATTAAATACGTATGTATATGTATTAAAAAAACTTTTTCTCGCCCAGCAGCTCCTTGTATAATAGGTTCCAAAACTACCATATTTCTTATGCTGGGAACAAACCACACACACCCATAAACATTCACTGAAACCTCTTGGGTGGTACACAGTGGTTCTAATTGAAAATAAAAGCTTAATGAATCTGTATCTTCGAAACTTGCAATACCGTTACAAAACGATGTATGTAAAAAGCTTAGGGGAAAACCTAACCTTTCAGTATGTTGAAATTTGTACCACCCTGTTGAAACACACGGTGAGCTACAGGGTATCAAAGTTGATTACCTGGAGCATATCGAACATTTTCGATATATTGCAAAAATATATCGATATTTCGATTCTAAACTATTAAAAGTTAGAAAAACTATCGATATATCGACGATACTATCGTGATGCTATCAAAGTTTTATAGTTCTCAGAGAATGTACTAAAATATAAGAAAAATGCAAGAGTTCAATGATTTTTAAATCCAATTTAGCTAACTGTCGACCATTGTCTAGCACAACAATAGTAGTGGATCATTTACTATCTATAGCGGCAAAAATATCGATTGTTTTCAAATAATAATCGATTGCATGATAAAAACATCGATAGTCACACAAAAATTAAGTATCTATACTATCGATAATGCCATCGATAGTTTTCCACCTCTACTCGAGCATGAAAAACTTTGTTGGCCTCATAACTTTTACAAGTATAGTCCGATTTCAATGAATTTAAACTTGTTGTAAAGTTTTTAAATAGATAAAGAAAATATAGTCTTAAAATATCTTTAATTTTTTTGAAGATATTTGGCTTTGAGTTTCAAAAATTTTGGTTTTTAGCCTCGATTTTGTTCTCTGTTTCTAAAGTATCTCCGTTAATAGCAAACATTTTCAAAAAAAAATTTTTTTTTTGATTTTCAACACAATCCTTGATAATATATCTGCATATTATATATAGTATATTTTTATATAGTACCATCATATTCCGTACACGTAATATGTATAGTTTGGCCTTAACATTTTTTTTATTTATAATCTTTAGCAAAAAGCTTAAAATCATTCAAATCGGATAATATTTGTAAAAGTTATGAGGGCAACAATGTTTTTCGTGTCTGTCAACTTTGACCCTGTAGTTTACCGTGTATTTCAACAGAGTGGTCCAAACTCCAATTTTCTTAAAGCTTAGGTTCTCTATGATTTTTGCATACTGCGTTTTATAATAGGATCTCAAATTTCAAAGATAAAGATTTATTAGCCTTTTTTCCAATTGGAACCACTGTGCCGCATGGCGGTTAATTAACGGGCAATGATATCCACAATTTAAAAACAAACGAAAATTATAAAAATGTTATTTGAAAAATTTATCCTTCTATATCCTTGAAAGTTGACCACAATGATTTATTTTTATTTTTTATAATAATTCCCAAAAACTAATTAACAAAGTGTGCGTTGAGATCAACTAAAAATACAACAGCCGTCATGAAAAACTACAACACATACTGCAGGCATGCTTTAATGAATTAATTTGCAGAACTCAAAAATTCCCATTAAATTAAATTGCGAATCAAAAAAAAAAAAAACGAACAAAGAAATTATTTTGACTAAATTTAACCTGATCATCCTGACTTAGACGCATAAAGCCGGGTATTAATTTGGCAAATTCGATAATATTTTGTATCATTTGAGTTAACTTTTCCGCACAGTCCAGCCACAGTTCCTGTTGGCCTAGATTCTTATAATAAAGTATTCTTGAGATGTCCTGTTGGCAAAAGAAGTGAAATTAAATTTATTATTTCTATACCAAAAAAAAGAAAAAGAAAAGATCAAATCAAAGTATTCGTGCTTTACCTGGGGTTTTCTAAACATTTCATGCACAACTTCCAATTTGGTATTTGTATTTGCATGTGCTTCCGCCAAGGTCTTGATGAGAACGTCATTAATGTCACCATCTGCTGTTTTAGCAAAAAAAAAAAAAATAAAATAAAATTATTAAATTTCTATTGATAAAATTTTTCACAATTTAAGTGGTTTATAATTAATGGAAAACTATTATTTTTAAGCAAAAAATGTTACAAATGTCATGTTTATATAAGATGATTTTTTTTTGTAAACATTTTGATGTTGATGAATTGTTGTTGATTGTCAAAGAAAAAAGGATGAGAGAGGTGTTTTTGGGATCTTATTTAACGGATCAAAAACTTTACATAAACAAAATAGAAAATTAAATGATAAGTTTATAAATGTTGGTTGGTTGGTTGGTGGTGACAATGCAATAATAAATATGTTGCTGTGATTGTTGGTGGTTCTATTTTGTTGGTGGATTTATTTGATTTTATACTACCATGACTGATAAATTCGGGATCCATCATTGTACTTCGTGGCTCATATGTGGTACTGTCGACATAATCGGCTGATATGTCGTAGGCCATTGTCTGTTGCGGGGTTACGGATGCTGAATATCCATAAGGACTGCCATAACTGACTTCATTATTTGAATAGCCATAGCTAAGGGTGGAAAAGATAGAGAGAGGGGGAGAGAAAGAGATAGAAAATAGATATTTTCAATTAAAAATTTAAATTTTCAATAAGTCACTTGAGTAATTGGTCTGTTTCTTTCTTTACGTGTCCGAAGTTACCCAATCTTAACCGAAAGCTTTTTTCAGTACAAATTTTGTGTTGAAAAGAGCTTTCGGTTAAGTTTGTGTAAATTTGTACACGTACGGGAACAGACAGATTGATTCAATTACGAAATTCATTAAAACTAGTTTAAAATAAAATAAAATAGTTTAATTGAAAATTTTCAAGATTGCAATTTTTCTGCGTAACTTGTGTCTTATTCAATAGAGTTTTAAGCTAACTTTTTTTTTATTAAAATATCTAAATAAAAATTCGGTTTAGATAACCGGAATTGTATGTTGGATAATAGGTACCTGTTTTCAATTTCATGATCATAACAAGCAAATAAAAATTATTACGTTCACAAATTATCCAGGCTGTTAAGAATTAAAACGAGGATTTTGTAATAACCGGCTTTTATATCCCACAAAATTTCAAATTACACAAAAACAAATAAAAAAAGACTTCTTACAAGGAAATAAAACCCAAAAATTATGACTTTAAATTCTTCATGAAACTTAAAAACAGCGATTTTTGAAAAAACGGGGTGGGGTGTTCATATCGGGTGTTTTTTTAGCTGCATAAGAACTTAAAATGATAATACAAGACAGAAATATTGTTGGAATGAAATTTTTTTTATTATAATCTGGCAGATAATTTCATTGCATTTATTTGTAAAATATGATTTCAGACATATGTCCGCCGCGGCTACGAGTTACTTGGTCCATTCGATATGTCAAATTTTTGACTACTTAGCTCAGTAGGTAGTCTACGGATCAGCCTGTTGATGACAAGGTTGAACAGCACAGGCGATAAGGGCAGGGAGACCCCTTAACATCTCTGCCGCAATAGACTTGGTTGACGAACTTATACCCAGGAAAAATATGTTTCTGGAAGCAGTAAAAACATGCAATGTTTGAAAGTTCTTCCGATAATGCTCAAAAAGGTGGCAGAGCTCTCTCTCCGTTCATATTGTTTAATTACGAAGTTTATCGGCTTTTTACATTTAATCAAAGCAAACTTCAAAATAAACAACATAAAAACACACAAAGTACATTCCTAAGAATTGTCGCATTGTTTCAAATAATCACTAAAACATTTAAAAGCTCTAAACATTTTTGACTCTGCTCTCTTTCTACATTTTTCGCTTACAATTGGATGACGCAATAAGACGAAGAGACGTGATTTTCGCGCATTTTTAATGCTTTGAAAGAAGCGTAATTCTATGTCAAAAAAGAGAGCTCCCAAGTGGGACATTGCGAACAAAAATCATGCCTTTTTGAAGAGCGTTCGAAGTAAGAGTTACAACAACCATCAACTCTTGCTTAAAACCTGCCTAAACATGACATATAATGCGACCAATAAGAATCCTAAAGATGATGATTATATCAAACTGAATCAAATGCATTTGCTGACGTCCAGTACCTCCATCTAAAAAGATGCATATTTTTGATCATGATATCTAAGAAGTATGTTTGTCAAGATCATGTTGGAAAACATACATGCATCCGTAGGCATAAAGCCTCTCCGACTGCGTTCAAACTCGATGCTCCTCGATATTCCCTAAGCCAAGATATTGAGCCAAAACCGCGAGAAAGACGTGAGTGCCAATCGATTACCATGTCACTTACGTCCTTTTAGCGGTTATGGCTCGATATAATGTAACAAGATATATGAACATATGATAAGTGAATACACCTAGACATTGTTCTAAATTTTTTTCAAACCAAAAATAAATTCATTACTGAAAGTACCTTTTAAGTGTCTGGATTTATTCACTTACATGCTAATTAAATCAACATTTATCTATCGATTTTCACGATGTATGTCTTATTTGATCGTAAGATACCCGTACTTAATAACCACAGTTAAAAGGCAAAGCTTTTACAGTTAGAAAGAAAAAAGTTTTTTATTCAGCATGAAAAATACCCTTTTCGATACTAATTTGTAAATTAGTTCATAAAATCAAAAAACTATATCAAGAAAGAAGGTATTTTTGTCATGCCTATTTTGGCATTTTGCTGATCGAAATCGATCATACCATTCTCGAGTTAGGATGAAATATACTGATGCACCTAGTGGAATTAAAAAAACTGAAAACGGATTTTAAATTAGCGCATTACACTCTTTATATTATTCCACATATTTTTATTTATAGAACATTTCCTTTGCACGCCAGAGTAATCGGAACAAACAAAAAAAATCAAGACCGCATAAAACACTTTTTTCTCTACACACTCACCCATTATAACTATGATGTAACTGATCACTACTAGACGGCGTTTGTGTATCAAATACAGAACTATCAGGTGCCGCATCACTTTGAGCTCGCATCTGTGCTCTGTGAAATCTCACTTCGTCTTCGACTTTTTCTCTTTGTTTTTTAGACATTCTACCAAATTTTACAGCTGTAATAAATATCAACAAAAAAATACACCAAAAGATTAGAATAATTTTGAATTGTGTGGCCAAAAGGGGGGGTTTTCACAAAAAAAAAAGCAACAAACACATTAAAATTGCTTTCTACTCACCATCACGGCTCATTCCCAATTTGAGGCACTTTTGCAGTCTACAATATTGACACCGATTACGGTTAACACGATCGACAACGCATTGCTTGTTACGAGGACACTGATAATTAACAACAGAACTTTGTGATCGTCGAAAGAAACCTTTGCATCCTTCACAGGTTATAACACCATAATGAACACCCGAAGATTTATCACCACATACTTTGCATGGTATTATTTCAATTTGAGCTGGAAGTAGAAAAAGAACAGTTTTAAATTGTTTATTATAATTGTTATGATAAAGGATAGAAATTTAGTAAATTTTGACATAGACAACTCCAACTTCAATTTAAAGCACTGTGTTGGGGATGCCTTAATCCTTAATATTAATATAATGGTCTTTTTGACAAAAAGTGGATGTGTTAAACAGTGATGCTAACTTTTTTGGAACAAAAAGCACAACAAAATTTTAAAGAGGCACTAGAAAGCGTAATTTCGAAATAAAAGAAGTGTGGAAAAGCACTAAACGTCTTTTTAGTGTTTGTCGTATTAAATGTCTGTAAAAATCCTCATTTGTAAAGGGTGCTGTTGTCTGAGTTCAACACTAGTTTCAGGTAAGCCAACAACATCATTAATTTTTCTGATATGCATTGGTGTGTTATTGTTTTGGTTGTTGTTGGACTTTTAAAGTGATGAAGGCATAGTACTGATCACTTTGGCAGTACTGGCAGCGATTAATGCTAACATATCCTAATGCACTTCACAGCACCCTCCTTCGCCGGTATTGTAGCAGAACCGTCGGCGAAGTAAAAGAACTAATAAATGGCTACACAGCTTAAATAAATTAATGCCTCTACTTGACACCAGACGGGCTGCAACTTTGCTCTACAAAAAACGTGCAATAGCAGAGTTGTAAATGAATTAAGCTTCCTATCGCTCTCTCACTTCACCACCTGTGTTCTCTACACTATCCCTTTCCCAAAGAAGGTAACACATTAAGTAATTAACTGGTAGGCATTAATTGACTGATTGTGTTACTTATCTTAAAAAAATTAAATTTTACCAAGTTTATATGGGAGAGAAGCAATACTCACGGCTTCCCATCTTTAAATATGTTCTTTCAAAATAGTGCCCCAGATATTTTGCATATATCTTCAATACTTTTTTAAGTAACCGAAATTGTCCGATCACCATAATTTTGTTTGTCAGAAATTTTAGTAGTCGATATTATCTATTTCAGGTTTAATGCGAAGATCATTTGATTTGACTATTCCCAAATCGAAGTTATGTAATTTTATACACTTAGCTACACAACCAACTTTTACCAACTTTTTGTGCAGATAAGTGAAAAATGCTGTTAGCTTAAATGTACTTATCTGCCTTAATGTGAACGTAAACACAATTATTTAGTGTGTGCACTTAAAAAAAGAATTTGTATGGGATTTTAAAGAATTGTGTCACAAATTCAGAATTTTGTGCAGTTAAATAAGTCAAAAATGCGCTTCAACAAAAGGCAGTTAAATCAAAACTACTGTATTTATAGAAATTATAAAATATGAAAAGTTTAAAAAGCAGTAAAGGCACTGCTGCAAAATTTAAAAAGCACAAAGTTAGTGCTTTTTCTTATAAAAGTACCAGAGGCGTTTTAAGGCTTGGAAAAGCACTAAAAATAGTTGCAAAAGCACTAAGTTGGCATCACTGGTGTTAAATAATTTTAAATAAGTACAAAATGAATATTGTATTTCAGTATCTTTCATAAAATGTTACAAGTAATATTTTCCTATAATATTTTAACACTCCATATACCATTTTCATGGGTCATTTGAGTCTTTTTGTAGTTGGTTGGTGTATTTTGCGTTAAGAAGTTAGGCGTTTTAAGACACGGAAATACACTAAAAATAGTGGCGAAAGCACTAAGTTGGCATCATATTTGCAAGTAATATATTCGTATAATCTTTTAACCCTTCATATAACATTTTCATGGGTCATTTGAATCTTTTTGTAGTTGGTTGGTGTATTTTGCGTTAAGAAGTTATGCGATAAATAAATAAAATTTTCTTTTTTACTAACTTTATCGACTTTTTAGCATCAATTTATTCCGAAATTTTATTTCAGCTACTTTGTGTTATGTGTCCAACTTTTGAGAGTTTTTTTTAATACATCCCTGCGGAAAATTTGGTGACAAATGATCCAAAAGTACTCGTCCTATGATATGAGAAAATGAGACTGGTACCAAAAATAAGGAGTTGTGAATGGTTAAAAAAGACATATTGTGCAAATGGTCACATATTAACCATTTTCAGTCAATTTAGTTGGTACTCCGGCTAGTGTTGTAGTAAACGGCACTGAACAAATTCGATGCACCTGGATCTAAGGCCTATCACATAGTATCTATATAATATTAATTGTCTCACTTCAATGAGACTGCCATGCCACTCAGCAACCCGTTCCGTAACTATATTCAGATATTAACTCCAGCTTAACTGGTATTTATAACATTGAAATATAAGTTCCCCTAAGGTCGAGTGCCTGTCATGCCGGTAGTTATCGTTTCGAATCCTATCAAAGACACCGCCTAAAAATGAAATACAATTTCGACTTGGATTTGTAACAATAAAAAAATAAATTTTACACTTATTAGGACTCCATAAGATAGTTCAGAGACAAGTTACAAGGTGCATACGAACTATCAATTAACCCCATCCTAGGCCATCCCCATGTAAAAGTGGCTGGTCCGCCTCATAGGAAGTGTTAGAACTCGGACTGGTCCCTACCACCTGGGGACCGGTCACGTAACTTGTTTTGTGTCAGTTCCATTTACAGTAGGGATACTATGCAACTTTTTTACATATCTGGAATTTCAGAACGCTTCTGTTTTTTTTTCATATCATTTCTATTTACGATTCCACCTCTTTTTGTTTCGAATTTAACTTTTTTTTTCTAATTTCGGAAATTTTTTTCTTGGGATTGTTTCAATTTCGAAGACTATTTTATTTTAAATGTTTAATCTAAACTTTAGAATCCAATAAATTTTACATTAAAAATATTCGCCCGCAACAAAAAGTACTATTTTTCACCCTCCTAACTCAGCACTATTGGATGCAAACATATATTCAACATCACTTGCACATCATTATTATTAAATATAATGAAAATTTGAAAACAGAAAATACATGCTACACACGTACACTTAACAATCTCAGCCGAAAATAAAATAATGAGTAAAAAGCAGAAGAGGAAGAGGAAGAAGAAGAAGAAGAAAATTAAAGATGTAATAATAAAATAAATAAAAATATTTCGTAAATAAATAAAACAACAACTACAGCAAAATAAGAACTAAAATACAAAAAAGAAATATATATGTTTCGTTTGGTGAAACGTGACAGATGACGAGTGTGCCAGTGTCAATGAACTCTTATTCGGAGGAATAATATCCCCATCCATGCCATCATCGCTAAATGAACATAAAACGCCAACAACAACAAGAACAACTACAACAGATACTGCCTGCTAAGAAAGAAAAACATAATGTAAAAAACGAACTGTATAGAGAGTAGAAATAAATTTCATTCTTGTTTGTTAGTTGGCAAAAAGGAAAAACCTGAACAAAAATTTTAAAACAGTAAATTTAGGAACTGGCATTTTTTTAGTGTTTGGTTTTTCGAAAATTGTTAAACCCGCAGAAAAAAAAAACAGAAATTAAAAAATAGGGCCAAGTTTTGATGCCTGGCCGTGCTGGAAACGAACGACTGTCTAGCTAGCAGAGTAGCCCAAGCTACGTTTATAGGACCGGAATCCTACACGGTCGCATATAAGCAAAACGTTTCATTACGTTATTCCAAAAAAAAAATCCCTAAAGTTACTGCTACTGGAGAAAACTGACCTTAGACTATAACGGCGTGGCTTACCGGATATTGTGGCCTCAGACAACACCAACTTGTTATTGCAAACTCTGAAACCAAATTCTGTAAACTCTGGGAAACGTTTTCCGGAACACATTCCCGATGATTGTCCGGTTGCAATGACTCACAGAATGAAGCTCCTTACAAGAATCTTGACGACTTCAAGCGAAATGTATATGGAATCTCCCACAGATCATAAAAATTAGCTTTATGCGTAGCCTTAATGTCCTTCAGCGAACAAAACGATACTTGGGGTCACGTTGCTTCTTGCATTTACATTATAATATGGCCAAGTTTCTACCTAAAAATATGGGCCGGGTATAACCCTACGGTGAAGGGAACTGACACAAAACAAGTCACGTGACAGGTCCCCAGATGGTAGGCAACAGTGCGAGTTCTAGCACTTCCCATGAAGCGGACCAGATACTTTTAAATAGGGATGGCCTAGGATGGGGTTAATTGATACTTTGTATGCAGTTTGTGACTTATCACTGAACTATCTTATAGAGACCGAAAAAGTGTAGAATAATATAAATTATATATAAATATTAGGGTATTCACTCGAATAATGTTTGCTCGATTAATCGAATTCGCAGACAAGCTAATCGCTTCGTGGGTTGTGTTTGTTTAAAAAAAAAAAAGAATAGTTGAAGTCAAATAATGTTCGATCAAACAAAAAATTTCAATTTCGAGTAAAAAGTTATTCGATTAATTTACGTCGATTAATCGAATAACTCGACTAAAAAAATGTATGTAAATTTTCTTTTTTTGAATGAGTTTTTGCAGATTTCTTAATAAAAGCTGGCAACATTTTTTAAATTATGTGAAATTTGTCATTCAATCGAACGTTATTTCATACTAAGAGACCGCGTGATCAAAAAATTAAGTTTAATAATGAAGTATATAACAATAATAGAGGGAAAGAAGCCAACTTCAAATTCGGAAATATAACCATCAAACAAAAATTATTTTAAGTAAAAAAGATATTTCGAGAGCAGCTAGTTTCCTAGACTTTTCGTATTAAAATATGTATCGAATGTAATCTAACGGCGTAATTAAACGAAAAATTAAAAGCATTCACAAAATCAAAGAGCAAAAAATTACATTTGTCATATAAAATATTACTTTATGGATCTAGAGAAAAACAAAGAATTGCACCGATAAATTGGGAATGCTGTTTAATTCACCTTTTCTCAATTCTTCCAGCGTCAACGATTAGTGAGAGATTATTCTTAATAATAAATAGGAGCAATGTTCAACCGAAAAAAAATCTTCTATGAAATTACTAAAAAGCATTATTTTTTTTAGGACTAAATGTATATATTTTGTTCGATTATTCCGTTCTCTGTGCGGAATGAAAATGTTGGGAATTATAAAAGCTTTGTTGCTACAAGTTAATATTGATAACAACAATGCTATGCCAATTCTGATTATTTTTATTCCGCATTGACTACAAAACAGTTCTGAATATTACTAAATAATTACTGGCTCAAAATTTTCTCAAACCGAAACATTTGAATAGTAAAAACAAACTGTTTTAAATGATCAGTTTATCATTTAATTTATGTAGAAATATTGTTTTTTTTGTTTTTATTATTAAAATGCATAAAAACGCGAAAAAAAACTTGATTTGTTTTATTTTTGTCCACAAAAATTTAGCAAAAACCGAGTAATTCAAAAATTTTCCAATTAACTCGAATAATTTTTAGCAGTAAAACTTACTCGAATAACTCAAACGAAATAAAAGTTTTACTCGATTGTTCGAGTGGTTTAAAAATGTAAATTTCTATTAATTGATTAATCGAACAATTGAAAAGTCGATTAAAATGAATACTCTAATAAATATCATTCCGACATTTAGCTGTAATAATTAATTAATAATATACAGTGACAGTGCAAATAAACTTCTTTCAATTTTTAAACGGTGTCGAATAGAGGAGGATTTTAGCTTTCCGTCTGTATATAAAATATTTTATTTTTGGTGGATATATTATCAAAAGAAACTATTTTTTTCCAATTTTTAAAGTTTGGCGTCTTTTTTTGCCACATTTTATTTGAAGTTTTACTCAGTTTTTTATTTTGCTCAGCAGTTTATTTTATACCAATTAAAATAATCCCTAAAATATAAAAATCTGTTGGGAATTGTCAAAGTTAAAATTAAACAAAATTTCAAAATAGATTAGTGCATGCAAAACAGTGAGAGAACTTTAAAACTTTCGCAAATCTCCACCAATTTAAAAATTTTTTTTACGTTTTAATTCTGCTTAAAGGCACGAAGAAACAATACATAAATTTAAAAAAAATCAAAAAAACCGACTGCGTAAAAAAAAGCAATTTTAAACCGTCACAGATCCTAAATGGTCATTCGAAATTAAAAATCATAAGAGAAACCTAAAGATGATTTTCAAATACCTGTCGATTGATACCCATTTTGATATAGGTTGCCGACTTTTTATTTTTTTCGTATAAACAAAATGGTGTCTGTTGGCCGCCATATTGAATTTTGACTACTGTCATATCTTTAGTGACACTCCCCGGATTAAGACGAATCGATTACCGTAAGAATCGTTAAAATAGGTCTACGCGTTCGGTTTATATAGTGCCGCAAATGAACACACATACATACATACATAGGCTGATAAACACAATACCCTTCTCTGCGTCGCGCAGTCGGGTAAAAATATGCGCATTATAGTCTACTAGCTATTTTAATATAAAAGATGCTTCAGTGCAAAAATATATTTTCCATATTTTCTCTTGATTTTAGAATGAAATTGTTTAAATATATTATCCTTTTTTCCTAAAGCCAAAATATATAAAAACTTCGTGATATAAAAGCTTCGTTCTAAGATAATGCTTAAAAAAATAAAAAAAAATTTGTATCAAAACTTATAGACTTTTGGTCGCTTTCTCGCAAAAAGTCCCACTGTACTATATATAATTTTGGTCAACATTTATCTGACTTTTTTTTCATTAACGGCTCAAATAAAAAACATAAAACACTTGCTATTTATCTGAAAATCCAAACGCATAAAAAATCTCCCTATAAAAAGAATGTAAGAATGTTTATATTATTTTCGTTCTCATTTGCTGCTATTGTTTAAGTATTTATTTTAACATTACTGTAAAATATCTGCTAATAACAGAAAAATAACTGTAAAAGTGCACAGAAGCTCTTATATCCTTAAACTCTTCAATAGGCATTAATATTATTGATTTGACGTTTGGAAATTTAAAGTAATAAAATAACAATAATGCAATTTTATTTAATTTTTAGAATCTCATATTCCTTTACTCTTTACTGCAGTTTATGATTTATTACTGGCTATTTTCTAAAAGAAATATTAATGTTCTCTTAATAGTTTATAGCGTTTCCAAGAGTTTTCTTTAGTGGAATTGCAATGTCTCTCTTAAAAGTTTTGAATTTTCTGGTTTGTTTAAAATATTTTATGAGAAAATCCATAGAAAATCTGCTAGATTTTATGCGAATAACATTTTATGATTGATTGATTGCATCGTTTTAAAAATGTCTGTCTGTCTGCCTGCCTACCTGCCCAGTCTGTGTACGTGTATGTGTTTTTCTTTTTTTGTTGTAATTTTGTTTTATTTTTGGCATGGATGCCAATTATTATGCCACGGGTGAGTGTTAGTCACTTGTCTAGAGCTAATTTATGAAGAAATTAGCAGAAAAGAAAATAGAAATTTACCGCTAAAAGAAAATTTCTCTAATTCTTGTTGCTAGTTTAGCTAAAAAAACTTTAGTTGCAAGTTATACATGTGTGCATGTGTGTTCTCATATGGTCTTACATATTGTCTTTAATTTTATAGTTTCTTGGGAATAGCTGTTTTATTATTTATGTGCTTTTTTCTAGTCTTCTTAACTGCACATCTTATTTTTACTATTGCATGTAGGTTAATGCTACAAAGCACAGTTTTAGACGAGATTAGAAATTGTTGAAATATTTCTTAAACATTTTTTGCTTAAATTTGTTTCTTAGCACTTTTGGCTGATGGCTGTACTTACTACTCTCATCGATTTCACTTTATTATTTTTACATAAAACATAAAAAAATTCTGTAGTTAACTGAAAAATACATAACTCAATTTATTTACATGCGTCCCTTTTAACAATGCATGATTAAGAGTTAAAGTGGACTTTAATGGCAAGTTCGGCATACAAAACTTACCGTTAAAGTCGGTGCTAACTTTTAATCGCGTATTGTGAAAATGGCCGTCAGAGATTAAAAATAAACAATAATTAATTTGGGTAGATTAAAGAATAACACACCCCACGAAATGCACAAAAATAAAAGAAAAGTTTTGAAGATTACAATCGTAAGATTCCAGCGGAATGGCATTCTTAATGTAGTATATGGTGGGGCCTTCCTTTTAACCCTAGAAGGTCATACTTCGTCGAATCGACGACGCATGCTAGAATTTTTTAGTTTTTTTCTGGTAAATGCACTTATTTTATGTACATTTTTCGTATAGGACTTGATGTTGTCGTGCTTTAGGTGTATGCCAATTTTTAGCTTGCTCTGCGTTGAGAAAGTTAATTTTTTTTCAATTTGCGTCGTCGAAACGACGAAGTATGACGTTTGTGTAAGTTCTCGAACTTTTGGATGTGTATTTCTAGTGCTTCATCGTTTGTTGTTTCAGTAGTTAGCTCTTAGTTTTTAAGTCTATAATAAAAAAAGAGAAGTAGGCTTGATCGACAAAGAGTTTGAAAATGTTTTGTTTTCGATGTATGACGGTCTTGATGATAACGACATATATGTCATAGAGTAAGAAGAATACAAAAGATGATCAGAAATTGGATGTTAAGTAAAATATATCACCAGAGTAGTTCAGGACGATATATTTTTAAACATTTTAAAAGAGAAACAAACTTGAAAATATCTTAAATCTAATTAACCAATGTTGTATTGTAATTGATAATCCAGGATAGCCATCAGATGGGCAATCTGTCAATTTTATAGTATACTTAATGTGACTAATGACTACATATTTATACTATTTACGCCTACTACTTATTCCAAATAAAGGCATAGATTCTAAGTCAACACAAATTCACCAAAATTGACATTTTGTCAACATTTAAAGTTAGGTGATTGATAGCCTTGAGGTATCAACATTGAAACGCGCGAATATTAAAAATAAATCGCCGAATAAGGAAGAAAATAATAAAACGATGCCACTAGGGCTAAAATACCAGAAGCGGCAGTAATTTGCTGTTTCACCTTCTTGTAAACTGCGGTTGACAATCAAAAAATGTGATAAAAGCCGGTATGGGGAGCCCGAAAAGACTTTAATGCCTCTTACATAAAATAACGACTGATGTTTTTGAAAACGTGTACCGATCTTGTTTAATATAGCAATTTTATTATTCAAATATATTTTGTCGTCTATATGCTTTCAAATTTTTTGTTTCGATAATTTTTAAGCTCTGTTTTACTAAATATTCCGAATAAAGTACTGCGGTGAATACGTAATTTATTATTAAATTAAAGCTAAATATTAAATAATTTTTTGTTATATTTCGATGATATACAACACAGATATTTGAAAAAAACTCAATATTAAAATTTTTTTATAAGTGTGTCATATTTACTGCCACTTTTAGTAACACCGTCGTCGATTCGACGAAGTATAACCTTTACGCCATAAAAATAAGTATGACTTTCTAGGGTTAAGGTAAATTTCAATCGAGCGTTTTAATTATGTTGTAGATCATTTCTTTCCTCAAAAGGAAACGCCTGCATAGAAACATCATGTGCATGGCAAAATATCAACGAAATAACGGAAACTGGAAACAAAAAAGCACAGAATGTGAGATTGATTGCCGAATTCGTCACTGAAAGAAGTTTGTCTGAGGAAAGGCAACAAAAATTATCGCTGCTGTCCAGAGTTAATAAACCTCTAGGACTCTAGGGGGAATATCCCATTCCACCCACCCTTGTATCCGCGCCTGCTAAATAATCAGTCGAGTTGCTTAAAACCACCTTAGATATTTATCAGAACAATTCTTCACATTTTTTTTAAATTATTCGATTAAAACCAGCATAGTTTGCACATTATCGGAAGTAATTTCATTTTCTTTAAGATATTTAATAGAATTGTCTGCTCTCTTTCTGACCTACGACTTAAGACTTTTATCCATAAAATCTGAGATTGTTAAGACATGTAGAAAATTCATTTAGAATTTGTCCAGAAAATTCCTGCAGATTTCGTACAAATAGCTCTGACATTTAGCCAAGGTTTCCAAAATTTCCTCAGACAATGTTCGCTTTCTTGAATGCCACTCATCTGATTTTCGGTACGTTTTCTGACCGACTTCGGATACGAATTCGGCATAATGTACAGACTATCTGATAGAATGCGGGAAAAAAAATTTCGCTGCGTATGTATGCACATATAGTATGTACTCCTTTTATATTTGTGTGTACATACAGTCGAACTCTATAGAAACTTCAATACAATAAAGATCTCCCTATTATGAATTCATTTCTAAAATACAGCTTTTTTTCATACAGTGAATTTTTCTTTACAACGAAACAATTTCGCAGATGTGAATTTGAGTTTCTTGCGCTCTTGTAGGTTCTAGAAGCACTTAACCGCCATCTTCTTTTATTTATTATTGTATATGTTCTGATTAGTGTCCATTGTTGCTCTAGATTTTTAATTAGAAAAGATATTGAAACGATTCAGGCTTAGTTTTATAGAGCAGTAATGATCATTTAATATTGCTATGCAAAACTGAACTGGAATAATTAAATGGCCGAAAAGTGGCCACTTGAAAGTTACAAAATTTTTTCTCATTTTATTGATTTCAGTTGTACCCTGTGTGAACCCTGTTGAACATAAAGCATTGATTTTTTTTCTGGTAGCGAAGAAGGAACCGTTGTGATACCATGACACATGTATCATTGTGCTAAAGTAATATATTCCGCAAAAAAAAGCTTCGAATAAATTTTAAAAAATGCTCTACTTTGAGCTTCAAAAAAGCCATGTGGGGAGACAGATAAAAATCTGATACTTGTAGAAAATATAGGACAGCACATACTAGTCATATGCAACAAGCCATTTGAATTTCAATTCACAGTAATTCACAACACTAAACTCACTCACGCTATTGCTGAAACTCAAAGCAAAGCAAAACAAATGAAAACAACAAACAGTTTTTAGAGAATCAAATCATGTCTTGTTTCGTAAGAATCAAGTTATTACATGAATTGTTTCTTTCAAATCAAAAAATCACACATATAAAAACTAAGAAGTACTTATAAAATTTATTATTTATAATATAAATCATCAAAATGATATGAAATAAATAAATCACACTTGTCATTTGTTTAGTTTGTATGGAAGCAAAAACAAATGCCGTTTTAAGATTAATATGAAGAAAATATATTTAAAAAATAATCTTAAGAAACAGTATTTCATAGCAGACATGTTTTTTACAAACATTAATAGTTTTTTAAATATTGCCTGGAAGGTGTCACTTCTCAAGAATTTAGCCGAGACACATTCACTAAGCAAGGACACCACACTTAGACACAAAACCGGGCTACGAACTCCCCAAAACTGGCAGAAAAATCTACCCGAAATCTCAGAAGCTATACGGATTCCCAAAAACTGGAACAAATATCTCCCTAAAATCCCAGAAGTTCCCCGGATTCTCAAAAACTTTAACAAATATCTTCAAAATCCCAGAAATTTATCAGATTTCCAAAAACTTTTACAAAAATCTCCCCTAAATCCCAGAAGCTTCCAGGATTCCCAAAAACTTTTACGAAAATCTCCCCTAAGTGCCAGAAGTTTCCCGGATTCTCAAAAACTTTTACGAAAATCTCCCAAAAATCCCAGAAGTTCCCCGGAAAACAACGTCAACACTGAAAACTGCGAAAATGTCAAAAGGGCAACACTCAGTAAAGGTGTCTACCAAATTTTAGATAAACCGGTCAACAGGAAGGGTGTAAATTTTCAATTACTAGATTTGACCCATACATATACACTCTAAAACACTTTTGCTGAAAATTAGGTCGTTAATAGTCGGCAACACTTAACCGATTATTATCGACGTAAAATTAGACACGCATTATTTTTTAACAAAATGTTTTTACTAAAAAAAGCGATTGGCTGTGTGCAAGGGGGTGGGGTTACTCTGTAATGCGATGCGAAAGGCAAACTGAATGTTATTTACATTGCAATGCGAAAGCATTTCTTTCGTTTCGAATTACAGAGTAACCCCCCAGGTTTGAACCGCGACCTCCTGAATGATAGTCTGATGTATCTACCACTCAGCCGTAGGTTGCCGTATTATACTTTATGTTAAATTTTTACTACTTGGACTAAATATGTTTAATTTGAAAGGTTTTTTCCTTAATAAAATAAGTACAAAATCGATGTAATTTTAGACAAGGAGAAATTTTCAACACAAATTTAAGGAAAGCACGATTTGGAAAAACATAGCGTAAATTAAAAGGCGTTTTAAATGGCTTGTTGCAGATATCTAGTGAAAAATAACAGGCCCAAAAACTGATGTGGGGATACAGATAAAAATCTGAAATTTTTAATATATATAGCCTATACTCTGTCCGTTATGTAAAACATTGTAAATCATGTTATTATATGCAGATACAGAAGCAAAATAGTCAAAAATATAAATAATAAAATTTTTTGGGAATTATTAAATTACATTAATTTTAATTTTTAACGTCCTTTTTCCCAACTTAATATTTTACTTTCTAAGTAAAATATAAAATTTTTATTAAAATACATTGAAATTGATTATGGAGGGGTATTAGCTAGTTCCTATGGCCATTTCATTGGGGCTAATGCAAATCGTCAGGGAACCTTTGCCCAAAAATCTCGTAGAAAAACTAGAGATATTATATTAAACTCCTAATCATAAGAATAAGAAGTTTATAATATCAAAGTTGAAACATGAGCTCCATAATCAATCATGTTTTTTATTTTCTTTACTTGCGTACTACAACAGGTTGGTTTTTTTCCAACTCTAAATTGTAGTTGTAAAGGCAGTTGAAAATAAATAAAAGCAACAACAGCTACAAATTGTTTTCGCAATGAGCTGTGATGCCAACATGTATTTTTTCAACTGCCTTTACAACTACAATTTAGAGTTAGAAAAATACCAACCTGTTGTAGTACGCAAGTAAAGAAAATAAAAAAACATGATTGATTATGGAGCTCATGTTTCAACTTTGATATTATAAACTTCTTATTCTTATAATTAGGAGTTTAATATAATATCTTTAGTTTTTGTATGAGATTTTTGGGTAAAGGTTCCCTGACGATTTGTATTAGCCCCAATGAAATGGCCATAGGAACTAGCTAATACACCTCCATAATCAATTTCAATGTATTTTAATAAAAATTTAATATTTTACTTAGAAAGTAAAATATTAAGTTGGGAAAAAACACGTTAAAAGTTAAAAATAAAAATTTGTTTTATTTCATCAAATATATTTTCGATCACGTTTGCAGTATATATGAGCCTTATTGATACTAATTTTTAGTGTTATTTTTTAAAAGAAATTTTTATGAAAATATATCTTTCAAATCAAATAAATAAAAAACTCATTGAATTATAAATAGCTTTTTTATCATTTAGAAAAAATTGTTCGAAGAAAAGCCGCTTTCGATTTGCTTTCGATCAAGTTTTGTTTAGTCGGTTTTAAAACGAATAAAACTATGTGAATTAGGTTTAGAGAACACTAAAAATTTTAATTCGATAAATTTACTCGGATTCGGGTTACAGAACAGGACCGAATATATTACGCTGTTATTTTGTAAAAAAATTATTTATTTATTGTTAATTTTATAATGAATTCCAAATACCCAAATTCAATTTGTTATTTTTTAAATCTTATTAATACAAATTTTAAATAATAATCCGTTGCACTGTAATTTTGTATAATAAATAAAAGTGCAAAAAATACATAATTTCTGTATAATGGGTTTTCTATATAATGAAGCGAATTTCTAGTCCCATGCATATTCATTATAGGGAAGTTAGGCTGCATGTATGTATGATGTATGTACATATGTATCTTTTTTATTCATAACATCATGACATCTGAAATCCTTTGATAAATACTTTATTAAAGAAAAAAAGATCATTTGCTTCTTAAGCAGTTTTAGGGATTTTAATTTAAAATTCCTTTTGTACATTCTTTTTCGTAAATTTTTGCATTACCCGCAATATAAATATGTAATTAAAATTACAGAAGTACACAGTTAAAAATCGTGACACAGTTTCAGCGCTTGTATGACCAAAATAATAATGAGAAAAAAGCACAAAAAATTCCTACAAATGAATTTTCTGTCTCTCAATTTAACCCAAATGATTATTATTGCATTTACAAACAAATGCTTTTTTGTCGTTTTTATTGTTTTGTTTTTTTTTCATTTTTTTTTTTGCGAATGTAGTAACCTAGAGTAGAGCAGCAGCGGCAATAGAGTAGAGTACTTAAATATGGGTCAAATTGTCTAAGAACTTTACTTTGGAAATGAAGCCACAACAAGTCTAAAGTACTTTATCCATTCAAACAACAACAACAACAACAACATCCCCACATTTACTTAATGCAAAAATATGCACATACACACAGATACACACACTGGCAATAACAAAAAAAAAAAAAAGATTTCCAATACAAATACTTTTAAACTTTACTAATACTGTGGCAAATCTAACAAGAATATTCTTTAAACTACGCACATTATTTGCTTTATTTTTACACGTACAGCGAAACTTGAATAAATGAAACTTTAAGTTAAATTGTACGTTTATGTTATTCGTGTTGTTGTATTTGTTGTTCTTTTGTAATGCATTTCTATGCAGGCAGCAGCAGGTCTTTGTGTACCGTTTGATTTTGCTGTTATTATCGTTGTTTTTTTTTTTGCAAGAAGAGGAAGAGGTGGATTTGAAACTTTAATAAGTTAAGTACAGTGGGTTAAGAGAGAACAAAACTTAGGTATTTATGTTCATGGTTTAGAAAAAGATACATACATACATATAACACATGTAAGTAAGTGCATTAGGGTGGCTCGATTTGTATGGATGCTAAAAAAGATTTAAAAAATCGTAGGAAGTAACTGATTCTAAAAGGAATTCTAAGTAACTTTGGAGAAACCAAGGATTGGGTCAGACCTCTTCCTAGTAGAATAAAAATATGATATGTCAGATTAGTCTTATGCAAGTAGCATTTCATTGAAAAAAAGAAAAACTTACTCAAATTATGACAAATTTTTTAAGGAAAAATTACAAAATGTGCTGGAAGCAGTTAGTTTCAATATAGGATGGCGTATGAGTATCATTTTTATTTATAAATTATTGGTATACACCAAACTGTTTCAAGCATTTTTTGCAATTAACCCTATAATAAAGACGTCATTTAGTATTTAGAATTTATTTATTTAAGTCTGTATATTAATAAAATCCTTACAGACAACATATTTAAAAAAAGAAAAGTTACATGTAATCATATAAAAATAAACTATTTAAGTATACAATTAAATTACGTTTAATCACATTTATATGAAAAGACAAATCAATAACGTTACACAATTCATTAAAGTTAAAACAAACTCTACAGAATGAATCAGCATTATCACAGTTTTGACGAAAATATCGCAGTGCCAGAGGATTAAATTGAGTTGCGGTACATTAAACGTCAGCTCATTGACCAGAAACTCAGAACAGATGTCACCATTTATAAGTTTAGTAACAAATATTGCATTTCAAACTTTTCTCCGGCTCTTTAATGTAAGCAATTTAACTTGTTGTAATCTGAGTTCATATGATAGCAAGTTTGATACACGGCTGGGGTATGTATTACGCAATACAGTAATCCCTGAATTCAAAACAACGTAAATCGAGTTTAATATTGCACATAATAAAAATTGGAATTCCATATATTTTTTTCTTTTTACAATTGAGTCGACTTAAATCGAAATGACGACGTAAATAGAAATGGGAGTGAACAAAAATTTCGCCAACTACATAAAAATACCGAAAAAACCAAAGATTTTAACTAAACTCTGCGATTCTCCGGGTTTGGCGAGTAACTTGTAAGCAACTGAGGCGACGTAAATCGAATGGCGACGCAAATCGAATTTGGAATGCACCACAAATTTGGAATGAACGCAAATTGAATGGAGACACAAATCAAATTTGATAGCTACAAAAAATTTGACGACGTTAATCGAAACAACGTAAATCGACGCGACGTAAATCAAGGGATTAATGTGTAAAATGTAGAAACTGCTGCTGTACAGACTCTAAACGATCACTGTGGGTATTATAATGAGGGTCCCATCATACGTCATAAAACATATTTTGGAATTTCTTCAAGCTGTAAATCCATTTTAGACGTATGGTCTCTTAAGGCAAAGTTGCTTAGAAGTCTTCGTAGAGTCATTTCCCGCCGTACGATTTTATGCCAAAAATATCTTACCCACCCTAATGTACATACCACATATCGTCCAAAATCATCAGTTCTAAAATAATGCAAAAAAAAAAAAATTATCGGCATACTGTGAGATTGAGGCTTACTTAGACATAAGTTCCACGCACCAGGAATAAAAATACTGTAGCTGTCAACATTTATAAAAATATATATATATTTTTTTTTTCTTTCACCTTACCCACTGTGCATCTTATACCGAGCGTAAATGAAAATATGCATCGAAAATGCAATAAATCCGAAAAAAACATACAAATAAATTAAACGCAATTGAGAAAAATTTCAAACGTACGATCATTTCGATCTTATAATGAAAGAAGCTGTTCCGATTCCTGATTCAAGCTGTCCAAGTACTCCGGGGAGTGTAGGTTTTCGTACAGCTTCAACGTTTTATAGGGGATTTAGACGAAGAATTTTTAGCTTGATTTTTTTTAGTTTATGGTCAAGCTGGTATATGGTATAAGGGCGTTTAATTTCTCAGACAAAATCTTTCGGACTTGTTACTTGGTTAAGCGTATTCGTCTAAATCCCACATTACTCTATAGAGTATCAGTTTGTTTTTTGTGTTATTTTATCATAAAATGCTTGTTCGTAGTGCTACCGATCCAATAAGCCGGAAAAGAGTTCAATCGTATACATACCTGCCTGGATTAAGTACTTTTATACGGTACATTAAGAATATTTAATCATTAAATTTTAATGCGACACATTATCATAAATATAAACATGCAGACAACAGAGAAAAGATAGCAATGGATGTACAGATTGTCAAGAAAATTTTTGCAAAGTGAAAAAATTACTTGAAATTTGCAATTCATTGAAGAACAACAAACGACTAAAATGTATCAGAACTACTAGATCATCAGCAAAAAATAGCAACAAAATCATTAAAACAATTCAAATTTATTTCGATGGTATCAAATTATACTTTGGAAAATTATGTACATGTAACGCGTTTGTCTGTTTCTTCAATTAGCTTGCGTACGTGTATGAATGATATTCTTCAAGAAGATAGACCCTTACTCTTCCCTATTGCATTTATTTTGTTCACGTCTATTCATTGATAACCTTTTCAAACTCCCAAATGTTTATGAAAAATTTTAAACCGGACTATTAATTGAATTAAAATGAGATTAATTTTTCTTATGATGGTATGTATTTAGTGTATAAAGTTGGAAGCTGTTTCGGCTGCAGTGGTTAGTACGTTGACTACCAACGAAGTGGTCCGAGTTCAAATTTAAGTTGAGGCAGCCAACTACAACACAAATTTTTGTGATGCCTATACTAATACACGTAACTTAAATAAAGTAATTATTAAATGCATTAAAATCATGTTGATTTAACTTGATATAACTTTGTTTCAACATGATTGTTCCTGTTGTTTCAATATCTAATTCACGTTGTTTCGACTTGAAATAACTTTCAACATGATTCTTCGTATTATTTCAGTATCAACTTTTAAGTTATACTGGAATATTAAATCACCATGAAATATAGTTATTTCAATTGAAAGTAAAGTCATGTTGAATTATTATGGAACACCTGTGAAGCAAACTCACTACCGAAAAATTTTTAATTAACCTCGTTTTCCACAATTTTAATATGAAATTTTTCTGTTTGTACTGTACTTATAATTTCAAAGAAATTTAGGCCCTAATTGTGTAAATCACATCACCGAAGTGAAATTTATATTAAAGCAAAAACAAGTTTAAAAAATTTGTTTTTGTTTTTCATACAAATTCTTCACCAAACAAACGCATAGAAATTCAAGCGTTGCTTTTCCTTTCAAAAATTTTAAAATTTGTATGAAAAGCAACACAAATTTATAAAATATTTGAAATTTTGTTTTTGTGCTCGATATATTTCACTTTGGTGACGTGATTTACACAATTAGGGCCTTAGTTTTGGCTTTACTGAAAAAAATATTTTTAATTCATACGACTTTGTTCAAGAAAACCACAGATATTATTTACATCTAATACCTATATGGGGAAATTCTTCTGCCGTTGGATATTCTAGTTTTCTATTATTTTGTTTTCATGGCGTAGAGGTAATTTTCTTGGTCTGCCATAGATCCGTTCAAAGATATCGCTCTCGTAAAGATTTCAAATTATTAAATTAATCCCAAAATATGTATTTGCCAATATTTAAGCACTTTTGAGTACTATAAAAACTGCGTTGTATGCCGCAAAGTTTATCTCCGTACATCGCTTTAGTGGTTCGAAAAAGATCGCTGTCGAATTTTTTCAAAGAAAGTGTTTTTTTAATTGCTCCAAAAATTTCAGGGTTGGTCTGCGAGGTTAACCGATTTTCATGCATGTACATATGTTCTTTCGAGTATATAATACTGTTTTTGGCACAAACGAGAGAAATAACGCCATGCGATTCTAATTAAATGAAAAATTTCCATTACTTATCGTTTTTCAAATATTTTTCGGACACACTGTATGTATGTTAAAATTTAATTTCTATGAATGTTTGCATTTTTTAAATACTCTCACGCACGCACGCCAACATTAATGACAAGTTTGGAATGATTGCAGCGATGGGTTTGTGTGTGTGTGTGTGTATGTATTAAAATCGAACGAATATGAATTTTGAAATATGTATGTATGTAGCATAATGCTAGCGTCTAATAATAATGCTAGTTCTACCACTGTGCAAAAAATAAAATAAATAAAAAAAAACATGGTGATTGCACAAACAAGTTGTATTAAACAGCAATAGCAACAACAACTACGACGAAACAGCCACATGAAAAAGAAAAGAAAACACAACACATTAACAACTAAAACAACAACAGCACTAGAGTGAGCACACGACCGATACATGAAAAACACTTCGGTAATAATCGCAAAAACAACATCGTAAGTGGGTCAACGCGAAGTGGGGTCAATGCACCATTCAAGCAACCAACAACTCAGATACAAAAGCAGAAACAACAGCTACAACAACAAAACAATAATAATAAATGAGCAAAGCAAGCAATCGCGTTACTCAGTCAGCAGTAGCAGCGTAATTTGACGAAGCAACTATCGCTGCTACTGCTGTATTCTTTTTCACAATCGTGTCGAACAATTGTTGCTGCTACTTTCACACTCTTAATTCTTGAAGTTTTATGGTGATGATTTATTTTAGCAGTTTCTTATTGATTATTTAATTCTGTTACAACAGAGATGGATAAGTTGATATATACAATCGTACTGTTTGGTTATTTACAATTTAAGTATAATTGGGAAAATCTATAATTCTTGTTTAATTTTAATAAATCAATTTAAAATATTCGATCGTTGTTATAATTTATAAAAATAATAGTTGTATGTCAAATGAAATTGAATCTGTATTGTCGAGTTCAGAAATAAATTCTTTTTAAATTTTGTGAAATTTTAATAAAACAAAAAAATAGTTGAAAAAATATTTTCAGGGAAAAGTCCAATTTCGTAACGTAACGCCTACAAGCAATTGGGGGTAGGCCACACTGGCGTTTTTAAAATGCACGTTTCTGCTTTTTTGAACTAAATTTTAATAAGAAAGTTTTGAATGCTAAAACTTTCAAATTTAAAAAAAGGGTAATAAATGTGTATCTTTGAAACTTGCGATCCGATTGCATACCGATGTATGTAAAAATCATAGAAGAGGACCTAAGCTTTAATAGTGTTGAAATTTGTACAACCCTGTTTGGATCACATGGTGAGCTACAGGGTGTCAAAGTTGAGGTAGCTCAGGCATGAAAAACTTTGTTGGTCTCATAACTTTTACAAATAATATCCGAATTTACTGAATTTAAACTTAATGTAAAGCTTATGCACAGCGAATTTTTTAGGGCAAAATGGTATAAGTATGAGTAATATGATAGTATTTAATACGTATACAATTTTACGCGTATGAGTAATATTGTAGCATGTACGTATGAGCTATAACGTATATGGAATTAAAAATTCGTAAAATGATGCGCGTTGAATATGTCGCTAAAATTTGTAAAACATAAATAAAAAAGAAATAGTAAAGAAATATAAACTAGAAAATTCAGTTTAGTATTATTTTTTTATCAAAAGTTATTTAATTAGTTTGGCTTAAGTTCGTTTTCAATTTAATCTTTCGATTAAACTATTTTTATTTTAGAAAGAAATTCCAAAGAACGTAAATATTGAACAATCAAAGAAAAACTTTTCTGTACGGAAGGTTGAACTGACATCAGATGTTTCGAGACCAACATAACAACCAACGAGCGAAAATCCTATTACCTTGTACCAACTAACAGATGACTCGCCCTCTCGAGACAATCTTCGAAAACAAAGGTTCTAAGCTTTACTAAGTGTTTTCTTATCATGTTCAACTTTTTGTAATATTTTTTATTTCTATATTAGTACTATTTTCATGCAGATAAAGAAAATGCTTCTGAAAATTTTTAGAAAATCTGTTCTCCTGGCCATATCTTAGAGCGGGCGGATAACAATTAATAGCCATATTAAAAATATCTAATATAATTTGAAAAACACGATGGGCGTTATTTTGAAAAAAAATTTCAGAGATAACTAAAAAAAATATCAAGGGTTGTGTTTAATGTCATAAAATATTTTTTTTTGCAAAATTTGGCTATGCTAGTATCGGAGATTTTTACGAAATAGGGAACAAAGGAGAGGCCATAAACCAAAATCTAGAAATTCAAATGTAATTATCACTGAAAATATTAAAGATATCCGAATGAAATGAAGTGTGGTATCTTTATTTAATCATAAACTTTACAACAAGTTTAAATTCATTAAAAGTTATGAAGCTAACAAGGGTTTTCATGACCAAGGTATTCGACTTTGACACTCTGTAGCTCACCGTGTGTTTCAACAGGGTGGTAAAATTTTCAATTTTCTTAAAGCTTGGGTCCTTCCCTATCATTTTTACATACTTCGCTTTGTCATCGGATTGCAAGTTTCAAAGATACAGATTTATTACCATTTTTTCCCAATGGGAACCACTGTGCGCCAATGTGACGTAACGAAATTATTTTACTTCTCTATATATGTCGGTAGGACGGAAGTAGGTCTACATTTAGTAAAAGTTTAGGGAAAATCAAACTACATGCTTCTGATATACAAGCTTAATTGTAATATATATTCCATAGATGGCGTTACGTTACTTTTCTCTGGAAATGCCCATATGTAATATTAGGCATATTGGAAACTTGTGGTGGTAAAGGAGAACTCTGTTTTTAATTTTTCTACGAAAAAAAAGAAAGTATGGATGTTTGGAATATTTTTTTAGAGCGAAAGCCGACTTGCTAGTGCGTGCCTGCTCTAACTGGTGCCTGTACTACGGATGGGCAAGTGAAAAAAATATATCGATTTCGATATATTTTGAAATATCGATCGGCATCGATATATATCGAATAAAAATATCGAAATATCGATATTTTTCAACAATGATAATTCATACGTAGTCCCAAAAATTTTTTTTAAATAAAACAAAATAGTGCCTTTCTTATAATTAATTAAGCTGGAAAGAGCTAATTTCCAAGATCCTTACTGTTCCATCCATATTTCACGGAACATACATCAACAAAATTACACTCAAAGAATGATAATTTTTCGAATAGACAAAATATTATAAATAAAACAAGATTTTGTAATATTCTATTTGATGAAGACTGTGCCGAAATGTTTTTAAAAATTGCACGAAAAACAAAACCAAAGCTAAAATATCAAATTTGATACTGTCGATAAATTTGGAAAACAAAATTATCGATATACCGATATACCCAAATTAAAAATATCCACGATATATATCGATTTATTTTTAAGAAAATATCGATATATCGATATTTTTGCCCGTCTCTAGCCTCTAATATCCGTCCACGATTGTGTTTTTTGCTTCTTATTATTAATATGTACATAACTAATACTAACATTTTTATTTTTATACCTAAAAAATATAATTTTTTTTTAAATTTCATCTTCTTTACTTCATTTATATTACATACATATATATTTTAGTACATAAAATTACCCAAAGAATACAAAGAATGTTTGTAAGAGCAAAGAAAAAATCCATTTGCCATCCCTGCTTTCCAATACTTTTGTAAATTTGTTATCTGAGTTTCGAGAGTTTAAGCTTTAAAGAAAAAGAGTCATCTATAATTTTGTTGCTCTTAGTTGCATAATAAATGAGTGAATGAATGCTCTTAGCATCTAAATTTATGCTCCTAAGATGCATTATGCATTTATTTATATGTTTTCATTTATAACTATGTGCATTGTTAAAGCAACGATTGTGTAGTACGACACATGATCATTTTATGTTCGGTAATCCACAGTGGTTTATAAAATTTTACTGGTTGTATTAACTGAATTCGAAATTTTCCTTTTTTTTACAGATCATAACATTTCAATAATGGATGTCGCATTTGTGACTGTTCTTAATTTATTTATTTTTTATTGCAGTGCTCTTATTATTCTGAAATATCAGCTAAACTTACAAGAGCAAAAATATAATTTTTGACAACAGGTTACCAACTATGACAATCCGACTGCGATCTCTTGCCTCCCTTCTCTTTAGGAAGCCATACTATTGCAAGCCAATTAATTCATAATTACCTCAACTTTGCCGGAATGGAATTTCCATGAGTTAATTTCGATATATTACGATCTAGCGAATTATCTATCTCCAATTTAAATAGTTTCTATATCACTGTGTGATACTGATGACGAATTTGTTGCATGACTCTTCATGATTTAAATTTATTTGAATCTTGTAATCTTATCAAACTTGTTTCGTTCTTTACAATAACATCTGTACATGTATAAACAATTTTATTGTGCGATTTTTGATATACATATAAAAGCTGTAAATGTGGTCAACTTTTATCTGCTTGCTTTCTTTTTTTTTGTTTGTTTTTCATTAGAAGTAAAGAATATTCAAAGAACATTAATACTGTTCTAGCTAACTGACTGATTTCTTTTTTTTTTATTCATACGGACGGAACCATTAAAGACTGGCAGCTGTTTAGAAAGAATTATTGCTTAAACTTTCTATTGAGTTTACTGTTCTAATGGATTTTGAGAAAATAACTGTTTAGGTAGAATGTATAGCATAAGGAAACATGTTTTTCTAAACTTAATTTTAAGAAATTTAATTTTTTTATGTATATCAGCCAAGAGTTTATAACTTTATAAAGAAAGATTTGTAATTTCTAAAGAAGAAGGAGGAAAATTAATTCATTCCAACATACACGCCAAACATAACAACATGCTGTTTTCGGAGAATGCCACAACGCATTGTTCTTGTCGGGCGACAGTAAATTTTGTGATATTTTCTGAGACAGCTTAATAAATCGGTTTGTTTGTCTGAGACGTTCGTTTGAGCATCGTCCAGGCATCTAGTTTGCGTATTATTTGCACAAAGCTCTTTAAGAGATGTATCAATCCATACCAAATTCAAAATTATCACTTCCTCTGAAATATTATCGGCCCCGTTTTGAAATTTAGGTCGTAAACTTCCACACTTTATCGCTTTTTTACCAAGATCAAAAAAAGGAGAAAGGTTATTAATTTATGTATTTTTTTATGCACATTTATAAATCGATTTAAAGTTTGTACCTCCAGAGTGGTCCCGTTGAAAATTGGTCAAGGTAACGACTTCTACTCAACCGATTCTTCAGTTTGAATACTACATCATGATTAAAAAAGTGGACAGTGCCACTCCCATGCAGAGTAAATATTCTTTTTCAACAACTTCTACTGAACCGCTTCTTATAAAACTTTGCATACACATTTGGATATCGTTACAATACAGCATTATGATTAGAAAAGTGGGCAGTTCCACGCCCATGAAGAGTAAATATTAATTTTAACTACTTCTACTTAACCGTTTCTTATCAAACTTCTCGTGAAAGTGTGATATTTTGAAGTCGTTTTATTTTTGCAAGAACTATTTTCTTATATGGAGCCGTCTTTCCACTATTGGCAAAAAATTCAATAAATCTTTTAGTATTTATTATTTATTGATACAAACTCTTAGGAAACGTCCTTTTGTCTACCCGGCATGTTCGTACGATAACACTGGTCTGCAAAAAAACGCTTCTTTGAATAATAAAATTAAAAATTGAAAAAAAAAAACCGAAGAAAATCGATGTTGCACAACTTTAAAACGGGTGGGGCGATTTTTTTTAAATATAGGCTAAACGCTTTTAGATCAAATTACCTTTCTAACAAAAGAAACTAAATTCAAAACGATTGAGCCGTTTGGGAGCTACGCTGCACACAAATTCAATACAAACAAATTCAAGAGGACACAGCTAGAAAAGAAGGGAACTTCTAAACGGCTGGACCGATTTTCTTCAAACATAGCTAAGAACACCCTCGATCAAGTCACCTTAAAAAAAAATATAAAAAAATAAAAACTAAATCAAAGTCAATCCAGCCGTTTTGGCTCTACGAGGGAACTTACAGACACAGAGATACACACTAAAAACTTATAACACCGCTCCTTTTTGGTCGTAGGTTGAAAATATGTGGAACAGAGTTTAATGCACTAAACTCAAATACGTTTCCAATTTTTTTCTGTCACGTTCAGATGTTTTTAATTGGCATGACTAATATGATTCCCGAAATGGGGAGGTCACACTATCATAACTCGAGAATGGTTTGTAGGATTTGGATTTTATTTTAACAAAAAACAATAGAAAAAACACTTCACTTAGCCAAAAAAAAACCACAAACTAATTTTTTTAATTTTAAGAACTCAAACCGAAACGTTTATAAATTGAAAAATTCGATTATTTTCAACATTGTTGTTATCAACTTTTTTATTACAAATACTCCTACACTCCTGAACATATTTGAAATAAACAAGTGAAACTCCCCGTTTTGATTGATTATGGTGAGTTTTTAAACCGCGTTAAATCAAATCAATTCGCATAAAAACCGAATGAAATAATTTTCTGGAATCGCGTTAAATCAAATTCGCGTAAAAACATAATTAGGTGTAATGTTTTTGCAATTTGAAATTTTTTATGAGCTTTTAGAAAGAAAAAAGTTTTAAATTTTGCATGAAGAAGCACTTTTTTCAATACTAATTTGCGAATAACTCCGAAATCGTTCTTGAAATAAAAAAACTATGTTAAGAAAGTTTGAAGTTGCTTTTGTCATACATATTTTGGCGCTTTGTTGATCTAAATCGGGTATAAAATTTTTTTTTTCTTTGTCCACTAAGTCCTATTTAATTTATTGATGATAACCAAGCCTTTGAATTATGTTCTTAAATATATAAAAAAAAACTTTTTTCTGTAATAAAAAGAGAATTTTGTTAACGCTGTTTAGTTTTTAATAACAAATCACTAACACAATTACAGCTGTCCTTTCAAAATTATGGTTATGTTTTAAGTTTATTTTATGCTTGTAAATCTTCAAGGACATTTGAAAAATATTTTTTAAAACCTGTTACTAAAAAGATATCTTTCGGCTATTACTGCCACATTAATTGGATTTTTTTTTTGTAGTAAGATTGTTGCCAAAAAAAATTTACCATTTATAAATTATTTAAATCATTTGAAAATATTTCTTTTTTAAACTTCACAAATATTCACCTGTATTTAAATCGAGTAAAGTTTCCATTTTTGCAACAAAAAAAAAAAAAAAAAAAATAATAATAATAAAAACAAAATCGAAATAAATAGCGAATGTATTTAACACCAAAAAAAATTGTTAATCTTGATCGCTTAAAACATCCCGCCAACTGACACAAGGTTTATTTTAGTTGTTTTAATAGCGAGAGATTGCGCAAGAAAACAAAATTTCATAATAATACAAGAATTGTTTGTGTGTGTGTGTGAGTGTGTGTGTGTGTGTGTGTGTGTGTTTGCGTTTATTTGTGCACACATCCACTTTTGCTGCAAAAAAAAACTAACAGCTAACCAAATCTGAAAATGTGCATACAAAGTGCGAATATATGTTTGTGTGTGAGTGTGTCGAGTGATCGTGGTTTTTGTGGTGGCAAAATGCATTTAAAACCAAAATAATATTGCAAAAAAAAACTAACAACATGCATTTACCATCAATGACAAGCGGTTCAAAGACAACGACTTTAAAAGTATTCAACCATGTTCATGTCTGTATAGCTGCCAGTAACTTTGTTTGACTATTTTTTTATTTTTCTACATCCCCGTGTCCTTCCTTGCCCCACAACCGTTGAACTAAGTCTCTCTTTATGGCCGTTTGTTTTTCCACAAATCAAACAAAATTTATATTCTTTAGTTTTATTTTGTTTTTTTTCCATATTTTCTTATACCTAATACAAACAAACTTAAAATCAAAATTTTAAATTCAACAGTTTGAAAAAAAAATCAACTAAGAATCATAGAGGAGCTTTGCAAGTTCGAGGTGCGATTTGATTAATAGTTTATTTTGTATTTCTATGTTCAATTGCACCAACATACTCATGTTTGCTGGAACACGAATGCAAAGAGAGAGAAAAATAGTGAAACAAAACCCTCTATTATACAACTAAACACGATAATATGGCAACAGCAGCAGTAGCAACAAAGACAACAACAATAAAGCCAAATTAAGAAAATCTAAACAAGAATTAAACTTAAAAAAATTATTATTTGTTGCTATTAACTGCAGTTGGTGGAAATTTTAACACCAACAAAAGACAAAAGAAAAAAAATCACAAAATATACAATTAATTTATTTACATTCATACACAAATACAATAAAGAACAAACAAACTTGTTTTTCCCAATAATTTTTTGTTTCTTTTTGGACGCTAGATCAGAGCTTTAAAGCTATGAGAACGTTTGTTCGGCTTATTAATTATCTACCAAAAGGAAGGATTTTATAAGATTGACATGTGGATCTATAAATCTGTTTGTCTGAAGGAATTTTCATCTAACTTTTTGGTTTGAAATACGCTTTGATCGTAAGTGTTTCGACTAGAATTTCTACGTGGGAAAAAAATGCCAGGAAATAAAATGAGACATGATTTTAGAACATTTTCGATGGTTCGAAAGAAGCGCTGTTTTATATCAAAAACATGAGCTCTAAAGTGGGACATTGCGAACAAAAATCATGCATGTTTGAAGCACTTTTCGAAGCAGTAGAAACAAACCTAGCTCCTCTCGCTTATGAAATTGCTTCGGCCGAAGCAGTAGTTTTTCCTGGGTAGCTACCAGGGTATTCATTCGGTTAACCGATTAACCGGTTAACCGACGTAACACATTTTTTTATATTTTGTAGTATTATAACGTATTTTTGTGTGTTTAATTATTTGATTCGTCTCATATACAAAATGCATGTGTTTAGAAATTATTTTTCATACGAACAAATAAGTCTGTTCAGTGATTTTAGTATAAGTAAAACATTAAAATCTTTGGACGTTGCTGTAAAAGAGTTTAGTAAAAACTCTGCTAGTCTAATTGCACTTAGGGAATTATGTATTAAGTTTTGGTTTAATAGTTTTATAAAATCCAATAATACTGTTGCCAACGATTTAATTAAAAATCTAAGAATTAGATATAATCAGAGACGAATTCAATTATTTTATACCTCCACTCAGGAATATTTCGTTCTAGCAACAGTGTTTTAAAGTTCAGTAAAGAATTCGGAAATCAACTTTTTTGCAGAATGCTCGTCGCTGAGCTCTGCCAGTATGAGTCAGATAAGGTCATCATCTGACAACAGAAGAAACTATCGATAGTACTACAAGAAATGTTTTAACAGAATTAACCGAAACAATAAGAAGTGTTAAGAATTGGAAAAAAAAATTAAAACAGGACTCTAATGGGATAATGGCGAATTGCCCTCGCAGGCGCCCTAAGTTGAAAGAACAGAGCCAGTACCACGGTAAGCGGTGGCCTCATGAATGATTTTCCCCACTGGAGAACTCAAAAGATGATGCTGGACTACTTTGAGACTTCGCTCTGATCGTATGGATTTCAACAGTTGATCTCGGTCTGTGCCCTTTTGAATGGAGTTTTTCGGTGGACTTCTGGACTGGCTAATTCCTTGAGCGGCTACGGGTTGGGTCTCCTGGGGGAGGGCACGAAGTGATTGTGGTCTTGTTCCCGACGAAATAAAGTCTCTTTTATAAAGTAAAGTTCTTTTAATCAAGACAGAAAATTAATGTACAACTCCTAATTTCAGCAGGCGTTGGACAAAAGCGTTCAGGGAAACTGACAACAAATTTCCTGCAAGGAATGTACAAAAACTGCCACCGGTGTCCACCTAGGATGAGGCGTGCTGCTGAGTGCTCGTTCATACTTATCCAGTGGTAAGACCACTTTCGGAGTAGGCCGTTGTGGAAATTATCTACTGACGCGAAATTTTATCCCAACTCTTGTTGATTCATTCGCACACCTTGATTTTGTTGCAGCCGCTGGCTGGAAGATGACCAAAAGCAAAGGGATCTGAACAGTGGTTTATCACATGGTTGCCATGGGAAAAGGTAGTAGCACCATGGATTGCATGGACTTAATAGATGTTGCTCGCCATATGGGCCCTCTTTAAGAGCCAGAATCGCTTCCAGTCTTCATTCGAACCCTATGCTTGGCAAGGGCTTCTGAAACTGAGTTTGTCGGCGAACTTCACTCTTATCCCAAAAAAACAAACGATAGCTATTGGTGAGGTCTCGTTCAGAACTGATCGCGATTCCTGTGGCTTAAATTTATTTCATGTGACTAAGATCACTTTAAAAGTTAGGAAAAAAATTTAAGGTGATGTGGAACCCTCCGAAAACAGGATGTAGCAATGTACTTCTGTGTGTGTGTGTGTGTGTGTGATGGAATTGATAAAATTTTTTTGCCTCATATCCAATCCTTCCTAAAACGAATTATTTTGCACTAAAAAGTTTTGATTTATTTCCTTTAAATAATGATCATTGACTCTTGCAATTACATATTTAATCAAGTTTCAGGGTTGTATTTGTTAATAATTATTAAAGTTTTTGCTACAGTCATTGTTGTTGCTGTTGTTGTATCTAATATTTTAACTACATGCGATAATTGTTGCTTTAAGGGAAAATTGTGGAAATTGTAAAAAACAAAATAATTTAGAATTAAAAACTCTTAAAGTACAACTACGGCAATAACCAAACCGAATGCACGTTAAATAAAAATGTAAAGTTTTTCAATAAATGAAAAACATACAAACCAAAAAAAAAAAAAAAAAAAAGACTTGAGTACACAAACAAATAAAAAACTTAAAATTGTTTTCTTGTTTAAAATTAACTTTGTACATAAATACAGACAACACGACAGACGCATTTTGCAAAAAAAAGAAGAAAACAAAAATTAAAGTAACATCAACAACATCTAAGTACAATAACACATTCAAACATAGTCAGAAAAAAAACCAACAAAAAATATGATTAGCTGCCACACACCACGCACACACATAAAGATTGGCATTACAAAGCTGCATCTATGATAATAACAACAACAAGAACAACAACGACTAGAAATAGCAACAAAGTGCATTGTATGTGTGTATTTCAATTTTGTTGGTTTTTTTCGCTTTTTTCTGTTTTCTATCTAGTATCCGTCCTTGGCTCGTCTGTTCAACTTTGTCCTACTTTTTCATTAGTTGGCTCTAACAAATTTACAACGACACATATACTAATTCATAAACACACATACACACATGCATATAAACGAGCACATTTAGATGTGCATGTTGTGTTTTTATTTTTATTTTTTTGCGGACTTGTTTTTGCCTGCTGCTCGATGTGCATGCATTTTTCGTATCTCGTACTGGTAGTCCGTCCGTCCGTCACTTCCATACTGAGTCGTTTGCGAAAAAAATAAACACGAAACGAATACGACCAACATTTTAGGAGCGTTTAAAAATATTAATTTGAAATGAAAGAAGCAGAAGAGGAAAAACTGCAACAAAATCATAATGCAACGATAGAATTGAAAAATGCACTCCGTTCAGACATGGCAATTTTTTCTGAATGGTTGATTTTTTTTTTACTTCTTATGTACGAGAGCATGTATTATTGTCGGTCTTATGTGTGTTAGTTTTTTTTCTATATTTTTTTAGAAGTAAGAGGAAATTGTTTAGAGGAAGATATTTTTTTTTAACCTAAAATTTACAACGGAACATAAATCCCTGGTTAAAAAAAATTAATTTTTTCTTTAAAAATCGAATTGGGGGGTTTTTATGGTCTATAAAGAAAATATAGTTTTAGAACACATAGCATTACGGTAATAGCAAAAGTGTCACGCCTATTTAAAGGGGCGTGATAGCATGTATATATGTATATACTTTAAAATATTATAAATAATAAATACATATTCGCGCCTATTAAGAATGCTGTCAACACGACAGAAAAAATTGTCACTTGTCTACTCGTTGTTGATAACAATTGACTATTATTAACGTGATCTATTAATTTTTGACGCCTTACAGAATAATAACATAGTGTCAATAGCAGCTAATTGTTGTCGACAACGAGTAAAGAAGTACTGTCATATTGATGTTACGGCGAGGACGCTTTTAATAATAGAGGGGATTGTGAATTTCGTTGTCGCTTAGGTGAGATAAGAATGTGTAAGAAGAATGCAATATATCTAAAGTTTCTTCCTTTTGTCTATCCCGAATAACTGGCGAACAATTTGTCCTATACAGTTAAATGAAAATCGGAAACTTGACAACAATAATGAGACTTATTGTGTTTGCCGTTTTACAGCTTCGACATTTTTAATAGATTAAAGAAAAAAAAACGCAACATTTTTCTTTATTCTAGTACAAATTGTCAAAGTTAAAGTCAAAAAAAACGCTAACCATAATAAGGGGGAATATCTTTAAGCAGTGCTAACATTGTTTTTCAATGTCCTCGGCAGTTTTAGAGATACATATTATAAAACTTATGCCAATAAATTTTTCTTATAAAAATTTTTGTTTTTGAAAAGTTAATAAAAAAAAATAGAAATCAAGTAAAGTGCGACTTTAGCTCGCACACGAAGGGTTCCGTACGTTCCTTATTCCATTTTGGCCATTTTTTCATGTTGCTTTTTCGTTAAATTTTTTTGTTTTGTAAGTTTGTTGTTGATTTAGCGATTTTTTTGGTCTTAGCGCTTTTTTCATTTTGGTGTTTTTTTTTAGCGATTTTTCGTTTTTACAAATTTGTTTTGTTTATTGAAGATTTTTTGAGTTTTGGTGATTTTTTTCGTTTCGGGGCTATTTTTTAAGATTTTTTTTTGCATTTTGACGATATATTCAGTTTTTTTGGTTTTTTCTGGATTTTTTTGGTTTTAGCGCTTTACATTTTGGTGTTTTTTTAATCGATTTTTCGTTTTTACGAATTTGTTTTGTTTTTTGACGATTTTTTGAGTTTTGGTTATTTTTTGGTTTTGGGGCTATTTTTTTAAGGTTTTTTTTTGCATTTTGACGATATATTCAGTTTTAGCCGTTTATTTTAGTTTTGGCGCATTTTGTTAGATTTGGCGGTTTTTTTGTTTTTGGTGCTTTTTTTAGTTTTAAAGGTTTTTTTGGTTTTGCCACTTTTTTCGTTTTGGCGACTTCTGTTAGTTTGGCGCTTTGTTTTTGCTTTGGCGCATTCTTTCGTTTTGGTGATTTTTTTCATTTTTGGCAATTTTTTCGTTTTTTGAAGATTTTTTTAGTTTTAGCGATTTTTTTTAGTTCTTTGTGCTTTTTACGTTGTGACGACTTTTTTCGTTTTCTTTTTTTGGGTTTTTAAGTTTTTTTTGGGCGATCTTTTTAGTTTTGGTGATTTTTTGCGTTTTACCGATTTTTTTAGTTCTGGTGCTTTTTTTCTTTAAGCGCTTTTTTAATTATGGTGATTTTTCGTTTTGACATTTTTTAATTTTGGAATTTTTTACTTTAAGCTTTTTTAAAATTTGAAGATTTTACCTCTTACGGTTTCCAAGATAGAGCAAATTGTCTAAATTACATAATCAAAATTACATTAAGTGATAGAGCACCCTTTAATTTTTATTGCTTTAAATATCGGTGTCAATTGGTGTAGTCTATTCTACAGACTACACCAATTAACACTAACTTTGAAAATTTAAAGTGTCTAGATCTATAAGTTTTATTTTATTTATTTTTTTTTAAGAGAAGTAACACAATCAGGCAATTAATGCCTACCAGCTAATTAATTAATGTGTTACCTTCTTTGGGAAGAGGATAGTGCAGAGAGAACAGGTGGTGAAGTGGGAGAGAGATAGAAAGCTTCATTCAACCCTGCAATTGCGGGTTTTTTTGTAGAGCAGTGTTGCAAGCCCCTCTGGTGTCAAGTAGAGGCATTGAGTTGTTTTATGCTGTGTATCCATTTTATTAGTTCTTTTACTTCGCCGACGGTTCTGCTACAATACCGACGAAGTGTCTGTATATTACATTAGTATTTCAACGTTTTCCGTTTCTCGCTTTGGAACATCCTTTAATTTTTAGCTGGCCTATAGTGGTTGTTGTATCGGTCAAAGTTTCACATATTCTGTAAAAATTTCAGCTCCGTAGCTCTTACGGTTCCCGAGAAAACAACCTGTGACAGACAGACAGGCGGACAGCGTAGCTTAAACAATAGGGTTCCTTTACACTTTTGGTATACGGAACCCTAAAAACAATAATAATTCCGTTATTTTTTTATTAGCGTATACATGGGTAAATGTGTTCTTAACAAAACGAGCCATACTTCACTAAAATCGATCCAGAACTTTTGATATTCTTCGCAATTAAGTAAGGGAACTCAATTGGTAAAAATCACGACTTTTGTACAACAAAAAAAAATCAGTATAAGCAACATTGTAATTTGTGTGGTGCATATGTGTGTTGTATGGAAATCGCAGTTTTTTTCAATTGTCCTCTCTTAATTGCGAACGTTTTGGATAGATTTGAATGAAATATAGCTCATTATCTTCGCAACATATTTGCCTATATGGTAAAAGAAAGAGAACGAATATTTTTTATTTTCCATGAATTTCTTACAAACAAAATTTTTTTATTAATTTTTTTTTGCCACATGTTCCACAATATCTCTAACTCTACTGAGCTGATTAAATCAATGTTGGCAATGCTTAAAGATTATATTGTTGTCGAATTTCGTTCGGTTTCTTTATTTAACTTAATAGAACAAATAGCTTTCTAGTTATATTAATAGCTATCTACCGCTATATGTACTAGGGGCTATTCACATATTATGGTACGCTATTTTCGGAGTTTTTATATCCCTTTCGTAACTATTTTTGCAAAATGTTGAATATAAGTTATCTAATCCGTAACAAGGATTCTTATTGTATCAACCACAGACTTGTTCGTAAAATGAAATAACAGTATAATATATATATATATATATATATATATATATATATATATATATATATATATATATATATATATATATATATATATATATATATATATATATATATATATATATATATATATATATATATATATATATATATATATATATATATATATATATATATATATATATATATATATATATATATATATATATATATATATATATATATATATATATATATATATATATAATTCTTCGTAGAATATTAAGCAATTTCGCTCTAATGGGTGATTTTATAAGAACTATCGGAAAGTAAAAAAAAAAACACATAAAATTCAGAAAAATGCATGAAATATTTATTTGGATCGATAGTTGGGTCGATATAATTTAATGTTTGAAGATTATTTCATGCAAATGTTGGCCGCGGCGGCGCCTCAAATGGTCCATCCGCTTAGTCCAATTTTGGCATACTCTTTCCAACATTTCGGCCGGTATCTCACGAATAATGTTGGCAATGTTGGCTTCCAGTGCGTCAATCGAAGCGGGCTTGTCGCTATAGACATTAGCCTTAACATAGCCCCACAAAAAATAGTCTAGAGGCGTTAAATCGCACGATCTGGGCGGCCAGTTGACTGGTTCCAAGCGTGAAATAAACTGTTCACCGAACTCGCCTCTCAATTGGTCCATTGTTTCGCGTGCTGTGTGGCATGTGGCACCGTCTTGTTGAAACCACATGTCATGCAAGTCAAGCTCTTCCATTTTGGGCAGAAAAAAGTTTGTTATCATCGCACGGTAGCGCTCACCATTCACAGTAACGTTGTGATTCGCATCATCTTTGAAGAAATATGGCCCAATGATGCCGCCAGCCCATAATCCGCACCAAACGGTTGTTTTTTGTGGATGCATTGGTAGCTCTTGCAATGCTTCTGGCTGCTCTTCACTCCAAATACGGCAGTTTTGCTTGTTCACGTATCCATTCAACCAGAAATGAGCCTCGTCGCTGAACACAATTCTTCGATAAAAAAATGGATCTTCATCTAACTTTTCAAGAGCCCATTCAACAAAAATTTGGCGTTGTGGTAGGTCGTTTGGCGATTCATGATTAAATTATAGACCAAACTGAAGATGTTTGACAGTGACACAAGATACAAAACGTGCGTGAGCTGTCAAAATTAGTGTTGCCAAAAAGATAATAGCAAGCTTGCAGAAATTTGAAAATATGTTTTACGAGTTTGGCGTATACTTAATATTTTGTCAATACATTGAATAATGATACTCATACGCCAAAGTTTCTTAGAGTTCTTCGTAGAATCATTTACCAAATCGATTTTTTTTGCATCCTTACAAATCGGTCGGTCCACCCTAATGGATATGCATTGACTAATATTTTATAGAGCCATAACCGACAAAAAGACATAAGGGCCAAAAACCAAACTTTGCAGGTGCAGGTTTTATTAAACAATTTTGGTTCAGGTCTACCGTGAAATTGAGTATGCAAGTACTGTTGCTTCATAACTATATTGCACTTATTTTATTTCATATATTTCGAAGCTAACGGGTTATTATGTTGCTTACGTTTTTTTCGCTGCCATTCTGGCTAGGTAGTAATTTTTGTTATGCTGGTTACGCCATAATGATTTTGTTAAAAAACTAACCTTTTATTTTAATTTTTTTTTCAAATTACATATTTTCCTGCACTAAAATTAACGTTCTTAACCTTAAATTAATTGGTTTTGATAAAATATAACGCTGCTTTACAGCGAAAAGGCTTAAATTTTCTAATGCATTTCTTTCGAGTAATTAGGATGGGCTAAACACGAAACAAAAAATTCATTTCGGCCATTGTCCAGATAACGACGGTATATGTATTTATGTTTTTCGATGTATAGTTCTCTTTAAAACGCCATAAAGAGCCAAAGGCTGATTCGAATAGTGGCTAAATGGCTTTGATCGAACACAAACGGGCAGAGTTATAGTGGATCAAAGTTACAATTTTATGAACGTTTTTCAACAATTGTTGTCGGAAGAACTTTTGCACAAAAAATTATACAAAACTCCTTAGTTTTATAATATTATTTAATATTCCATTCCATTTAAAAAATTTTAAGCTATAGACCGAAATCGGACGAAAACTAAAAATCCTCTAATAAAAAAACGAAAATACTTCGTAGTAACAAATTATGTGAGCATACAAAGTATAAACATATCAGTGGTCAGCAATGAGTATTGAAAAAGTGAGTAGAGTTGAATCATGATTCATTATTTCTTGTACTTAAACACATTCATACTTATTGCGATGTTGTACTCATAATGCTCATACCTAACAAGATTTATGACGTTGTTTATTTCGGCTCCCCTTAACTCAATGTGTACACACAATGAAAAAAAGTATGATTCGCCCACGAATATTAAAATAATCATTATGAGGTTGTGTGTACGCTATTTTTTATGCGCTTTGCGTGTTTGTGTGTTTGCTATGATGAGTATGAGGTTGGGTGTATGCTTTTTACTGTTGTGTGTTTTCTATGATAAGTTGAGTGAGTTGAATCAGATGTAAGTATTATAAGTATTGTAAGTATTTTATGAATCAAACTGAGGCGATTTTTGAATCAAGCAGATGGTATGAGTACGATGAGTACGGCAAAGAGAAAACTAAATAAATGAGAAATAATTTGTTGTTTAAGTGTGTTGGTGTTTAATTGCTTTGTTGATATTTGAAACTGGCTGTTCTGCTCTTGTTGTTGTTTATTTCGATTAATTATGTTGCGTACATGTAAATTGTAGGCGTGTACATATGAATTGTCGGCTATTTAGCTGACGAACGTCGTGGGCCAGTTCAAGCATCGCCTGCCTCTATTATAAATCAACGTTATTGTGAGTATGAGTACATCAGAATAGTTAAATTTGAATGATGTCTACTCACTTGTATTTAAAATTTCAGGAGTGAGTATGAGTAGCGAAAAAACGATGCATTGCTGATCTCTGATACATATGTCTAATACCAGATTTTTAGCTTGGTATTTGTAAACTTTAGGGTCAAACGGGGCATAAGGGCGTTTAGCGGGATACCAAATTTAAAAGAAATTTATTTTCTATGACAGTCACCCTTATCGTGTTTGGTGATCTACGCCTGATTAAAGACAGCACGCTACATTTTTCTTTAATCTATTACAAAAAACTCGAAGTCGAAGCAAATTGGAAAAAAATCTATATCTTTGAAACTTGCAATCCGATTACAAAACGATGTACAAGACAACAAAGCAGAGGATTTAAAATTTAAGAATGTGGAAACTTGGACCACCCTATTAAAACACACCTTGAGCTACAGGGTGTCAAAGTTGACTACCTCGGGTATGAAAAACCTTGTCGCCCTCATAACTTTTGCAAATATTATCCGATTTTGATAAATTGAAACTTGGTGTAAAGTTTATAAATAGATGAAAAAATACAGTTTATTGCATTCAGATATCTTTAACATTTTCAAAGATATTTAGTTTTGAATTTAAAAATTTTGGGTTCTGGCTTTTGGACTTGGTTCTCTATTTTGGCAATATCTCCAATAATAACATAGCCAAATTTGTCCAAAAGATATTCTATGACTTTTAACACAATTCCTGAATTCATTTGGACATAATCGTAAAAATAGTTAGAATACCTTGCTAGGACCTCAAATGTACAGATCTGATGAAAACTCGGTTTTCAAAAAAAAAACTGAGTAAAATTAGCAACTTTTTAAAATTGTTATACATTGTTATAGTGAATCGGTATAGGAAATTATGGCCGCTAGATCATCTCACCAGTATTCTTTGTTTAATTTTATCACTTGTTAAGGTGGATGCTAGTGAGTAGTAGTTTCAACTATTTAACGAAATAGAATATGAAAGTTAAGTGAAATTTCTTATATTAATTTTTACGCTAATTTAATTTTGGTTAGTTCAAATTTTCCCATCTCTAATGATTACACTATGCAAGTCGCAAAATTTAACGAGTTGGGCACCCTACTGGTAAAATTAATTCGAGTATGCTGAATTCAACTGCTAAGTCTTTCGAAGTTAGCGCTTGTATTCGCGATTTAAATTCTTCTTAGCTGGGTACCCCCCTAGTGTAGTGGATAGTGTGCTAGACTATTAGCCGGTAGTTGCAGGTTCGATTCCTGCCAAGACCCTGGGTGTTTCTGCAGAAAAGCCGAAAAAGGCTTAAGCAGTATGTGTGTTCGTTTTTTAAATATCTATAAAAACGATTTTTTATACTTTTGGGATGATTTTCAAATTTAAATTTAGTTTATTTGATTATATACATATGTATTAAAAAATTTTGTGACTTTTTTTTCGCGAAAATTTAATTTTTTGCTAAAAACGATTTAGTGCGACTAAAAATAACAGTGATTACAGTGAAAAGAATTTAAACAAAAATTTTTACGAAAAAAGTAGTTTTTTCGCGAAAAAAAATACAGTGTCGTGTTATATTGTGTTTATTCAACCGATTTAAATTTAAAAGCTTACACAAAGTTACAAAAATATGGTTTTTATAGTATTCTACCATATTAATTTTAAATCGCGAATACGAGCGCTAACTTCTAAAAATGACTAGCACCCTTGAAATCAGCGTACCCGAATTATCTTTACCAATAGGGAGAGGCCCAGCCTGTTAAAGACAGCTATTTAGTACCTTTTTGGCAACCATTAATTTTCAGTTACCGACTGGCAACGCAAGTAAAATGCGGTTGCATTAAATGATAGACCAAATTATGTTTGTTTTATGTTTTTCCCCTAATAATAATATAAAAAATAAAAAAAAAACATTTTCAAATGCATATCTTTGCGCATATTTTTCATATTTAGGTGCAATTGTTAAGCCCTTAAAATCAAGTTTTAGTTGCATGAAAGTCCGAGCCCTGGTAATATGTATTTCAAAACGTGCGAAAATGCTTCCAATATAATTTTTTATTCTTTCAATTAATTAAATTTATTTCAGAATTTAGGCTTCTTTACCTTTTTTCAGTTTCTCTCCTGTGAAATTTAGCTTTTAACACATAAAATAGTAATTTTCTCTTTCAATTTAATATTTAATAGTCCCTAGAATATTTGATAGTCCCAACTCTGGAGCATACAATTTTTATATGCTCAAGCATTGAAAAATTGCATTCTACTAGAATAAGTGTTTGTCTTTTTGTACAAACATAGACGCCACTAAACAAAATTAAACATACCATCAGACTTACATACATACAATGACTTCAAATGATGTGTTCATTTGTATGATTTTTTCCCCCATCAACTGGGTGGGATGCTATAGAGGCAGCCGGGGTTAAGCAGCTGACAAACTTCACTGCACATCTAATAGCTGCTCTCTATCATTCCTTTTAATATCTATGTATTTATTTCAGCGACTAATGAATTTTGCATTAAACCGCACGTTGGAAAGGAAACAATTTTTTTTCTAATATTTATTTTTTATATTCAAAATTAGAAATAATGAATGTGTTTAAGAAGAAAAACTATAGTTTTGCGGACAAAATAATGCAATAGATTGTTTATTTTTCCAAGTCCATAAATTCTTTATTTTTTCTATCTTCGGACACTTAAAAAATTTTTAACCTTTTTAACCTCCCCACAAACACACACACACACACATACACACACAAACCACGCACACATGAAAATGCACAACCACACCTCTTGACAATGTTGCATACAGTGCAGTGCGTATAAGAAATTCATTTATAGATGGCGTATGTGATATGCGTGAGTGTATGTGTGTGTGTGTGTAGGTTTTTTGCAAATATATTGTTTTGTTGGGTTTTTCTTATTATTATTAACGATTTGTTGTTTTTCATGATGGACATTTGCCAGATTTTCTGCTACGCACAAAATAGTACGTAAATTAACAAAAAAACAACAAGAACAACAGTAGCGGCAACAAAATGATTTGCTTAAATTGTTGTTGATATTCTCGTAGATATTGTGTCAGTCAGTCCATTGCTTTTGAGTACATGACTCTAAACAAGTTTCTAATTTGTGGAATTACAAGACCAAAAAATAAATAAAACGATAAATAATGAACAACAGAAATAAAATCGCATTTTTATATTGTTTTAACGAATGTTAATTAATCAAAATTCGTACTTGTCAGGCATCCAAACGAAAAAGTGAAGAAATATTTAACAAAGAGTTCTGTACAAATTTGGTGCATTTAACAACAAGATGAAAATACATGCGTGTACTTTGGTTTTATTACCAAACACTAGAATTAATGATAAATTTGGTTTGTTTAATTGGCAAAAAATGCTAATTTTATTAAAGCGTGAGTTTGTGTTCAACGTAGATAAAGTAGAGAATAGCAGAGTATGTATATGTTTTACACGGTACTGTGCAGTATATTGTCAACATACAAAACCACACTATGCATGTACATATGTATGTATGTATGTATGTATGTATGTATGTATGTATGTATGTATGTATGTATGTATGTATGTATGTATGTATGTATGTATGTATGTATGTATGTATGTATGTATGTATGTATGTATGTATGTATGTATGTATGTATGTATGTATGTATGTATGTATGTATGTATGTATGTATGTATGTATGTATGTATGTATGTATGTATGTATGTATGTATGTATGTATGTATGTATGTATGTATGTATGTATGTATGTATGTATGTATGTATGTATGTATGTATGTATGTATGTATGTATGTATGTATGTATGTATGTATGTATGTATGTATGTATGTATGTATGTATGTATGTATGTATGTATGTATGTATGTATGTATGTATGTATGTATGTATGTATGTATGTATGTATGTATGTATGTATGTATGTATGTATGTATGTATGTATGTATGTATGTATGTATGTATGTATGTATGTATGTATGTATGTATGTATGTGTAAGCAATAAATCTAAGTTCAATGTGGCGTATATACTGAGTGTCAACCAAGAGAGTTTGTTATATTCGAAAATTCACCAAAGGTGAGCAAGAACTCAATATTTCATTAAAAATATCTTAAACTCAGCTCGAAACCCTGAATACGTAATGTATCAAAAATTCGTAAAAAACAAAGTTACTTCGAAAAAAATAAAAATTCTTCGAAGTTTTAATATTCGATACATTCAAAAATGCATCAAAATTGCCTTAAATCTACCAAAAAGCTGTAATTTCACTAAAGAAAAAAAAATAGAATAAATCGAAAAAATTAGTCACTCCGAAAAAAATCTAAAATTCTCCGAAAATTAAAAATTTAACAGATATGGCAAAACTCGCCCAAAAGTGCCACTTAAAAAAATTATAACAATTTCCGAAAATTCGAAATTTTGGGCATATTCGAAGAAGCACCAGAACTGGTTGTAATCCTAGTTTCACAAGTCAAACTCGCTAAAATTAATGGTATTCCGAAAATAATAAAGATATATTCTGGAAATCCAAATTTCTATATATGTATGACTATATATTCATGTATGTGATGGAAATCGATTTTAAAACGAAACAAATTTAAAAGTCTTTTTGGTAAAGCAACATTATCAAAAACAAATTTTAAAATTGAACCGTTTTCGAAATCGGTTTCCATCACATAGCTGATTATGTATATACTCAAAAATGCATTAAAAGTGTCCGAAAAATTAAAATGTACAAAATTCGCCAGAAACCCATAATTTCACATAGGTTTTAGGTTCTTAGGTTTATTAAATCAAGAAGAATCCCATAATTTCATTATAGAAATTGAAAACTAGCAAATAAACGAAATTTCTCCGAACAACCTAAAATGTTTCCGAAAATTCTAAATTTACCACATATCAATGTTGTTTTAACTCCTCCAGAAAATCATAATTTCATAAAAGAAATCTAAAACTCATAAAATAGTTACTCCGAAAAAAATCGAAAATTCGAAATAACAAACACGTATTCAAAAATGCACCAAAAGTGTGTTTAATCGATCAGACCTAACATTTCACTATAGAAATCGAGAATTCATGAAAATAGAAGTTACTCCGAAAATATGAAAAAAATTAAGAATACTTAATGTTTAACAAATATTTAAAAATGCATCAAAAGTGCCTCAAGTCCGCCAGAAACCCATAGTTTTACAAAATCGAAAATTGAAGAAAGTCTAAGTTATTCCGAAAGAAAATGGAAATTCGAAATTTAACACCTAAAATTATTTAAATTTTCCATAAACGCATAGTTTCATTAGAGAAATCGAAAACTAGAAAAAAACTAAATTACTCCGAAAAACTTGAAATTTTCCGAAAATTCAAAATTTAACACATATGGGAAGGAAATCGAAAACCAGAAAAATTTATAGTTAAAATATGTTACAAAATTACCAAAAGTGCTTTATATCGACGCAGAACTATATTTATTATATCAAATTTTTTTAAAACGAAGACACATACTGCCTAAGCTTTCCTCGGCTTTTCTCCAGGGTCTTGGGAGGAATCGAACCTGCGATCCCCGGCTAATAGCACACTAGAAGTTAATCTGAAACATATAATTTCAGATAAAAGTGAGTTAGCGCTTTTATTTTATAAAATAGAAGTTACTCTGAAAGAAATCGAAAATTCGATTTATGACACTTTACAAAATAATCGAAATTGCATCGAAGAAGATTTGTTATGTATTAAATAATTTACAACGAAAATTTTGGAAAAAGTTACGAAGGGTGAGTGAGGGGTTGTACGGCGGAAATAGGGTTACCTAATGTGTATGCGAACAGCCGCTAGAGGGACTGAGTTCCGATCTCTGCAATGAATGTATTACAGTGTTGCCAGAGCAACTAATTACAATATTTTTTTTAAATAAGCATTGGCTGTTTTAGCATTCGCAAACAAATATATATTGTGTTCGCAAAACTGGCATTAATTATCGACAATTTGGCAACACTGATCTATTGTTATAGCTGAGTATTTTGCTGAAATATTTATATTAACTCACTCTCTCCCTTACTACTCATTATCAAAATATGATTAAATTTTAAAGACCCCAAAAGAGAAGACTGATAAAAAAAGAATAAAATCAATTTGTTTGAATCTTTTCTTTTGTCAGCTCTCACACATTCCCGCTATAGACCCCAAAAACAATTGATATGAATTCTTTTGAAAGAACACAGCGAACAGCAGCAGCAAGAACAGAGAATAAGAATCAGTAGCTGCAGCTGGTCTGTCACAATCGCATAGCGATTACGTTGTGCCCAAACAAAGTTGGCGTCTGAATGCGATGGGTTCAATGACCACCGAAAAAAGTATAAATTGTTTTTTTTTTTTTTTTGATTTTTAGATTTTTACTATGTGCTGACGATGACTACGAATAAAATAAATATATAACAGCAACAACATTACAAAATAAATAAAAAGAAAGAATTAATAAAATGTGTGTGTGTGTGTGTGCGTGCATCTGTGGGTGAGCAAGAGAGTGCGTGCGTATAAATGAGAAATAAATTGCTGAATTTTTTGTTGTCGTCTTGAATATTTGATAACTTTGCACTTCGATTCCCGATTTTATGTTCATATTATCTATTGTTGCTGTTTTTTTTTGTTTGTTCTTAATATTTATTCCTGGTTTTTCGGTTGTTGTTATACCAGTTTATTCTTACTTTACTACAGTAGATAATTGATATAAGAAACTGAAACAATTTCACGTAATTCTTCTTTTTAAGCTATTATTTTCTTTATAATGGGCTTTTATATAATACCTATTACGTGCAGTTTTCGGTATTTTTTGGGCGCAATAATTAAATTTAGCTAAAAAAAAATTAAAGGATGTGTTAGTAAGAGTAATATGTATGTACATATAGTTTTGACATAGAGCCACTAGTCATATCTCGTAATCCGAAACATGTAGCCGATTAATATTTCAGGATGGTCGATATGCATAACTGCAAGGAGAACAAATTTTAAATTAAATGGTGCTCCAATACGAGTACGGAACGCATAATATTTTAGCAGGGCACGTACTTTGCTTAATTTATTATTACAATAAAAACTAAAGGCTGTTCTATCAGTTAATGTAATTTTTACTATGCAATTTAGACAATTTACAGTATCTTGGAAACCAAAAGAGACAAACTCATGAAATTTTACAAAACGCTAAAAATAAAAAGTCCAAAATTAAAAAAATTTCAAAACAAAAATCGCCATAATGAAATAAGCGCTTAAAGGATAAAAACACTAAAATGAAAAAAATCGCTAAAACGCAAAAAATCACCAAAACTAGAAAGATCGCCAGAAAACTAAAAGAACCACCTAAAACCGAAAAAGTCGTCAAAACGAAAAAAAAACTATAAAACTAAAAAAAGTCGCTAAAACTAAAAATATCATCAAAATCGAAAAAAATCGTCAAAAATGGAAAAAAATCACCAAAACGAAAAGACCGCCAAAACAAATTGCCAAAACTAAAAAAAATCTCCAAAAACAAAAAAAATCGCCAAAACAAAAAAGTGCCAAAGCCAAAAAAAAACCGCTAACTAAAAAAATCACCAAAAACAGAATAAACACCAAAACTGAAAAAAGCGCCAAAACTTAAATTAATCGCTAAAACTAAAAATATCGCCAAAAAGCGAAAAAATCAGTTAAACAAAAAAAAAACTCCAAAACCAAAAAAATCGCCAAAATTTAGAAAATCGGTCAAAACGAAAAATCGCCAAAAAACGAAAAAATCAGCAAAATTTAAAAAAGCGCCAAAACCAAAAAATCGCCAAAACAAAGAAAAAAAGCTAAACGGGAAAACTGTTAAAATGAAAAAAAAGGCAAAAACGGAAAGGTATATAGGTGTATTCATACGCAACCCTTCATGTGCGCGCCAAAGTCGCACTTTACTCAATTTATTTAGTTTAAACGCGTTTATTGTACAGAACATGCTATACTTTTTATAAGGCATGTTCCTTTATCCGTTATGTACTGTTTAATGGGTTCTGTCACTTCTTCACAATATCAATCGTAGTTTCATTCGTTCATCTTTTTTATCCTTTATATAACTACATAAAATGTATTTCTATTTATGTGTGTATCATAATTATATTTAGAAATGTAGAAATACAAACATAAAATCATACAGTGATTCAGAAAAGTTTACATAAACCTTTAACAATAACCAAAAAGATGTTCTGTATTATGCTGATAAAAATAAAATTATTATTTATCGAATATTAAGCACTAGGTAATTTTTTTTATAAAAATTATTCCAATATTTTGTTACAATTTGTGTAACTTCTTCAGGAAAAAAAAACAAGAGACAGAAATTACACAATTTCGGTTAATTTTAGCTTAACATTTTTGAAATCGAATTGACTATGCAATTAAATTATAAAAATTATAATAAAAAGCATCTTTCAAAATGGCAATAATTGGAGAAAATCGTTAAAATTTTAATAAAATATTAAATTTGATCCACTATAGCCCAGACGTTTTTTTATCCGATCAACGCAAATGATCCTCTATTCGAAGTGAAATTTAGCAGCCTTTCAAACAAGATGTAATTCATTTTAATCGAATCACTCACTGTATGACTTTAAATGGCGCTTTAAAGACAAGCGTAGATCGAAAATCACGAATTTAAATTATCTGGATAATGGCCCAAATGAAAAAGAAAATATGTTTACGTGCTTAGCACATTCTAATTGCTTAAAAAAAAATAAATAAAACTTAAACATTAAAAATAAATAAATTGAAAAGTAGTTATCACAATTTCTTCAAAAATAGCGAAGTCTTATACACGTACTTCTTCATTAACTACACAGAGAAAACAGATTCGTTGACACAACCAAATTTGTTCCCAATCCAATTTTGGCAGTTGCACCAACTATCTATAGAATTCTTTTTAAAAAAGAAGTTATTTTACAATAATAAATAATTGCTAATGCGAAACGTTTAATCGGTTAGGTGTATCAATGATAATAAAATTAACCACTAGTTAAGTGCAACAACCGATAAAACGTAAAGTAAATTTAGGAAGAATTTTTTTTTTGTTGCAAATACCAATAATTGGTACTAAAATCCAATTCGTAATATTTTATTCGGTTGTGCTCATCATATTCGTAACTTAGTCATGACAAAAGCATACGATCGGTTAATCTAATCAATTTAAGAATTGCAATTATGCTCTTATGGCAACGAACAAAGATGGTTTTCTGGATACATAGAAAACGTATAGCGTGAGTTGAAATATAGTCTATTCAACTAATATTTTATCGGCCTAACCATTTTTCAATCAAATCTATTTACTGGGTGTACGTAAAAATTAGTCATACATATGCCTAATGTATTTGCAGACATAAATATAAAACACAAAATTTTTATATATAAATTTCCTGAACAAATTTTATATTTCAAGAACAGCAAACTAAAAGTTTTTTTATGTCAACACAGGTGGTTTAAAGAATAATAAAAAAGTCAATGCTCAAATTTCTATAGAAATTAAAATGTGCTTTAATAGTTTTACTCTCAACAACTGTTCTAACAGGTTCTATAATTTTCAAAAACAAATATTAGGGTCTATAATATTTAAAAAAAATCGGCCATTTAATGAGCTTTTGAAATTCACTAACTTGTTATTGATAACCGAAAGCCATTTTAAAAGTTTTCACAAAAAAAACTATTTGATTGTGTGTTAAAATGATATATGTAATTCGTTAGCCAGCAAATGATTTCGTCATTTGGATATCGTTCATGGGTTCAATAGATTAATTGGACTGCGAGCTCGATTTCTGCCAAAAACTCTGTGCGTTTTTCCAGACAGGCCAACGAAAACTAAGAATTGCTTCTGAGAATCTCAGAATTCTTGAGAAAGTTCCAAGTAATCCCAAGTATAAAATTTTTTATGGTTTACCCATATAGTCCACATTTGGTCTAAGGCCCATAAAATGTATTAGCAAATAAATAAATGGATACACACATAAGAGTTTCTGCTAGTGATATTTGTTTTTTGAATTCAATCTTTGCGATTTTCGCACATATGATCTAAAATCAAAACTTTGCTGCAAAAGGGGTCGAAATCGGAAGGGTTCAGGGCCAACAAGAATGGGAAACTGGTTAAAGTTCTTTTCAAACATTATGTCTGTGCAGATATCTTTTAGAGCAATAGGTTAGGTATGAGTAATATTATGGTACCCTCATATTACTCATACGCGCTACATTAAAAATATTGGATATCCGTAATACGGATTCCGTATTATCTTCACATCTGTATGTATATATGTTTTTAATTAAAATTTCATAAAAAATTACCGTTTAATATATCGGCAAAATTTTTGAAACAAATAAGAATTGCTATCGGTTGTGTTCTTTATTCCATGCGGAATTAAAATGTGCGGAATCAGCAAAGCATTGTTTTGTTGCAAATTATTGTTTATAACAACAGTGCTTTGGTAATTCCCCACATATTAATTCCGCATGGAATACAGAACATACCGTTTGTTTTTTAATAAATATTATATAAATAAATATTAAATAATTCTTGGAAAAAAAACCGACTACACAATAGGCACCGCCTCTATATTTTATCACCATGTACTTTTACGAGAACTAATTGTGTGTGCGAACTCTCATAAGAATCGGGTAAGTAGAAGTAGTTGAAATGAGTATTTACTTTACGTGGGCGTGGTACTGTCCACATTTCTAGCCACAATGTTGTATTGTAACGATAACTAAATGTGTATGCCAAGTTTCATAAAAATCGCCTAAGTAGAAGTAGTTAAAATCCTTATTTACTTTTCAAGGGCGTGGCACTGCCCACTTTCCTAAACATAATGTTGTATTGTAACGATAACTAAAGGTGTATGAGAAGTTTCATAAGAACCGGCTTAGCAGAAGTTGTTGAAAAATAATATTTACTTGGCATGGGCGTGGCACAGCCCACTTTTTTAATCCTGATGTATTTAAACAGAAGTTTTATGTGTGTGTGTGTGTAAAGTTTCATAAGAATCGGTTGAGTAGAAGTAGTTTAAAATGAATGTGTATTTACTTTGTATGGGCGTGACCCCGCCCATTTTTCAACGAGACCAATCTGGAATTACATCGTTTTGAAAAAAATCTAAAATCGGTTTATAAATGGCGGAGTTTTGTTGGAACATATATAAATAAATACATGACGAATTGATAACCTTTCTCCTTTTTTTAAGTTGGTTAAAAATGAAGTTTAGTACAGTTTTCATGCTGGTAAATAAAATGATTCTATTTGACTATTTTTAGAAAATCTGCTCTCCTGGCCACATTAATCATATTAAATGTATCTGATATAATTTGTAAAGAAATTTGAAAAACTCGATGGGCATTTTTTTCTTAAGCGATTAATTTGGAATTTTGTAAAAAATACATCATTCTCGTCCAATGCTGGATGTAGCGTGCATGATTTATTCGACTTACAATTTCAAGTGCAGTAATTTTTAAAGTCTATTGTTTTGAAATATTGAAAATAAAAACTTTTAGTTTAAAAATTTTGTTGAGAAAAATGGTCAACTCAACTCAGTTTGGTTTAGTTTTATTTCCTTAAAATTTCAAACGACCAAAGTCATGACCAAAACCCATAATTTTAAAACTCAAATATCTTTGCAAATTTTAAAGTTATCTTAATGATATAAACTGTATTTTCTTTATATGTTTATAAACTTTGTACCCAGAGGTAGTCAACTTTGACATTTTGTAGCTCAATGTGTTTTTTACCTTGTTCAAATTTCAACATCCTTAAAACTTAGGTCCTCCTCTATTATTCACATACATTGTTTTGTAATTGGATTCCAAGTTTCAAAGATATAGATTTATTACCCTTTTAGTGTTAAAGCCTCAATAATAAAATTTTCTTTGGACTAAAACCCATACAGTTCGACTTAATATGTATACAAATTCTATTATGGAAAGTTTCATCAAAAGCCTAGGCTACCCAGCAAAAACTTTTGTCATTTTTGTAATCTGTAGTACTTTATAATGGGCTACAAAGTAATGAGTGGTACTTATTTATCTTATTACTATGCTTCAAATTAGAACTACTACTTAGTTTTTAATTAAATTAGTATGTATTTTTTTCATTTTCTGAAAGTATGTAGTTATAATTTGTATTAACAAAATAATAACTTTTAAGTCACCAACAGCTGAGTGTGTAAAGTACTTGTCTTCAAATCTGAACGAGCACAGCTGGTTAAAAAAAAACAAAGTGCGAAAAATATAAATAAATTATAATGTATATAAAATTTTTTTTTTAATTTTAATTTGTTTATTTAACTACTTATTTTTTAGCTTCAAAGAAGCCAAATAATAACTAATTAATTGCTGTGAGAATATAAATACATTTGTAAGGGGTACCCCTTATTTTTTGAACTTCTCCAAGAAAAATAAATAGTTATCGAGTGAAATTGTAGGTAGTTAGGACTTAAATCCTCTTATATTTTTTTTGCCTACCAGTAAGCAAAGTTTTTGCTGGGTAAATATAAATATAATTTAAGATCTAAATATAGTATAACTTAAGTTGCTGGGTCTAAAATATGCTCCAAAGCTTGATAACGCACAGTATTTAAATAACTTTAATGATAGTGGTTTGATAAATTTTTTGTTGTTGTTGTTATAATAGTTATAATAAAAATAATGTCTTTTTCTATGTATGTACTTGCTGTTGTTGGGTTATTGTTGTCATAAAGTTTAGTTTGAAGTTAGAAATGAGTGTAGTTTGAAGTTTCTTTTTTTCTGCGTGTGTACTTTTTGTAGTGCTTTTTTTCTGTCGCCATAGTTTTTGAACCCTCATGACTTTTTTGTTGTTGTGTTAGATTTCCTTTCAATTGATTGCTCTCCCGTACCGCTTGTTACTACCGCCGCTTTTCCATTATTGTTTTTATTTTCTATTGTTTTTTTTTTAATTTGTTGGCGAGTTTTTTTTATATTTATTTTATTTTTATTTTATTGAGTGTGTGAAGAAAAGTGTATGCATGTTTTTTGCGCGTATGTGTGAGTGTATCTGTGTGCATAAGCTTATGCGTGTATTTTAAATGAGAAGAGTGCGTTTTATCTACAAAATGTTGGGTACAAAATAAGCGTATTACAAAAACAAAATAAATAATTGTATAATACTATCGACAATCACAGTGGCTTTGTTGATGATAAAATGTAAAAATCACAACTTATCCATATGGAGTTGTTGCATCAATTGAACGATATGTATCTAATTTTGACACAAAATAAGTCCTCAAAATTAGATAAAACCCGTAACTAGGACGAAATATACTGAACCAAAAATTTTACTATTATTTTCATTAATCTTGATCTAACATACTAGTACGTTAAATTGACAAACTGGCTCATTAATTGGGTTAAAGAATATACAAATTGAATGCTTTCGCATTGAATTTCAATGAATATATTCGTTGAAACAACGTATGCGTGCATTGAATCAAAAAATCTAGGTCAATAAATTTCATTTGTTGAATTTATGTAAAATAATTTTTTTCAGTATAAGCCACCATTATTTAAAGGACTTATTTCATATGAAATAGGTTTCCATTATCAAAATGAAATAAGTCGACAAAAATAATACGTATATGGAAAGTTTAAGGCAATGTCCGTAGGTATGTCCGTCCAATGCTTCCTTGACTTGATTTTTTGTTTTTAAGCGAAAGTATGTACACACAGAAAAAAGGAAATGTAAAATCAACATGACGCAATTGTGATTTGAAATCATATTAAATTTACAAGAAATAATTTGTCATTTAAGCGTGTTAGTATTTATTTGCTTTGTTCATTGCTGCAGTCCACTGTTGTGCTTAGTTGTGTGACTTGTTGTTGTTTATTCTTACATGTGTCGGCTATGTAGATGACAAAAAAACGAATGACCAGCGAAAATTTATTGCTGCAGGTTTAAAATTACCATTGTTTCATATTAATTTTAAACGGAATGTTATTGATCAAACCTTAGATCTCTTTGATTTAATTTTTTTTTTGCTAAAACAACTTTGTTACAAACGTTACCTTTCATTTTAAATCAACATGACTATAACTTAAGTTTAAAATAAGTTTTATGTTAAATAATCATTCAGATCGTGTTGAATTAAAATTAAATTCATTTTACATACGATGGTATTTATTTAGTGTATAGCGAAAATAAATTTTAAAGCTGTTGTGGCTGTAGTTGTTAGCGCGCGGACTATTATGCAAGTGGTACGAGTTCAAATCTTGGCTGGGGCAGCCAACTACAGCACAAAGTTTTCTGATGTCTATGCTAATAATCATCACGTAACTAAAATAATTAATACGAGGAAAATAGCTACATTAAAGCCAGCTTGATATAACTATAATTCAACATGATTCTTAATGTGGTTTCAATATCAAATTCACGTTTTTTCAACGTGAAATAACTTTAATTCAACATGATTCTTCGTGTTGTTCCAATATCAAATTCACGTTGTTTCAAGTCGAAATAACTTTGATTCAACATGATTTTGTATTATTTCAGTATCAACTTCATCTTGATTTAACAGTACTGCAATATTAAATCAACATGAAATATAGTTAATTCAAAAGGATAAATGTTCCTTTAAGATTATTGTAAATCAGGTCGAATTAATATGAAACGCCTATGAAGCAAAATCGCTACCGAAAAATGTTAAATTAAACTGGTTTTCAACGATTTTACATTGAAATTTTTCTGTGTGTATTTACTTATTTAAATCGTACTCCATTTTGAATGTCTTATTAGTTTTTATTTGTGTACTTTTGTATGTAAATGTATTACTATTTATTCCTTTGTATACTTGGTAATTATCTATATTAATACCCACTGTGCAGAAAATTTATACATATTAACCAAACTTGACAAATTTCTTTTCTTAAGCAGAAACCAAATAAAAATAGTTTGGTATTATTTGCTTTCTTCCTATTCTCTGTCAATTGAAATTCCCTCTTTCTAAAAGTTTCTAATGTTGTTTTCATGTTTATGAGTGTGAGCGTAGACACGGGTTTTGTATACGGAAAAATACAGTTTGCTTTTATTTTATTTTATTATATTTTTTATTTTATTATGAAATATGCATGTTTTAGTTTTATTTCCACTTGTTTTTTGAACAGAGTGTTTGCCCGGACTTTTTTACTTCAGACTTCTTTTAGATTTGTTTGTATACAGGGATGGAAAACTAAGTATATAATATATATTAATATGAAACCAAATGCTGTCTGTCCGAGTTTTTGTGTTAATATTTTATTACAATGAAAGAAACTTCTTCATAAATTCTCTGAATTTGTACTACATATGTACGGTGCAATGAACAACTTCATTAAAATTCAACCAACATCACGTTTAAGACTATTTTAATGAAAACTTCGGCAAATAGGTATATGAAATAGTTTTACTCTTCCAATGAAAAAATATTGCTAAACGAATGAAATATTTTATTATTTTTATGAAGTATATTAACCGACTAATAAAAATAAAGAGATTATCAACTCTCTTGTATTCTTTTTTTTAATGTTTTTCCCCTTAGAAATCCGTCATTTACATACCGATCTAAAAAATATTTTTTGTTCTATGAATCCAAATTGATTATTAGGCTAAGGTTCGCAACGTTATATTCAGAAAGAATTGGGCATGATTAATATTCCATGGAACAAAGGAAAGATTAACATCAACTTGATTTTTCAACGCACACAGCTGAATAGAGTAGCGCCACTTTCGGAAGCCGCTACACTTCAATCGTCAGTGCTCAGGCGTATTTTGCTTATCACCACTTTTCAGGTGGCTCTGTTGAATGTGATTTTAATTCTTATATATCGTCAGCTTAAATCCAAAACCACGTAACTAACAAAAAATATGAAATTGCATTTTTAATTAATTATTGCATATTACATCGAAATGCATGTCCCACAAATTTTCAAATCTTTATCATAAAAAATCAGCCAAATTACAAAAGAAACTAAATCGGCTTTACTTCAGCAACTTGAAGCATTTTATTTAGTGTTTTCTCTCTCCTGCAAAATTTAAAAAAGTGTAGTTACGTGATTTTGGATTTCAGCTAACGATATACAAATTTTTCGTGAAAATTGAATACGAGAATTAAATCCCTCTCAAGCTGATATTAACTGCACTCTGCCATTGTTTTAATTTCGTATTATGGAGCTATTGAAAGTCTGGGCCGATTTTTTTTTTTTGCAATAAATATTTTAAATTGCATGTTTTAAAATAATTTCAATTTTAATTCTAATACTATTTTTTATATCGATAAAAATGATTTTTTAAAATAGTTCTTAGCAGTTTTTTTTTTTGTTATAAAAATAAAAATTTTTTTATCGTTAATTTTAATGTCTTATTTCAGTTTTTTTTAGTTAGTGCAACTTCAAAATCTTCATTTTCCATCTCTGTTATACAATCGCATTTCTACTTCTTCTGTTTTGAAATAGCGTATTGTATGGTTTGAATATGTGCCAGTGTGTATGCTTTTTCGTGTGTCGAAATTTAAAAATAAAATATTAAAACTTTTCTTTAATTATACCCTTCACCACAAGTGGAAAGGGCTTATTTAAGTTTGTCAGTGTGTTTGAAACTTTATATGTACGGAAGTTGAAAGTCATTCATATAATTATTCATACAACTCATGGTTCGTTCCATTTTCTGTCAGATATTTTCTCCGACTTTTGTTATTAAAAATCTGAAAAATGGCTTTAAATGCCGAACGAAAACAGATCAAACATCTCGTAAAAAATCAATGAAATCTCAACTGGAAAAAACCTTTTTTTTTCAAAATAATAAGATTTTAACGACTGATTCAGATTCTGGGCACCTTTTCTTGCGGTTAAAGCACAAAGATACGATTGGTAGAAGTCGTCGAAGGTTTTCAAGTATGTATATAGAGGACTTTTCTCAGTAACAAAATAAACTATTATTTTTGAAACTTTTTGCTAACTACATCTCCCAAACCAATAAACCTCCCTAAATCAAAATTAGGGAATTTGATGCAGGTTCTAAATTCCAAAAAAATAGACACCAAAGTTCGATAACCGATTTGACAAACATTTTCGGTGTTATTAAGAAAAATAGAGTTTTTTTCGAAATGTTTCGACAACGATTTTAACGAAATTTCGAGTAATCAAAGTTGTTCTTTAGGGCTAAAAGCTGAATAGATTTAGAATTAGATGGGAACGATGGTTTGAAATTTTTAAAAAACATTTCTTATACACACATACACACACAAATACATGCATACAGGCATCGCAAAAATAGTTAGGACCTCAAAAAGTCTAGATATGATGAAAACTCGATTTTCGAAAATCAAGGTAAAATCAGTAACTGCCCATTTTTTGAGTGCAGGAGGTAAAAAATTCGAAATTGCTTAAATTACAAATAAGTGCTAAAGCTTAGAAAGAATGATAAAAATAGAGGAAAAACGTTTAGAATGGATTTGAAACCACTAAAATTATGAATAAAGAAAGTAAATTCAGAGAACTAATTGAAATTCGAAGAAAAAAAATTTATTAAAAAATCGTTTAAATTCGCTTAAACTAAAACGGAGTGAAGCATTCGAAAAAATGACTTGGACGGAAAAATAAAATTCAACGGAATCTAAAAATCTGTAAAAACTGAAAAGTGTGGAAGTTGGAAAATTTCCTGAAGTTTTAAAAAATATGCTGGAATATGAAAAAATTAATCTAAATCGAATATATGTCTCTAGGAAGCTCCAAAGGAATTTATTTATTCAAATTTTAATTTAATTCTTGTTATAGACTAATATTTGGCTTTTTGTGGTTAAACATGAATCGTTAAAACACTGCAATTATAATAGGGGAGTACTTTGCTCTTATTACAACACATTCAAATTTAACTTTTGGTGGATAGTTTCTCTGCTGCAAAATAAACTTTAAAAAACTTTCTCCCCCTTTTATCTTGGTAAAGGGTACAATAAGATTCGGTATAGCCAAAACTAGCTTTTTATTAGCTTTGGGTATTTTTTTTTTGCTATTAATAAATTCCCCATTTCTTTTCTTTCCCTTTTGTACGTGTGTATGTGTGCGTGTTTTGAAATTTCTTTGGCTTTTAACTTCAAGCTTTATCAAAAAAGCGTTAACTGATGTTGCTGACGGTTTTTTAAGTCGCAGTCTCTGTTGTCGCCGTTGCCATCGTCACGTCATCGTTTTAATATTCGAAAATGACAAGAAATAAATAAATAAAAATGCGTAAAGGAACGGCGGCGACCAATAACTAACTGTATATCTTGTATTTAACAAATTTTGATTTCGTCTTTTTTTTTTTTTTTTTTTTGTTTTGTGAATTTTATTGTTTTATGTTAAATGGTACGTGTCAGGCATAAAGAAAACTTTCCAGCCATACCAGCAAAAATATTCAATTTCCTTCATATTGAAATACCAGCACAGAAGAAATTTACTTTTTAAATAGAATTTTCTCTAACAGGCAGCCAGCGCAGCCCACTCCAGCTAGAAAATACTTTTGGGAAAGCACGAATAAACTTTATTCAAAAAAATTTTATTACTTTTATATTTTTTAATCGAGTTTTATTAACATTTCTTCCGTTATTTATTAATCAGATTTCGATTACAAAATATTTCTTTTTTATTTGGCATTAAAGATCATTTTGTTGTGCTTATGTTTGTGATTGTTTGTTTAATTTCCCTATTCAACAAAAAAATTACAAAAAGAGAAAAAACACTCACTGACATAGTGGTGTTATAGATATGAGTACTAACTACATGTGCATATAAATTTTTTTAAACAGCAGTACGAAAAATAGTTATAAAACCACTGGTTCATTTTTGCTGTTACAATTTCATAAAATCGACTCTCATGTTTTCTATTATTCAGACACTCTTGGTGGATGAAATATTTTCAAGCTTTTCATAGATTTTGATTTCGATTTAGTTCCGCAATATTTTTTTTCGAAATTAAAAACTTATTTTAATTTACATATTCGAAGTTGCTCTAAATTTGTTGCTTTTGTAATTTACTTATTGCCGTTTTATATCGTAAACACAATGAAAATGTGTTACAATTTGTATCAAGGTATAAGAATTCATAAAATTTATGGTTTAAAGTTATAATTCACCAAAATTCGAAAATTCGAAACTAAGTTCAACACTTCGAACATTATGTCAGAATGAATATATATAGAATTGTTAACCAAAATATAAGTTTTCCAATATCAGTTAATATAAAATTTACTTTTTGCCGCCTTTTTCCATAAGCTCGAATTTTAATACATAAATAATATGAAAAAGTATTACAATTTCTATCAAGAAATCAAGAAAATTTATTGAATTTACGGTTTAAAGTAGAAATTCACTGAAATTAGAAAATTCGAAGTAAAGTTCGAAATTTCGAATATTGTCTAAATATTTATATTTGACATTTTTTAGCCGAAATATTAGTTTTCTGATATCAATTAATATAAAATCTACTTTTTGTCGAATTTCGATAATAAGTTTCAGTTTGAAAACGTAAATAAAACGGAAAAAGGACCACTATTTGCATCATAAAATGAACGCCGCAAAATAGTAATGCACTAAAATTTTTAAATTCGAAAATATTTCATATATGACTCACGAGAGCATTTTTGGCCAAGTTCATGAATCATATGTGACAGAATTTTTGTCATAAACGTGACGTGATATTTTGTAAACGTAGATGTATGGCAAAAAACAAACAAAAAATCAGTGGACGTGGCACAAAATGCGTTGTGTGGAGACAGGGAAGTTGTTAAGTTCTAAATTTCAAACATTTTCTAAAACATAAGTTTTGTGATATCAATCAATAGTGTCCGACAGAAGCCAATTTTTTCAGACCGAACCCGAACTCTGGTTAAACTTTTAGAACCGAAACCAACCCGAACGCGAAACCGAAGTTTTTTAATGAAGAAAAAATTTTTTTAACTATGACTTATTTATTGAATAAATACAAAATGAACGATTTCATAGTACGTTGTACTTTTCGATAATATTTTATAGGACTGCATTATGAAGTATCTTTGATGATATATAAATAAATAAAAAGAATTCTACAAAGTTCGGTGTTCGGTAAAAATTTTATCAAACATAGCCTTTCATCGCGAACTCCGACACCGAACCCGAACCTTCGGTCGGACACTATCAATAAATATAAAATTCAATTAATATAAAATTTTATTCAATTAATATACATTTTATCGAAGTCCGGGATAATAAATTTGAATTTTAAAATGTAAATAAAATGAAAAAGTTCCACAATTTGCATCAAGGAATGAGAATTTATAAAACTTACAGTTTCAAATTCGAAAATTCGACATTCAGTTCGAAGTATCGAAGATTTTCTAAAAAGTAATATTTTTTATTTTTTTAACCAAAACATAATACGTTTTCCGACATTAATTGATACAAAATTTATTTATTGCCGAATTTCGATAATAAGTTCGAATTTGAGCACATACATAAATAAAATGGCAAACTATAAAAATTTGCATAAATAAATTAAAATGTACAAAATTTACGGCTTAAATTTGTAATTCACTAAATTTCGAAAATTCAAAGTTAAGTTCGAAATTTCGAACATGTGCAAAAATTAATATTTATCATTTCTTAACGAAAATTAAGCAATAATAAAGTTTTCTTTCCATAATAAATTATAATTTTCGTAAAAAAAATTATAGGCTGAATGTAATAGAAAGTAAACATTCATCCCTGCATACGACAATTTAGATCACGTATCTTATACGTATGGTGGTCAACTGTTTTCTCTTTCACCCCTTTTCCTATTTTTAATGTCGATATTTGTTATTCATACTTCTCCTATTAATATAATCCACACTGTATTTAACATTGTTATAATATGTGAATATATGGAAGCTTTAATTCAAATATACTTACAAACAGAGAAATTATTATGACTTTCACTACTTTTATTTCATTTTTTTTTTAATATTGTTGCTATTACCAAAAACATCAAAAAAAATTTTAATTTAGCAACACATTTGAATTTTTTAATTGTTGTTTATTTATTTATAAAGTACAATAAAATGATTTAAAGAATTGAAACCGTAAAAAAACTTGGCAAATATTTTTTATGTACAAGTATGATAATGATAAAGTTGGCATTATGAGCGAAAAATTTGCAAACGTTGGAAAAAACAAGCAAAAAAAATGACAATAAACTAAAAAAACCCTTGAGTATTTTAGTCTTTCTTTTCTTGTGCGAATAATAAAATAAATATATTAACATTATCAACAATTGTTAAAAGCAAAAATGCTTATTTAAAAGTTGTTTGTGTATGTTTTTGAATAATTTGTATTGTAGGTGATTTTTTCAAAAGTATATTTCTTCCTACTTTGCTTGGCGTTTTTAAATAAGAAAATGAGTTTTTAAAAATTTGTTTCTTTCGAAAGTATAACAAGTCGCACATTTAGCAGGTTTTAGAAGCCAAGCTGTTTGACGATGAAACCTTGTGGTGTAACTTGTGTCGTAAGCTGTAATGTGTATTCATGTGTGTGTGTGTGTGTAAATCTATTAAAGCGTATCGGCCCTCATACCAAAAATAATAAAAAATTAAATAAATAAAGAAGATTTGCTAGTCCACCTCTAGGATTAAAGATTAATGGATGGTCTTTTTTTAATTACAACAACAAAAATGATAAAACTTGCCACGCCCCACAATTTATATATTACCAATTAGTTTTATGTATTGCTTTCGCATTTATAGTTTGATTATATACATAATATTGATGACTTTAGTAATCAGCCTAATTTAAGCGATTTTTTGTTGTTCAGTATCAAATTGTGAATGTCACTTCCGTTATCTCTGGTCCTTCTGACCTCATGTGAAAGTTTTAGCTAACTACTAGAAAGCTCTCGAGTTAGACGTAGAATAAGTTGTCCTATAATAGGAACTAAGTCGAGTGTATCTTAGAAATGTTGCGAAGTATACCTTGAACGTTTGCATTTATGTTGCACAGTGGGATGCTATATAATAATAAGCAGTGTAACCAAAAAAATTAAAAATAATGTTTTTTGAGCATGAAATTTACTAGCAAAACTTGAAAGAATTCATTACACAGAAAAAAACTATAATTCGTATGCTATTACTAAATTCATTAATTCAAATATCCTTTTTACAGAAATGGGACCTGTCACAAAAATCGTAAAATTAAAAACTAAAATTCGTAAATATTTAATAAGAAAAAATTGAATTTTTTCTATTAAAATTTTCTATTGGAATATTTAAAAATATTACGAAAATATAATAAAATTTAAAAACAAATTTAAACACATGCGTGTTAAAATAAAAAACTATGATAAATTTTTCTGTGTAGTTTGTAAATTTTGGCATGCGATTTGTCTACTTTTAAGTAAAAATTCATACGGATCTGAGGGACCAATGACTGAAAATTCAAGTTCGGATATTTTTACTAAATAACTTTCTCATTTTTTGCCCGATCTTAACAATTTTACGCATGCTACTTTTGAAACAAAATTTGGTTAAACAACTGTTGGATATGCTTTGCCTTCCCTAAATGGAGCGACTTAAAATGGTAAATTTTCAAAAAACGTAAAAATAAAAATAAAAAAGTTTAAAATCTTGAAATCTTGAATGAATTTTGATCCGAGCAGCATGGTTTATATATTTGCAACAGTGCGAAATTTTTATAATTCAGAAGATAAGCTCTCAAGAATTTTGGAAATAGCTAAACAAAGAATCAGAAAAATTTGTTTTTCGTGAATAACTCGAAAATCCTTGCTAAGAAAAAACAATTAATGCCATATTCGTGTTTAGCGACACGAAATTTGCTTAAAAAACATTTTGCTTCGGTTATGGCAAAATGTTTAAGTAAACGCATTCACTTTCTTTTGATTAAATCGCAGCCATTATATGAATTGTTTTATTTCTAACACGACCTGCTAATACTATATTATGAAGGAGGGCGCTGCGTTGTACATTGTAGTATTAATCGCTGCCGATACTGCTTAGTGGCCTTGATCACTTAAACAGTCCAACATAACACCACACTAATGCAAATAAGAAAAATTTATGATATGATGACTTGCCTGGCACAGGGATCGAACCCGGCATCACTGCTTTGCAGTCAACGCGCTTGCTACTTCAGCCAACAGCACCTTCAAAGTTTAAACATTTTAACTGATAAAGAATTTCAAATATAATCTAATTATTTTGGATTTTGTACAGAGAGGGAGTTGTCAAAGGCGTCTGCCTTAGAACCGTCGCAGGTTTCTGCCATTGTATATTTGAGGTAACAACAATTAAGTCTTTCAGAAAATCCAAGCGGCAGCCTTTAGAATAATACGTACATTTCAGTCAAATTTTGCATATTTCACTCTAGATTGAAGCCATAAGAAGCGAAGAAAATATAGGGTTTTAGAAAAGATCGTAAGGCTGCCGTCCACGGACTCTTAGTCTGTAAGTTGTATTTTTGTACAAGATTTTTAAGCTATTATGTTTGTATTTCATTAATTTTTATTTGTTTTTTAAAAGGTTTTAAATAACAGTAGTATATCTATGTAGGTTCTGCCACAGTTGTATTTTCTCATAACGAACAATACTTATGTGTCTTCTGATATTGCTCAATTCCTTTGTATTTTCCCATAAGGATTAATCGCTATATCCTGATCAGATATCAGATATGTTAGCTCATCGGATAGCTAATCTGATATCTGATTTTTGGTTAGACATATATATTTATTAGGCATACATATTAATCCTTATAGGAAACTGCAATGGTACTGATCCTTATGGGAAATCACATGAAAATATATACATACATATGTACGTGTCCCAGAACATACATTCACATACTACTTGTTAAGTTGAAATTTTTGGAAACTATAAATGAATTTTTACTGCTGCGCTGCCATAAACACCAGCGAATTTATTTAATTTTATTTATTTAACAAAATAATATTTTCCGAGATTTATTAAATAACTCCCATTTAGCACTTCTCAGTTATAAGTGTGTCTTACACAAAAGTTGAACTCACTTTAGAGTTTAATTTATATTGAAACTATTAAATATATGTCTGCTTTAAATTTTTACTTTTGTTGTCTTACATATTTTTTACTTATTTATTTTGGTGATTTTTTTTTATACTTTATTTAACAAATTTTACCTTTAATTGATCCACTTGAATTATTTTGTCCGGGCGATTGTACATTGCTTTGTCCCAATGTGTTGGCGTGTGCTTCCAGTTTGGATGTAACGCTGTTCCACATATCAAACATGCGTTGCGTATACATTATATTTGCTTAATTTATAAAACGTTTTTTCTGGTTTTTTTTTGTTTAAGTAAAAATAGTCAAAAAATTAAAAAAATTTACGTTATTTTTTATATTTTGTTTTTGTATTTAAGTTTTTGCTGTTAAATATTGGTTGGCTTAATTTAATTTAATATTTATATAAAGTTTAATTGTTATAAATGTTTTATTTGTTTATATATTTGTTTATATATTTTGCTTATTAATGTTATTCACAAAACTTTTGTTTTAAGGCATATATACTTTTTTTATTAGATAATATTTGTTTTTTGTGGTAAAAAATTGTTTGCAATTTCTTTTTTTTATGTTTTTTTATATATTTTTAACAAATCGTATTTGTTTAAAGGGTTTTTTTGTTGTTGTTTGTATAAAATAAATAAATGCTAATTACTAATTTATTATTATTATTTGTTGTTGTTGTTGTTGTTGTTGAAACATTTGATGTTTTCTTTAAGAATGTTTCTAATAATTTTTTTGTTTTTATATATTATTTTCTTTTAAGGCCCTTGTAAGTCTGGGGCTAACATTGCACTTGGATTTATTGAGGGGGGAGGAGGTTTTAAAATATATATATTTATATATTGTTTTTTTAGTAAATGCCAATTTGTGTTGTTTTTAGTTATAAATTGTTGCGTTTAAATGTTTTGTTATTTTTTTTTATTTAATTAATATTTGTTATAAATTTAACTTGAATTTGATGTGAAATACTAGTATCACAGTCCTCTATTATTTTGTTTAAAGGTTGTATATATAATATTTTTGTTATTTTTTTTAGCTAATTTTTGTTTTTGTTTTATCTAATTATTTAATGAAGTGATAGGTACAAATTTGGTTTGAATTATTTATTAATTTATAGATTTTTTTCTTGTTGTTGTTTATGTATATAATTTTGTTTTATATTTGCAATTAGATTTATTTAGAGTTGTATTTTGCTAATTATTAATTTAATTAATTTAATTAAATTTTTTTTTGTAGTTAAGACACTTGTTCTGATTTTTTTTTTAATTTCTTAAAATTTATTTTAAACTATTTTTTATAAATTTTTTAAAGCCTTGATTTTGGATTATTATTTTATTAAGGGGTTTGGTTGGTTTATTTAATGTGAGATAGAAAATTTTTAACGAAAAAGATATGCCAAATAACCAAAAAACTTTTTTTGTATAGAAATGGTAGTAATTGAAAGATTAAATACCAGTATTTTCTTTTCTTAAGTTTTACATTTCTAATTTAAACTCTCCCCTTTACTTCCAAACCTCCTTTCGTCTTGTGGTACAGAGGCTTAATTAGATCATGCTCTTCAGCCAGTTTTCTTAAACAAACTTAAAATTTCTTACAAGTTGCGTTTCGTTTCTTTTTTTTTTATTTTATTAAAATTGTTTAAAGCGAAATTAAACGAAAGAAAAATTCAAGATTTTTTGTAATATTTTTTTTTAGTTTTTGAATTCAATCATACTTTCTTCATTCGAATGATTCATATTATATTTCAGTCACTCATTCGCTTGAATATTTTTGTTAAAGTTTTTAGCCGCTTAGAAAGTTTCAGCTAAATTTGTGTGAAATTTCAATTTGATTTTTTACCAATTTTTTTGTTGTAGCTGTTGATGTTGTTGCTGTTGTTGCTGTTGTTGTTTTATTGCTTTTGTTGCTTCTTTTATTATTATTATTTATAATAGTTGTTTTATTATTATTGTTGTTACTATTTAATTTTGTAATAGTTTGATTGGTATTTGTATTTTTGCACTTAATCACTTTCACTGTTTTTGTTGCTGCAACTTTAGCTTTTTCTGTTACTGCTAAAGGTATTGATGTTGACGCCAGTGATGATGATGATAAAATAGACGTGGACGTTGCTGGTGATGACGATGATGACGTTATTACTTTAATTTGTTTGTCACTTTGTTTACCGCTTGAACCTGCACTTTTATTCAATTTGATTTTATTATCAGAGTTTGTATTGAAATTGCTGTTGTTGCTGTTGCTGTTGCTGCTGCTACTGCTTCTGCTTATGTTGCTACCGCTGCTATTATTATTGTTGCTATTGTTATTATTATTATCATTATTTTGTCGATTTCTCCTCTTTGTTTGATTCCAAATCAAAATATCCAAAAACACGAAAATTTCACGACTATTTATTCCGGAAGACATTTGGTGGAATTGGTTTTTTTTTTGTAATAAACAAAAAACAAAATTTTATTTTTGTTTGAGATTTTTTTTCTTTTTAGTTGTTCCTTTCTCCCATGCAAAAACAAAAAAATTTAGCTCACCCTTTTTTTTGGGGAGGTTCTGTATTGTTCAAGTGTCGAGGCCTTATCTGTTAAGGCCCTTAAATGTTGTCCCCATAATTACAGTTTCTAAAACACGGACATTTTTGAAAAGTTTTTATTTTATTTTGTATGAAAAACATTTTGATGAAATTTTGCAACTTAAATTTATACACACATAATTTTAAGAAAATAAATGTTGTGTTGAACTAAATAAAATGTTCCTAAAATAAAAAATTAAACAGAAAAAAAAATTAGTTATAATGGAAAGAAGTTTTCTCGAAAACTTTTGGAAAATCAAACAGATTTTAAAACACAACCGCTTTTAAAATAGAAAAAGAAAGATTTTTTCCAAACCATCAGAGCTTAAATCTGTGGAGCTAAAAACAATTTTTTTAAATTATTTCCACGGTATAAATATTTTTGAAATTTTCTTTCGTAAAAATATGCCATAAAGGTTTTTTTGTAAAAATTTTAGACTAAAATAATGCAAGATCCTAGCAAAGAGGCATAAAACCGCTTATATCGACATAAGTGACATTTACTAGGTAAAAAGTAAATTGACAAAAATTTCAATATGTGTTAAGTCGTTATGGTGAAAGTTTATGGAGAAGTTTGATTGTCTAGCGAAATTTAAAATCAACAGAAGTCAACTTACGTTGTTATTCAAGAAAACCTCCGAAAAATCCTGTCTCCGGTTATATCTAAGAACATTATCGTGCTGTCCTCCACGAGTCTACCTCCCGCCTGCTCTCCACGTTTATGGAATCCAACAATTGTAAGATCCTAGCTTATACCAGATTCTGCTCGCATTTTTTGCGAGTCCATCTGCTACCTCGTTTCCTGTGGTACCAAATGTGTCTCTTAACCCGCAATAGTATTAGCTCATTAAATGAGGCACACATATGATTACATTCTAATCATAATCTGGCAGTCTAGTACTCTTTCTGCCCACCTGACTCTCAATTAGATGATCCAACGCATGCAACACCCAAAAAGAGAGATTTAACTCACTTGAGCGAACACTCGCAACTGCAATCCACACAATAAAGGCTTATTTAGCCGAACGTAAATGTAGAAAACGTTGATGTAGTTGCATGTGCTAATCGTTTCTGTCACATTGAAAAGCTATGCGATCAGCACATGCAACTACATCAACGTTTTCTACATTAACGCTCGACTAAATCAGCCTTAAGTAAAATTTCTGATGTCACTCCCCATACATTCATTATATATTGTATATAATTCTTTTGCTCATGCGATTAAATGGCATTTGAGTACCTAACCTCAATGTTAAGGCTATAAAATAAATATGAGCAACTAATGTAATGTATCGAGCATGAGAGGTATATTTCGCTTCGCAGCAACTCTAAAACTATTGATCACATTAAAAAGTGGTGTTATGCTGACTTTAGACGACATGTATTTTACATCTGACTTGTCAAATTTCCCACTGCAAAAGTGATACATGCCGTGTGAAACATATGAAACATTGTCAGCTGACATTTACAGAAGCAAAGTCAGATGAAAAATTTTCAATTAGAGCGTGTTCCATTTTCATCTGACAAGGCATCTGACATCAGCTGTATTAAATTATCAAAAGTGTGGTTTGGCTGAAAAAACATTAAAAAGCAAAGAGCGATTTATATATTTACGAAAATTGTGCAAAAACTCAGCTGTTGTGAACACTCAGAGGTTATGTCAGATATAATTGCACATGTACGTGTGAAAGCAATTATTATAAACTGTCTGTAAATTGACAGTTTTGACAAACATGCGATGTTACATATGTCTCACACACCTAACAAGCCATATGTAAAAAACATGTCGTCTAAAGTCAGCATTAGTTATAATTGAAAAGAACTCGGTTGGGATTTTTAAATTTTTTTTAATTTTTTTTTCAAAATTCCTTTTATAAACAGATTCGAGCCCAACTGAAATAAAGTTTATTGAAATGGAAACAGCTTAAATTTAAATTTGATCATTTAACTTTAAGGATGTTCCTTTTTCGTAACAGTCAGCGGACTTATCCCCCCTATTTTTTTTTAAAGCATTAGCAAAAACTTCCCCAACAACTTCAATTCACACCCATTCACATGAAACAAATCACTACTTAACACGATTTAAAACCAGTTCCCTTTTATTTATTTATTTTTTGAACACAAATTAAATTTTACTGTAAAACATAAAATCCTTTAATGTCTTAATAATCCCTCATTAATTTACAATTTTATTTTTCGTATGCGTGTGTACGTGTATGTGTATATCTCCAACTTTTCTTTTATGATTTGTTTTAACTTGAAAAATCGATAAAGAAAAACAGCATAAAACTACAACAAAAATAACAGCGATTAAAGCAAAAAATGTCATTTTAATATAACCAACCCCTTTGGTTACAATAATGCCTTGGCCCCGCTGAACACCGCACCTTATCAACGAACATGCCACATACCACACACACACACACACACACATCATCCCCAAAAATATGATAAAAGAAAATTATAGGGAAAAGCACAAACTGAAAACTACAACCAAAACAACCAGGAGCATGTTGGCTGCAATGGGTGGTGGAGAATTAAAAAGTTCTATGACCCAGTGGCTTAACATCGTCTCATGCTTTGTTCTGTTTTTGTTGTTGCTGAATAGTTATTATGCCACGCTGCACAGTGTGGCAAAGGGACTACAAATTGTAATTTGTAATTTAAAATTACTAATTTTATATTAAACCAGGCTGGCATTCGTTAGCAAATCTTACACTGTTCTACAAAAAAAAAACAAAATTTCACAAGATTCTAACAACTGATTCTGGTAGAAGGCACAAAAAATATATGCCCCCTTTGCACTTTGTTATAGTGAATTCTTAAAAGATGAACAAAAAACTTACATTCAACGGTGATGTAGCGGACTAAAAATGTCCTAAAAAAATATTTGTCATAATATTTTACTCTAATACCATATTTACACTATGCAACTTTGTTGCATGCAATTTTCATTTTAAGTGAGAGTGTTGAAATAGAAATGTACACTTTTTGTATTTCTTCTCTGTCTTTCTCACTGAAAAAAGAGAGTTGCATGCAACAAAGTTGCATAGTGTAAATATGGTATAAGTCTTCAAAGACACGAAAGCTCCAAACTCAACTTGAACCCCAGAAACCATTCAAAACTTAAAATGAGGTGAAGGGTTGACCTATTCACAATTAGCACCCGGCTTTTAGAAGAAAAGACCTAAGAAGAAAGGACAAGAAATTTATTTTCTTAAATTTGCATTATAAAAATGCTGCTCAATTTATAACACAGTAGTTTTGATTTAACTGCCTTTTGCTTAAGCGCACTTTTGACTTAACTGCACAAAATCATAAATTTGTGTCACTATTCATTAAAATCCCATACAAATGCATTTTTAAGTGCGCTTTTTACACCAGCACTTTTAAGATTAAATTTTTGGCATTTCAAAACTATTTTCATACAAAAAATCAATCTTAACTGCATTTTGACTTACGTGCACAAAATATTTGTTTTCTGTGATTATTCTTCAAAATACTTTTTTAAGTGCACTTTGTATACCTGCTCATTTAACATATTTTTTGCAGTTTTAAATTATTTTCATATAAAATAATCAAAGTTAACTGCACACACTAAATATGTAATGTGTTTACGTGAAAAGTTGATTGTGCAGCTAAGTCAAAATTACTGTAACAAAAAAAAATCGACGTTGTTGTTTATGTCTCTAGAGCATTGTTTATGACCCCGTAACACTGTGAACCGCATTGAATACCGGTATCCATCCGCAACTACGCATACACATGCATGATAAAACATTAACAGATATACGAACATACATACACACATACATAATAAACACACATAAATAATAATAAAATAAACGGCATGTATTTTCCTTTTTTATTATTTATGAATAATTTTTCTTGTTGTTTTAATCGCATATTATAAGGAAATCTACATATTATGCATAAATATGTACATTCATATGTAAATACATGCATACATACATACATGCATACATACATACATATGTTTGGCCATATGTACAACAATTTGCCCCACAACGCATGTATACGTCATCATTGATTTTGATGTGGTACACAGAAGCAAATAAAACAAAAACATGAAACTTCAAGTAAAGCAACCACCAAATTACAATATAAAAAAAATAAAATTACATATTATAAAAGAGAGCATTATAGAGGGACCCCAAGTGAGAGAGTGCAAGTATTGGAACATAAAAATGATTTATTTATTACACACACATTAGACTTTCATAAGTATGTATGTGAGAATGTATGAAGCCCCAACTAGTATCCATACAGTCAAACGAGCACTAAATCCCACCACCGAAGAGTGTAACACTATAAAACTGTGTAAACCCACTGGCATGAAAAGCTAAACGGACCCAAAAATAAATTTAAAAAAAAAATTAAAACCAAAACAAAAGAAATAAAAAGAGAAACAAGGTGCAGTGAGCTGGTGTGGGGTTTTTGGGGGGAAAATATTTTTGCGGTATTTTTTATTATTCATGTATTTCTGTTTTTCCTTTAAAATTTCTTTAACTTTAATTTGAAATTTTTAAAGCTTTTTCTTCAAGTATTAAATGAAAACCCCCATTATTAGACATCGACCTGTTTAGGCATTTGGTTAAAAGATAGCAGTACGAAACCCGGAGGTTTCCAAACACAAGTTTTATGCTAAATGATTTCATAAAAAAATATTGGGCCTGATTGTGTAAGGAGCTGGCGTAAACGCCTATGTCGTTTTTTGTAATAGATTAAAGCAACACTCAACCCGCGTGCTTTAATCTACTACAAAAAACGACTAGGCGTTTACGCTAACGCCTTTCACAATCAGGCCCATTATACGTAAGTACTAATTAGTGTTTTTCATTCGGGAAAATTTTCGGGATCCCGCAGATTTTTCGAGAAATAAATCCCGGGAAAGTTGTGCGGGAATTCCCGGGATTTTTTAAATATTATTATGGTAACTTTTCTTTGTAAGCACACATTTTTAGTGCTGCTTTTATTTAGAAAAATATGTAAATAAAAGAAAAAATATGTATTTTTTGAGCCCATTTTACTTGTCTCCATTTTTATTTTTATATTTTTCTAAGAGCATCACTCAAAAAATCATATTTCGTGAAGAAATGAAAATAACAGATTGTCACTAAGTGGACATAGCGAAAGTGGGCACAATAAAGAAGTACTAGTCTATATTTTCTGAAAATATCAGATTGTTATTTTAAGCCACTCATGAGTTTTTTGAAGCTCAAAATTTTTAATTTTTCAAAAATTATAAATTTTCACACAGGGTTCAACTAAAAATCGATAAAAACGAAAAAAAATTCAATTTTCAGGTGGTCACTTTTCCGCCACTTAATTATTTCAATTCAGTTCTGCTTAAGGTGTCTTTACATGGTAATACATGTATTACGATATGTCTAGAATGAAAAAATCTTATCATGTAAACGCAAAATGCATTGAATAGGAGAGAATACGGATACAAAATTTGACAAGTGTTCGGTAAATGTTTATTTTCTAAACCATTTTAGAAACTTTTAGAAACCTCTGGTATGATGATAATACACATCATACCAGAGGTGTAAGCATGAAAAATACTTACAACAGACTTTTGTTCTCTGTTTTTAAGCACGAAGAGTATTTCATAATATTTTGATTCTACAAAGTCTTTAATACCTTTTATTACCATGTAAAGATAGCTTTAGCAGTATGAAATGCTCATTAGTGTCTTATGAAATAAAGCATAATTCATTGCAATATCTTTTCTACTTAAGAAGCTAGGGAAATTATAAAAAAGTATGAAATGAGAACATTTTTTTACTTCGGGTGGCTACTAATCAGAAGTTATACAATAAAAAATAAAATTTTTTAATTTATATTAAAAAGCATGCGGAACGGCTACAAACTTCAAATTTTATAATTTTTTTTACTAACGTTTAATGCATTCATAAACTTATTTAATAGATCTCGTGAATTGGTATTTGTTTTTGTTCAAATAAATTAAGTGAAATGCTATTTTGTATCGTTTTGTATTGTGCGGCCATTCCCGGGAAATGAAAAAGTCCGGGAAAAGAAAAACTCTAGTACTAATGCATACATATGTATGTACGTCCATTAGCCCTATTCATAGCTACATATGTATGAATGCGCAATAGGCCTCCCCTTACTTCGTATAATTTATAAATCAGTTTCCTTTATGACTATTTTTGTACATATTTTTAATTTAATTTTTTTTTTACCCAAAACACCATAATATTTAAACTTATCCGCCCCACACACTTCCAATATAATTGTGCAATTTTTCATATTGTACAATAATATCGCCAATGTGTATGTCATATTTGAAGGTTGTACAATATATTGGCCAAAATCAAAAGTCTTTTGATTTTGATTGGACAATCAAGAAAACTGTGTAATGCGTTGGCAACATTGTTCGTTGTTAAGTTTACTTTATCACTGTCAGGAAAGTTGAGCGCAATATTTTGTTTGAAAGTTTGTGTCATATATTGCATAGTATAGGTCAAAACGACAATAATATGTACAATAACATGAGCAATAATATTGTATAATAGATGGGCCGTTTTAGTGGCGGTAACTGTGCAATTTTTTTAGCCAAAATTAAATTTTACCGATACTTTTTCAGTCGAAAATAAGAGTTAAAATTTTAGCGATATTTTCCGTAAAAATTAGAGTTAAAATTTAAACGATTTATTGTCGGTTAAAAATCACAGTTCAAATTTATGAATTAGAGCGCAGGGGTCCGTAGCATTATTCTAGGGGGTCCGCGAAGAGGTCTGGAAAGCGTGTTTAGCAAATTCCCTGCAGGAAATGTCGATAGTAAAATTGTACTGATTCACTATTGACTTAGTCACCAGTACTACTGACTAATTGTACCCAGGCAGTGTTCTGTGGTATAGACATTTAATATGTGCTTGTCATTGAAATTCCACTACTGACCTCGGAACTGTGGACTTACTATAGACTAGGTGGTTCTTATGGGACCACACTGGTACCACACACAGAAAAAAAGGAATGTAAAATCCACATGCCGCAATTTTGATTGGAAATCATATTAAATTTAGTAGAAATAATTTGTCGTTTGAGTGTGTTAGTGTTTATTTGCTTTGTTCATTGCTTGGAGGGGTATTAGCTAGTTCCCGTGCGCGTTTCATTGGGGCTAATGCAAATCATCAGCGAACCTTTACCCAAAAATCTCATAGAAAAACTAAAGATATTATGTTAAACTTCTAATCATATGAATAAGAAGTTTATAATATCAAAGTTAAAACATGAACTCCATAAACAATCATGTTTTTTTTTATTTTTTTCAACTCTAAATTGTAGTTATAAGAGCAAATGAAAATAAACATAAGCAACAACAGCTTCAAATTGGTTTCGCTGAATTAATTTGACTAGCTTACTCAGTTTTTTCGATCTCCGGTTAGGAAAAGATACATTTTCACATCAACACGGGTACAACTGAACTAATACTCGTATACACATGAAGTCATGAAAAGTATCTGACATCTCAAACTTTACCAGACAATCAACCGAGTTGTGTAAAATTTTCTCAGACATTTGATAGAATAGCCATCAGGTTTCTGGTACAACGTTTCTGTACATTTTCTGAAATAGTATCCGATTAATATCAGACTAGTCTGCACATTATCTGAAGACAATTTAATTTTCTTTAAGACATTTCACCGAATTGTCTGCACGTTTCCTAACTTACGACTTGAAACTTTTAGCAGTCACTTTTACACAATGTTAGATTTTAATTTTCGTAATAACTCTCATTTATCTGTCGAGAGTTTTCCAAAATTGTGCTGACATGTCGAAAATTCCTTTAGAATTTCCCTGGAAAATTCTTCAGAATTCGCACAGATTTCTCTTGATAATTTTGGCAATGTTCCTACGATTTCCTCAGACAAACAGGTCCGCTTTCTTGCGAACAACTTCAGCATCTTGTGCAGACTCTCCGAGCGACTTTAGACGGAAATCGGCAGAAAATGTTTACGGTGTTGTTGCTTCAGTTCCACGCGTGCTTGTGTGGAAAATTTATGTTATCTAAATCTGCCCTGATTGCGGTAATTATCAGCCCAATTATGAATAACAATTCCCCCGGAGTTTTTTCCCTATTCCCTGTTTCCCTATTGTAAATAAAATCTTTCAAGGAAATTTTTCCCTTTTCCCATTTCTCATATTCTAAAATACAATTTCCCGGGGAAAAAAGTACGTGTTCTAAATATTAGGGACAGGGAGAAATTCGTCCGATTTTCTTCCCCAAACATTTTGAAGGGAACTAATTCAAAAATTTTAAATTCAAATTAAAAAGTATTGTGAAACAATTGTATAAGCATTTATTAGGACAACAAGTTTAAATAAACATCGGAATGTTATATTTCTCTTTTGTTTTAGGCATTTTTATCCAAGCCGTGCAAACATGCGCTTCAAAAACATGAACTAATTCTGCCTTCGGAAAAAAGTTTTAAAACACACTCAATTTTGCACGCATCCTTTAAGTTCACATAATAGGTAAATGGAAGATTTGTTGCGATTTAAAAAAATTTCAATTTCAATAATGCATCTGTTGGTCTTGGCCCAGTTTTCGCTCCACTTCCTCCGTATAATAAAGTTCTTCGGAGAGCATCTGAGTGACTACACTGTACTTTTTGTTTAAGCAAAAACGAATATTTATATTAACACATCTTATTATCAATGAAAACATAAATATTTTTATTAATTTCTATTACTGAAGTCTTGCGTTAGTGTAGAATAAAATGTAAACACTAAACAGCTGATCTAGATTTTTTCCTCTCCCTCATTTGTTTATTCCCCGGCTTTTTAGAATAGGACGATTTTTTGCCGGGAAAAATTAATGGGAAGAGAAAAAACTCTCCGGGAAAATTCATAATTGGATTGTATTTAAATTTTTACCAAAACAGGGTTTATAAATAAAAAAAATATATTTTTGGATATCAGATTTAAAGATAGATTTAAACTTATTAAAAAGTCAAAATAATAGGGGGTCCACGAGCAAGCAGAACAAGCGGCGAAAATCTCTGAATTAGAGCGTTAACTATTCCGGGAATATTTGTATGCGGCCCACATGAAATTGTAGATCGATTTAAACCAACTTTAACAAATATAGTTCCTAGTCAAAAAGGAAAGATCACTGCATATTGCATTGCTTTTTTTTATTGAATTCATTTATTCGAAGCTAATGAGGGCCAACTGATTGATTGGCATTAGCAAACGCATATCGCACGGCCGGGCGGACCCAGAAAAGCACTTCTTAGTTAATCCTTCCCATAAGTGTCTAAAACGACTTACTGAACGAATTCGACACAAGTCTACTGGTCTTTGATTATTTGTTTTATGCCCATTAATGTTCATTAAGTGCACGAATTGAAAATTCCACTTTTAACCCCATATAACTATACTTTTTATAATTAGATATTCAGTGTCTATATAGCAAAATAAAGGCTTAAGTATTTTGTATGTATCACGAAAATTCAACACGTGCTGATGACAGTAAATTTTTTCGAGGTAATAGTCGGTCTTAAGAAGAAGATTATCAAGAAGATAGATAAAAAAAAGTGAATAGAACTTGTTAAATACGTTTGTGGTAAACAACGCCATAAAACTTGCTTTACTGATTAGAGAGACTCAAGAAATGATTCTGCACATTAGAAAGATCATTGTCAGCGCTGCCACTCGAATTTGCAAAAAAAAATCGGCAATTTCGTGATTAAAAAAAATAACAAAATTGTCTTTTCAGCTTTGAAAAATTGTTACAAAATCGTATAGCAGAGGCTACACTTGCAAACTTGAGTGACAGTCAAAAATTCATCTTTTTTGAAGGATACTTTTGACTGTCCAGACTATCGATCATGTTCGACACTCAAATCATCATTCAAGAAAAATTTTGACACGCAAACATAGAAAATAATAAAATTGCATTGGCTTTATTAATAAAAAAAAATTTGATAATGAATTTTTTTAACTCAATTATTTACGATTTCTCACACAGACAACCTTGCATTTCATAAAAATATATGAATTCTTCGAAAATATAATTTTCCGCGTAACTCTTGACTGACACTTTTTGGTTCTCACTATCAGTCAAAAACCAATATGGCCGCTGACTGTCGCTCAACCGCAAAAATTGTTGTGTTTCAATGTTGAATGATGAAATTTGGGTCTACACTATCAAGCAATAAAAATTTGAGCAAAACTGTCACGCAAGTTTGCAAGTGTGGCCTCTGCTTATAGCTGAAAATGTGCTTTTTAATTGTTTTAATTTGTAAGTAATTTTTAAGTAACAACTAGTATTGCCAACGGACGAAACAATCGTCCGTATTCTAGATATAAACAGTTTTATTAAGGCTCATAGAAAAATTATCTAAACGTCACTGACTATTTTATTTTTTTATTTTATTTATTTTTATGAAAAACACACACAATATATATTTCAGCCTTCAAATAGAGTCCAATTCAATTTAGTGAACTTCTTTCCCTTTTAGTCATGCCTTCCCTCCAATACCCTGCAGATAACGCGACTAGTCCATAAACACATGTAAAGTATACTCCATAATGGACTCGGACTAGTCCAAAGGTAGCCCAAATGTATGGAGAAAACATAATCGATTTAACATTACGATGTCCTAGGGCTGGACCATATAACCCAACTTTGACTACATCTGAGTAGTCTTAAAACTCAAGTGTTCACTCAAGTGTTCGTGTTGAAATTGTTAAAACACTTGAACTTATCGCTTAACTACAAGCTCTTGTTTGCAAATGACATGGTCCAAGTCTGCATTACATCGGACTAGTCTTAAAACTACTCTATGTCACTATTCGATGAAGCACTCAAGTGTTCGCGTTTTAACGATTGCATTTGTTAAAACGCAAACACTTTTCGTTTAACTAGAAGCTATTGTTTGCAAATTACATGGTCCATGACTGCATTACATAGGACCATGTTGTTACTACTCCATCTCAGTTAATATGGACCACGTAGTCCACCAATTCAAAGCATAGAAAAGACCAAAATCTACAGACGCAAAGACTAATATATTCATTTGTGCAATGTGTGTAAGAACTTTAAACGCTTCCCTAAAGGATATGTCGATAGTGACGATTCGTTGGACAATATTACCAAAAAGTGACAAAACTGGTCGACAAAAGTGGTGACTTGGAGACACTTTAGCCCCAGACTTCCTTGAGAGTAATTGCTTCCAAAATACTGAACCGATATTATTAAAATATCGATAACTTTTGCCAAAATCGGATGTAGAAATTATTTCTACGTTAGCAGAATAATGAGACAATGTTGAATAAATTTCGATAAATCAGGGTGCAAATTACAACATTCGGTACCGAATTTTAATTCTTGAATTCACTATTATTTTTTTGACAATGTCGATACTTATTTTATTTTATTTTACTGATTTTAAATTAGAAAAGTGTAGATCTTCCCTTTCAAAAAAAAATTATATTCAAAAACATATAGAATAATTTATAGCCATAGATTTCAGTATTGTATGAAATCGTCACATTTTATGAAAAAATCTTCAAATCGTCACTTTGCTACTTTTGGAAAGAACAGTCGTTGAAATGACGATAAATCGTGAAATGTGGCAGCCGTGATCACTCTGTGGTCTTACGACAAAATATCCATTGTTTAGAAATTCAACTTATCTCGTCTTCATTTGTAAATGGTCGAAAAACGAAAAACTTATAGTCTAAATAAATTTTTTTGACATTTTTAAAAGCTTCTAGGAGCAACGTGGTAATTTTTCCGAACGTATGCGTTCCATGACGTGTGAAAATAGGAGTACTAAAAAAGTTTAAACCTTCTTATCTCTGACTTTATGCTGTTGCATGGCCATTATTTTGAATTTAAAAGATGAGAAAAAATTTAGCCTATTAAAATAAGCGATTTCCTTTAGTGACATTTTGCGCAAGACATATTTTTAATACAAACTAGGCTCATAAAATCCTATTTTGTGGGATATTTTAGTACAAATTATGAATAAGTATGAAATTAATCCTTAAACACATTTTAAGTTTTGCTTCAATTGTTATTTGTTGATGTTGATGCTCCTTTAAACAAGCTTGCCATTTTAGCATTTTTAGTGCTAGATTTAGCACTTTTTTATCTCAGTTAGCACTAAAAGTTTTCAGTTAGCACTAAAAGTGCTAATTTAGCACATTTTAAAAATTAATTGGCACATAGATAATACTTCAAACCAAATAACGAAGGTATTAATAAAGTTATAGATTAAATACATTTTTTTCGGAAATTGGAAAATTTCACTAGGACTATATAGCTCAAAAGCTCTGCGGTATAAAACTGAGTACAATTGCTATAAAGCATACCAGTTTAATTATTCCATTAATGAAATATAACTTAAAGAATTGTATTTTTTTTTGCTCTGACTTTTGAATATGAATAAATGCCTAAAGCGTCTATTTAGTTTGCTCGATTTAAATAAAAGCAAACTCAAAAGTTTTGAGTCAAAACTAAAATAACCCGAAAACTTTAGCTGCCAGTTATATGAATATCAACATCTTGTTTAACAAAATTTTAATGTACTGATAACATTAAAATGATAACGCCGAATGACCGTCTTTCGACTCTTGTTTTCAATGTTGCCACAACACTCACGATGTTGTAAATACAAATTTACAGCATTTATTGAAATAAGATATTGCTATTTTTATACCTAATTTCTTTATATTTGAGTTTTGTAATTGATTTTAAAATTTTCTTTTATTTATATTGTCCGACTTAAATGATTGTGGATTTGAACCTGTACACTATATGTTCAGAAGCCGATGCCTTTACCATTAAGCCAAAGAGCCATATAAAATAGCAACAGCACAAAGCAGAGATGGCAAATGAGATTTTAAAATTGTATCAATTATTCTCTAAAATTGTACTTTTTTGGGCATAATTGTACCAAAATAGATTTTTGAAACCAGAAACACTTTTTAAGTAAAGAAAATACATCACTTTTCTGTACATATATCTATGGCAAAATGGAAACTGTGCTTAAGTCGGATTTAGCTATTGCAATTTCTAATCTAAAATACCTCACAAACTAGCTATTAGATGGTAGAACGACATATGTACATAGTTTCAATAAAGTTCCGAAAAATTTACCTTTACTGCAATGCAAATAAATTTATAAAATTTCACTTTTTTCTAGACTCTAATATGTATCACGATCAGTAAGAGCTTGAAATTATAGAGACGTTTTGTGAGCTAACCTTATTTGGCCACTTTTAAGCAAAACTTTGTTTTCAATACTTCGCAAAATTTAAATTTAATTCAGATAAAAGTGGCTGTAATAAGAATGTTTTCTAAAAAAACAGAAAAATTATTAATTGTACTAATTATGCCATTGGTGTACTATTGTACTTTTAAAATCAGAATTGTACCAAAAATGGTACAATTGTACCAACTTTGCCATCCCTGGCACAAAGTAAATGTAACAATAAAATCACTCTGACAGCATTTGAGAGAGAGAGAGAGAGCTAAATTTATTTGTGAGCTAATTTCATTTGAGAGTTACAGCCCCATCTAAATCAGAGCGTTGAGCGTCGCGTAAGCAACCGGGTACGTATTTACAGTACATTTTAACACAAAATATTTACTGCGAATGTATTGTAAATACGTACCCTGTTACTTACGCGACGCGCAACGCTCTGATTTATGTTGGTCTGTTATTGATATTCAAAGAAGCTTAACACAGGACAAAAGAAAAGAGTGAATATCCATAACTATCAAATGAAATACAGCTACTTCTAATATCTAATATCATCTACTTTTAATCAGTCTGTCAGTCTTAGACTGATTAAAAGTAGATGATATTCAACTCTTGATTGCAAACCACCGACTTTGGTCGAGTGGTCTAAGCGGTAAAGAACTCTGATGAGACTAGGGGGAGCTATGGAAATGTTAGTTCAACCCTCCGCGCAGTCAAAATTTTCTTTGTCTACATGCTTCACTTTTATCTCTAAATAAAAATTATAATTTAATTGAAAAATTAAATTAAAACAGAACTCAAGCCAAAAATAATAAAATTTCTTTGGACATAAAAGAAAAATATGTATTTTTTATTAATATGATTATTTCGAACGTATTTGCTTTGTGAGTCCAAATTGATTATTAGGCTAAGGTTCGCAACGTTATATTCAGGAAGAATTGGACATGATTAATATTCCAAGGAACAAGGGAAAAATTTACATCAACTTAATTTTTCAACGTACACAGCAGAACAGAGTAGCGCCACTTTCGGAAGCCGTTACACCTCCATCATCAGAGCTCACGTGTATTTGCTTATCACCACTGGCAGGTGGCTCTGTTGAATGTGATTTTAATTCTTATATATACAAATGAAAATTGAATACGAGAATTAAATCACTCTCAAGCTGATATTTAAGTGCACTTTCCCAGCGTTGCCATCGGTTTATTTTTTTTCATTCCCATTTTTCTGATTTTTTTGTTCTACTCAAGACAAACTTTTTTGGTTTGATTTTATACTTAAGTATATATGAACATGTAAACATGTGAAAAGCTCAAGCCAGTAGCTAATTGTTTATTAATATGATTATTTCGAACGTATTTGCTTTGTGAATCCAAATTGATTATTAGGCTAAGGTTCGTCACGTTATATTCAGAAAGAATTGGACATGATTAATATTCCGAGGAACAAGGGAAAAATTAACATCAACTTATGTATTTTTTGTTTGTTTTTGGATTTGTTTTGAAAATTTTACCGTGCGTGTTTCGTACGTATTGGACATCCAGGTATTCGTGTTCGGGTCGTGTCGTGTTGGAAAATTTCAACACGCCCCCATTTCTACTTTAAAGATTACTGAGTTGGACCGGCAATGGATAATTTTACCAATATTTTTCCTCCCAAAATATATCAGACTAACTACACGACATAATGTCATAACTGAATTCTTAAATTATTTAATTATTTTTTTAAATTCCAATTTTAAGTTTCTCCGATTTGTTATTAAAATGTATCATAGGCTTATCTAAACTAAAAATCAATTAAGGGCATAAAATTCTTTTTCTAAGCTCTACCACCTTGCAAAGTAAAAGTTACTGGAAACTATCTCTTTTTCATATAGAATTTATTTCTAAGACAGATTTTGGATTGGGCATCACTGATGTAACCTTCCCTTATGCGTTGCCGTACTTGATATTTCAAAAAATGTTACACTCCTGGAAAGATTGCTTAAAATCAGCATCGATGTAAGTCGACTTATGCTGTTATTCATAAAAAAAGTGTTAGTTCTCTTCTTGTTAAACAGAAGCAAAAGAATTCATATATTTCATTGCTAACCAGCTTATTCTTTATTAAACGCAATATCTACCTTCTCCGTTTGATGTACAAAACAGTTTCGGTTTTTATACTTGGTCAAAATTTGTCCTAAACCGAATACATACCAACCGAAACCGAAATTTTAATCTAGTCCGAAACCGAATAGGTATATGGTCGGTCTCTATTCTTTGTGAGTTACAGACCAAGGCACATTCATTACAGCTACCACTATATCTAAAACAAATGCAACACCAAAAAACACATGTATTTTGTAGGTAGAAATACCCCAGAAATATGTCAAATCCCTTATCTGTGAGCCGCACACATTCATAAGCTCTCTCAAATTTACTACCACATGCCCGTTGTTGATAGAAAAATCCCAGGCATGTGTCAAAATCTATTGTCTGTGTGACGCACACATTCTCAAATTTACTAAAACAGCTGTTCTTGTAGTGGTACCTGTTCAATATACCTTGTTACAGACTGATGCCTGCATTTTGTCGCTGTTTATGTCAGCTCATCAGTAAGTCTTCTCCAATTGCATTTGTTAAGCTGTAACAAGCAGCAGTGAAATGCTGGCTTATAAACCGGCTAAACTCCAATGGACAGGTACAAAAAAAAACATCTTGCAAGCCTATAACAAATTAATTAGAAATGTTTCGAATTGTCACTTTTTCCAGATCATATGCTCTTCTGCATCTTATTGACTTCTTTGGAAGCTCATTTTTTTGCTGTGTATTAATAACAAATTTTCTTAGTGTATTATTACACGAATAACGGAAAAATCTCTACATAACGAATGTTTTTCATGTACATATTTGTTTTCTTTAATTTCCTTCTTTTGTTCTTTGCTTTTATTCAGCTTCATCTCAGTAATTCGATATTATTGCACACAAACAAACAAACTAACAAAAAACAAATTTCCTGTAAATTCCAATTCTATGCTGGGCTTCGTCTGTCTGCCTCTTCCTGCCTGCCCGCTTGTCTGTTAGTCTATTCTTCCCATGCATCTGACCAAGTTATGAAAACAAACAAACGAACGAACTAACAGTAAAGTAAAGCATTTGTCTACTACAACAACGACAACAACGAATGCATTGCAAAGCATAAATGTTGCATGTTGTTGACTTTTTGCATTGTTGCAACAACCGAACAATAAAATACTGTTAACTTTGCAGAGAAATTTGGTCATTTAAAGAAAATCTGAGAGAAAAAAAATTGAAAGCAACAAACAAAAGCAACAACGAATGTGTGTCTGCGGAAAACACATTAAACAAAACAGAAAGAAAAGAAAGAAAAGGAAAGAAGAGGAGGAAAGAAAAAAACCGTTGCTCTACTGAACTTTTTCTGTGACGGCATGTGGAAAAATGTTATAACTACAGCAACAACAACTGCAATAAAAGAAAAACAAGAAGAAGCAGCAGCAGCTGCTGCAGCAGCATTAAACTCCCGTTAGAAAATGCGCCTGCGCTTTTATAACTAGTTTTCTTTTGATAAAACCAGTATGTTGTTGCGTTTGTTTTTTCCTCTTTTTTTGTTGTTGCTGTTGTTGTTTGCATGTGTAAATATATGAAAGAAAAATTATTTTGTTATACAGCGCCCACGTATACAGAGGCAGAGTAGTACAAGATTCATAGAAGAGTGTCGATGTTACAGGCGTTGTGACGCGTCGTCGTAAACTGGCGTTGGCAGAAGTTCTGCTAAAAGCTTACAAATTATTTATTATATTGGTTTGTAGGTTTATGCATTCAAAATGTATCTATGTACATATGTGTAGCTGAGTGTGTGTGTGTGTGTGTGTGTATCTACGGGACTGAGTTGAGTACCGATAGTCGTTCGTTGACGCCAAAAAAGACCAATGACCTATGCTGAGTTAAGGTACTTGTTCTACTAACAACTAACGTATAGAACAGAATATTTTCAACGAACTGAATGAAACAACGAACCGACCAACAACCAACCAACCAGCCAACCAACAAACAAACGAATTATCTGAAACGGTGCAGAGCAAAGTGGGTAAATGGGAAATAGAATAGAGAGGACGGCGACTAGAGTGGGGAAGAGTTGGGAAAAACAATTGTACCCATCGAATATGAATGTTTGACTAGAATTGTTTAATGTTTGCTTGTTTGTCGGTTATAATGTTGCTGGTCGTCTGCTCCCCCCTTTCTTTGCTGTTGGAGCCAACATAACAGAGGGTATGAAAAAAAACAGCAAAGAGAGGGGTGGAGAATGAATGTGTGAGTGAGCGTATGTATGGTGAAATGAAAAAAATATGACAAGGGTCTGTTCTTTCTTTTTGCGGGGGGAAAACATAAATTGAAATTTCTTGTTGTAGCTGTAGTTGTTTTAATTCAAACAACCGCTATCTTATAAACAATACACATACACACTCACACACTTATACAAATATGAAAAAAGATAGAAATTTTGTTTGCCTGTTAGAACAAGTAAAACTGAAGCTAAACAACAGAAAAATTCTTTGACAAAAAAAACTATTAAAGACATAATTTGTTTAAAGTAAAAAATTTAGATTTAATTTTTCATGTGTTTTTTTTTCTTTCGATTTGTACTCGTATATTTTAAAAGTGGGTGAGATTTTTTGTATGTGTTGTGTCTGCATGCAGTAGGAAAATATCACGTTCAAATAAGTCTGAAAATTTCGTCGCTATTAAAATTAAAATTTCTACTTCGTTGGCAGTTTCTTTTAAAATTGCAATAAATAATCGATTTTGTTTTTTTTTTATTTTGTTTTTAAAAATACTTTTTAAAAATAAGTGGGTATTCTAGCAACAGCACGTGTTTTTCTTTATCTGCAAGTTAAATTTTTGGTTCATTATGGGCAGGCAGGCCAGGCATTTGGTTAAAGTTACTCATTAATTCTTTATCTACAGTTCATTGAACTTTAGATTCTATTTGGTTGTTTTTGTTGTACCTAGTATTCAAAAGTGTCTTTATTTGTGAACTGTGTTGTATATTTGACAAATTGTATAAAAATTACTGACAATAAATTGAATTTTATTATTGGTATAATCTCTTAAAGTAAATAAATTTTCAAAGCATTCTAATTAAAAGTCATTGAACAGAGTCTACAATGTTTTGCATTATTACTGTAGTTTATTCAATACCTACGAATTGTTATGAAATTCTATACAATATGTAATCTCATCAGTGATTATACTGTATAACCAAAAAATAAAAAATAAATAAATAAATAAAGTGTTGACAAACTTCTAAGGGTGAATAGCGGCATATTACGTAACGCTATTTTCGGAGTTTTTTATACCCCCTCCCCACAGAATAGAATAGGGTGAAAGATCTAGTCCAAAGACCGACACTGCGACACCTAGTGGATCTTTTGTGCCATATATCTTAAATCAAGCTCTGCATGACTCTCCTTATGAAAGTCAGCACAGAGTTTGAGAAGCCCGCTTAATATCATCCGAACACAGAAACTCAGAATGAAAAACACGCCTTCTACTATTACATAAGACGATACACTCACCGAGAATGTGTGCTGTTGTTTCATCTTCTTCCAACAATAAACGGCACACGAGTGAACGAATTTGGTTACTTTTCCATAGAGGATAGTTCAGTCCAAAGAGACCAGAGAGAAAACCAGTAACAAGCCGTAAATCATTCCTGTGGAAATTCATGATGCCACTATGTGAAAATGGATGCATCAATGCCTTGGCTTGCCTTAAACTAGAAAAAGCCAGTCACACTTCCTTTGCGGTCGATATGTCATTTCCTTGGATTAGGGACTTGCCAGTCGACCAGTTTACGCCACAAAATGGCTCTGGAGCCATAAGAGGAGCAGCAGAGGCCCTCCTGGTCAATTCATTCGCTTCCTCATTTAGCGGATGACCACTGTGGCCAGGTGTACTGTAAATGGAAACCTTGTTTCGTAACCGATAGCTCGTATAGTGAGCCAATGCACTCTAAAACAGTTTTAGAACGGAATTCCCAAGACAGGAGGGACTTAAGAGCTGCCTGACTATCGGAAAAGATAGCTATATGCGCGCCCTTAATGCCCCTACTTAAATTAATATGAATACACTTACTGATCGCCAGTATTTGCCCATGGGCACAGAGATTTTCACGTTGGCTCCACAGACTTCACCGCCAACTCCATCTTCCGTTTTTGATCCATCCGTATACCAGCATAAACTTCTGTAATCGACAGTGGGACCGTTTTCTTCCCACGTTACCCTAAGGGGAATTTTCGAACCTATATTCACAGTTTATCCCGTCACTAGGCATTCCTAGCAGCCCTCTGCAGGGCATAGTACTCAGGATCGATGAGTGTCCGTTGCCGATACGACGGGCAGTGTTTCCGAGCAGCCATTACCGCAGAGATTCTTGTAAAGATTTGTATGGGTGTTGATCCAATCAAGGCCTTAATGGTCAAGGTTTGACATGACCTCATAGCGCCTGAACCTTGCAGTTTTGGTTGTCGCCACAACCTGTCGTGGTTTCTACCACCATACAATCGCACCGTACGTAATGATTTTCCTAATTGTATAGATCTACATAACCATTTTTGGGCTCATGTCCCAGGTGCACCCGGCACAACTCTTCACCGCCCACATCGCAATAGTGGCTTTCTCTGTTACGCGTTCAACATGACCCCCTCCCCTTCGTTACGCTTTTTAAAAATTTTTTTGTATAAATTATCTAATCCGTTAAATTTTTGTGGGACATTTCAACCCTCTATCTAACTCTTCGCTGCATGGGTCTTTTTCACCCTTTTGTAATAGATGATGAAAAATGCTGATGAAGCGGGCTAAAATGTTTCACAATAATATTTATCATAAAATTTTACTATAAGGCATCAAAGCTCCCAACTCAACTGAACGTCAGAAATTATTCAAATCTTAAAATGAGCTTAAGGGCTAATTTTGGACTTATTCACATTTAGTACTAAAATATCCCACAAGGACTTTAAGAGGCTGGTTTGTATTAAAAATACATATTTCATACACAGAAAGAAATAATTTTCGTTTTTGATAACAAAAATTCCGCTATTCAATCATTTTGTTTTTCATATTTCCTGTGATAAAGAACTGCGCTATATTGATAACAAAATTATTTCAAAAGCAAAAAAAAATATATAAATTAAAAAAAATTGACATGGCTGGTATACGAACCCGGGCTTTTCGGACGTAAAGCATACTCTTTACAGCTGAGCCATATCCAAGTCAGTTTTTTATGAAATAAAACTTGTTTTAAGTGATTATGTATGACAAGAAAAGCAATAACCGGCATGGGAAAGAAATACATACAACGAAATATTGAATTAAGTTAATGACAAATGTTATTGAAATTCATATTATTTTTCAATAACATGAATTTATTGAACATAATTCTTATCTATTTTTTTCTGTGTACGTAAAATTTCACTATAAGTCATGATACAAAAGAAAGCGGTAAATGGGCATTTCCACAGAAAAATCGTCATTTTATCACATTACGTCACCAAGCAATTTTTCCTAACTTTTACTAAATGTAGAACTAATTATACTCTACACCAAAATAAAAAAAGTAAATAAAACATAAGGTTTTATTTGAAAAACAAGCTTAATTGGTTGCAACGTAACAGTAGATTTTTTTTGTGGAAATGCCCATATGTAATATTTATTTTGATTTTGTTGTACACTGTTATAAATTTGGTTAAAATTAGCTTCAGATTTTTTTTAGCTCTAGATTTTGTTTGATTCTCTTGAAAATTTTTTTTAAATACAAAATTCCTTTACAACAACAAACTATAAGCTTCTATTGAAGTGGTGAAATTATCCTTATATAGAACTAGTTGCATTGTGAGATTTAAATAATTTTTAAGTAATTTCTCGTATAAAGTAACAGCAATTTCATAATTTTATTTCGATTATATTGATAGATATATTGTATCACTATTAAAAATATTTGTCTCTTTGCTTTAGGTTGGCAGCTAATAATCTCTTATCTAAGGTTTAATGACCTTAGATGTTATATTTGTATATTAATTAGAATACATATTTATGGCAACTGTCAGTGATTAATTTTATATTTAGAAACAGTTGCAGAATGTGTGAAATTATTCTTTGATCTCCGAAATAAAATAAATAAAATCATATAGAAATTAAGATTTGTATTAAGAAATCGTTTAAATAAAACTTTTCTTTTTGTATCAAATATAGGCTTAAGTTATAGAATAGGCTTTAAATTTCCCTGAATGGAATTTCTCGATAGACAACCGTTTATAACTTCTAAAAGGCAGTGCGTCAACTTCCAGTATGGTGGAAATTGTCAATCCACTTTCCATTAATTTGATTATTAACCAAATGAGACTTTTCTCATACATTAATGATTTTTATCTAAGCATTTCTAGATAAAATAACTTCTTAAAAGCCAGAAATTTGTAGAAACTTATTGGAAACAATGCAAAAATATTTCCACAAAAAAAGACTGTGTTATTCGTAATGCTTATGAAAGATTTAAAAGACGTTGTGAATCAAATTTTGTATAGAAATCTGCTAGATAAACCTTTTACAAACATTTGATAATTTATTATGAATAAGGCCCTTAGTTTTTTTTAATGCGTGATTATGTAGGCTAAGGTTTGTAACGTTATACTCAGAAAGAATTAGACATTATTTTTCTTCATGCCAATTTTTCTAATTTCTTTATTTTATTTTATTTTATTTATTTTTTTGTTCTACTTAAGTCAAGCTGAAAACTAGGGAAACCGATACTGATAGCGACATATCGGCGATACTTCAAATTTTCCGATACATATTTTACTGTCGATACGACGATACTTTTTTAATTTTTTTTCAGATTTTTTTTATCAAATAATTTATTTTCTGTTAATTTTATCATGAATTAAATTCAAGTCGTGGTGTTTTAAATCTTATTTATATCAATTTTGAATATTAATATTTTGTAAAAAAAAATTAATTATTGAATTAAAATTGATTATTAGGCTAAGGTTCGCAACGTTACATTCAGAAAGAATTGGGCATGATTAATATTCCAAGGAAAAAGGGAAAAACTAACATCAACTCAATGTTTCAACGTACACAGCAGAACAGAGTAGCGTCACTTTCGGAAGCCGCTACACTTCCATCGTCAGTGCTCACGTGTATTTGCTTATCACCACTTGTCAAGTGGCTCTGTTGAATGTGATTTCAATTCTTATATATACAACTTTTTAGTGAAAATTTAATATGAGAATTAAATCACTCTCAAGCTGATATTAAAGTGGACTTTCCCAGCGTTGCCATCGGTTCATTTTTTTTCATTCCCATTTTTCTGATTTTTGTTCTACTCAAGACAAACTTTTTTGGTTTGATGTTATACTTAAGTATATGTATATGAATAAGTAAACATATGAAAAGCTCAAGCCAGTAGCTAATTGTTTATTAATATGATTATTTGGAACGTATTTGCTTTGTGAATCCAAATTGATTATTAGGCTAAGGTTCGCAACGTTACATACAGAAAGAATTGGGCATGATTAATATTCCAAGGAACAAGGGAAAAACTAACATCAACTCAATTTTTCAACGTACACAGCAGAACAATTCGTTGTTTATTAAATCTTAGTCCCAGCAAAAAAACACACTCCAAAAAAGTCATGAAAGTATAGAATTAGCGATCCGGAAGTAGTGCAAATTTGGATCATTCCTAATTAGTTTTACATATGCTTCACTCAAAATATTCTGTACGTAAAATTAACTGAAATTGCAATATAAAATAAATTAAAACTCAATTAAAAACCGGTCTACTTATTTTTCATTTAAATTTTTAGAAAAGTTCATTTAATTAAAAATGTTAAAAGATTTACTGAACTAAACCCGTGAAAAATATTGTTTTTTTTATTTTTATTATTTTAACTTGCAGAAAAAAAACAAGCAACTAAGCGTTTCAAAAATGAATGAATCTTACTTTTAGCCCTTATGACACTACATTTTTTCTTCATTTTTCAAGTTTTGGAGAACAGTGCAGATATAATATAATGGGAAATTTTACCAGGTGCAAAGAGTTCAGCTATATTAAGATAAATACCATATTGTCAAAGCTTTTACTAATGTTATCGATAACAAATGTGGGCCTGTCAAAAAAAATTTTAAAATGTTTAACTTAAAATTGACATTTCAAGCTTGAAACATTAAAGTGTTGCCAAGTTAGCGGTTTATTCACGAATTCAGCTTCTTAGCGCCTCTTTTTTTCAACTTTTTTTTCTTTTGTCGTTTTATTATAAATAAAACGTAGGCAGCACTTAAAGAAGCCATTACGTTTTGTTTACATTTTGTAGAGTTGTTTCTTTCTATCATTTGCTATTTCTTTCTTTCATTTCTATAGCAAAACAATGCAAGATCAATGTAGTGTCATACGGGCTTTACTCTGATTAATTTAATTGTCACAAGAACTAATCACAACTTCCATAACGTACAGAATATTTTGAGTATTTGTGTGTGCGTGTGTGTTATTTTTATCCATGTACTTTTTGTGAACTTGTAACATAAACAACGGACAACATTAAAAGCAAACGAAAATCCTTATAAATGTGTACTTGGTTTTTTTTATTGAATGTTAGAATCAGTTAAAAATGTTAGAATCAGTTAAAAATAAGATTGCTTAGAATTTTAAATGTTTATTATTTTAAAAATGATTGCACGGAATACTTCTTGAACAAAAAACATTCCGTTACTGTCATAATATTGTGAGTATTGTCATTGCAAGAACTTCTCTTTTTCGATTATCAATCAATGTCTCTTTCGGCGTTCTATTATGATTTTTCCTCAAGAAAAAGGATGAAAAATTACCCATTTTCGCAACTTCTTTCATTTTATGCGAGTTAAATTTAAGTGAATAAATTTAAACTTTTAGAGGAATTTTAACAATTAAGTTATTAAGTTATTTAGAAGAATATTAGTTTATAAATGTTTTTTAAAATTATAAAGGAATTACAAATGTATGACTTAAATAAAATTTTACTTCCTTTTCTAAAAACTATCTGCATAATTTTAATATAGATTCTTTGGAAGCAATGAAAATGTAGTTCCTTAAAAATTACTTCCAATTTTTTATACTGGGTTAATATCAATTTTAAATATTTATAATATCTTACACTGTAATTTTGTATAATAAGAAAATTAACTGCTTGAGTTTTGTTAATTTAAACTTGAAATGAATTTCAATACGCATATCGGTATCGGCATCGGCATCGCCAATATATATTTTTGAATATCGTTATTGATCATGTGTAATTATATCTGAGTATAATGTTACGAACCTTTGCCCATATAATCGCTTTGTTTTAATATTTTTGATTTATACATAAAATGATCTGATGAACCCCCTAAAATCTTACAAAAACTCTTTCTTTTTTTACAGATAATGAAGAAACTGCACTTCAAAATTATAAAATCTAGGTAAGTGCTAAGAATATTTTAATAACAAATTGCAAATACCAAAGTATTTAATTACCAATTCAATCAAAATACATATTTTGCTGTTTAAATCTGGTTTTCATATATTTTTTTAAATAATTTTAAATCTTTGTATTATTTGAATCAAAAGCTTACTTAATTATAGACTTAGAATGACTGTAACATCTGGTTAAAGGGTAAATTTCAGTTTGATTTCTATGAGTAGCAAAAAAAAACACACAAAGAACATTTATGAAAGCAAACATTCTTTCTCTTATCTATCATTTATTTTAGTCGCGGTCATTGAACTAAATTTGATTCTATTTTACTTTGTTACACAGCACGTGTTTTAAGTTGTTTTTAATTATGCCTGCATACAATTAGGAAATGTTTAAAATACCCAAACAAAACTTTTTTCGTACATTATTATAACAAGCTTTAAATTATGCTAAAACAAATAAAAACTATTCCAGTATAATAAAGATAAGTGAAAATTCTTAGAATTATATCTTTTATCTAGAATTATAACATTAAAATCAGCAAAAATTTTCTACAGCCGAAATAAAACGTCTGGCGGTGCTAATCATTATGGATCTTACTGTTATAACCTTCAAATAGTTCTAAAAATAAAAAAGTATTAATCGTTGTAGAAGTTTTGTGAAACAGATTTTAACCCATCTTCGATAAGGTGAAGTGTTACACAGAAAAAATTATCATAAAAATTTTTTCAAACAAAAGTTTGTTTAAAAATAAATTTCATTTTCAGTAAATGTTCTTTACATAATCAATGGATTCTTTGTTTGGCTCTTATTGAGGACACAAACATCAAAAACAACAAGAAAAACTGTGTCATAAAAAAACACCGATGACGACATACACACAAATAACAACAATAACAACAATGATAGAAAAAATAATGCGGTAGTACCAAGTTTGCTTACTGAAGATTTTTGAGTGAATCAATTCGCTAATGTCGTTGCATTAATTCTCAGTCATTAGTTGGAGCCTTTAGATAAACATTCAGACTTGAACACATTTAACAAAGTGAAATTTAATAAATGCTTAATGGATGATGATAATGACCCAGACAAAAATTGTGTTTGATATATTACAAAAAATCCAGTAAATATTTTTGTTTAACTAAGTAAATTATTTTGTTTAATATTTATTAGTATTTTTAGACTAATTGTTTTATAATTCAAAAATATTGTTTAATATTTTCATAAAATCCAGTAAATCTTTTTGTTTGATTTAGTAAATTGTTTTGTTTAGAATTTGTAAATATTTTTAGACAAATTGTTTTATAGATTTAAACAATTTGTTCACTAAAAAAATAAGTTTTTTTTTCAATGAAATTGTTGAGATATTTTTTGTCTATAATTACAAAATTTGTTTGTAGGTCCGTCCCTAGACAAAATATTTACTATTTCATTGAATTCCTTTACAGAAAATGAAATTTAGTTGTTTTGTGTTATGTTATGAGAATTCTTGTATGTTGGTTTCTTTATTTCAACATAACTTCAGACATTTTGAACACATATGAATGTATGGGGGGTGAATGTCGTTGGAGTCCCAACATCATCCCGAGTAATACTGTTTATAGACTCTTTGAAAAAGTGAAATATGGTAACTGTATGACGCCATTTTGTAATAGGAAACGAATCGATAGCCTCATAATTTTTTTTGAGTCGGTTAATAAAGATTCATATTAAAATTTTGTTAAGTTTATCAAAGATTAAGTTATTTATTTACTTTGAATAATTAATTCAATTAAGAATTTTATCCAATTACTTTATGAAGACAAACAAATTTTTTAATTGATTACCTACTTCAAAAGCAAAAATCTGTCAAGGTTGTGTTTTAAAAAATATGACTATCCAGAAGTTTTAAATATGTTGATTATATATTGAAATAAAATATTTGTTATCAGTTTGTCGAATGTGGAATGTAAATTTCAATTGGTGCCTTAAAATTTATGTATCACTTTTTTCTATATAAAATCCTTTTTTTCAACGCAAAAATATTGTAACTCCTTTGTAAATCACAATTATTTAAAAGTGAACCTATAAATATTGTAATTACATCAATGTTTTTACCTAAAAGTCAATTATTAAAGTTTTATCACATAACAACTTTCGTACAAAATATTTTAATTAATTTTAGTTATTTTTATAAGAATATTCTTTAGAAGCTTTACCATAATAATTGAACTATTTCAAGAGATTTATTAACATTCTTATGAAAACATCTTTTAAGTTCAAATAGATTTGCAATAAAAGAAATACTGTTTGTTCGAAACAATTACATTTTTTAATGAGACTTTGCAGTACAGGCTTTAATCCTATTTTATTCGGTCGAGAATAACAGTTAAACTTTGACCGATTATATTTCGCTCAAAAATAAAATTTAAAATGTTACCGATAGTTATTCATACAAAAATAACTGTTAACGTTTGAGCGATACTTTTTCGGTGAAAAATAACTGTTAAGGCTTTTCGATATTTCGGTGGGTTTCTTGAACAACAGCGCACAGTGGTCCAGAATCAAAATAATTTGGAAAGAAATTAGCCATTTCTAAAGGGATAATCCATTCAGTATAAAATTTCACATAGGCATAGCAGAGCAGTATTCCTCTTTAACATAGGAAAATGTGATTCCCGGATTGCTCAGGAGCGGAGCTGCGAAGTCCTAAACTAGGGCATTCGGGCATGCTAGCCTTCGACAGTCTTAACTTGATAAGTTATTTATATAAAATAATAGTGTTGAGTTAAGCACTTATTTTTTATAGTTTGAAAATTAAAATTTCTCCGTTTTTTAAAAGGGGCTACTCACATATTACGTAACGCTATTTTCGGAGTTTTTATACCCCCTTCGTAACGCTTTTTATAAAAAACTTAGTACAAATTATCTAATCCATAACAAATCTTTAAGACCCACCGCGAAAAAATTTACTTTGCAAATTATTTATGTTACGTGTTATTTGGAGTGTGATAGTGTAGAAACAAAATATAATGAGAAGATTTTCTTTAATTTTTTGACAATCAGACTGATTTCGATTTGATCTTCGTCTTACAAAATCTAACAAAAATCTCAAACCTTGTATTACAATGTGAAAGGGCCTTTAATAATATTAAGTATACGTATATAGGAACATACACTATTTTCAAAACAAGGCGAAAATGGTGTACAGTGGTTTCAATTGAAAAAAAACGGGTAATAAATCTGTACATTTGAAACTTGCGATCCGATTACAAAATGATATATGTAAAAATCATAGAAGAGAACATGAGCTTTAAGAATGGTGAAACTTGCAATACCCTATTGTAACACACGTCAAGCTACAGGGTGTCAAAGTTGACTACATCGGGCATGAAAAGCCTTGTCGGCCTCATAATTTTTCCAAATATTATCCAATTTTGAAAAATTTAAACTTGATAAAGAAAATACAATCTCTTTCATTAAGATATCTGTAATATTTTCAAAGATATTTGACTTTAAATTATGGGTTTGACCCCTGATAACATTTAGAAAAAAATGTTTAGTTATCTCAAGACTTTGAAATGAGAATGAAAAATTACTAAATTTTCCTTAATTGTTCGCCGGTTTTTTTTCAAATATTTTTTAACTAAAATGTTGTATTTTCAACAAGATTACACCTGAAAAAATTACTGAAGTTGAAATTTTGAGTCCATTAAAGCAAGCACGCTACCTCCAGCATTCGACGAAAATGGTGAACTTTTCCACGAAATTTACGAAATTTTAACGATATATTTATTGAACGGTAGTTTTTGAATGAATTTTTAATTAAAAATAATATATGCGATGAAAATGCGGATATCCAATATTTTGTTACACTAAGTTTAAATTTATTAAAATCGGATAACATTTGTAAAAGTTATGAGGCCGACAAAGTTTTCCATATCCGAGATAGTCAACTTTGACACCTTGTAGCTCAACGTGTGTTTTCCACAGGGTCGCCCAAATGTCAATATTCTTAAAGCTCAGGACCTCCCCTATGATTTTGAAACACATCTTAATGCAATCGGATCGCAAGTTTCATTGGTACAGATTTATTACCCATTTTTTCAATTGTAACCACTGTGTGATGTTTCGTGCATATTTAATGTTTTCTTAATGCTATAAAATCATTCAATATTGAAATTTTCAAATGAAATTTTGCAGCTTTATAGATATTTACGTAAAAAATACCTAGAGATAAAAAAATTACGTTTGCTTCTGATAATCTCAGAATTCCTAAGAAAGTTCCAAGAAATACCAAAAATGGAATTTTTTATAGTTTTGCCCATAAGGTCTACATTTGGTTCAAGGCCCCTAAAATGATTTGACAAATGCATGAATACTCATTGAAGTTTCTGCAAGTGGTATTTGCTTTTTAATCCAAGCTTTGGAATTTTTGAACATATGGGCTAACGACTAAACTTTGCTACAAAATATTTCAAATTCTGAGCGGTCCCAGGGCCTACAAAAATAGTAAATTGATTTAAATGTTTTCCCAAAATCATGCCTGTGAAGATATGTTTTAGGCACATGTATAATAATCAGGGCTCGGACTTTCATGCAAATGCATGTTTTTTGTTGTGATAGATAAATAGGTATTGACTAAATATCCATGCGAATTATCAAATTGTAAGTAGTTTGGCATCGATTTGCAGTTACATATTTTTGCATATTTTAGTGGTAAGTGCATATTTTTGCATATTTCGGCAATAAATGCATATTTTGGAGTTATAAGAATTTGTTTAATGCTTATATCTTAATTTTTCAAAAAAATATTAATAGGCCGACTATGGATCGCAGCCGAGCCTCAGTTGGGTTGCCAGTTGCTGAAAATTATACTACTGATGGTAACTGGCGACTGAGATCTGTCGGTTTCAGTATGTTTGCTTTATATCTTTTTTTCTCTAATAATAATAAAAAATGAAAAAAAAAATATTTTCATATGCTTTTAGTTTTGGTACTTTGTTCGTAGGTAAATGCATATTTTTGTGCATATTTTTGATTTTTAGGTGCATTTGTTAAGCGATTAAAATCAATTCGCTAGTTGCATGAAAGTCCGAGCCCTGATAATAATTATATATATGTATATAGGGAAAGGAATGATATCAGGGAACATTTTTTAATTTTAAATTTGAAAATTATATATTTTCCAACTGAGAAGAAATATTTCCATAACATTTTTTTTACAATTTGAAAGTTTTTGGAATCGGGCGAGAACGATATGGCAATCCCCGGAAAATTTTACATGCCCGAAGTGCCCTAATATGGATCTTTACAGCTCTGCTCCTGAGCGCTATGGGAAGCTGATATTCTTAAATTAAACTGAAATGCTCATCTGCTTTGTCCATGTAAAAGTTTATCCTAATCGTATTATCCGTATGGAAATTGCTGATTTATTTCCAATATATTTTAATTCTGCCCCAATGTGGGTTGTAATATTTGCGAAAAAAAAAGTATTATGTATGCGGCATTTTGATACGAATAATTATTTGAAATTAAAAGTAGAATTAGCCAGCTTTTTAATCATATATAAATCTTAGTAAAGAATCATTTTAAGAGATTCTAGTTTTGAGTTTACCATGGGCGTAAGTCAAATTTTAAAAAAAATGATCATAGCGTTTAATTTTATTCTACGATAATTAAAAAAAAATTATTTGAGAGGCCAGCTTCGATCCTTATGTTCACTTTTTATGGAGTACTTTTTATTTCGTAATAATCACTCTCATCCTAACTGCGGTAAATGTTAAATTTAATCAAATATTAAATACTTTATTATCAAATTTACTGGAGCACTAGTTTGCTTAAGCCAACCAGATATTCAAGGAGTTAAAGCATAACTATAGGTCTAATGTTAATAAAATATTTATTCTGATTGTATGCCACGTAAGATAAATACTATAAAATTTCTTTAACTAAATGAGAATTGAGAAAGCTAACAAAAATACTAAAGTTTAAGCAAAACATCAACTATGATTTGTTTCTTACTTTCTCTTCTTTAGTTTCTTTTGATACTCTCAGAACATTTATTTTCTTCAGATAATCATTTCGATTTATTTATTTATATTAATTTCTACTCTGTTTCCTAGTTTAAGAACCCAGTGTATATATTTTCCATTGTCAGTTTATTCAACAGCTATTAATTTTTTTCCTGTGAAAAAGAACCTAATATTTTGCATATTAGACAGAATCCACTTCTCTTTCCGGATGAAATTGTTTGGAAAAAGCCGTATTTATTTCATTAAAACCAGTATTTTAATTGAAATTTTTTTATTGTAGCTCAAAATCCTATTTTAGTATCAAAAATTCTTAGTTTTATTTATTTTATATAGAGCTTTTTAATCATTTTTGATATTTTAATATTTTTAATATTTGTTAGATAAAATCTAGTTTCTTCTTTCTGGTTAATCTAAAATTAAATTGTTTCGAAAAATCTGCATTTCTTTTATTAAAACCAGTATTTTATTTCAAATTCTTAAAAAACTGTATTTTTTTAATATTAACAAAAATTTTCGAGTTAAATTAAATCCAAACTTCATATTTTTTCTTGAAGTTTTGTTTCAAATATTATACAAAGCCACTTGGTTTCTTTAAATTTCTGTTAGCTTTTATATATATATTTTGTTAATTAATTCCATTTCAAAATTAATTTCAGTAATTTTTTGGTTTCTTTTTAAGTTTTAGTGTGACTACTTTTTTCAGTATCTTTCTACATATTTCTATTAACACTTTTCATGTTTTTTTTCTTGTTGTTGTATTTAAAATATTTATTTTTATATGTATGACTTTTCCGAATTCATTTGATTTTCTTCAATATATTTCCAATCCATTCACAATTAAAAAAAGGGGGAAGGAAAAATTACGTCACTTCCGTCATGCACTCCATACATATTTTAAAAATTTTTTTCGCTACAATTTTCAAATGCACTTGTGCATTTTCTTTTTTGTGCTTAAATAATGAATCTTGAGACACTTTATTTCTTTGCAATTCCACAATTTCAAATATTTTATGTTTGAGTTGAAGTAGATATTTTGAATTTTATGAGCAAAACCAACCGATTTTGAATTAATTGTGTTTCATCCGCTTTGTTAAATATATTGAACCGATATTTTAAGTTTGACAACGTTAGAATTGTTTTAAAATTTTCTTTACAACAAAATGTTTAAAGTTTCTTTTATTTTTGTGTTTCAATGCAGCACTATGAAAAACGCTCGCTCTTTGTATTTTTTTTATTCATGTGTTTTTGTGTGTGCTTTTCTTTAAATGTAGTTGTAATAATGTTGCTATTAATGTTGTTGTTGTATTATCATGCTGTATAATGACGATGATGATGGTGATTATTATGGTGGTGGTGGTGGCCCGACAACGAGTAACAATAACGCGGCACAAACGATACGCAAAACAACATACCCGCGATACGCTCAATACGAAGTGTAGCCAAAGACTGCCTCAAAATGTTATCGAGTTCGCTGTATTCCATCCATCTAGCCAGTCAACCAGCCAGCCAGCCACAATCATTCATCCATCCTCAACATTGTTGGCTAGTAGTTGTTGTTGTTCTTGCTGTTTGTTTGTGTGTTTTAAGTTGCTTGCTGCTTGAGTACGCTGCTGCCTCTTTAACAACAGCCTGTCTGCCCGTCTACATGCCAACCATCCAGCCAGTCAGCTTAACTGATTCAGTATAAAACTCAGTACACACTTATGACACACGACGTTGTCGTCAACGTGCTCGTCCAACGTTAGCTTCTCAGTAGCTTTATTTTTGTGGAAAACTTACGCTCGCGGGCTCCCCAAAACATTAAAATATGCATAGGAATCAATACGCCAACAACGAACGCTCTTTAACCGGGGAGAGAGTCTTAATGTAAAGAATAGAGCAGTAATCGCAGAGCATAAATAAAACTTAAATTGAAAAACTTTAGTTTTAGCTTTCTTTATGTTCCCTTACTTAATGTGGTTGTTTGCTAAAAGATACAAAACTATCTTTAGTAAGACAAACAACTACAACTACAACACAAATAAGCAAACAATCTATTAGATAAAAATATGTGGTATGTGGCACTTAAAGCACAAATAAATATTTCGTAAATTTTGCAGGTCTACAAATTCACGTACACACATAACAACCTACTACACGCTTGTCAAACAACAAAACATACACATTTAACAAATGATTAGCGAACAGTACTGTTGCAGCAACAACAAAAACATACATGTCTACATACATATATGTATATATAAGTATTACACCATTCAAAGCAATGCTCCACCAAATTTCACCGTCTCTCTCTCTCTATCTCAGTACATGTATTTCTTGCGCTTTCATAACTTTCTTTACTCTTAATTTAGCAACAATGCAACAAACTTATAGAATTAAAAGAAAAAGAGTATTTCATATCACTGCAATCATTTGGATTTGTAAAGGGGTGGGAAAATATGGTACTTTTTGCCATACAAAAGTACTGCCTGGTTACTTTTTGTTAGAAAAGTATGAAATATATTAGGGGTCTTCATACCCTTCACAGAGATTTGAAATAATTTGTATATTCTAACACAAAATATTTGAAACAAGATTAATCTTGTAGTTCATTCATCGACGATATTGAGTACCTGCCAGGCGCGGATCCTGGGGAGGGGAAAAAGGGATATTTCCCCCTCCAAAATGAATAAAATAAGGAGTTCCTTACAGAAATTTCACAAAATCCTACGTTTCATTTAAAAGTTCCCCTCCCAAAAGCTTAAGCTGGATCCGCGCCTGATACCTGCCCGTTAACACTACGAAATAAATAACATTACATTGTGGTAATACCCGAACCACTGTCTTTGACATCACACTTTACAGCTGCTATATTCCCCCTAGGTACTCTATAGAGGACTTTCGAATCATGGCTGTCAAAATAGTAACAGATGCAGTCACACAAACCCCGTCATGATAGCAGCTGACTTCAATGCTTCGTGGGCTGTTCAGTGGAGCTGTCCTTCGCCAAGCGCTAGAGACAGAGTACTCTTGGAAGCCATTTCTGCATTGAGTGTTGTAGTCATAAATGATGGAGCTGAGGAAATCTGCACCCTAAGGAACGACTTCAACACGGCAAACTGGAAACATATTGCTGATGCCTTAGCTAGATTATTCAGCCCAGGATATCTGCTGGTATGTTCCAGTAACTCACACTCGACCATAGGGCGCCTTTAGCGATTCGTTGGCAATTAAAATCTCTGAAAGGGGGGTTGCGAGACCGCAGTTTCCTAGATTGGTGATAGAGCTGCTATCCTACGTTGCAGTCATGCTTCAGCAAGTATGATTAAATGCCTAATTACCTGAGACGTCAAGCATGACCATTAAGACTACATGACTGTTTGCCTTCTCACTACAGCAGGTTTTCAATGGGAACCCATGAAACCAATGCCCGGGAAATACTTCGATAAAGACCGGAAGTAGTGAGGTGCTTGGAGTGTCCTGTATTGAGTATTGAGGTTAAATCTACCTAAAAAGCATAAGATAATTGGATTCGCAGACGACATAGCGTTAGTATATGAAGCGAAAGAGTTACTAGCGGCGGTTCTAATAAGTAGTCGAAAAATTAGGATAACCATTAGGCTAAATATTACCACGTGCCCAGAAGGGGTGATAGTAGGGCAGTTATTGACATTACGTTTGTCAGTAACATCGTCACAAGCCAATTGAATTGGAGAATGTCCGGCCTTTATACTCATAGTGATCACAGCGCTATATTCATAGATCTACAAGATGAAAAACACCATGTGACCGTACAGGAACGAAGTTTGACAGGATGGAAGCTAAGAACCTTTGATAAGGATATCGTTGCAATTTGTAGGGAGAACATGAGACTGAATGGCTCTACTGAAGATATGGCAGTACAATTAGTAAGTGATATCACGTGGGCATGCAATTTAGCTGTCATAAACCGCAACAAATAAGGTTATCATATAAGCCTCCAGTCTACTGGTGAAATAATGAAATTGCTGGCTTTCGATTGGAGTGTATAAACCCGAAAGCACTATATAAGAATGCGAGGTAGTTTATAGAAGTGCGTACACCACCAAATGTAAAAGGATAAAAGGAAAGAGTTAAAAGTTGCTATTCGTAAGAGCAAGCGTAATTGCTTCCTTAATGTATATGACAAAGTAGAAAGTAAATGCAAATTAGTAATCAGGAAACTTGACTGTCTTGGTCCATCGCGGCCAAGAGAAGAGACAATTCTCAAGGAAATTGTAGATCATCTCCTCTCCCCAACAAGGCACTCCGATATGGCAACACACTTATCCGATTGAATTCTTCGACATTACTCTCTGAGATGTAAGATGCTGTCTCAATATGGAAAGACGATAAGGAACCAGGTATAGACTGCATTCAGGATATGGTACTAAAAGAAGCCGTTAAACTCCATCTAGAATATCGTAAGCGGATGCTTAAGCCAAGGTACTTTTCGAACAATGTGGAAGTGACAAAAGCTTCTGCTTTTACCTAAGAAAAATATAGCCCTAAACAACCTATCGTCTGTTGTGTATAATATACACAACTGGCGAATTGCTAGAAAGTATAATCTGTAGAAGACTAGGGGGTTCCGTTGAAGCTAAGCGTGGGTTGTTAAAGAATCAATTTCACTTTAGGAAAGGAAGATCAACAGTGCAATCTTTAAAGTGGTAGTAGAAACTGATGCTCAGGCTATCTAAGGGAAGAGCTAGAGAAGTGGAACAAAATAGATGTAAATAATTCCTTCAACACGTCAAACTGTGAATATATTACTGATGCTGTAGCTAGATAAGATATCCAAAGATATATGCTGGAAAATTTATGACACTGATAATAGTACTAGAAGACGCAAGATCATTAGTGGGCTGCCTCAAGCTTCAGTACTTGGCGTGCTTTTGTGGAACGTCGTATACGATGGAGTATTGAGGTTAAATCTACCTGAAAAGCTAAAGATAGTTGGACTCGCAGACGACATAGCGTTAGTATGTAGAGCTAAGAAGTTATTAGAGACAGAAGCGGTTCTGATAAGTAGTCGAATAACTAGGGAACCATTAGGCTAAATAGTGGCACATGTTACATAGATTCCAAGACATGTCTAATATACCTTGTAATTGTGATTAACACACGTCTATCTTTTCATGAGCTTTTTGCGCTATATAGACTCCAAAGTATCAAAAACCTGCTATCCCGAATCATGCCGTATACAAAAGTTTCAAAACATCTTTAAAGGAAGTTGCTCACTAAGCATCAAAAATCTGCTCAACACTATTCCTCATTATTCCGAATACAAGAGCTCCAAAACATCTTCAAAGGAATTTGTTCACTGGTGTTTTAAGAAGCATTATCCTATATACATCCTCTATACGGTCACATTCTCTGAGATATTCTACATACATATATGAATGTAATATCCCCTATATAGGCCGTGCTGCCAGTATGTAGCGCATTCCAAACTGGCATGATACTCGGAGGCCGTATCAGATAGTACGGATGTTGTGACAGATTGGTAGTTATCAAAGTGCCAATTGTAGTGGGAATGCCGTAGCAGATGCCGAGCTTGTTTTCTTCATCTGTCCACGATTTCATAATGGGAGAACATATTTAGAAGAAGTTTTAGGACATATCATTGACCGGACAACATAGTTGCAATTGTGTTGGAATCTTTGTACACTTGCACGTGTGTAGTTTTGTAGAATTGGTTCTATTGGAACTTTGAAGGTTTGATGAGTTTCACAGAAGAATCAGTATAGCTTAGATTGGCCCTTGCTGGAGTATTTCAGCTATATAATCTCATACTAAATCAGGAGCTGACGCAATGTAGACGCTCATAGCACTACTTGATGAAGCTTCTGTTGCATTAGCAACACCACAAATAGACATACATATATGATGGTGCGAAGTCCAACTCGCCACTAGCGCTGGCTGAGCATCATCTACCTACCAGCGATTTAGGTTTCACCCACAGCCACCTCGCGTTGTCCCGAAAGATACCTCAACTAACAGCCGGTCACAAAATGTTCTCTGACCTGGAGGGTAAGACAAAGTCCGTCAGCATATCCATTCAGTGTAGGAATAGAGTATTCCTTAGTGGCAAACATCATCTCCTTACCACTCTGTGGAGGCAGAAGCTCTTGAAGTTAATTTTCTATTAACTGTGGTGTGGGTGCAGACCTTAGGTATCACTTCACCTTCTACGAGACTAGGTAGGACCACCCTACTCCTTTGGATACCTTTTGGATATGGAGGTTAAGATAAGCTAAGTTTTTATGATTAATCGGCAAAAGATCCAGGTCTGGTAAAACCAAATTACCCTTTTCAGGAAGCACAGCTCCTGTAACAAATACGCGTAACGAATACTGGTAACGACAATTCAAAACGAAGGGAACAGGCCAGCGCGAAGGTTAAATTCCTTGAAAACTGTGTTGCCGCTTTGGTATTTTCGCAGATTTCGATGCAGCCATGGTTTTTCGGGGAAGTTCTGGGATTTGGGGAGATTTTTGTCCTAGTTTTTTGGAATCCGGGGAACTGCTGAGATTTTGGGGAGATTTTCGTTCTAGTTTTTGGGAATTCTTAGACCAGTTTGTGTCTTGGCTAACGGCTGGTTTCCCTGCTAAGTGAAGGTTTCTCGGCTAAATACCAGGTGCTCGGCTGAAGTATCGCCTAAGTATCTTCCAGGCGATAGTGGTTTTTTGTTGACGAATTGTCTTCTTTTTTCACACAGGGGCTAAAATTACTATCTTCATTTACTTGGTGTCAGCAAGGTAGGTGACATTTTTTAAATTATAGTTTCTATTTTTGGTGAGGGCCAAGGCGATAAAGATGAGAGGGCGTCTGACATAGCGACCGAAGGTGGTCGACTGAATATAGTTCTTTTTTTCTTTGTAAAAGAAAATTTTTTTTACAATTATGCAATTACTTATCAGGGCTGCCCGATATGGCGGTTTCTCGCTAATTGTTGCGGTTCTTAACCTTGTCCGGCGTCCAAATTTTTTATTTGCTGACATGGTTATTTTCTGGCGATAAATAAAATTATTGGCGATTTGTATGGCTATTTCTTAGCAAAAACTAATTTTGGCCAAACGTTTATGATTCAGGAAAATTACTTTGCGGAATTCAGTATTCGGGACAAATGGCCTTGCAGAAGTTCAAATGCAAAATATCGTAGCTATCTTATGTGTAATCATTAATGAATTTTAAGCTTTGATGAAAAAAATTACAAGAAATAATCTATGGCGATTTTTTTTCTCATTTTTGGCAATTTTCTGCTATATTTTTATGAGATTGTTTTATAAAATTTTCTTTAAAGAAAAACTATTATATAGAAATAAATTTATTATAAAATATACACTAAGAAAAACTCCATAAAATATATTTTTGGCGATTTCTAAAATGAATTTGGCGAAATAGCTTAGAAAAGATCTGACTACCCTGGTACTTATTCGAAAACTAATCGCATAGAACATCAGCACATTTTCTCTTAGTTTTTTTTTTATAATAAAAAGCTCCTTGGGAAAACTCTCTGCTAACAACGCGGCACATGAACGAGCCCCAAAACTGTAAACATTCCGTAATCGCTGTAGAGATTTGTACGTGCCCGAATAACAAGCACAACATTACATCATGTATTCGTATTGTTTTCGTATGTTTATTTGTGTGAAAAAAAGTATCTCTTCCCATGATTGCAAGAGAAGTTCAATGGAAATGTGCAAGTGTTTGTGCTGATTGTTTGTTGCTACTAATGCTGGTAAAATAACATGAATTTCTTTTGCATAAGATACAGCCATCCATATATCATTTTATGCGTATGTATGAATGATTATGTTTAGATGTACATATATACATACATGTGTTTTTGTTGCTACATAGTGTTTTTTTCTTGAATCTTTTTTATTTAATTTTTTTTGTCTATTTGCGGTCGGTTCATACATCGTTTTGTTCGTTATTTTTCGTTTGTTCATTTATAAATTGCTGACTGGGTATGTGTGTCTCTGTGCCGATTTTTTGTATTTTCTGTTTTACTATTTTCATTCGTAAGTTTAATACCCATATATTTTTTTATAGCTTTTGTTGTTGTAACGTTAACGTATCTCCACCTCTGCAACCGCAGTTCGTTCACTGTAGTTTTTGAAGTTGTCGAACTTTTTTTCGTTTTTGTTTTTAATTTAACATTTTCTTGTTAATTCTCTTTGCCGCAGTGAGGAAACTAACTGTTGTTGTTGTTTTTTTGTTGCTTTTTGACAGAAACAGCTGTTTTAGCTGTTTAATTGAGTGAGCGAGCATAAAAAGTCTTGTGTTTACCTTTATTTTTCAATTTTGCCGTGTAAGGTGAATAACTTTTTGTGTTCGGGGGAAAAAAGCAAAACTGAAAGATAGTTTTCTGCGTTGGTACATATCCATATGAATGACTGTTAATGTCTCTTTTTTCATCAACTCTCTTTGAAAATATAAGTATGTGTTTTAAGAGATTATATTGATGATGACTGATTTTGGTTGTAATTATTTTCAAGCACTTGTGTATGATGCAGTGTTGCCACGGAAAGAATAAAAAAAAGTTACACTTTTCTTTAAAAAAAAGTTACGTTTTTCAACAAAAGTTACATTTTGAAATATTCCTTGAATATACAGTAAATTTATGTGATTTATATAAAATAAATACGTATTTTTATTCTATATTTGAGTGATAATCTAGTATGTGATGGAAATCGATCGATTTCAAATCGCGCAATATCACCAACATTTAAATAAAGTCATAAGTATATTCTTAGTTGTACAATGGAGAGATAAAAAAGTGAATTTTAATATGCTACACAGAACAAAAAGCTGCAATTTTATTTCAATTATGAAAATTGTAGGTAGATAGGTACCTATATTCAATTACTTTTGCTCAATCTATGCTTAATACAACTAAATGATAGAGGGCACCAAAAAATATATATGTACATACTAGGGTGGATCGTCTCAGTTTTTCAACTGGTTTTTAAACCGGGTTTTTCGGCAATACGGTTGCCGGTTTTTTCAAAATTTTTATTTTTCGAATGTTGAATAGTCCTTTTTTTTTATTAAAACCCGGCCCATTCTACTACTTTTCGATTCGTATATTTTATTAGTTTTTACTATATACATATATTAAAACTTGACGAACTTTTACTGTTGATTTTTCTAAGAATTTTTGTTCAAGAGCATTTACTGAAGCATGCAATTAAGGTGAACTTATTTTATAAGATGGTAGCAGAGGCGAATTAAATTGGACTTGTGTTTGTAGAATTTAATTCAAGCTTCATATTTTATATGGAGTTCGACATCCATCATAGACAAAAAATGCTTGTTGCATTGATGTCAAGAAATAAACACGAAAAAGAAAAAAAATGTAAATCTGTGCACTAGGGTACCCCCTATATGTGTCGAAAAAATTTTTTTTTCGGATTTTGATTGTAAATTCTCCTGGAAAGTGTTTTTAGTAAAACAGAACTGTGCTGATCACGCAATGGGAAGGCGTGCCGCATATAAGGCGAACTATAGTGCGCAATTAAGAAATTATTGGAAATTATAGCGATGGAAATTATAGTGTTGTACCAAACAAAAAATTAGAAAAAAGAAGTCAGATACGCACAAAAACATTAATGAGAAAATAAGGCAAAGTTCCTATCCAAAAGTTTTGGCCGTTAAAAGTACTGAGATCAAAATGAAGACCACATTCTTCATAGGTACAATAACATCTCAACCAGCTATTTGGCAATATTTTTTTACATTTCTAATTGGGAAGAATTATGGGGAAAATGTTTCCAACATAGACCCGTCACTTTACAACAACATTACCAAGATTGTATGAAAGAGAGAGAAAATCTTAATTTCTGATGTGATTTCTAATATGACTATCTCTTTCATATTGTCTTAGTAAGAACATTTTGCATGTAAAACTGCATAACACAGTCTTTTTTAGCTGCCAAAAGTGAGTAATCTGTTCCATATTCTGTGGTTTCCAAGTTAGCTTAGAAATTAGATGGCATCATACTTATCAAGAACTTGACGGCCGAAATTTTTGGTTAGGAACTTGGCCTTATTTTCAAAGTTACCTTTTTATGTGGATAGTATTTACATGAATTGTTAACTCTTTTTTTAAAGCAAATTAAAATCAAAACTTTTGCATTATAATTTTCTCACAAAAAAAAAAACAAAAACAAAAAATAAAGACCGTAACCGGTTTTTCTAAAATTTCAAATAGTCGAATTATTCGAAAACCGGTTTCTTGAAAATGTCGAATAATGGATCACCCTAATACATACGCATAAGAGAGTTAAATTTTCGCCCCTTAGGAATCTTGTAAGGCTTACGTTTAAGGTATAAAAAGTGTTCGGCACTTTTATGTAAAACACCACAAGAAACATTTTTGTGCAACATAAAAGTGCCGAGCAGTCGGCATTAACCCTTAAACCGAAATTAACCATTTAAGTTTTGAGTGATTTCTGGCTTTCTAGTTGGATCTGGAGCTAAAACATTTTAACTCCCTATTTCGCCGCTGAAGGGAAGTTTTTTGTCTACTTGTTTATGAAAGGGACTAAAAGACCCGTAAAAATGTTCCACAAAAATGTTACTCGTACATGTATAATTTACAAAATTGTGGTTTCGTCTGCTATTCGGTTTGGACCAATTTTTTTCGCCGAATACCAAAATCGAAACTTTTTTTTTTATTATATATAAATAAAGAAATTAATCGAAATCGTATTTTCCTGTTTTCGCCGTCCCATATCTTTGCAAATTGAATGAAAAATTTTCTTAGTTTTATAAAGCGTAACCAAAAGATATACAGAGCAATATAAATTAGTCAACTGTTTGTTTGTGGCCTAAAATAAATAACATAAACTACACTGAAAATAATCCATGCAACAATTTACGAAAAAACTTTCGTAGTGACTTTTTTCGTAGAATATACGAAACTTTCGTATATATTACGAAAAAACATTTAGACAATATTTTTTTGAATTTACGATAGTAACGAATACCTTTCGTAAACATTTTTCCTTGTTAAAAAATATATTTGAAATAAAAAAATAAATTAAAATATTTTTTTATAAACTGACGTATTTTTCAGATGTATGTAAATAAAATAAATTTTTAGCTCTTATAAAATAAGTAGAAAGTGGCTCAGTGGGTAGAGTTATGACTTGAAATATGAAGATTGCGAGTTCGTGCCCCGGTTGAGCCATGCTTATTTCTTACTTTTATTTTTTTTATTTATTTTCGTACATTTCGTATATTTTACGACAGAATTTCGTGGTGCGAAATTACGAAATATTTCGTAATATGTACGAGCGTTTTCGTGCATATGTTGCATGGAATTTTTTCAGTGTAGGGAATGGCAAACCGATTTCGATTCCAATCGAAAATCGTTTGTGCTATTATTTTGACTGACACTGTATGTGTCTTAATAAAATAAATGAGTTTTTAATTCTTATAAGATTTTAAAAATGTGAATATTAGTTAATGATAAAAAGTTTCGGATTAGGCCGAATATTCGGCTTTTTGGCAATTCGTTATTCTAGCAAACGTCTCTCAGTTCTTTTTAAGCCGAAAAATAAGCCTTGAAAATAGTTCAGCAGTTTCAGAAACCGGCTACTGTTAATGTTTTTTAATAAATAAAAAAACTTATGAAAGTATCATTGTATCGGATAAATATCGCCGATGACAATATATCGGCTAATCCGAAGTATCACCGATATACTTAAAATATGACAAAATTGTTTGATAACCTTTGTCTTCATTTGGATGTCAGGTTGTCATAACATTGATGTCAGAATTCTGCTGAGATAATGTCATTAATCCTAATGACAGGTTGTAATTAATTCTATGAGTGTATTGTATAGTTTCTTTTATTAAGTCATTCTTAATTTTTTTTAGTGGTTTTTAAGTTGGAACAAGGAAATCTTAAGAAATTTTTTTTGTTAAGACAAGAATGCATTGCAAAAATTTTGATCAAGATATCGCGAATATATAATATGTTTGTTAATATTGCTTCATTATAATGTTAATATTATCAAATTATGTCAACTTTATTATTTTTTGTTCCGTTTTTTGCCACCAAACATATGATATAACACAACAATGCATGCGATCAGACTCCTGACGAAATTTCTTTTTAAAAGACCTTGACTATCGAATTGCGATTAGGGGAATAGAAATTATAAAATATCGTGTATAAATTAATTTTTGTGATAAATATTTATTGAATTAATTTTTTCCTTTTTGATGTTGTGCTGCTGCCATTACTGACTGCTCATGTTTTGAAAAATGTTGCGTTGCGTGCAAATATATTTTTATTGCAATAAAAATTGTTTGTGGCTACCTACAGATATAAACAAAATTATTGATCGCAAATGTGATGTTCTTGCAACATTGGATTTTAATTAAAAAGAAGTCCATTAGGATTTACAAACATTGTTTGAAATTGTAATAAGGAAAACGCATCTGTCTGTCTGTCTTCAATTGGCCATAATTAACTCCTAATCTGTTGTAGATAGTATTTGAATCAATTGCCACAACCAATTTAGCAACAAAACTTACACAAGTACATCATCATTATTTATGTAAATTGATATTATTATCTAATTTGATATTTATTTATTATAATTTTTCATTTTACTTATCGATACTTATAAATATTTTATGTTTATGAAATCTATTTTTTTAAGAAAAAAATCAATGAAATTTATGTAGATGTTCGTTCGTTCATTTAAGTTCGAAATGATGTGATGTGCATATTTGTTCGCATGTGTATGATGATTATGATGGAGTTTGCAAAAAAAAAATTTTTGTTACTTTTTCTCTTCATTTCATTTTTTTTTTGCATTAATTTTGCATATTAAATGTTATGAAATCGGTGTTTATTAAAAAAAGATTACTATAGTTCATTGGAAACTTTTAGATACACATGAATGTAAGGCGATTTGGCTAACTAACTAACTAACTGTCCATCCATCCATTAATTCGTCCGTCTCTCTGTCTTCCAATCTATTTATATGGTTGTTTTAGTTGTCTGTTTTAGCAAAAGAAAGAAAAAAAAAATCGCAACAATTAACTCTATTAACTAAATAGCAAGAGCACAATAACTTCAGCAGCAACAACTTGCAAAAAAAAAGACAGTTTATAATAAAAGGTGATAGTGCAAAAAAGAAACCAATAACAACAACAACAATATTAGCCACAATGGCAAGTCGGAAAATAACTTTTGTAATCAACCAAATATTGCAAAATGTTTTGCAAAAAACCAAAGAAAAAAAAATTAAAAAATACACCAAAAAAATATATTTATTCGCCAAAATCAACGACCACGTTCAGGGCCACATGTACCAATAACCAATTCGTCCATTGCAAACTGTTGAACAGAAACGCTACATGTGTTTCTAATTTTGAAAATTTTTAGTGGAATATGAAAGTATGAAATAGATTTTTTGGCCAATATTTAATTAATGCATGAAATAATTTATTTAGGGTCCACGGGCAGCAGTCCATTATGCAGGTGTGTGTATAAATTTTCATTATCATATTAAATATATGCTGTTGTATTAACATATTGGTGTTGTTTTTTTAAATAAAATTTCTATTAGTTACAAAACAAAAAGTATGATTAGAAAAAGATAATTTTTTAAATCAAATTTATACACGGAACTCTACTTTCCAACTTAATAATCGACCAAGTCCCAGTCCACACATGCAATTTTTGTTGCAGCAACTTCTGAATTTGTGGGAGAGTGTTGAAATAGTAATATGTACCATACATATTCCTCTCTCGCTTTTTCTCACTAAAAAAATGAAGAATTGCTGCAACAAAAATTGCACGTGTGGACTGGGACTAAAGGAATGCACAAAACGTGCGATAAAGTTATTAAAATCCCTTCTAAAAATTCATCTCTAAAATATATCTGCTAATGCCAAGTCATCTGTAGAAAACTTTTCAAACATGATGGGCTGGCATTAGCACCAGTGAAATCCAGGCGTATACATAGATTAGCAGATTAGCAAACTCTGCAAGGCTCAGAGATTGGGGTGTCTTCTTACTACAGGCGCGTGAATCACGCCTGACACGTCGTGTCGGTAACGGGCATTCATCGATCCTGTGTACTGTGTCCTATAGAGGCCTGCTACACTCTAAAACATTACTTCAAATTTACGATAATATATTGTCTAAATTTGTGTTGAAAATTTCTCCATGTCTAAAATTACATCGATTTTGTTATTATTTTATTAAAGAAAAAACCTTTCAAATTAAACATATATAGTCCAAGTGGAAAAAATGTAACATTAAGTATGATACGGCTATGGCTGAATGGTAGATACGTCAGACTATCAGTCAGGAGGTCGCGGTTCAAACCTGCACCCAGCCAATCGGATTTTTTTTATTAAAAACATTTTGTTCAAAAATAATACGTGTGTAATTTTAGGTCGATAATAATCTGTAAAGTGTTGCCTACTATTATCGAGCTAATTTTCAACAAAAGTGTTTTAGAGTTTAGGAATGTCTAGTGACAGGATAAACTGAACACACAGTTTACTTTAACTTTACTCTAAGTAGGGACATTAAGGGCACGCATATAGCTACATTTTCCGATAGTCAGGCAGCTCTTAAGCCCCTAATTTTTTGGGAATTTCGTTCTAAGCTTGTTTCAGAGTGCTTTGGCTCACTACAAGGACCTATCGATACAGAACAAGATTTCCAGTTACTGGATACCTGGCCACAGTGGTCATCCGGCTAATGAGGAAGCAGATGAATTATTCGCCAGGAGGGCCACTGCTGTTCCTCTTATGAGGCCAGACCCCTTCTGGGGTGTAAACTGGTCGACTTTCAAGTCCCTAATCAAAAGAAATGACATATCGACCGCAATGGATGAGTGGCTGGCTTCCTCTTGTTTAAGGCAAGCCAAGGCATTGATGCAGCATATAGTGGCATCCTGAATTTCATCAGGAAAGATTTACGGCTTGTTACTGGTTTTCTCTCTGGTTACTTTGGACTGAACTATATCCTGAGGAAAAGTAACTAAGTTCGGTCACCCTTGTGCTGTTTATGCTTGGAAGAGGATGAGTTAACGGCACACATTCTCTGTGATTATATTGCCTTATGTAATAGTAGAAGGCGTGTTTTTCATATTAAGCGGGCTTTTCCAACCTCTTTTCTGACTTTCACAAGGAGTGCTGGTCTTTGTACCAAATGTTTCCCCTATTCTATTCTAGTTTAGTATAACCCACAACAAATAAATACTTTTTTTTTAATTGGACTACTAATTTAATTAAGCTGGCGGGAATCATAAAGGATATGCATGCCCCCACTGTGTCCAAATTTTTAATGAACAGTTAGTTCTTTGTTTAAGAAACAGAAGTTCCCAAAAACCTGTTGAATTCAGCATGAAATTTATTTCTGTATAACAGATTTCTCGTATCTCATATAGCGATTTGATTTGCAATAACAATCAACTTTAGAAAATAGGACTAGCTGCATGTTTTATAGTAATTTAAAATAATAAAGTTAATAATTTTACAGTTTTATTTTAGACACAAAGACGGCAAATTATTAAAACGAAAAAATAAGAAAAATTCTCAATTTGTCTTAAGCTCTCTAACGCAAATATTTCAATTAGACAAAAAACACCTTCGTTATGGCAACCAAAGCAAAAATAAAAAAAAATTTTTAAAATTACAGCAGCATCATTAGTAACTAATAGATAGATGAACGGATAGATGATGGCAAAAACAAATCCATCTTTTTTTTATCTTCTAACAAAGAATTAAATTCGAAATTTATGAGTTAGTTGTACAACTAAACAGTCAGTCAGTCAGTCAGTCAGTCAGTCGGTAAGTATGAGTTACAACTTGATAATTCTTTTGACAACGTCAGTTCTTGAAAACAACAGCAACAACTGCTTGTAGATACACTACCGCAATAACAAGAAACAGCAACATCAGCAGCCTAAACAACTATAAGAACAACAACAACAACAACAATTAGAACACAGCTAAAATCTCAACTAAATAATAAAAACCGCTTTAGCATTATTGGTAGTTTTGCTGTATAGAAGAGATACGGCTAAAAGAACAACTACAACTACATATTTGCAGGCTATTCACCTTTGCATAGTTTGCTTTCAAACGTCCCACTTTCAACAGAACAAAAAATAAATAAAATTACAGAAAAAAAAACAGAAATAAATAAATAAAGAACAACTATAGCTAAATATAAAATACAGCAACTACAACAAAATCAACAGCAACAACAACAACAACAACAACTAGCACATTTGCGAAATTAAAAAAACAGCAACAAAATCATACCGCAAATAGAAAAGTATCTAAACAAAACATAACTGACTTGAAGAAGTAACATGGTGATTCCCAAAATTGTTCTATAGCGACCCCCGTGGCTGATGATGACCTTCAAGATCTGCCATAGGGAAACACATTTGATGAAAATTGTAAACAGCACAAATCACGATATGTGTCCAATAGAGGTCTTTAGTATTTTTTCTCTCGTATAACTACGCAAGGAAGAATGGAACTGGCAAAAAACTAGTTATCAGGTTGTAGGACCGGCCCCAAAGTGGTAGTCAATTAACATTACTGCGATAATGTGTGATAGGTCTCAGATCAAGTCCTATCGATCTTGTTCAGTTCCGTTTACTACAATACTACCAGGAGAAATGGATTGGATATTGATACTAGTAGTGATAGTAGTTGGCCAAGCCGGTCGGAGATTGGGGCCATGAGGCAAAACATGAATGATACACCTAATAACGATCTTACTGCAATCTCTGAATGGGGTCGTGCAAAATAGGGTCGATTTTAATGTTCGTAAGACCCAGTGCTGTATGCTCACATACAGACGCATGACCGAACTTGCTGCTCCATTTGTAACTATAAATGCTGTAAGTATTGGGGAATCAGATGCTCTTGATGTTCTTGGCATGAAGATTCAGTATGACGTTCCATGGACTAACCACATTTTTCAAGTCTCAAAAGAAGCGTTCAAGTGCCTCGGTTTCTTAAGACGGCGTAAAGGATATTTCACTCCATCTGATCTCTTTAATATTTATACCACCTATATCCGACCGAAAATGGAATACAACTCTCATGTATGGGCCGGTGATTCGAAGTCTATTTTGAAGTTACTCGACCGCGTACAAGAGAGGGCGAAGAAGCTCATCGGCGACAGTAGAGTATCCAACTCTATTGATTCGCTGGTGCATCGACGCAATGTGGTTTGTATTTCGTTGTTTTATCGTTACTACAATGGGACGTGTTTTAATGAAATCTGGGAACTTGTTGCCGAAACCCGCTCTTTTCTGCGAACAACGCACGCCAATAAATCGCACTACGCATTACAGAGAAATTTCATTCTTTGGCCGAACAGTATGTATGTGGAATAAGCTTCCTGCAGAAGTATTTCCTGTCACCTTCAATGTTGGAAAGTTCAAATCGAATGTCCATAAATACTACTCCCTCTATCCTCCCTCCCATAACCAATTTTCCTAATTCCGGCACAATGCATTACATGAGTGCTGGTCTTATATTAAAAAAAAATATTGGTATGATTTATATTTTCACAAGACATCGGTAGAGTACTTTTAGACCATTTGTCACCAACTTTTCCGCAGGTTTGTTTGGTTTACGTGGCTGTCTGACATGCGCATAAATTCAAGTCAAATGATTGCGCTCAGGCAGTTTCAACCTACTTATGAATTCAAGTTCTCAGATTCGGTAATCGATATAAGCTTCATCCCATCGTGTTGACATATCTAATCAGGTCGCCTACACCAATCTCTGATAACTTCGAAAGGTCGTCTAGAATATGTTTGCGCAGAAATTTCTGCCTCGAGAGATGCAAAGCCGGCCACTCACAAAGAAGGTGGAAAACGGTATATTTCCTACCTTGCTCACGACAGCTATTACAGAATGCATTGTGGGAAAGGCCTAGCATACTAGCATGTCTGCCGATAGGCCAGTGTCCCGTCATCACTGCGACTAGCCTTGAGATGTCCTTACAGTTTCTGTTTGTTAATTGTGCTGAGCGCTTGTCCTTATAGTAAGGCCACATCTTTCTAGCTACATTACGGGTGCTCAGCTTGCGCTACGTATCTTGAAATTTTTTATATTCTTTCTAATAGTGCCAAACAGAATGGCAACCGATTCAACAGCAGAAATGTTAAGAGCAGAGCTAGCCCTGGCTAGCTCATCCGCCTGTTCATGGCCATGGTATTTCCCAGTAAAAACGAACTTCCATAGAAGTCAATAATATCCTGAACTTGTCATCTAGAAGTGGTGCAAATCCTAATTTCTAATGATTTTTACATAGTCTTCTGGTTGCAAGAAGCTCTTTTTTTATGCCTATTCATTGCATCCGAAGTAATGTTCATGATGTTAAGAAAAATTGACTTTTTGTATATTTTTTTAGTATCTGCAGAGGAACTAGTTTTTATAAATAAAATTTGACAATTTATAAAATTTTTTTCACTTGCTTAAGAAAATCTAGAAATATCGTATGTATTTCGAATCATCCTAAATTTTGTATGAGGGATATAGCTTTTTAATTAATTATCTGGATGTTGTTAATAATCACTTCCTAAGGAGTCGAAAATACACACCTATTGATATTTTGAAAGTAGAGAAAAAGTAGTTCCGCAAATATGACTTCCAATTTTTTTTCATTGGGTTGCTATGTGCGGGAACTCGGATAAAACTAACGTCAGTCTGACTACCTAACTTGGATAGCACATCCTTGCACCGGCCAGCTAAAGTTGGAAAAGTGGTGTCTGACCTTAGACACAGAAGTGTCGCCTGTCTGTCGATAAAAATGCTCATTCTCCCATGGATCCGCCTGTCAATCAACACGCTCACCACTTCCCTTTTAGCCAATATTTCGGCCTAAAATACATATGCTCCACCAGGAAGTCAGGATTGGCGTATACATCAAGATCATACGAAAATACTTCGGAGCCAAAAGCGTAGATTATCCTTGATCCATTAGTATACACCGTGAGATCATAGTTTCTTTCTATATTACCTCCCTTCCACACCCGCCTGAATGGAAGAAAATACTTTGAAAACGTTATCAAAGTCCAGTTGAGGTACCATGTGACCGGAAGGTTTCCTCACTTTCTGCAGGTTAGTTACAAAGCTGACAATGTCAGATAAAATTATTGTGGGCCACTTTATCGAGGAACCGGCGACTGATTTTCGCTTGCGAGCACCAAACCCTACACATTTCTTCAAGCTACTTAAATTAGCTCAGTAGCACTGTAAACCATGAGATGCTAACAAATCTATGGATTGTCAATCGACAATTAATAGAATAAAGTTAAATCTATAACTTTATTGATATCAAGAGATCGATCAACTTTTAATCGGAACATCTCAGCCGTGTACCGAGTGTTATTGAGCCAGGTCACAATGAGGTATTTGGTAAAGAGCTACAATCCCTTTGAGGCCACAAAAACCGAGTTAATGAATTGGGAGAAGATACGTGCATACATATGAGCACATTTGGCGCAATAATTGTTCACATAAACGTTGTCAGGAAATACATAGTTCTGGGAAAAGGGCAAAAATGCAAAATATTTACCATCAGGTATGCAAGTGGTTTAAGAGGTCAAAAACAAAAAAAGTTTGGGAACCTTTGAAAAGTAACTGAACGTTGTTCCGACACACTAACTTTGCCACACAACAAATAAACATGTCTGCTGTAGCTCGTATTTGGTAAAGAAGTATTAGATGGTCTGGCTCTCATTAACAAAATCATCATCAACATTATCGGAGAACCTTTCATCATTCTCATAACCCGTTCGTTCTTCTGCAATGTTCTTTAATTGTCTATATTTTGAAATTACGTCAAATTGTTGCACACAAACACACGCACAACGTCAATAAACATATGTATGTATATGTACAATGTACATATAAGCAGTTACATTGGCTAACTGACTGACTGACTGCCTGACATTGTCAATATGTTATCTTAATTTCTTCTTTACAAACAATTATTCGTCTCTTATGTACCTCTTGTATAAAACTCTATCGCCAACAAAGTTTTTAAAGCAATTAATTCTTTTGCATTTATTTATTATATATCATTAAGTGTCTTTCAAATGCCTACGATGCTGGATTAAGTATGTTTTTGCCAGTAATAATTATCCAGTAACTTTTGGATAAGTAGTAAAAAGTCCTTTGTATTTAAGAGCAAACAAAGCCAATCCTTTCGGGAAAGTTGGCTACAAAAGAAAGGATCTATCGTGGAAATTTTTACATATTAACCATTTTCGTGATGTAGGTCACATCACTCTTCCGTAAATTTAATTGTTACGCGGGTTAGTGTTGTATTAAACGGCACTAAACAAGTTCGATGCCGGCTGGATCTGAAAACTCTCACATACTAGTTCTAAATAATGTTAATTGACTCCCTTCAATGAGATCGCCTTGTCACTCAGAAACAATTGATACCCAACAAAAAAATATCAAGTTTCTGGAAGCAGTAAACAGCTTTCATGTCTTCCACGTACGATCTTTTTAAGCGCTTCCGAGGATGCTCAAAAATAAGACAGAGATCTCTCAGTGTTCATAATGTTTTAATTACGAAGTTTGTCAGCATTTTACATTTCTTCAACACGAACTCCAAAATAAACAAAATCATATTCAGTAGCATTCATTGTAGCTTTCAACAATATAGGTTCTAAAGAATTGTCGCATATATTGTTACAAATAAACACTAACGCATTTGAAAACTCAAAACCCATTTAAAGTATGCTATCTCTTCATTTCCCACCTATTGCATGGAAGAGAGTAATTTATAATAAAACACGATTTGTTTTGTCTGTAGTTTGACGATGATAAAATGAGACATGATTTTAGAGCATTTTCGATGCTTCGAAAGTATCGCTGTTTTATATCAAAAACAAGAGCTCCAAGGTGGGACATCGCGAACAAAAATCATACATTTTCGAAGCAGTAGAAACAACTAAACTAGCTTCTCTCGCTTATAAACCTGCTTCGGCCGAAGCAGTAGTTTTTGCTGGGTATCTATTAATTGATATTCTATCGACTTGCACGGGTATGGCTCAAACTCCGTCACATCACCATCCAATAAAGAAACGGCACGAAGTTAACATAAAAAAACTTTGTGAGTAGCTGAGTAAGCAAATGTTTTTATCAGAGAGGATTATGGTAATAGTGTGCTTTTCATTAATGGCACTGTACAACAAAATAAATTTTTCAAAATAACAAGGTTCTAATGACTGATTCCGGTAGACGGCACCAAAAAAATGTATATGTGTATCAGCGTTTCGAAAGTTTACATCTGGGTTTCATTTTAAGGGGAGTTAAATGTTTCCCCCTTTTGTACATAGTTATTGCGACTCGGCATATAAAATCTTGTAAACCTTACGTTTGAGGTATAAGATGTGTTCAGCTTTTTTATGGAAAATACCACGAGGAACTTTTTTGTGGAACATTTTAATCCTCTAACTCTTCGTTGTATGGGTCTTTTTGTTCCTTTCTTAAAAGAGCGGGCACAAAACTCCCCTTCAGCGGTGATACAACAGACTGAAATGTTTACAAAAAAGTTACAAAAAATACAAAAATTTACAAAAATACCCAAGCACCAGACTCAACTTGAGCGCTAGAAATCATTTAAAGCTTAAAATGTGTTTAAGGGTTAATTTCGTACTTATTCACAATTAGTACTGGATATAGGAAACATTGTAAGCCTTACGTTTAAGATATAAGGTGTGCTCAGCTATTTTATGTAAAACAATACGAGGAACACTTATGTAGAACATTTCGCCGCTGAAGGGACGTTTTTCGTCCCTTATTTCAGAAAGCGCTAAAAAAGGCCATATCACGAAGATTTAGATGGCTAAAATTTTTCAGACAAATTTTTATCGTGGAAACAACGCCATACCACAAAGAGTTATAGGGCTAAAATGTTTCACAAAAATGTTTCTCGTGCAAAAAGGGGGGGGGGGGGGGGTTAACTTTACTTCCCAAATGTAAACTTTCAAAACGCCGATACACAAATATACAGCCCAATTAAGAATTTTCCCGGTGAGTTTTCTCTCTTCCCATTCATTTGTTCCCGGGGAAAAATCCTCCTATTTTAAAAAGCCGGGGAATAAACAAACAAGGGAGAGGGAAAAATCAGTAATAGAAATTAATAAAAATTTTATGTTTTCATTGATAATAAGATTGTGTGTTATGCACCCTATACACGATTCAATCCAATTGGCAACTGAGTCGGTTGTTCTCCAAATCAAGGCGTGTATAACTCTGTCAAGTTTGTTGAAGAAAAATCTAAAGATTTTCATTTTTTTCAAGTTGGCTGGTAAGTCTTTCAATTCGATTGTGTTGTATATGTTCGAGTCTCTTGATCAGCTATCAAAATTAAGTTTGTAGTAGTCTTTTGCAAAGAAAAAGTATTTTTAAAATTGCCTTTAATTGAATGAAAATGAAAATTGAATGAAAATCTTTCAATTCAGTTTAGGAAGTGTGTGGCCAAGAATCAATTCAATTGAAAAATTGAAATTGGCAATTGAATTGAAACGTGTATGGGGTGCTTTAATATAAATATTTATTTTTGCTTAAATAAAAAGTAAAATGAACAGTGTAGTCACTCAGAAGCTCTCGGAAGAACTTTATGCTGAGGAAGTGAAGCGAAAACTGGGCCCGTGTCAGATGCATTAAACCCCCAATGTTTGCGTGTAAAAAGGAAACTGTAAATTTTTTAAACCGCAACAAATCTCCCATTTACCTATTATGTGAAATTGAGTGTGTTTCCGAAGGCAGAAGTAGTTCATTCAAGAAAGAAACATAGCATTCCGGCGTTGATTTATACTTGTTGCCCTAAATAAATGATTATTTCATTGTTGCACTACATTTTTTAATTTGAATTTAAAATTTTTGCATTAGTTCCCTTCAAAATGTTTGGGGAAAAACTCGAAAGAATTTCTCCCTCTCTCATATTTAGAATACTTATTTTCTTCCCTGGGAATTTTCTCCGGGGGAAATTGTAATTTATAACAGGAGGAATGGGAAAAGGGAAAATTCTCCCGGGCAGAATTTATTTAGAATAGGGGAACAGGGAATAGGGAAAAAACTCCCTGGGAATTGTTATTCATAATTGGTCTGATATGCATATATTTTTAGTAAAGTATTAATAATTTGGTGTAATTCGCTTACTCAACATATCCAAAGCAGTTTAAAAGAGTTATTCGAATATTTGAATATTCGACAAAAACTGTTCAAATAACTTTTTATTCTAAATGGAATATTTTTTTCGTTCGAACAAAAATGAAGAAAAGTTGTTCGAATATTCGAATAATTTTTATGCGAATGACAACACTAATAGATGTAGAAGTAAAATAACGGCCATTGAACAAAAGATACTCGTAGCTATTAATAAAAATATGCAATTTTAGCTAAATTAGCAAAAATATGTAGAAATGAGTAAATATGCCTTTGTTCGAATTAAAAAGTTTATTACACAATCAGAACTTTATATGTACTTTTAAAGAATATCTATTAGTATGTAGGTAAGCGTGTGTATGTATGTTTCTAGATTCTAGATATGTACTATCTGAATTCTAAAGTATTTTTTGGTAGTGATAATTGAATTAATTTTTTGTTGTTGTTACATTTTGAATTTTACCAATTTATACGTTTAAACTAGGGATGTAACGAATACCGATACCGATATATCGGCGATACTTCAGATTTTCCGATACATCGGTATCGGCAATATTTTACTGCCGATACGACGATACTTTTAAACATTTTTTTCAGAGTTTTTTTTAACAAATAATTTTTTTTGTTCGATTTTACCATGAATTAAATACACTTCGTTATTTTTTAAATCTTATTAATATCAATTTTAAAAATTAATAATATTTTATGCTGTTATTTTGTAAAAAAAATTATTTATTTTTTGTTAATTTTACCATGAATTCAAGTTCAAGTCGTTGTTTTATAAATCTTATTCCAGCAAAAAAAAAAGATACTCCAAAGAAGTCATGAAAATGTAGAATTCGCGATCTGGAAGTATTGCAAATTTGGATAATTTCTAATTAGTTTTACATATCCTTGCCATTGCAAGAAGTTCTGTTTTTCGATTACCATTCCCCGAATTGGAATCGATGCTTCGATAAATTTCTTTTTCGGTATTCCATAATAATTTTTCCTCAAGGAAACAGGATAAAAAATTACACATTTTCACAATTTTTTTATGCGAATTTAAACTCAGAACTGTATTTTCATGTAAATTTAAGTGAATAAATATAAACTTAGAAGTCTTTTAATAATTAAGCTATTAAGTTATTTAGATGAATATTAGTTGATAAATGTCCTTTAAAAAAAATCGTTTTTTTAAAAAGCATGGCGAGTATTTTTTTTAAATTATAAAGGAATTAAACAATTCTTCTTGCTTTTCTACTAATTATCTGCATATTTTTAATATAGATTTGTTGGAAGCAAAGAAAATGTAGCTCCTTAAAAATTACCTCCAATGTTTTATCAATTTTAAATATTCTCTCTTATAATGTAATTTTGTATAATAAAAAATTGCACTTGAGTTTTGAACTTGAACTCAATTTCAATATTCGTATCGGAATCGGTATCGGCGATATTTATTTTTAAATATCGGTATCGGATCGGCAAAACGGCGTATCGTTACATCCCTAGTTTAAACACCCCGTAGGTCAAGTCTTGGAGACATCATCGATGCATTTGCGAAACAAATATCTATCACCGACGACGAATTAACGACAGTCCATACCCAAATATTGATGACATTTTCGAACAAAGTACACAAAATTCGTTAATGACAACGTGGGTAACATGCTACTACAGTTGTCGACAATGGCCCATAACTTCCATAATGTTGCGCTAACACGCTACCTAATAGCCTACTCAGGTAATTAAAAAAACGTTATACAAAAACTCGTTTTGTGGTCAACTTAAACTCTTTAATGTACATAAATGGAAGCACGGAAGGCAGTTGATACTAAAGGTCTGCATCGAATCTGTTAAAGGGCATTTAAATACATTCACATGTTTTCAACTACGCAATGGATTTCATTCAATGTTTAAAAATTAAATGAATGCATACACAAGGCGAAAGAGAAACAAAAGCCACTTCAACCGAAAAGAAAAAAAATACTACATCATTCAAATAAAACAAAAACGCATTTGCTTCTACTGAAATTGTGGAATCACCCGTAATAATGTTTGAGTTTTTTGTGTTTGAATATAACTGCGACCGAACATTGCTATGGTTTATTATTTTCAAATGAATTTTATACCTATACGAAGCAAGCATGATTTACAGGCATTTCGTTCACTCTTGTGTTCTGATAACATTTACTCTATTCGTTCTCATTGAGCGTTTAATATTTGAATGAATGTTGCTTTCTCTGTGTGCAGCCAAATAAATGAATGTACTCTTGCTAGGCTTTAGTTGATACTATTGTGTCTGCAATAAAACCGTAAACACGACAACTTCGATGCAGTTGTTACTATTAAGGTCGGCAATAAAATTGTATAGACGTCATATTGCATGCAGTTGTTCTTCATCTTTTGCTTTGTAGCACAAATTTTCATAACCTACTCACAACAGATTCTTTATACACGACAACGTATACCACCTTTTCGCCATATCATTGATTGTCTTACAGACAACTTCGATGAAAATGTTGTCGGTGTCAACTGGGACTACAGGGCAGCTTTGATTGCGAAAATGAATAGAAGATTTCATATATTTTTTTATCTGTATATGTGTGTGTGTGTATAAATGTGTTTGTTTTATTTAAAGCTCGATTGGTTGTTTGATGGTTATAAGTCGTCAGTCAGGCTTGTCATGTTCGTTATATTAATGTGCTGTTTCCACAATGCAAACAAGCGACTTGAGTAAAAATTTTTATGGAAATCGCTCAAAAAACTGACTGCTTTTCATATAAACTTTAGACAAAGAATGCTTGTTTGCATTGTGGAAATAACACATAAGACTTGTTGCTGTTATTGCTGCTTTTTCTTCTTAGCCAACATTTTCTGGCGTTCTTATTCTTACCCGCACTGTTACTGCTGTTGCTTGGGTTTTCTATGCTTTTGGTAATAATTGTAGTTGCAGTTGGTAATGTATCACACACATACATGCATACATACATACATACATGCATCCATACATAAATTGTTTACCGTATTTCGAACCATAGCGGTAAAAACGTCAACTACAAATTATACAGTTATATTTTGTGCTGAGAAGTAAGTGTATTTGGCTGTATGAATGTATAAGTATGTTATAGCCAAGAATTTTGTGCAAGAACAAGAATTAACTAACAAACAACTGTAATAAAACATAAAAAGAAATAACTACCAACAAACATTCGGTAGGTATAAAGAAGTTGGTGGTTGTTTATAAGTAAAGAACAAAAAAAAATTAGAAAACAACATGAAGGCAGCGAAAAAAAAATTTTAAGCCAAACAGTCAGTAAAACCAGTAGAATAAAACACATGTACGAACATACATACACATATGTTCGATTATAAACGTATGCATTACGTAGAAAAAAAGTAATATCTATCGAAGATATAATAGTACTTACAAACTTGAAGCTTCGTTTGAAGACAAAGCCCCCCCCCCCCCCCCCCCCTTAGCCGCCATGACTACAAATCCACTCTTCATAACAGTATAACCAAAGTCATACATATGTACATTCGATACAACCAATTGACTGACTGCCTGACTGACTGAATGACTGACTGACTGCCTACATAAACCACCAACTTAAACCTGTACTTGCTGGCAGTAGTCAGTTTCAGAACAAGAAGATTCATTTGTATTTTAAATTTCTAATGAAGAGTATACAAAAAATCCAAATATCCAAAACAAAAAAAATTGCCAGCAATCGTACAAGTGTTGGCTGATAATTTGGATAGTTGGTACTCGCAGTTAGTTAATTATTATGAGGTTTTAATGAAAAGCTATTTTATTACCATTTTTATGGTTTTACACTTTATTTATTATGCCCCCATCTTTTTTGTTTTTTTGTTTTTATCTGTGTGTTGCATATTCGCACAAAACAAATTGATGTGGCGGTTGTGGTCATTTATTTTCAAAATAATTTTTCTTCGTTTTTCTGTTCAATTGCCGTAACAATAAATTTTCTTTAATTCACATATTTGACCTTGATTAAGTATTTTTTGGTAAGAGAAAACTAAAAACAAGAACCTGTTAGACAAAAAAAGAACATAAATGTTGAAGTTTTATGATTGAAACGAACATACACAACTTACATCAGTAATATTATTAAAAATTTTCATTTTCCAAAATTACATTCTGGCTTAAAATGTTGTTTCTTTTTTTTTTTTTTGTCTTTCTTACCCAGTGAATGATATTGGAAATTATTTTGAAGTACTTTTTAGCTGCTTCCAAAGTATCAATAGGCATGTATTTTCGATTTCTCAATAAGTTACTATTAACATCATCCAGATAATCAATAGAAATATTATTCTATTTCTGCAATCCTCTCCGCCAAAGACAAATACTCTCTCAAACTTATTTATAGATGACTAGCTATACCCGGCGTGCTTCGCTACCCCATTGTTGTGCAGATATATAAAAATTAATTAACTCATTTAAAAATAACCATAAAATTGTTTAATTTTTTTTTTGCCGAATTTTTGCGTTTTAGCGATTTTTACATTTTTGTGATTTTTCGTTTTGACTTTTTTAATTCTGGAATTTTTAGTTTTAGAGTTTTTTAAAATTTCAAGAGTTTGTCTCTTACGGTTTCCAAGATACAGCAAACTGTTTAAGCTACATAGTCAAAAGTATATTAACTTTCAGAACACCCTTTAATTTTTGTTGTCTTAAATATTCTACAGACTACACCAATTAACACTAACTTTGAAAATTTCGAAAGTCTATATAAAAATGTCTGTATATTACATTAGTATTTCAACATGTTTCGTTGCCCGCTTTAGAACATCCTTTAATCTTTAGCCCGTAGTTCTTACGGCTCTCGAGAAAGCAGCCTGTGACAGACAGAAAGCAGACGGACTGACGGACAGCGTATCGAAAACAATAAGATTAATTTACACTTTTGGTGTACAGAGCCCTAAAAAGAACCTTTTCCAAAAAGTAACTTTTCAAAAAGTAACCATTATCAAAAAAGTACCATTTTCAAAAAGTATCCTTTCCAAAAAACATTTTTCAAAAAGTACCATTTCTTAAAACTACATTAAAAAAAAAGTAGGCTTTCGAAAAAGTACCTTTACTTTAAAATATAAATGGTTAACAAAAAAAGTACCAAAATTATGTTTTTACTCTTTTTCGGCCCCTAAATGTACAAATTTCAAAAAAAGTACAAAACACCTATCCACTCATTTTTCTATCTTATTAAGACGCTTTTGGAATTTTATGTCTACTTATTTAGATTCGGAAATATAAGAACACCGAGTTTACCCGTTTTTACCCCTTTAATCCCGTTAGAATTTAAGTTTTTAAAAATTCGTTCATATGCATTCAGTATGTGTATCAATGTGCATAAAAAATAGTTGTATGGAAAAAAGTACCAAAAAGGGCTACCAAGTTTACCCATTATATCTTCAAATTAGAAAAAAATACAAAACTGTTTTTGAGGGTTTTTTAAAGAGAGAGGAATGAATTTCAAGTTTAGTTTCTAACTTTATTACTTTAGGAGATAAACTGTTAACAAAAAAAGTACCAAAATTATATTTTCACCCTTTTTCGGCCCCTAAATGTACAGATTTTAAAAAAGTTTCAGACACCTGTCCGCTCATTTTTCTATCTTATTATGATGCTTTTAGAATTTTATGTCTACCTTACTTAGATTCGAAGATATAAGGTTACAGATTTTACCCGCTTTACCCCTTTTAATCCACTCAGAATTAAAATTTTCAAAAATCCTTTCTAAGTGAAAATATACAACCATATTCATTCACTATGTATATCAATTTGCATAAAAAATAGTTTATATATTCGAATTACAAAAAAGTACCAAAACGTGTTTGAGGGCTTCGTAAGGATAGAATAATGCATTTTAAATTTAATTTCTATCTTCATTACTTTAAGAGATAAACGGTTAACAAAAAAGTACCAAAATTATATTTTTACCCTTTTTCAGCCCCTAAATGTAAAAATTTCAAAAAGTACTAAACACCCGTCCGCTTATTTTTTGATCTTATTTAAAAAAGTCATAAAATAAAATTACTTGGTTCGAGCCTAACTCGTACCAGTCGACAATATATATAATTCTTGCAAAAAAAGCCGACTACAAAAGAGGCGTGGTACCTCCCCCATAATTTATCATCATATACTTTTACGAGAACTAATTGTGTGTGCGAATTTTGATAAGAATGGGTTAAGTAGAAGTAGCTAAAATGCATATTTACTTTCCACGGGCGTGGCACTGCCCACTTTTCTAAACATAATGTTTTATTGTAACGATAACTAAAGATGTATGCGAAGTTTCAGAGAATCGGTTTAGTAGAAGTTGTTGAAAAATAATATTTAGTTTACATGGGCGGGGCACTGCCCACTTTTCTAAACATAATTTTTTATTGTAACGTTAATTAAAGGTGTATGCAAAGTTTGGTAAGAATCAGTTAAGTAAAAGTAGTTAAAATGCATATTTACTTTTCATGGGCGTGGCACTGCCCATTTGTCTACACATAATGTTTTGTTTTAACGATAATTTCATAAGAATCTGGTTAGTAGAAGTTGTTGAAAATTAATATTTAGTTTGCATGGGAGTGGCACTGCCCACTTTTGTAATCATAATGTGGTATTCAAAGAGAAACTTAACGTGTGTCCAAAGTTTCATAAGAATCGGTTGGGTAGAAGTAGTTGAAAAGGAATGTGTATTTGCTTTGTATGGGCGTGACCCTGCCCATTTCTCAACGGGACCAATCTGGAAGCACATCTTTTTAAACAAAGAAAAAAATCTGAAATCGCTTCATAAATGGCGGAGTTTTGAGGGAACATACATAAAAAAATACATGACGAATTGATAACCTTTCTCCTTTTCTTGAAGTCGGTTAAAAATAAACTAAATTATATGCATAAACATTTAATATAGTTGGGACGTTTTTCACACGTTTTTCACAATGAAGAATATACTCTGTGACAAATAGCATTTGTAATAGTTGGAAAATAAATTGTGTTTTCTCAACATTGTGAACATGACTTCAAATCCATTGAATAGGAATAAAAAAAGAGAACTTCTTGCAATGACAAGCCCATGTAAAAACTATTAGAAATGGCTAGGATTGGCACCCCTTCCGACTCACAAGTTCAGCATCTTACAGACTTCTTTGTTGGGTACTACACCTTTTCCACTTGTAATTCAGAAAGCGTCCACTGTAATTCAGATTAGTCAATTGAAATACAGAAAGCGGCAATTGTAATTAAAATGAGTCAATTGTAATTAAGACAGCATCAATTGTAATTCAGATTAGTCAATTGTAATTCAAAAAGAGCCAGTTGTAATTCAGAAAATAATAAATGTAATAAAGAAAAATCACTAAAAATTTTCGGAGCAAAAATTTTATCAAATTCATTTAATTGAAGCAATTTCAACGACAGAAATCGTATACATGGAACGCAGAAGGGGTTCATTTACTACCCATTTAGCTAGAAAGAGTAATCAATGGTATGGCATCCTCTCTTTTGCGGCTAGAGTCATATTCTCCGATGCTAAATCCTATTGAGAATATTTGGTACAATGTAGTGTATTCATTCGAATAATCTTTGCTCGATTAATCGAATAATTAAAATCAAATAATGTTTGATCAAACGAAAAATGTAAATTTCGAGTAAAAATTTATTCGAATAATTTAGCTCGATTAATCGAATAACTCGACTAGAAAATTTTCTGTAACTTTTATTTTGTTTTGCAGATTTCTTAATAAAAACTGGCAACATTTTTGAAATTATATGAAATTTGCCATGCAATTCAAACGTTATTTCGCATTATCATGATCAAAGAATTAAGTAAATAATTTTTTTTTCGATTAACTCGAATAATTTTTAGCTGTAAAACTTACTGGAATAACTCGAACGAAATAAAATTTTCACTCGATTGTATGAGTAATTTAAATACCTCAATTTCGATTAATTGATTAATCGAACAATTGAAACGTGAATTAAAATGAATACCCTAGTATAAAGTTAAAGTCTATGCCAAAAGCAACATTCATGTTCCAAAATGTTGCAGGTCCTGGCGTGATGGAACAAATATTGATCTATTTGGAGGATGTTATCGTGCAACGAACGCCGTAACTGGGGGTGATTGCGTTCGTACTGTGCAACACTGTACATTTCACCAAGCTACTGCCTTGGCAATGAACGACATGGCGGTCGGTCGATAATCTACATATGTATTAAAAAAAAGCAGAAGTACGTACATAAATAAACTTACAGAAAAATGTCATGCTGAAATCATTAAAAACAAGTTTAATTTTAAATTTTTCGGTATTGATTTGGCTTCATAGATGTTTCATGTCAATTCATCACAGTTTTACAATAACCTGCATTAATTATTCCCTTAAAAGTCTTCTTAATAAAACTAATCTCACACTAACCTGTCATCGCTCCACTTGTACTCGGTCCCGTATATTGTTCTCTCGACGTTGAACCAGCCGATGTTACTGTTGCCACCGCCTTTGTCGCTGTCGTTGCAGTTGTTAACGACATCGTCGATGACTGTGTGGTTTTGTTTAAAGTCTGTCGTTTAATCACAATTTCAGTTGGTATATCGATGGCCATTGATTCTGCCGTTGAGACCGACGTGTTATTGCTACGAGTTGTTACTGGTTCAAAACAAACATCGAGCAGAGTGGTACCCGAAGATGTTTGCAGATTAGCGATATCTTTAAGATCAATCCAACTGGCGCCTACTTTATCATTGTCGGTTAAAGGCAAACTTAAGACTCTGGTGTCGTTTTCGTCGACAATATGAAATGCTTGGGTTGGTTCGATTTTCACTATGATCGGTTGATTGGATATAATATGAGATTGTTGCTGCTGGTGTTGTTGTTGTTGTTGTTGCTGCAGCTGCTGCTGCTGCTGATGTTGATGATTTTGTTGATGCGACTGTTTTGACTGATGTGCTGCAACTTCTTCCAGTTCCTCTAGATCTTGGCTGTCAATATGAACAGCATTACTGGGAATCATAAATGTTGTTTCCGTAGAAGAAGGCGAGGAAGCAGAGGCTGCAATAATTGCCTTTGCTGTTGCAGAAGTTGAGTAAGTTGTTGAAGCTGAAGACGAAGCATTTGATGTTTTACGCACGACATCGAATTTTAATATCGTACACTTATCGGTTTGTTGATATTGATGTTGTTGTTGTGGTCGCTGTTGCTGCAACACCAAACTGGGCACACTCCTTACCAAAGTGGCTGTTTTAGAGCCCGCTGTGGTCGTTATAAAGGTTAAAGGTGGTGAAGTTGCCTTATTGGCTGTTGAAATGGTGCGCACTGTAGTATTTGGGGGCAAAGGAAATATTGAAATTGAGGGAACTTTAGTATTTATGATGCCAGCGTTGGCAGCAGACGATAGTGACTCACTGTTGGCTACCGTTGTAATAGTGGTGGTTACCTGACTGTCATCTCCACCAGCTGAAACAGACGTTGACGTCGTCGTTGCTCTACGCGGCCCTATAGGCTGCTGGATCAATACCAGATTAGTTTTCTCCGTCGTGGTGTTTTCTTTTAGGTAACCTGAATCGGCAACCCAAGAATCGTTAATTGAAATGTCCTCTTTTTCGCTTTCAGCTAAATTCGTTGGTTTATTTTGTTGCTGTTGACGTTTCAAAATTCTTATGGCTGAAATAGATTTTGATGGATGAGCTGATGGTGTTGCTGGCCGTAATGAACTTAATGATTGTTCACTTTCAGTGCTTGACTCCAGTTTGTATTTTTGGTTTGTTTTTGGTTTTACGAGTGAGTGTTTTGTTTAAAACATTTGAGTCTTTATTTTTGTGCGTATAGTTAATATTTTTTATCCCTTATCGTTTGGGACTTGTGTGTGTGTCTTATAATTAATTATTTATTTAAAAAAAATTAAAATTTAACGTTGGCTTAAAAATATTTAGCGAATAATTTTATCATCGTAATTGTTTAACGATTGTACGCGATATGCAGGAATATATAATATTCAAAGAGAAACACGAATATAACGAGGAAATTGAGGACTCTATAAATGGATTTTTATTATAAAAGATTATCTTTACTCATTAACATTTAATTAGCTTTATATTACAAGCGCAAAAAAGCCGCAAAGTGTTACATGCAGCATTTTGCTATTTTAGATTAACACCACTGATTATATTTTGAATTGAGGTGTTTGGTAACCCAGCAAACCAAAAGGTGTTAGATATTATATGATTAAATTTTAGTATACATTTTAAAATCTTACTAAATGAATCGGAATTAAAACTTTAGCAATTTTTATGGCTTTTACATTTTAATTCGAATTTCCAAAAAAAAATTCTTAAAAAAATTATGTTTTTTTTCTGAAAAATAAATATGTCAAAATAAGTATGTATTAAAGTAGGCTATTTTGATTTCATTTTTCACAAAGCCTAATAATTCTATTAAAAACTAATAGTAAAATTAGACTGTATATTGTGATCAAAATTTCAAAAGAGCATGAAATGCGCATGGCGCATTTACAGTAGTAAAATTTTTTTTAAAAGCAATATGCGCTATATCCATGGCTGTTATTACATGACATCGTAGTTTGTTTTTAAATCACCGTATGCCACTTCCGATTTAGGTTCTGGACCGTAAATTGGGTCGGTAGTACAGTTCATATTTCCGGTTACGGTCTGGACTGGAAGTTGGGTGGATAGAGCAGTTCACACTTACGGTTTAGGGACTGTACCGGAAATTGGGTCGGTAGTGCAGGTTATATTACCGGTTCCGGTCTGGACCGGAAGTTGGATCGATAGTGCAGTTCACCCTTCCGGCTTAGGGGGTGGACCGGAAAGTAGTGTAGTTCATATTTCCGTTTCCGGTTTCCGTTTGAACTGGAAGTTGGGTCGGTAGTGTGGTATATATCTGGTTCCGGACCCGTCTAGGGGCATTATATCTGTGTGGGTTCAAGAACAAAAAAGTAAAGAAGAACGATATAATGCTACAAATCCAAATGTCTTAAAATTACGTCACTGCTAAAGATGTGTGTATTTTGCTGCAAACTAACCACTGTAGGCATAAAAAAGTGCATGCGCAATGCGCCGCTCAATATGCGCAAAGCGCTAGACAAAAAAATAAATTTGCATTGCGCAAAGAGCGGCGCTAATAAGTCGAATGCGCTTGTGCTGCGCTAACCAATTGCTCTTTTTTTTCGCTCCGCTCCTTGCGCTTCTGTTCATTTCTAATACGCTTGTAAGAAATGCGTAATGAGCACAAGCAGTTGGCAAATCCGAACTCTGCACCTGGTTGGTAAGGTTTTCCGAGGCGTAGGACGCATGCGCAGTTGCCGTAGGTGATATAAGTAAGCACTTATAGTGACTATAAAAATAGTTTTTTTTATCAAACTAACAATTTGGTGGAAATGTGCCCTTTTGCACTACACTGTACTTTTTATCCATGGAAATAAATATACCTTCTTTGCATTAGATTTTGATCTAGGGGATACAGTTCAGCATGACATGGAAATAAGCAATTTTGAAAAATTACTCCTGTTTTAATTTTTTAGAAAACAGCTACATATTGCTTTCAAGCTTTTTTGTGGAGTGAGCAGCAAACAAAATACATATTTTCTTCGAAAAAAAAATAATTAATTATGATGAATTTTCTCTTTTAGTCTTCTGGCAATAAAATTTTCTTATCTTTTTCAACACAACGTTTTGAATGCATTTTCACATCCTTTTTATAACATGCAGCTTATTTTTGTTTAGGAATTTCTTAACACATACATACATTTGGTTTGCTGGGATACATGCACACACACACACATCATTACACAGGGATGTTGGGGTTGCTTGAAATTCACTTACATGGATAGTTTCAATTTACACTTTTATTCATTAAAAAAAAACACACAGAATCACAACATTTAAATAATTTTTCAAGTAAAAAACATGTTTCGCAAATTTAAAATTTCGTTTTAACTTTTTTATTTTCGACTTTTTAAACGAATGATTGATTGATTTTTTTGTTTTTTTTTCTCTCTTTTTGTAAAACTTAATAATTAACCATTTGGGGTTTTCTTTTTTATAAAAAAAATCAGCCTTTTTAAGTGCACTTATAAAAACGGTACAACATTAATATAAATAAAAATGTCAATTTTAAGAAATAAATTGCTTTAAATAAACACGAATTGCTTGCGTTTTCGTTTTTATACACCGATTTGCCCTGCCCGTAGCAGTTAAACGAAAGTGAATCTCTTTTTACTCCTGTTGTCTTGCCGAGAAAGGAAATACGAAACAATCGTTTTTTTAAGCCTTTCCTAATTAATGTACAATAAAGTAATTTGTATCTAAAAAGAATTAATTTCTTTAAATTTCACGTTTTTGTTTTCAATTCTTGAATTTTGTTTAACAATTTTATTTCATTTTTCGTTTCGTTTTATGAGTTTTTTAATTTATTTTTTTAAATGCAATCTTAACTTTTCTGTATTGCACAAACACTAACAGACTGGATGGATGGATGGTCTGGATATTTTATTTTCTTTTAGATGTAAATGTGTATCCTGACTGCAACAATGCGAACGAACGAACGAACGAACATAAATGCAGCAGCTTATGCGCACTCTACAAGCTAACGGAGAGAGAGAGAGAGAGGAACGGCGGAAGTTCCTTTTTAAACATGAAGAAGAACACAAAATACAATTCACACATTTAATAAAAACTAAAAAAATAAACTTTTAACACTGGGGTGCTGCCGCCACTAATAATGTCAAAGTAATTGGAAATGTGTCGTTTCACAACACAATAACAACACCAACAACAAATACCTTAAAGGAACAAACAAAATTAACATCTCTGCCAACCATCCCCTCTAAATTTATAAACCGTTAGATGATAAATTAAGGAAAAATCGATATTTTCATCAAGAATTTTCATATTTTTTGTTTTCAATTTGTTTTTATTTATTTCTTGCAATTGAATTTTTCAGTTTTTCTCAGTTATTTAAAAAAATATTTCTGATTTTTCCTTTAACTATTTCCTTAAGGCATGTTGTTGTTTTTGTTTGCATAAACTTTATTGTTTTCAGTTTCCAGTTTTTGCGTGAAATACTTCTCTACTTTAAGAATACAAACAACAGAATGCAGCATGTTTGTATTAATTTTTGTTGTTTTTTTTTCTTCTTTCAATTTTTTTTGTGTTACTCTCAACGAAATATCCAACAAGGACACGAAAATTCTTCCAGTTTTTCATTCCAGGATTGCGTATAGAAAAAAGTATACATAAACACATCTGTATATAAATTTGATATACTGTTGTTTGTATGCAATCAGAGTTTTAAATATATCATGAAATGTTTTATTGAGGATTTAATTATTAAAGGTATTCAATCATAAAAGTGTATGGTTAAGGAGAATGTCATAAAATTTTGAAAATCTTTAGTATATACTAAGCTAACAAATTAAAATTAAAAAAAATTTATACACAATGTATTCAAAGAAATTTAATTATTTTGGCTTGAGTTCGGTTTAAATTAAATTTTTTAATTATATTATATTTTTATTTAGAGATAAATGTGAAGCATATAGACAAAGAAAATGTTTGACTGCACGGAGGGTTGAACTGACGTTTTGATAGCTCCCGCTAATCTCCTTAGAATTCTTTTCCGCTTGACCACTCGACCATAGTCGGTGGTTTGCAGTCAAGAATTGAATATCATCTACTTCTAATCAATTCATACTCTTAGAACTGTATTCCATTTGATAGTTATTGACAGGGCTCGGAAATAATTAAATTTGTTTGGATATAAACTCATACAGTTCGACTAAACTCATAACTTAATTGTTAAACTCTAAATATACACAATATATTTTATTTATATTTTTCCACACTTTCTTTGTTGACTTATAAGTTTTAGCGACAAAAATTTGTTTTCATATACAAACACATGTTGACTTAAAAAGTGGTTATTTTATTAATACACAGAAGAAATTATCACCAAAAAATTTTTAAACAAAAGTTTGTCAAAAAATACATTTAATTTTCAGAAAATGTTTTTTACATAATCAATGCAATGTTTGTTTGACTCTTATTTAGGACGCAAACACCAAAAACAACAAGTAAAACTGTGTCGTAAAAAAACAACCCCGATGAAGACATACACACAAAAAACAATAACAACAATCATAGCAGGAGGAATAAAATAGAACCAAGTTTATTTACAGAAAATTTTTTAGTGAATCAATTCGTTAATGTCGTTGCGTTAATTCTCATTAATTTTTCTAGAGTCTTTAGATAAACATTCAGGTTTGAGCACATTTATCAAAGTGAAATTTCATAAATGCTTAATGGATGATGACACAGACAATAATTTTGTTTGATATATTACAAAAAATCCAGTAAATATTTTTGTTTGATTAAGTAAACTATTTTGTTTAATAATTTTTAGAATTTTTAGACTTATCATTTATTAAATTCAGACAAAAATATTGTTTGATATTGTTCAGAAAATCCAGTAAATATTTTTGTTTGAGTTAGTTTTGTCAATACTTTTAGACAAATTCTTTTATAGATTTAAACAATTTGTTCACTGAAAAAACACTTTTTTTTAATGAAATTGTTGAGGTATTTTTGTCTATATTTACAAATTCGTTTGTAGGTCCGTTTATAGACAAAATATTTACTATTTCATTGAATTCCTTTACAGAAAATGAAATTCTGTGTACAAAACAACAAATTAAGAAACTGGAATAACTTTTTTTAATGCATGTAGTTTATTCAATCCTTTGTCATTTGAAAGCCCATTGAATTACAATAACCCCACAAGAAAAAGTCCGGTGGAGTTAGGTCAGGCGACCTGCCGCCTTATTCCGTAATTCGCTAAAGCTAAAGCTAAATCTCGATCGCTAAAATGCTGAACAAATACAAATACATGACATAAAACACTACAATTTCGGTGGATTAAATTTTCAAGACATTCCATAATTTAGCAGTACACGTTGCAAAATTGTAGTCGTAGCCAAAAATTGATAAATCGACTTTATAGATTTTTAGCGATAGAGATTTAGCTTTAGCGAGTTACAGAATAGGGGGGCTGGTGAACCAAAGGAGGGTGAGTTGCTTAAAATGAGCCTGTTAGGAAATTCCCTGCATAATTCGGCCATAAACGGCTGAGCTATGTGTGCAGTGCACCATCTTGTTGAAACCACACAGAGTTGAAAGGAATTCTCTTTCGGCTTTGTTCCGGATGGAAAAGTGTTTAGCATGCCTAAGTAACGGTCTCCAGTAACCGTAACGCTGTGTCCGTTTTGTTCAAAGATGTATGGCCCGACAATGCAGCGTGAAGAAACTGTGACGCGAATTTAATGCGACTCCCTCTCAATATATTGGCAATAGAAGAACATTTGTTAAGTACATATGTAATGTTCTTTCTTTTCACCTATAAGTGAAACTTGCGATCCGATAGCAAAACGATGTATGTAAAACTCAGAGAGGATGACCTGAGCTTTAAAAATGATGAAACTTGGACCACCTTGTTGAAACACACATTAAGCTACAGGGTGTCAAAGTGGTCCTTGTGGTCCTCATAACTTTTACAAATATTATCCGATTGTACTGAATTCAAACTTGTTGTACAGTTTTTTTCGTGGTTTGTATTATCATATTACTCATGCGTCTACAATTTTGACCTAAAAATTGGAAGCTCGTATTTTCTTCTCTTTTTTTTATTAAAAATTCTTTAAAAAAATGTCCGTTCAATATATTGCAAGATTTTATTAAATATAAGAGGATTGCTTGCTATGTTTAAAAAAAATGGTAAAGAAATTAAAATTAAATAAATTCAGTATAGTGCGACCTTGGCTCGCACACGAAGGGATTCGTTTGCATACACATATTTCCCTTTTTGTTTTTGCCCCTTTTTTCATTTTGGCAATTTTTTCCTTTTGCTTTTTCGTTTAATTTTGGTTTTTTTAATTTTTAAAATATTTTTCTTTGTTTTGGCGATTTTGTTTTTGCTTTTGCCGCTTTTCTGATTTTGGTGATTTTTTTTTGTTTTTTGTGATTTTTCGTTTTTTGTAATTTTATATTTGTTTTGTGCCGATTTTTTTAGTTTTGGGCGGTTATTTTAATATGGCGTTTTTTTGTTTTAACCGTTTTTTTTCGCTTTTTGACGCTATTTTAAGTTTTAGCGATTTATTTTAGTTTGGGCGCTTTTTTCAGTTTTCTCGCTTTTTAAGGTTTTGGGGACTTTTTTTCGGTTTTGGTGATGTTTTTAGTTTTAGCAATTTTATTTTTTGGTTTGACAGAATTTTTTTCATTTGGCGATTTTTTTAGTTATTGGTGATTTTTTTAGTTTTGGCGCTTTTTTTGTTTTGGCGCTGTTTTTTTGTGATTTTTTCCATATTTGGCGATTTCTTTCGTTTTTTGACGATATTTTTAGTTTTAGTGATTTTTTTAGGTTATAGTGATTTTTTTCATTTCGACGACTTTTTTCGGTTTTTTTTGTTTTTTGGATCTTTTTAGTTTTGATGACTTTTTGTGTTTTAGCGATTTTTTTTAATTTTGGTGTTTTTTTCTTTTAAGCCCTTTTTTCATTTTGGAAATTTTTCGTTTTGATATATTTTTAATTTTGGAATTTTTTAGTTTTAGCATTTTTTAGTTTTTTCAGTTAAGTTTGAGTAACTTCGGGGGCTCGTAAAGAAACATACCTAATATAATCATATAAGGGGCTGTTCAGATATTACGTAACTTTCTAAGGGGGAAGATTCGTTATGGAGTTGTTAATTTATACCGAAAATTTGTTAAGAATCGTTACGAATGAGCGGCGAAAATTGCGTTACGTAATATGTGAAGAGCACTTGAAATTTTTGTCTCGAAAATTACTGGAAATTGCGCTTAAAATCACATAATAAAAACTTATAATAATTCAGATATTTCATTTTATGTTCTTTGTATTCATACAATCCTTTAAATATATGTGCTTTCATGTGTGTGTGTGTTCTCTTGTGTGAGAATAAACTTAAAACGTTCGCAAAAAATTTTCACTTTTCACTTAACCCTTATTTTGTTGTGCTGCTATTTTTGAAATTTCTTTCTTCTATTTCAAACCTAAAATCTGAATTTCTTTGCTAGAAAAATAATAAAACAAGAAAAAAAAGGGTTTTTTTATGATGAAAATTAATTATTGCCTGCATGTGTTGTGCATAAAATTTCCTTTTAGATAGATTTTCACACAACTTTGAGCAAAAGAGTATAAAAAAGTTGTTGAGTAAAAATAATTCGTGAGATTTTTGAGAGGGTGTGGGGCTTTTTCAAGTTGTTTATTGTACATGCATGTTTATGTCTATTGTTGTTGTTGCCTTATTTGTTTCTTCTTCTTTCTTCAACGAAAACGATGTTAAAGGAACACAGAAACACATACTAACAAAGAGACAACAATGCTTAAAAATAGGACTCGGCACTGGAAAATAGGGTTAGTAGGCATAATGCCAAGTGCATTGGCTGGAAATCTATATGCAAACCATAATTTGTGCTATTAAAATCATCCCTTAAAAACAGGTGCGTATCATGGTTCTGATTTTAACGTGAAAGGATTTCCCCACATAAACATGTGGGCTGGTGAAAGCTTTTTGTGGAGCATTTGAAAAACAATTAAACAAATTTAAGATGAAATCGTAATTTTTCGTAAACTTTTATCATATTTATTAAAAAAAAACACTGTCATTTCAATACCAATATCATAATACAGTCGACCCTCGATAACTTGTAACTGTTCATAATTTAAATTTTTTTCAGGTTTCTTAAGAAATCTATAGATAGAATACAACTATAAATGTACTGCCTCTTTGTGTTGAGTTATTTTAGTGCCACCGTTAACATTTCCTAGTAAAATTTTACCAATATAAATAATATTAGAAGCAACACTGTAGAAAACTATATAATACTTTTTTCTAAAGCACGGCACTGTGTTCATTATTTCGTGCAAACTGCTGTCAAAAGTTAATATAAAAAAAATTTTCAGGAATTTCTCATGAAAAATTGTTGCAGAAGTAGTACTCTGTTTATTTTGTGAAAAACATATGAAATGTATCTACAACATTTTGAATCTTCATGCGAAATAATATGAGGACCACTTTTTTCGTGTGGAATTTACAACAAACACATTGGGTTTTTTGCAGCATACTTTCAAGAGCTATTTTAATTGGTTACTTGTCATATTTTTAGTATGAAAAAACTAATGTTGATTAACATTTTTCGCAAATTTGAACAGAGTAGTTAGCTTAAAGCTTAGTACTCTGTTCAAATTTGGGAAAAATGTTGATTAAATATGACAAGTAACCAATTAAAATAGCCCTTGAAAGTATGCTGCAATTGTGTACGTTTAAAAAAAACCCAATGTGTTTGTTTTAAATTCCACACGAAAAAAGTGGTACTCATAATATTTCGCATCAAGACTCAAAATGTTGTAGATACATTTCATGTGTTTTTCTCAATATAAACAAAGTACTACTTCTGCAACAATTTTTCGTCACCGATTCGTGTAATTTTTTTATATGGACTTTTGACAGCACTTCCCACGAAATGATGAACATGCTTAACTCTCAATTTTAGACGTGTCAAATGAATGGACTTATAAGCAAATCTCGTACTGAAATAGCTTTACCTCTTATTTATTTGCTATTTTCCTCCATACGTATACTTAATATTCTTCTACCATTTTGTGGAAGAAAATAACAACGTAAAGCTAATTCAGTATGAGTTTTTGCTTATAAGTCCATTAATTTTACACGCCTTAAAAGAGAAAGGTAGACATGTAACATATCGAAATTAAAAAAAAATATGTGTAGTCTTCAACAATGTATTCAGATTATAACAATTAAAACTTTTTTGTCAGTTTTTGCATACCAAATTTTTTTTAAATGCTTTACCATCTTTGATTATTGATATATTCGAATGCAATTATATGGAAATTTATGTACTAAATACCAGGCAAGCAAAGAAAACTAAGATTTGCTTCTGAGAAAGTTTTAAGAAATCGCAAAATCGATTTGTTTATGGTTTTTTCCATAAAGTCCACATGTAGGCCAAGGCAAATAAAATGGTTTGACAAACAAATAAGAGTTTCTGTAGGTGGTATTTGTTTTCAAATCCAAGCTTTGGAATTTTAGAACATATGGGCTAAAGTCAAGGGTCCAGCCCCAACAAAAATGGTAAATTAGATTAATTGTTTTTTCTAAGATCATGTCTGTGAAAATACCTTTATATAGAATATAATAATTGATGGTGCTTTTTAGGGAAAAAACTAATTTTTTTTAAATTTCAAATTAAAAATTGTATATTTTTCAAATCTGAAGGAATATTTCCATACAATTTTTTTTAAAGATTTTATAGTTTGTAACAAAGAAATAATTGTGACAATCGGTTCTGACTTTAATCCGATATACTCCGACTATAATCCGATATTGATAATACTGAACCAAGGTTTTGAAAAATTGAGAAATTTTAATTTTTAAATGAGTATGCCTCACTAAGTATAACAGATAAGTGCTTAGGCAAACATGGTATTAAATAAATAAATAAAATAAATTAATAAATAAGTAAATAAATTTAGCTAATTTTACAACAATAATGGTGGATACTTACTTTCCAGAGAATTGTGCGAAGCTCATCTTGTACAGTTAGATAGAAAAACTCCTCTGGTATGTCCATATAAAATTCTATACTGAACGAATTAGCCGTTTAGAAATGGCTGATTTATTTCCAAAATATTTTTATTCTGCCCCACTGTTTGATTTTATATTTCCGAAGAAAGTATTAGGTAGGTCATATTTTCGTACACTGAAAAAAATCCGTGCAACATATGCACGAAGACGCTCGAACATATTGCGAAATATGTAATTCATAATTTCGCACCACTAAAATCTCTCGTAAAATATAAGAAATGTACGAAAATAACCAAAAAATAAAAGTTAAAAAAAAGTATGGCTCAAGCGGGGCACGAACTCGCAATCTTCATATTTCTAGTCATGTAGTCTACCCACTGAGCCACTTTCTACTTATTTTATAAGAGCTAAAAATTTATTTTATTTATTTACATCTGAAAAATACTTCAATTTATAAAAAATATTGAAATGTTTTTTTTTATTTCAAATATATTTTTTAACAAGGAAAAATGTTTACTTTCGTAAATTCAAAAAAATATTGCCCAAATGTTTTTTCGTAATATATACGAAAGTTTCGTATATTCTACGAAAAAAGTCACTACGAAAAAAAGTCACTATTTTCAGTGTAGGAATAATTATTTGAAATTGACATAACTTTTAATATTGTCTGTCAATATTGTTAAAATTAGTTTTATTTGAATGAAGAACTAACCTGCTTTTCAATCATCAATAAATCTTTGTAAAAAAAATTATTTTAAAAAGTACGAAATTTTGATGTTCCATGGAAGTCTAAGTCAAAAATAAAAAAAATTTATCATAACTCTTAATTTCCTCCTACGATTCATAGGAAAAGACAACATTTCAATAATTGGCAAAGCTGGTTTTGGTTTTGGCTTGCGAATACATAAAATTTCTGATCTCTATAGCGAATTACTGTTTATCAGAAACAAAAGACTTAAGAAACGATATAATGAACTCGTAATCAAAATATTGGCATAAAACACTACCCTGATAACAAATTTTCATTCTATTAATTAGCAAAAAAATATATTTATTAGATTTGATTGCAACAACCGGAAGTAAAAAATTAAAATTTCTAACTTATAAATACATATGTATGTACACTCTAAAACAGTTTAGTTGAAAATTAGGTCGATAATAGTAGGCAACACTTTACAGATTGTTATCGACCTAAAATTACACACGCACTATTTTTGAACAAAATGTTTTTACTAAAAAAAGCAATTGGCTGCGGGCAGGTTTTAACCCTGACCTCCTGACTGATAGTCTGACGTATCTACCATTCAGCCATAGCCGTATTATACTTTATGTTACATTTTTTCCACTTGGACTAAATATGTTTAATTTAAAAGGTTTTTTCTTTAATAAAATAACTACAAAATCGATGTAATTTTAGACAAGGAGTAATTTTCAATACAAATTTACACAATATATGATCGTAAATTTTAAGTAATGTTTTAGAGTGTATGCTTGTATATACATACGTAGTTATGCATGTATGATTGCATGCCTGTGACTGGAGTTTCAATTGAAAATATAACCAACCAGCTTCTAAAATTATTAATAAAACTAATAAAAGCGAGTTAAAAAGAAACTTTTCTTAAGAATTCAAACTAAGTACATGGAGCATATTCATTGCATAAAAGTGTGTGTGTGTGTGTGTGTGTGTGTGTGTGTGTGCAACTTGAAATTTTCCCACAAGCCAACAACTAATTAAAATACAAGAATTTTAATTTAACATTATAAACATTATTACAACACATTTTCTGTGTAGCATAAATTTAAATATAAAAAACAATGTCTCAACATATGTATGTACTTATGTAATAATTAAAAACAAAAAATTAAGCAACATCTAAGAACCAAAAGTCGATAAGAATGTAATACAACAACTTAAATTAATACCATGTAAAAAGATCATTAAACATTTTTTTAACACACTGTAGTGTAGTAAGCAAATACACAGTTTTTATTACTGTGCCACAAGAAAGAAAAAAAATTATTTGTGCTACGAGACTTGTATCTAACAAATACATATTGCCGTTGTTGTTGTTGCTAATTCTGTTGCAGTTATAGTGGCTGCTTGTTGTACCATCTTCTTTTTCTGCTTTGACTTCACGTAAAAACTTTATTTTTATTGAAGATCTGCAGAAAAATTAAACTTGTTTACAGAACTGAGGAACAACAAACACAAAAAACTAAATAAAAAGTCCCGTAATAAAGTCCCAGTTAAGTGAAATACTGGTACAAAAACCTGTTATAAATATTGTACTCAACACACACACACACACATACATAAATGCATTGCATGGCAATGTAAACGGTGTTGCCAATGTTGCCATTAGATTAGGTTAGGAGGGCAGCCCGCAAGATAGGGAGTAGACTCGCAGGCCATTAAGTCCGTTGCGATTCTCAGAGGATTATTTACACCGTAGACATGCCTATGGAGTTCCGGAATTTCAGCTCTTGAGAGCCACTCCGAACATATCACAAGGCATATGTGAGTAGCTAGAAGTGCTTAAATGAGACAGCTCAAGTCCTTTAAGAATCGATTTGCTCGATGCCTACGCCTACGCTAATGCAGATCCGTGCAGTTATATACAATATGTTGGACTGACTTCATCTTCTTCGTCCACTGACAACCATAAGGAATGCCTACATTATCCGACAAAGATTCGATAGTACAGTGTAGGGATGGGTAATTGAAAAAAAATATATTGATAAATATCGATGGGCACCGATATATATCGAATAAAAAATATCGATATATCGAAATATCGATATTTTGTCAACAATGATAATTCATACGTAGTCCCCAATTTTTTTTAAAAATAAAACAAAAAAAGTAACTTTCTTATAAATAATTAAGCTGGAAAGAGTTAATTTCCAAGATCCTTACTGTTCCACCAATATAACTACATACATCAACAAAATTACACTCAAAGAATGATAATTTTTCGAATAGACAAAATATTATAAATAAAACAAAAGAGTTTGTTAGTAATATTCTATTTGATGAAGACTGTGCCGAAATGTTTTTAAAAATTGGACGAAAAAGAAAACCAAAGCTAAAGAAATATTAAATTTGATACTGTCGATATATTTGGAAAAAATAGCGATATATCGAAATTAAAAATATCGACGATATATATCGATATATATTTTAAGAAAATATCGATATATCGATATTTTTCGGCCATCCCTAATACAGTGTACCGCAATTATTCCAAACAGGAATGCAAGCAGCTTTGTTACGAGTTAGAACTATCTCGACTAGGTGTGGGCCGAATCCTACAAGTGTTAATTAGGAACCTTAACCTCATTTGACAGCTCAACTAAGCTAATATGAATATCCCTTTGTCCGTCTCGCACGTCTAAGGCCAAATCTGCTCTGAAGAAAACGGAACCTCCTCTTACAAATTGTGAGACATGTTCTAAAACGTTCAATAATTGTGAATAAATTATGAAGTTCATATTTGTCATTCATTTTTGGCTGTGTTCAAAGGCCATAGAACACTTCCTGGCTATGAATAATTCTTGTTCCAAATCCTTAATTTTTGATCCAAAGTTATTTAATAGTTTCGTCTTAAGCTCGTTTTTAATTTAATATTTCGATTAAATTATTTTAGAAAGAAATTCTAAAGCATGTAAATAAATAACAGGCTAAACTGACATCAGATATTTCGAGACCACCACATATTCTCATCGGAATCCTTTCGACCTAGACGACACTACCAGCGAAAGCAGTAACAACCAACGACCGAAAATCCATCTCGACACAATCTTCGGAAACAAAGGTCCGGAAATTCACTAATTTATTCAAGTTGTGCGCTTGATACAAACGTACTATAATTGATTTATTTCGGATTTATTAATCTGCTAATGAAAAGTGTAATTGCATCTTATAAATATCACAAAACGGTAACATTCATTTGTATGCATCTGCACATGTGTGTAAGATTGTACTTGATTTCTCGTACTCATAAACGTTTCGTACATCAAACATCGTACCTACAAGTTGGACGAAAATAGAAGAAATATGTTGATATTGTTTTTGTATGTCAGTCTGTTTATATCTAATTCTATATTGCGCAATTCTTTTGCAATCTTACAAATAAACAAACGGTAATAAAAATAACAATGTGTAAACATTATAACCAATGTTGCCAGATAGACAATGCTAACGTCTTGGCAATTTTTCGGCGAAAAAATTTTCCAATTGGGTATTTTTTGACGATTTTTCCCGAAATTTTAAGATATTTGAATGCCCATTTTTTAGTTAATTGAACATAGAACGGAGCTAAATAAATCTATGCAAAATCATATAAGGAGCCCAAAGATTTTAAAACAAAGTAAATCGCCCGAAATATAAGGTTGGCAAATACTTCTGGAAAATATTTTGCATAATACGTCATTAATTTTTTTTTACAATCGACAACTTTCTTCTTTAAAAAGAAAATAAAAAAATTTTTAATTTTGTGCTGACATCAAATACTTCTTTCTATTTTAAACCTTTAACCGCAAAACTATTTCCGAAATCTTACTTTACGGATGGATGGCCTTAAAAATGTTGGAAAGTCGCTGGATATCGTGAAAATTTTTATTTTATTTTTTCGTATTATTAAATATAATTAAACGCAAAACTTTTTGAATAAATATACACAAATGCACGAGTTTAATCTCAGGAACTAAAATGTATTCCTAGATAAATTTTCAATGCTTTTTCCGAATCCGTTTTTCAATAGGTCATCAGATTTTCGAAATATAGAACTATCTACATATATCCGAAATTATGGCGGTTGCACAACGTATATTAGCTTAACTTGAGAACGAACTATCCGTCCGACTAAATTAATACGTGACTTAAGAAATCCGTATTCAAATTAGTGCTGCCTATTTTAGAAATTTTCTAGCTGAATTTATCCATTTTTCATCCCTAACAAAAATCTCGCTACGGATTTGAATTCAGCGTGCTAAGATATGCTACGAAATGATCTATTCTTCTCGGATACAAACGTTTATTCCAATTTGAAACTTCCAATGGGAAACCATTAAAACCCCAATTTAAACTCTTAGGTGTGGTTTTCGCAATAAAGTAAATCGACACAAATGAGAAGCTTTCGTTCTATGCAAAAATTTTATACTCAAATCCACCTTTTGGATTGTGTAAAAATCGCACAGTATTCATTCAAATTTTATTTACTTTTTTCGACTTTTAACATTGCTGATTTGAAAAAATCTTTTTGACGATTTTCTAGCAAACTTCATTTGGCAACTACGATTATAACAAACCTAGACTGGTTTGTTGTCGTATCTGTGGTATTCTTACTGGGTTTGGTAGTACGACTATAACAAACGAACGGATGAATAACTAGTTGGTTAGTCGGTTGGTTGTACGAGTATGATGTATGAATTGCATGTATAAGAAAAACATAACAGTAGTTATGGAACATTAATGCATGTTTGCAACCTTAGTTGGTTATTTTTGAAATGTGCAACAAAAATGGAAAAAATATCAAATGTAAAACTGAAAAATATGACAACAATGTGTGGTCAAGTTCAATTTGTCAGTGTGCCCTCAAAAAAAAAACTAAGGAGCTGTGCTTTTGGTGTAGTCGCACTATTAAAACGGTGTCCATATTATAATTATTTTTAAAAGGAATTTGAAAGAATTTGAAGTTATCATAGACTGTTTACAGACACACACATAATTTTACAGGAGAAGCAATAAATATAATAAATTATTTGTCTCAAAAGTCTCATAAAATCTCATGTCTGCGTTACAAATTACTCAAAGTCAATTATTAATATAGAACAATATTTTTGTTCGTTTGTAATCAAAGTATGGTTCAAAACCAAGCACATAAGTGTTCATACTTCAGAAAGCTTTTAAACTCTGTAAGGATTATTTGACTAAACAATTTTGAAACGTTATTTTCTTTAGGTCTTTTGTTCTTAATTAGTTTTTAAATTCATTTGTATTCAGTTTACATATGTGACATTATATGTGAAGCGGACAGGCTAAACATTTTTCGTCTCTGATTCTTATAGTTTCGGACTATACTATACCTAGATATACCATCGGTTCAGAAAAAAATTGTTTTTTAGTCTCAATAACGAGATATAGGTCTTTGAAATTTTGACTAAGCGGCAGTCACGCGCTACTTCAAATGTTATTATTTAGTTTTAAAAGGTTACAAAACAATAAATAAAATTATTAGATATGTAGTTCATTAAATCAGCCTTTTAAATATATATTTGGACTAAAAAAAAACATTTTTTTGGAAAAAAAGTATTTAAATAAATTAAGCTAAAATTTCACAAACTTCACTATCTTAAATTTGTTTTTAATTTTTACAAAAAAAAAATAGCATATGTGTGAAGATAAATATGCCGAGTTAAATGTGTTTTTAAAAAATATTGCATGAGAGATTTTTTTATATACATATTTTAAGTATTTCGTCATAGTTTCAAATGCTTATAAAAATTTCACAAATACTTTTGAAATAAACTGTAAACGCAGTTTATTAGCACAATCCCTCACCTTTATTTTCCGCTACGTTTGATTACCTGAGGAAAAAGGGTTTGGGCACCGTGGGCATATCCCTTAGAGAATCCATATGAGAGAATTTTAACAGAGTTATAGATTCAAAATGTTATACAAAATTTCAGAAATAGTTTTGAAATAAACTTTAAACGCAGTTTATTAGCCCTATCACTCGCCTTGATTTTCCGCCAGATTTGATTCTCTGAGGAAGAAGGGTTTGGACACAGTGAGCGTATTTGTAGAAAAAGTCTAAAATTCAGTACGAAATGCTTAAAATATGTATATAAAAAATCTCACACGCAATATTTTTTAAAAATATATTTAACGCGGCATATTTATCTTCACACAGATAAAATAGCTTATAGTGTATACATTATTCCTTTCAAGGTTCATAATGGGCACGAAAGTCGTCCAGGAGTTAGACAAGTTAAAGCGTCCAAATACCTTTAAATAATGTTTGCGAAGCATTGTTACCAGTCTAAGTTATGATCTACTTTTGTGCCCATTATGAAACTTTGAACGAATCATCTATACACCATAAGCTAATTTTGGTAAAATTAAAAAAAAAATTTAAGATGGGGAAGTTTGTGAAATTTTAGTTTAATTTATTTAAATCAGGGACGTAACAGTTATAAGAGAAATTGCAAAAAGTTCTTATTTAACCATTAACATTGATGAATTAAAATAAAGGTTATAATTAACCATTATCGTAAGACATACTTCATTTTGGTCATCGTAACCAATATAAATAAGAAATGTTTTTTTGGTTATGAATAACTATTATAGTAAGCAAAAAAGTTTTTTGGTTACCAATAACCATTATCGAAAGTAATTTGATTTTTCGGTTATCGTTACCCGGATGGGTTTGTAGGGCAGGAAATTGAAATGTCTTTGGAAAAGTAAACTAACCGGGCAGTTTAGAAATCTTTTTAATAATTTTATAAATGTTACTTAAATGAATTTGCGATAACAAAAAAAAAATTACTTTCGATAATGGTTATTGGTAACCAAAAAATTGTTTTGTTGATATAATAGTTATTCATAACAACAAAAAAAAATATTTCTTATTTATATTGGTTATTGTAACCAAAATAATATATATCTTACCATAATGATTAAAAACAACCTAAAGCAGATAAAGGTTATTTTCTCTTCAAAAATAAACAAATAAAAATTATTTTCGTTCCCAAAAAAAAATTTTTTTTTTCTAAAATTCAAATATATATTTAAAAATATGATTTAATGAACTATAGACCTGATAAAACTAAATAATAACACTTGAAGTAGCGCGTGACTGCTCTTTAGTCCTAATTTCAAAGTCCTATATATCATTAGGGAGACTAAAAAAACAATATTTTTCTGAACCGATGGTATATATAGGTATAATATAGTCAAAAACTATAAAATTTGGAGACACAACATTTTTAGCTTATACGCTTCACAAATAATGGCCCATATGTTAGATTATTTGGGCAGCCCAAGTACAATCGGAGGCTATTCAGCCCATTATAATAACAAAAGAAGTATCTTATATCCTAAATATTCCTATGACGTTCAATAGTTTTAGCTTTTGAGGACCATCCAAAGCTTTTCACCAAACCTGATGCAGCCGAGTCATGAATCAGTTGCCTAGATGTCTAACCCTGCCTTCTTGTAGTGCCGGGTGGTCACAGCGAATATTTTAGACCAGATATCCCCATGCTAAGCCACCGTTGCCCGAGTAAATTTCGTCATTTTCACATATACAACATGACCAAGGTGAATTAATTTTATCAGGTGGTGTTGATTCTAAAACAACTACAACATTACAATAACATTTGACATCTCAGCCCCTATGTCAACGTATACAAATTTTGACATCCGAGCATCTAATTTGCGGAAAAAAGTAGAACAGCTGTGCTTATGATATCAGCTGTATAAATCCACCTTGAACACGACTATTAACGAAACTCACTACGAAGAGTGTAAGAAACTATACTTTCATTCAGTTGTATGCTAGCTTTCAAACGAGCAGATCACGCATCGTTTTTTTATTATAAAACAAAAACAAAACACATAGTTGAGATTGAAAAGAAAAAAAAAATAGATCTCAACTGAGTAGTTTCAGGTCTCTTCATTTTCCAGCTTTTGCAAAAACACCAATACATTCTCATTTTAAGTGCTTCTCTTTGTGATGACCTCTGTTTTAGACTGACTTTTCTTCTTCGCCAAAGGTTAAACGTTTTGACATGAGTTTGATCGTACAGTCATCTTCCAACGGTATTAACTTTACACAGAGGGAAAAAACTGGTCGAAAAACACCGAACCAAAGCCAAAAAAGCTCCTATGTTTACAAAAAAAGAGTTTGGATTATTGCGTCCTATTTTATTACTCTCTTATATGTATCCATATCATAAACATTCTTTTATATTCTAATATTTTTTATTTCAACTTACCTCTTATGGTACTGGGCATTATATTGCTTTGCAGTCTTTATTTTCAATAAATGTTAAATATCAGTTAGTTTTTAAATTTAAGTATCTTTTTATTTATTCTATTTTTATTAACTGTAGGTATAACGTTTAAGCCATTTTTCTCTTTTTTCTCTTCATTGATTCAAAAACACTTCATTGCGACACTAACACATGCACTTGGGGTTTCCTTCAAAACTAGATCAGCAATAGACATTAATTTTGGCATATATTTAAGCCTAGTCTGAGTAACTAAAGGTAGCTGAGTTATAATCATAAACATGGCAATAAAAACACCTTCCAACATTGTGCAAAGAGTTAGTTGTCTAGTGGTTAACAAAACGATTTTAGCACTCTTCTTTTTTTTTGTATCTCTTGTTTGGATTTTTTGTTCTTGTTGTTAATTTTTCTTTTGGCTTAAAAATATTTCACAAGAGTTCTTTTGTTTAAAAGAAATAAATAAATAAATAATAATAAAAAAGTTTAGTAAATTGACTTCAACGGGTGGACTAACGGTCACATACTGAAAACCTTTCTTAACAATTGATGGCCAAGAGATGCCTGTTGCCTTCCTGCTTGCCAGCCTGCTTTCTTTGCCTTAATGGGAAAAAGAAGATGCAGTTGAACATTTAAAAAAAGAAACAATTTTGCTTTTTTTTTGTACCACCGAAAACTTGCCTGTCTTTCATGAGTTTGTTGGTCGTTTAGCTTTCAAGTCAGCGTGTTTCGTATTTTTTGTGTGTTTTTCCTTCTTTGCAAGACTACAGACAAAATAGCTAACGGTTTATTCATACACACAAAAACAATCAACCAACCAACTAACCAACCAGCTAGCCAGCTAGCCAGCCAGCCAGCATCTTGATCTTGGCCAGTGCAGATGCCTTGTTGCATTTTATGCATGTGCAATGCAGTTTGAACACTCTAACGCAATTTCCCTTCGGCTTTCACATGATAATGATGACCAGACTGAAATGGAGAAAAAAAATTTATTGTAAATAAATAAATCGAAAAAGGGTAATTTCTGGTACATAAATTTATATAAAAATTTCAAGGAAACTGTTGTTAACATTTTGTCATATTGATGTGTTACCAAAAAGTGCTCAATTTCAGGAAATAATTTATTACAAAATCTGTTTCAATTGATGATCAAGCCAGTGTTCCTCAATATTAACTTTTTTAGAGAAGAGGAAAGATAAAGTTTATGATACTCTTTAGTCCCTGTCCATATGAGTCTAACTTTGCTTCTGCCACTTTTTTAAAGTTTCTTTTGAAGTTGCATTCGTGTCCATACAATGAAATTCTTGTTGTGTAGTTTTTGTTTTTTTACGTAGAATTTGTTGTTGCTTAATATTACGAAGAGGAAAGCAAAAGAAAAAGGCACATAAAGCCGTGTACGCCTTCCCAATCGTTTTACCTCTCTCTCTCTCATAAGCGCAAAAGTTGCGCAGAAAAAGGTGACTCGTATGGACTGGGATTAATCGCTTAATACATTATTGAAAAGAACTATAAGAACAATCTTATTCAAAATTATTATTAACAGTTACAAACAATAGGGATTTGATGTCAAATTGAGAATGCTGCAAAATCACACTTTTTCTCAAGTGTCAAAAGTTTTGAGAGCGATTGGATAAATATAGTTGATTCAAATAGGGAAACTTTCTTATTCTCTACTTATTAAATTTATTTATTTTATTGTAGCTTAACTTTCTCTTCACGTTGCATTCTCTATTAACAGTGATGTCAACTTAGCTATTTTGCCGATAAGCTTAGCCCATTTTGATTACCTCAAACGCCTATCCCTTTTTATTCTAATATTAAAAGTTGACATTACATAATAAGTTTAAAAGTCATATCGTGTTTACCTTTAATGATTACAATTAAATAAATCTTGAGTCAAAAGTAGTCGTGTTAATGTCGCTGTTAAAGAAAAGTCTTCCTTCAAGGCTCTCAATATTTACCTGCAGTGAAGATAATTTAATAAAATATTGCCTATTCTTAAGGTTATTTGTCTGCTAAATTAAATAAACAGTGGTAGTGGTGTAAAGAAATAGCATCTGTGTGTGTGTTGTTTATTCTTTATTTTTAATCAATTAATAAAATCCTATAGAAAACAAACGTTTAAAAAGTTCCCGTAGGCGATATAAGTAAGCACTTATAGCGACTATAAAAAATTAGATTTTTTTTCAAACTCTAACAATTAGGTAGAACAACAATTAGGTTGTACAACACTGTGTTTTTTATCTCCGGAAATATACCATCTATGCAATGTATTTTGATCTAGAGGATACAGTTAAGGATGCCATGGGAGATGACCTTCTTAGGTTAGTTCAAGGTCGGAAGTGGAAAAATTGAAAAATCACTCCTCAATTACATAAAATAAAGGAATTGTTAAAAAAATAGAAAAATTTCAGATATTTCAAATAGAATAGGGAAAGATCTGGTCCAAAGACCGGCACTGCGAAACCTGGTCGATCTTTTGTGCCATAGATCTATAAATTAAATCAAACTCTGCATGACTCTGCTTATGACAGTCAGCACAGAGTCTGGAGAAGCCCGCTTAATATCATCCGAACACAGAAACTCAGAATGAAAAGCACGCCCTCTACTATTACATAAGACGATACACTCACAGAGAATGTGTGCGGTTGTCTCATCCTCTTCCAAGCATAAACGACACAAGGGTGAACGAACTTGGTTACTTTTCCATATAGCATAGTTCAGTCCAAAGTGACCAGAGAGAAAACCAGTAACAACTCGTAAATCATTTCTATTGAAATTCAGGATGCCTCTATATTAAAATGGCTGCATCAATGCCTTGGCTTGCCTTAAGCCAGAGGAAGCCAGCCACACTTGCTTTGCGGTCGATATGTCAGTTCCTTTGATTAGGGACTTGACAGTCGACCAGAGGAGTAGCAGAGGCCCTCCTGACCAATTCATCCGCTTCCTCGTTACCCGGATGACTACTTTGGCCAGATATCCAGTAAATGGAAACCTTGTTTCGTAACGATAGCTCCTGTAGTGAGTCAAAGCACTCTAAAAAGAGAGGAGGGACTTAAGAGCTGCCTGACTATCGAAAAGATAGTTATATGCGCGTCCGTAATGCCCCTAATATGAACCTGAAGTACGGTAGGCCATTTGCCCATGCGCACAGAGATTTTCACGTTTGGACCACAGACTCCAGCGCCAACTCCATTTCGCGTTTTGGATCCATCCGTATACCAGCATAAACTTCTGGAATCCACAGTGAGACCGTTTTCTTCCCACGTTGCCCTAAGGGGAATTGTGACATTGAATCTCCTATCGAAGCTATGTTCACAGTTTATCCCGTCATTAGGCATTCCTACCAGCTCCCTGCAGGGCATAGTACTAAGGATCGACCCGCTGCCGATACAATGGGCAGAGTTCCCGAGACCCATCCTATAAGGAGCCATTACGACAGAGGATCTTGTAAAGATTTGTATGGGTGTTAATCCAATCAAGGCCTCAATGGCCAAGGTTGGATATGACCTCAATGCGCCTGTAGTAATTACACACGCCAATATCTGAACCTTGCAGAGTTTGGTCGTCGCCACAGCCTGCCATGTCTTCTGCCACCATACAATCGCGCTGTACGTAATGATTGGCCTAACAATCAGTGTATAGATCCACATGACCATTTTTGGGCTCATGTCCCAGATGCACCCGGGACAACTCTTCGCCGCCCAGATCGCCCTAGTGGCTTTCTGTGTTACGCATTCAACATGACGTTTCCAAGTCAATCTACTATCAAGAGTAACGCCCAAATATTTGACATCGGTCGAATAAAGAATATAGCATCCATTCAACGAAACTGTCCCCAGGCCAAGATTTCTCCTAAGATAGAAAGGTGCAAGACTGTTCTTGTCATAGTTGACGTGTCTCCCACGCCAAGTGCAGAACAGTGCAGAAAGCATCATTCATGACGTCTGAGAGAAAGTTGCCGAATTTGCCAGTTGCCATCACAACCAGGTCATCGGCGTACCCTATAATTTCATGTCCTTGTTCACTAAGAATGAGGAGAAGTTCATCAATCACCACTGACCAAGGGAGCGGTGATAAAATACCACCTTAGTGATACCCTTTGACTGCATTAATAGTAACCTTATCGTTGCCCATTGAAGCAGTTATATCCCTGCTCTCAAGCATAGACCTAATCTATTTCACACAAGCGTGGTCAACACCTTTTTGCCTAAGAGAGCACTCTATAGAATCATAATTTGTACATATTATCAAATGCGCTATTAATGTCTAAAAAGGCACACAACGCAGATATTTAAGAAAAATATTAAAAAAGGAACTTAGGCCATTCACCACCGAGGCGATCTGAGAGCGGTGGTCATAAGCGAATTGTGAACAAAATAACCGAAAGCGCAACAAAAGAAAATTGTGGAATGGCTTTCTTGCAACCTACAAAATTTTGGGAGAGCTTTCTTGCAACTTGTGAAAAATTAGAAACGTCATTGTCATATCTTTCATTCTCAGTTTGGGCATTTTCCAAAATGCAACAATAACACAACTGACACGTATACGTGATAATGTAGAGATGGTCTTTGAAAGCAGCCATGCGGGCGGCACTGCTTTGCATCTACTGCATCGCAAAGCTAAAATTGTTTTTTTTTAATAGCAAGAGCTTTAAACTTAACTGATTCAGGATTTATACTTTACACAAACTTTTTTGTTGAGTTTTTAAAATCGCTCAATTGTTTTTTTTTAGTTTTATTGACAAGACTTGTTATTTAAACGAAATGTTATCACATATTTAAAAATGCGTTTATTTTGTTAAGTTTAAATGTGTATTTATTGTATGTATTTTTCATATCTACATGCATTTTTTTTATTTGTTTTGAGATTGTATTGTACATATTCTTGCGTAATCGTTATAATCACATCAACAAAGTGTGAGTAAAAAAAACAAATCCACAATTGAGTATTGAAGGGATGGATGTTGAACATGTGTTAATAACAGGTAAAATGTGTTGTTGACGACTCATAAAGTTCCCTATAAAAAATGAATAAGTTTTCTTTTAAGAAATGTTGGGATAGATCCATGAAATTTTATATAAATACTACGTACATACTTTACAACGAAGGCGAATATAACTTGTAAATTTACAGGAAGAATTCGCTTTGTGTACAATAATTGATTTATTTTCTAAAGAAAACTAAAATAATTGAGGTGTCTACCATTTAATTTTGGATAAATAGCTGAAAAAAAGTTTCTTTCTACTATTCGATTTATACCTAATTTTTAAAAAACTTACAAACGGTGAAAAGTACAAATGGTACTGGTATTTTGTTAAATGTTTATCTATTACAATTCCCATTTAGTTAAGCTTTTTTCTTACATAAAACAATCTGAAACTGTCAACATGTGTTTCACGAAGTAAAGAAATTGACTAATTCAAGGGGAATTTCATAGGGCACTTTATTCAACGTTCTGGGATGACGAGTGGAACGGTGTCTTGCTATTTGACGCCGTTCGACTTCGATTGATTATGAGCATACGTAAAGTGAATTGTCTAATTGCATAATATGTATTATATTTCTGGTAGCCGACTTTTGAGACACACTGCGGCTAATAATGTCTAAGTAAAAACATTTTTCATAATTAATCGATTAATATTTATCTGTGAAATGTAAAGTTAGCAAATTAATTTGCATAAAAGTTTTTGAAATTAAGAACCTGTAAAGATCAGAAAAAAATAACTAACGGAAGGATGGATGATGGTTTGATACCACAAAACATCAAATGGCAACAACACATACCAGCAAGATATTACAACATGGACAAAGTAACAAAATACATATTTATTTCATGAATTTTTCTACTTGTATTACATTAAGCATTCCCCGTAGGCCATGTCTTACAGACATCATCGATCCATTTTCGAAACAAGTATCTATAACCAACGACGAATTGATGACAGTTCAAGCGAACTATTGACGACATTTTCGAACAAAGGACACATGCTACTAAAGTTGTCATCAATCAACAAACATAAAATTTAAAAATGTAATAATCGAATCGAACCCACAACCTCTGCACTGATAGGCTAGCACGCTACCTACTAGCCTACCGAGGTATTTAAAAACCTTTGTTCAAAAATATGTTTTGTGGGCAACTTAAACTCTTTAATGTACATAAATGGATGCACGACAACTTCGATGCAGTTGTTACTCTTGTTGGCGGCAATAGAACCGTACACAAGACAGCTTCGATGCATTTGTTAGTCATGTTGTCGTCAATAAAACAGTACACACGACAACTTCGATGCTGTCGTTACTCTTGTTGTCGTCAACAAAACTGTACTGACGACAACTTCGATGCAATTGTTTCCAATTTTGTCATCAATAAGGTTTTTTAGCATATACCCGACTAGAAATTTTTATGCAAACACGTTTGGGATCTAACTGGGATCCCAATTCCGATGTAACGCAGAAACGTATTTGGGACCCGATTGGTTTCCTGTGGGGAAATATCAAAATCCTGCAAAAATTTGCTCAAATAGGGAAAATATCAAACTCTAATATTGAATTAAAATTGCTGAAGCTATCGAAGGGACCAAAGTATGTAACATTTTCCTCTGTTGAAGATGAGCATGATATACGATTAAAACTCTTTGTTAGCTTTTCCCAACAAGTTCCCAATAGTTTCCCACTTCGGAATAGTCATTAATTTGTAGATGGGCTATCCCAACAAGTTCCCGATCAAATCACAAATGGGATTACCCCTTTGGATGTGCCACATGCATTCCCAATCGGGCCCCAATATGAGTATTGGGAAAATTTCTAGTCGGGTATTTTCATAATCTTGTCGGAACAAATTCTTTATACACGACAACGTATACCATCTTGTTGCCAAACTTATTTCGAAATGTGTTTTATAGGCGACAAATCATTGATTGTCTTGCGGACATCATCGATGAAAATGTCGTCGGTAACAACTGGGACTGCAGGGTTCAAGTACACACAACTTATGTGTTTAGTTATTGTATCTGTGTAAATGTTTGTCGTTGTATGTGCGTTGGAGTTTGGCGGCAAAAGTTATCTTCAAGTTAGAAAAACAAGTTTTCGAAGTACCGCTATTCGACTGACTCAGCAATGTTGTAAACGACAACAGCAGCAACAAGAACAACAACAACGTAATAAAATTATTCTATAAATGCCTGCACACACAAACAAACGTACTTGGATATACTTGCAAGGCAAGAGACACAGATCCATCTGTACAAATCCGCTACTATAATCGTCGTCATCATCATAATAATTTTTATTTATTTTGTTTCTGGATGTATTTTCTTGCTGCTGTTGTTGTTGTTGTTTTTTCATTTCACTGTACGATCAATGTACTACCAACTTGGGGTCATCGAACGTTCTTTCATCAGTATGTTAAAGAATATGGGAATCAAAACAATAATACGAAAACGATACGAATGACGAGAAATAAACAGAATATGAAATAAAAAGACAAGAACAGGAACAAGATACTTTTACACACACACACACACACACAGATACTATTTATTTCTTCACTCTCATATATTTCACATTTATGGGATTTTAATAAGCTGAAGAAAAAAGAAATATGGATGAAAAATTTTAAATTAATATCAAGAGAGTTAATTAAAAGAGAATGTGTGAAACTTTTCTTTTACATAGTATTTATTTTTTCTTAAGAGTGTGAATAGTTTTGAAATCTACGATAGAGTGTATTAAAAGATACAGTTAAATGCTTTGTCAATAATCAGTGATGCCAACTTTTTTGGAGCAAAAAGGCACAACGAAATTTTAAAAAGGCACTAAAAAGCGTAATTTCGAGATAAAAGAAGCGTAAAAATGCACTAAACGTTTTTTTAGTGTGTTGTTGTATTAAATGTTTGTAAAATTTTCATTTGTATATTACCAGGTTTATATGGGTTTATCTGCCTTAATGTGCACGTTAACCCAATTATTTAGTGTGTGGGCTGCTAACGTTGAGTTTTTTATGAAAATAGTTTAAAACTGTCAAAAAATATAGTAAATAAACAGGTACATATTTATATATGCAAAGTACACTTAAAAAATTAGTTTTAATAATAATTACAGGAAACCAGTATTTTGTGCAGTTAAGTCAAAGTGCAGCTAACATTGATTTTTTGTGTGAAAATAATATTAAAATGGAAAAAATTTTGTTCATTTATCGTAAATATGAAGGTATAGAAAGTGCACGTAAAAAATAATTTGTACGGGATTTTAAAGAATAGTGTCACAAATTAATAATTTTGTGCAGTTAACGACCCTTTTCACAATGTATGATTAAGAGTTAACGTGGACTTTAACGACAACTTTTGTATGCCGAGCTTGCCGTTAAAGTCCACGTTAACTTTTAATCGTACATTGTTAAAAGGGCCGCAAATAAGTAAAAAATGCGCTTAAACAAAAGGCAGTTAAATCAAAACTACTGTATTTATAAAAATTATAAAACATGGAAATTTTGTAAAAAGCACTAAAGGCACTGCTGAAAATTTTTAAAGGCACCAATTAGTGCACTTTCTTACTAAAGCACCACAGCGGTTTAAGACATCAAAAAAGCACTAAGTTGGCATCGCTGTCAATAATACCACGCAATACATACTGATATTTTGTAATATCTGTTGTGAATATTAATACCAATGAAGTTTCTAAAATCTCTAGCTCAGGATACCTATATATCGTTACCTTAATTCACAAAAGGCGTATCTACCTTTTAGAAAGCTATAAAAAAGGACAAAAAAACTTAATAAAAGAAGTACAAAAAAGTATTATATATATATATATATATATATATATATATATATATATATATATATATATATATATATATATATATATATATATATATATATATATATATATATATATATATATATATATATATATATATATATATATATATATATATATATATATATATATATATATATATATATATATATATATATATATATATATATATATATATATATATATATATATATATATATATATATATATATATATATATATATATATATATATATATATATATATATATATTTAAAAGTACTATAATACATGTAGGCTTTATCCTTTCCTATATTTCGTATAGCTCTAAAGCTATGCATAAGCTTTTTTATATTGTTTTTATTTCGTTTATTTCGTTTATGTTTTAAACTTAAAATTTTTTATATGTTAGATACGCCTTTTGTAAATTAAAGTAGCGATATGTATAAATATGTACCTACATCATGTAGAAAATTGTCACATTCGATATCGGTCGAAATTTCCATTTGTGGTAAAATATGTTGAAGCTTAGATCGATATCGAATAGGTATTCAAATATAGTCCAAGAGATGTAATGCCAATAATGACGATAAATGTACTTAAATTTAAATGAAATTTATTATGTATTGGCATCATTGTTCTATATCTCAATTTTATACCCCCCACCCCCACTCCCCTCGTTCGTAACGCTTTTTATCTAATCCGTAACAAAATTTAGTATCCAGCGATACCGATACGCTTAAAGAATTTAATTTGCTGGTAAAATAAACAAAATACAAGTTGAGTATTTTTATATTATTGTAACAAGTTTAGCACGAAAATATTCTCAACTTTTGGGGAGAAAGACGATTTCTCAAGCTTGTTTGAACTAGGACTGCAGTAGAGAATAGTCTATTACACAGATGCGACAGAACTCATTTGAAAACTAACGTAAGTGTGTACGTGCGATTGTATTTAATTTTGCGTATATGACTTCATTGCGCCAGAAAATAAGCGGATCAGCATCTTTAGATCTCTAGAAGGAGTTCGGTATCTCTCGACTTCTTTAGAAGAATTACAGCTTAGAATGGGCCGGGCCTCATCTTCCTCGGATTCTTTAAAAAAAAGAAGATTTCCGATTAGCTCGAATATTTGTTTAAAGTAAATAAAAGCTTTTTCGAGTAATTTTAAAACCTAAATTTCGTTAATTTGACTAACCGAACAATTAACAAGTCGATCAAAATGAATACCTCAGATACGGATCAATTAATTTTTTTCTCGCTTTATTTCGGAGTTACGGAGCTCAAGAGGTTTATTTGCAATTGATCATATCTTTTATAATATGAAACTTACAATACCAATTTGCATATAATTTTAAAGTGCTTTCGAATGTCTTTCGACTGATATGTAAAATTGTAAAATCTGTAGCTATACTATTTTATTTAAAAGGATTTTGAATATAAAATTACAGAAAAAGTAAAATACGATTTGAATTACGAAAACTGGAGCTTCAATTAATTTCGTTCTTAAAGTACAACCTGCGACGAAAATTGTATATTCAATCACTAAAATTTAAATTTTCAGTTACATACTCAAAATTTGTAAAAAAAAAATTGTTAAATTGTTAGCAAATTTTGTATCTTATCAGATGAGTAATTGATTCAATTACTACTTTAATTGAAAGCTGTATTAATTTTTGATAAACTGTATTTATTATTGAAATATTTTGAGAAGTAATTTTTTCTACGAAGTTGAACATCATTAAAATTTAAAACCCTTATTTTCCTTGCCTGCAGGAAAACATGATTCTCACATGTCAGTCATACATCCAAAAATAATTTCTCAATTAATTATAATTATGTAGGTACCTATTAATTAGAATAGAATATAATATCACAATAAAGACTAATCATTACTATCGATAAACCCATAAATCATGTCTGATGTTCCGTTATAATTCTGAAAGCTTACCGAAAGATACTTAATAGGTATTCACTCGTACATCTATCTTTATGTGTATACATTCATATACCTATTCATAGTTTTGTATACCAGCTGATAAAAATCAGTCATAATGCAAACATTGACTAAAAATAAAAATAACAGCCACAAAGAATTGCTACTTTAGCCAAAAACTTGCTTATTACGATTATAAATTATGACATTAATTTATGAGTTAGTAACTGAAAGAATTTAGAGGTGTGGACTTGGCTGTATATATTTTTTTTTTGTTATAAAAAGCATCTGACGTTTAAAACTCTCTTTTTTTGTTGTGAAATATTTCGAAACATTCTACTCTAGAAAGTCGATTGAGCAAAAGTAAGCAAATGAGTAAATAAATATTTTTGGGTATTTCTTAAATTTTTATTTGTTTTGCTGTGTGTGTTTTTCGTAAATAAGCACTTTTTAGTTTCATTAAACAGAAATTAAGTAAATTTTGTTGCTGCTTTTGTGGCATTGTTGTTTTTTTTATATAGAATCCCATAATGTAGCGGTATATTCTTACGAAATACCGTAGCACGGTAAGTAAAGCTCATTGACCTCCGTCAGTCAGCCAAAATTTATTCACAAAACAACAACAAGACAAAAGTTTTGTAAATAAAATTAAAAAACAAACGAATTAAACAGTCATACTTTGAATGACTTTTTTCGATATACATACCTATATTTTTTTTGTTATTGTTACTTAAAAATTTATTCTTATTGACATACTGACGAACGTGATTTTTATTTATTAATATATGTACCTACTACGAGTACACATGTTTAATTGGTTGTTACTTTTCTTTGCTTTTTAGTTTGGACTGTTGCCGATTCGAAAATTCTAAAAGCAAGAAAACTAAAATAACAATAACAAAACAGGCTTAATAATTTCAAATTGATGACTGACTGACCGTTATGTTAATTTGACAAATTTTTCTAACAATATGTATTTCATAAAATCATATACATATGTATGTATGTACGTACCCTGGGTAAAAACAACAAATTGTGCAAATTAAGAAACTGTTAAAACTATATTAATACGATTTTTTATTTTCAAAATATTTTTATGATTATTAAATAGTTTTTAATTATCTTAAATAGATTTTTGCTTGTGCTTTCCCAACAAACACAAAGTCAAACGTTTCGAAATGTAGCTGTGAATCTTCTTTTAAACTATACTGAAAGAATTTTGTTCATAAATTCTGTGAATTTCAACATTAATCCAATGAAAAACTTCATTAAAACTCAACCAACGTCACACATCGTTAGATTAATGAAATAAGTTTCGCTAAAAATTATTTTAATGAAAATTTCATTAAATATATGAAATAATTTCATTGATCCAATGTAATAATTTTGCTATGCTAATGAACATATTCCATTATTTTTTGATGAAATTATTTCATCGTTGCTTCATTATTTTAATAAAATTATTTCATTATTTTAGTTACATTCTGTCATTATTTTAATGATATTCTGTCATTATTATAAGGAATTATTTCATTGTTTTATTGAAATTATTACATTACTTAGTAGCCTCTCTTTTATTGACTATTTTAATCTATTGACAATTTCGTGGTATTAATACGTATGATAGCCGGCAGTGCACATCAGAAAAATGTGTAATGTTAGTGACCGCTGTATCGAACTCAGACTTTTGATTCTCATCATTTGCTGCAAAGGCAACGCTACTTCAGCCAACAGCACTGTCAAAAAAATGTATCTACGAGTGTTTAATATGTAATAAGGAAGAGTACAGCAACAACAGACATATACATTTTTTTATTAAATATTTATTTGTGCAAAAATTCAATTACATCTATAAACTTGTCCTCAGCGCCCTTTAGGCATTATTGAGGAAAGTTTTGTTGTTCACTATTGGCTGTGGAAGTAAATAAGGGTATGTTTTTTTAAAAAATTAATGGATGTGATTTATTGATCGGCGTTTTGTAAATGCAATGAAAATTTTCATCAAAACAATGAAATACATTTCACTAAAATTATTTTAATTATTTTTAATTTTTTATAGTACATACATACATATATGCATACATACATATATCCATACATACATATTTCAAGAGTTTTAAGTATCGATTAAAACATTTTATCAAAACTTACATGGGTTTCCATAAAATGACAAAATGTTGTTGTCATAAATCCAATGAAATTTTCTAACGAAACTGTGAAAGATAACGAAGCCATTCCAATGAAATTCTTTCACAATATTCGTGAAATTATAATAGAATTGTGAAATATGTATTTCATTAGAATTGTGAAAAAAATCTATCGAAATTGTTTCATGAGAAATTCTTTCAATTCACAGCTTGGCTGAAAAATAAAATATTAATTTATTTATGGGGCATTAGTTTTGAAGCTGGCAATCCAAAAAATTTGTTTGTTGGAAATTCCTTGATATTTGGCTTAACTATAGTTCTAGTAGGTATAAATGTGTATGCAAAAATGTTTTTTGTACAATATTTATTTGTCGAGTTATGGGTTGCGAAAGTGCTGCCATTTTTGAAAAAAAATTTTAATTATTGTTTCGAACAAGAAAAAATAAAACAAAAAATAAATAAACAAAAAAAATTTAAATAAGTGATTCTTATTGAAAATTGTCTGTCCTTTTCAAAAAAATATTTAATTTAAAAAAATTTTTAATTTTTTTATCATGCTTTTTCCCAATTTAAGGGCCTCCCCCACGATGTCGACAAGTCGATGGCGTTTTCTTATTTATATTGAAAACAAAAATAAAAAAAATTTTAATTTGTTTTTATTTTCAATATAAATAAGAGAACGACATCGACTTGTCGACATCGTGGGACAGGCAGTTAATTTCCCTTTCTAAGTCAAATATTAAGTTTTATTTTTTTGATTATGGAAGGATATTACACTCTAAAACACTTTTTTGAAAATTAGGTCGATAATAGTAGGCAACACTTTACAGACTACTTTCGACCTAAAATTACACACGCATTGTTTTTGAACAAAATGTTTTTACTAAAAAAAGCGATTGGCTGCGTGCAGGTTTGAACCGCGACCACCTGACTGATGGTCTGACGTATCTATCATCCAGCCATAGCCGTATTATACTTTATGTTAAATTTTTTCCACTTGGACTAAATATGTTTTATTTGAAGTTTTTTTTTCTTTAAGAAAATAACTACAAAATCGATGTAATTTTAGACAAGGAGAAATTTTCAACACAAATTTAGACAATATATGATCGTAAATTTGACGTAATGTTTTAGAGTGTAGCTAGTTCCGATGAGCATTTAATTGGGGCTAAGGCAAATCGTCAGGGAAACCTTACCCAAAAATCTCATAGAAAAACTAAAGACATAATTTAAGGTCTGTCCCACGATGTCGAACGAACGATAAAGCTAAGATTGCACTAACAACTTATTATATACACTCTAAAACACTTTTGTTGAAAATTAGCTCGATAATAGTCGGCAACACTTTACCGATTATTATCGACCTAAAATTACACACGCATTATTTTGGAACAAAATATTTTTACTAAAAAAGCGATTGGCTGCGTGCATGTTTGAACCGCGACCTCCTGACTGATAGTCTGACGTATCTACCATTCAGCCTTAGCCATATTATACTTTATGTTAATTTTTTTCCACTTCGACTAAATATGTTTAATTTGAAAGGTTTTTTCTTTAATAAAATAACTACAAAATCGATGTAATTTTAGACAAGAAGAAACTTTCAACACAAATTTAGACAATATATGATCCCAAATTTGATGTAATGTTTTAGAGTGTATATATATTTATTTAATTATAGATTTATTTATTTACTTACTAACCCCCTTATTTATAATACTTGTCAAAGGTTTATGAAACTAATTTTTTATGCAAATCTGTTTCATAAACCTTTTATTAGCATTTGATATTATGAATATGGCCCTAAATAAATAAATAAATTAAATAGGTTGTCTGATTTGTTGAAATATATATTTTATTATAGCCAATATAGTTCCATTAATTACATAAAAAGAAAATTATATTTATTATGCCTTCTCTATATTTATTCATGTCTTTTTAAGTCCTCAATTAGTAGATGTCACTAGAAATTTAACATACTATTCCCTTCAATCGTTCTTTTGCTACTCATACAGTTTCTCCTCCTTTCGCAAATTGCATAAGTACCCAGTGGTAAAAATACCCATTACGTAATCGCTAGTGTAAGTAATATTTAGTACCAGCTAGTGATGACGCTTTGGCTTATTTTCCAATTTAGATTTAACATAAGCGTGTCATAGGCTGTTTAATCGGTGCGCTCTCATTTAAAAAGTAACCTACGATGTAAGTACGCGTAGCTACTGTGCGTGTACATTATAAGTGGAACTGTACCCTTGCCACATGCAAGTAATTACTTGTAAGCAGTGTATATGTATTATCAATGAAAATGTCGAAGAAGAAGTCGAAAGTCTTGCAAGTAGCTTGAGTGTCTACACAGTCAAGTGAAAGTTCCTATGCAAGTTGAATAAATTCGAGCTGCCAAAAACTTAATAAGTTTTTGGAGGGAAAAATTGGTATTAATTATTAATATTACTATTTTTTAAGAAAGTTGGTGTTATATAATGACGCCAACTGTATTCCCAATCTATATTTGAAGAAATAAATTACAATTCTTTTTAAACATATATAAAATAAGTTAACACCATAATTATTCTCACCTATCGCGAATAGCAAGTGAAATTTTTGCTCCCATGAAATTGCTATCATGAAGTTCCCGTGAACATTTTTTCCGGCCATCAGTTCTCAGTGAATTTAAAAAAGGAAAAAAAGCTTAATAAAACAAATTAAAAATCAAAAAAATTTTTGTTTAAAAATAAAAAAATACAGTGTTAAGAATCGGAATTATCTTTTCATTCCATGAGGAATCTAAACAAAATCGAATTGTTCGTCCAGGTTTGCTAGATGCATTTAATCTCATGGAGTACCCGATCGATTGCAAGCTGCCTAATTCAATCAAATAGTCTTTGGCGTTAAATTAAATTTTCTCAAGAGTGAATAAAACTGTATTTTTATATATTTTGCACGCGATGAATGATTCTTTACAGACGCGGAAAAATCATTTGCTATTTATTCCATCACCTAAAACTCAGCTCATGTGTGCCGGAAAAGTGTTGCAAGAAGTTAGTGTTAAGATAAATGAGTTAGTATTACATACATATTACACATACGTTTGTAGCAACTAAACTGATAAACCTTTAAAAAAAATCACATTCCAAACACAAAACAACAAATACAAAAACCTTAAATAAAAATGCTAAAAGTGAAAAGAAAAAGGCCTTCTACTAGGCCTGTTGGAGAAGAGAACCCAGAAGGCCTTGACTGGCTAGGACATCATGTGTAAAAAATGGAATGGGGTAATAAGGCCTTGTGTCTGCCAAATAAGGACTTCCAGGAGGCCTGCTTACTACTTATTTTCGCCGCTGGGTTGTATTTGCTTGCGGCAAAGGGGACAAGCGAGCTTGTTGTTAAAATGTAGCCCAAAAGTAGGCCACAATTTTTTACTTTGTACATATAAAGGATAAATGCTATGAAATACAATATGAAATAAACGACATATTAGATTACAAGTAGATGATTACAAGAACCAAGATTGCTTCGTTTAATTTACCACTGGGTATCCATAAGTTCTCCTTCATGCTTCCCACACAATTACATATTTTTCATATACTCGTACCTACATACATACATACATAAATATGTATATTCTTTCTTGTACATATCTAAATTCCTGTTTACTTGCTAACTTCTTATTGGCTATCGCACATTTAATACTAAAGGATATCTTTTGTCTGCATGAATTTTGTTGTTGTGTCCATATATTCAGTTGTGAACTTTATTCAAAGTATTTAGTTATTCTACCCCTATTTCAAAATAAGTTTTATCAAGTTCTTTTTGCGACCAATGAGATGTTGTGGGATACAAATTGCGAAAGGGAATTCTTCACTGGACAACGGATATAAATAAGATTGTGCAACAGGCTACATTGTTCAGTTTATTTTAATTTGTGGCGGATAATTGTAAATAAAAATTCCTACCAGTATATTTTGCTCCAAAAATAGTGAAATTGTTAACATGTAAGAAAACATTTTGTTAACAAAAAGTGCAGATTTTCCTTATAGTGGTGTAATGGAAAATAAAGACTTTGAAATACTTATACATAATTTGAAAAGAAAAAAATTTGAAGATGAATTATCTTATTTAAAAAAAAAAGTAGCAAAAAAATATTTTAAAAATTGCAAAATGTTTGTTGGGTGCTTAGCAAGTTCTCAAGGAAACGTTTGCCCAAATTTTTACAAAAATTTTGAAATAAAGAACGTTACATTGCCACTTTTCTAAAAATTAAAACAAACAAAAAATGCATTACAAAAAGTAAATTAAGGAATAAAAAGGAAGAAAACTGGGGACTAATTAAGGCATTCGATATCGATCGAAATTTGTATTTAAATTGTATTGATACTTTGATCGATATCGAATGCCGTAATTTGTCCCCGGTTTCTTGTTTTCTCTGGATTTTATCGAAATCCTAACTAAAAATGCAGAAAAAAACGTAACCAATTTCCCATTGTATAACTTAACAATCTGCTTCATTGGACCAAAACCTATAACTTTTTCCAAAAGAGTGTTTCTGTAAAGTAGTCTTGGAACTTTTAATTTTGAAAATATAAAAAGCGTTCATAAACCGTTCAAGACACATATCTTAATGATTTTCATATAGGCAGAGGTAAGGTCTTGAATTGACTTGCAAACGCAGAATTTCCTAGCGCGAAGGAGAAATCACGGGCGCTGTGAGTAAATACATAATCTATATTATATATCGTTGGCTTGGGCAGCAAACTTGCTAAGTCCTCTTTGTAAAATTTTTCAGGAGGAACAAAAAACTGTATTACTTTTTGTTGGGTTAAATTTTTCTAAATCTGTAAACGTAGTTTTCTTTTTTATTTCATCTTGATTAAATATCAACAATTGTAGAATTGCTTTTAATGATTTTCAACTTTTAATGTGGGCTTACCAGATCTCCTTTCAATCAAAATCAATTTTTTTATTTTTGGTTCTAACGACTGATTCTGGAAGAGGGCACCAAAAAACATCTATACATGTATCGGCGTTTTGAAATTTTTCGAACGAATTACATTTGAAACAAAAACACAATTTTAGAATTCGTTTCTGTTTTAAATATAATTATACGAAAGAAAGAACTCTTTCAACGTCGTGAAATAGGCAGATAATTTATAGCAACCGAACTTCAGTTTGGTTGCCAGCCGGTAATTGAATATTTGTGGTTGCCAGAAAACCACTAAATAGCAACTGAAATTGATAATTCCGAGTTGCCAGTTGCCATTCGTAATACCGTTTTCAGAAACTCTCAACCCAACTGAGGTTCGGTTGCCATCCATAATCTACCCATAAATTTCTCCCCTTTTTGCACATAGTTATACTGACTCGGCATAGAAAATCTCATAATCCTTACGATTAAGGGAAAATGAGTGTTTAGCATTTTTATGTAAAACACCACGATACACATTTTTGTGGAACATTTTAATTCTCTAACTCTTCGTTGTATGGGTCTTTTTGTCCATTTCTTAAAAAAGTTGCTAAAAACTCCACTTCAGCGGCGATATAGCGGACTGAAATGTTCTATAAAAGTCCTGAACACATATTATACCTTAAACGTAAGGCCTACAAGATTTGCAATGCCGAATACTATTTTTTTACTTTCTATTTATTTATTTATTGTTTACTTAAAACAATTTAGTTAAATGAGGAATCCGCAAAGCTTTATATGTAGCTTGTCTGCAGAAAAAATGTAATTGTTAACAATTCATTGTAATGTAATCTTAAATCTAATATTTTAATTTCCATTGTAAATTATGTAAAAAATTAGCGCTTAAAAACATGTTAAGTTTTAAAAAATTTTTTATTTATTGCGGGCTAAGCATGTCTATATGCCTGCATTTCATTGGTTCTTTCCCAAATCATCAGTAGACTTCAACCATACTTTTGATATTTAAAATTATTTACACTTGGTGCTTTTTTTGGCAAACTTTGAATGATTTCTTGCGTTCCAGTTGATTGAGTTTGGAGCTTAAATGTTTTAGAAGACCTATAGCAGATTTTTATAGCAAATATTTATGGATTTCTGCCCTCTATATCGCCGTAGAAAACTAAGAAATAATTCTTTCAAAAAACATTCTTCAAAAAACTAGCTTACTTTTTAGACGTAATGTTATACGGATTGTGTGTTTAAGGCCCCTATTATAATTCACAACTCAACTAGGTTGAGTGTCACTTAAGATATGACAGTAGTCAAAATTCAATATGGCGGCCAACAGACGCCATTTTGGGAATACGAAAAAAATAAAAAGTCGGCGAACTATATTAAAATGGGTGTCATTCGACAGGTTTTTGAAAATAATCTTTAGGTTTCTCTTATTGTTTTTTTTATTTCGAATGACCATTTTGGATCTGAGGGTTTAAAGTTGGTTAACACCCAAAAACCCCAATTACGTAAGAGTGAAGTTTTAACAAAAAAAAATGTAGGGGCAAACTGTGTACGAAAACTAAAAAGAAAACAAATAAAAAATAAATTTAAAAATCAAAAAACCCGACTGCGTAAAACAACGAAATAAAAAACAAGTCCAGTGTGCGGAGCATAGCGACTTTTACAGCCGGGAAGCATTGGAAGTGACAATGCCCATATCTCTAATCATAATATTTATGACCATTTCAATAAAAAAAATACTTTTTCGATCCTTCTAATAATTAGAAGTCTAATACACAATGGTGTTTTTTTATATCCAATTTTTTTATAATCACAAATTGTCTATAATTCGTCATGACAACTTTGCAATACAACGTGCAGTTGAAAATTTTTCTTGTAATTTTATTTAACTACCCTTTCACTACCTTTGAACCCGAATTTTATATATTTTTCTATTTATTTAACGCATAATAATCGTATTGAAAAAATTTCACAGCTGTAAATAAAATAATTGACAATTTTCATTCGATGTTTTCTTTTTTCCATCTTTTTCTTTTGTATTTTACCATTGTCATTTTATTGCAAATTTTCTAGTTATTTAGAACTAATGAAGAATGATGATTGCAAGAGACTTGATACCTATTATTATTTTATAACTGCCTGTTTATCGATATCGAAGCAATTCTTTCATTGTTGTAATTAATTATATACTTTTAAAACAAAATTTTAGAATTTGTTTTTGTTGTAAATGAAATTGTAAGAATGAAAGAATTCCTTCGACATCGATAAACAGGCAGTTAGTTGTTAATAAAAAAAAATACATTGGGGCATAATTTCCTAAAACAAGGCTCAAGTGAAATTTATATGAAAACAAAAAATAAGGAATGGAGAAAAATAGACCAACGGCAACACTGGGAATTGCCAATAAAATAGTGCATTTAACACACTCACAATATTATGACAGTAACGGAATGTATTTTGTTCAAGAAGTATTCAGTGCAATCATTTTTAAAAGAGTAAACATATAAAATTCTAAGCAATCTTATTTTTAACTGATTCTAACATTCAATAAAAAAAACTAAATACACATTATACTTTCAATATAGTCCGTTCTTTATGTTATAAGTACCAAAAAATTACATGCATAGAAATAACACACACACACACACAAATACTCAAAATATGATGTACGTAAAATTAAGGGAAATTGCAATTGAAATTAATTATATAAATATACATTTAAAATCAGTGGTTTAGTGGTTAGTACGTAAGACTATTAAACGAGAGGTCACATGTTCAATTTCAGCCAAGACCGTGCGTGTGTTTTTTAATATCTTATGTTAAATGCATAAAATTGAGTAAGTTTATGTTGTCTTCGTGCAGCTAATTTACGTACTATGCTTTGGCCAGCTGGTTGATACGTTGGATTTCAAACCCGAACGAGCTTTGTTTTTTGATCCCAGTAGAAGTTAACATAACAAACAGTGAGTACAAATATAAATTTAATAAAATAATAATTAAAGATACGAAATAATAAGCCTTCTTAACATATAAAAATAAAGCAAAAATCAATTATTTTTACGGAACTTGGGTTTGATTATTTAACAGTGAAAATAGCAGAAACAAGGAAACCTCTTTGATTTTTACGGAAGCTGCTATTAGTTCTTTTGACAGTGAAATTAATCCAAACAAATAAGGAATCATTAATTGCTTATGGTTTTAACGGCCCTTTTCACAATGTACGATTAAGAGTTAACATGGACTTTAACGGAGACTTCGCCATACAAAACTTGCCGTTAAAGTCCACGTTAACTCTTAATCATACATTGTGAAAAGGGGCGTAAGTCTGTTAACTTTTTAACATTAAAAGTTGAATAAACTCTTTGTTAAACTTAAATGAAAAATAAGTAGACCGGTTTTTAATTGAGTTTTAATTTATTGTATATTGCAATTTCAGTTAATTTTAAGTACGGAATGTTTTGAGTGCACTAACTTGACTATTTCGAACTTATTTGCTTGTGAATCTAAATTGATTATTAGTCTAAGGTTCGTACGCTATATTCAGAAGGAATAAGGAAGGCATGATTAATATTCCAAGGAACGAGGGAAAAATTAACATCAACTTAATTTTTCAACGTAAACAGCAGAACACAGCAGCGCTACTTTCTGAAGCCGTTACATTTCCTTCATCAGTGCTCAAGTGTATTTTGCTTATCACCACTTGTCAGGTGGCTCTTTTAAGAAAATATCGATATATCGATATTTTTGCCCATCCCTACCGTACACTAGGGCGTCCCAAAAAAAATTTTTTATGTGTGCTCAAGCATAATTTGAGAGCTTATAGGATAAAGTATTTTTGAGATATTTTTCAGATTTTTCGGAAAAAGTTTTAAGGTCGCACTAGTCGAATTTTTACCAAAAACGAGGTTTGCCGGCCATTTTTAAATTTTCTTCATGAATTTGTCAAAAACCACGATTTTCTTCACTTTGGAGGAAACAATTTAAAAGAAAAATGTCCAAGCTTTATTTTTGTGTGTAAAAACTAAAGTTTAGGCAATGAATTTGCTCATTTAGGTACCCTACATTTCGTATGTGCGTTAATTCATTTACAACCTTGCTATTGCGCATTTTTTGTAGAACAGTATTGCAAGCCCCTCTGGTGTCAAGTAGAGGCATTGAGTTGTGTAAGCTTTGTAGTCTTTTCATTAGTTCTCTTACTTCGCCAACAGTTCTGCTACAATACCGACGAAGTAGGGTGCTGTAAAGTGCATTAGGATATGTTAGTATTTATCGCTGCCTGTACTGCCAAAGTGATCAGTGCTATGCCTTCATCACTTTAACAGTCTAACAACAACCAACTCAATAACACATATATAATGCACATGAGAAAATTTTATGATGTTGTTGGCTTGCCTGAAACTAATCTTCCAACAGTACCCTCAGACAATTGATTTGGATATTTTTAGAAAATTTTTGTTAAAAGCTGTCACTTCTTTGAGTGATTCCTATACAAATTTTCTACTCAAATCAGTTGTTTGTATTGTGAAAACAGCACTTTAATGATATTTTAATAATTAAAATTGTTTAAGGATTTGTTTTAATACAACAGTAAAAGAAAGGCAATCAAAAACTATATTTCCTTGTTTGTAACATTACATACCTACTTCGAATGCCTAAAAACGATTTGAAAACGAGAAAATCAAATTTTGATATCATGTAAAGTTTGAATTTCATGTAAATTCAAAACGTTTCGGAAGCTAAAACACATACGAATTTCTTTACTATCGATATGTATATTTCTCTGCTTAATTTATATATCACTTGTCCTCATATTTCCCCCATTCGCTCGCTTATTTGACAAAATAGCCAAAGAAGCCCCACAATAACAAAACGATTTTTCCAATACTTTTCATAAACTCAAATAAATTGGCAAGAAAAATAGCACTACAAACGAAAATCGTTCAGTGCAATTTCATCAGTAAGCGCGAACTATATGTGTTAGAGTTCTTCAGTTCAGAGTAAAGAGTAACAAAGTAACAAATCACAAGTTAATCTAACTTAATAACTAACTTACTAACTGGTAAGAATATTTCCTTACAAACAAACAAATAAACCCGCATATATATGTACTTCCAATAATATATTCCAAAGTATTTACACATGTTAAAGTGAACATTAAACAGCTTTAGGCCAAAGTTTTCCACAAAGAAAGAAAGGAATACCAACCAAGACACAAAAATAATAATAAAATAGTGGCAAAAGAAAGAATACTAAATACAGCTTTACCTAATTTATTGTAAACACACTTGCAAGCTTTTGCCCTGTCACTCGTACTCACTCACACTCATTTGCATTTAGACCGTGTTTAACCTAATTCTTTTATTTTCTTTAATTTATTTAGCACTACAGCCACTAGCATTGCTGTCCAGCTATTGAATCCCATCTAAACCCACTGAACCCAGGACAAAAGCAAGTAGTTTGTTTAGCCAACCACCAACCGAATAGAGCATAACTATGGATTTTACAGAATATCGTCAAAGGGGTAAGTGATGAAGTGATGATGAAAGTTAATGATGACACATACTGCGTTAAAGAACATTTTACAATTTATTTAGATTTTTTATTTGCCTTTTATTTTGCTTAACAAATCTTTGTTAGAAATAAATTTAAATCAAATTAATTCTTTGCCATTTTATTGCAAATGAAATAAAATATTTGTCCAAGGCCATAAAAATCTACGCAATAACAAAGTGATTTCAACTAACTTGGCTCAAATCAAATAAATTTAATTTAAACTTTTGTGTAAATCTTATTTATTACAGTATCACAATGTGTGAACATATTAAAGAAACAAATTTTAATCCAATTGTCGCAAATTTTGTATGAGACAACTTAGGGGCTATTCATATAGTACGTAACGCTATTTTAGGAGTTTTCATACTCCCTCCCTCCCCTGTGAATAGCCCCTAATGTATATTTTAAATCCTGAAATATTTTTGTGTGTTGTATTTCTGCAAAACAAAATAAAAAACAACTAAAATATGTCGTTTAAGATATAGAAGGTTTTTCTTGCCATGTACAAATAAATTAAGTAAAGTGCGACTTTGACTCGCACACGAAGGGTTCCGTACGAATACACATATCGCACATGTTCATCAAAAGTAACACAACTCAAAATTTACAAGTTTTCAGTAGAGGCAAAAAACTAATTGCGCCAATATAATGGAATTATTGTTATAAACAAATATACCGTTGTAAAGGAAACTCAATAATATTTCAATAAAATAATACAATACCAAAATTTTTACAGTGGTTAGATATGGTAATCATACACTGTTTCCTTCAAAAAAAAAATAGAATTTTTTGAGTTGTGTTACTTTTGATGAACAGGTGCGATATGTATATCATTTTCTGCTTTTGCTCCTTTTTTCATTTTGTCAGTTTTTTCTTTGTGCTTCTTGTTTAGTTTTAGTTTTTTTATTTTTTAAGTTATTTTTCGTTGTTTTCGCGATTTGTTTGGTTTCGGCGCTTTTTTCCATTTTCGTGATTTTTTTTCGTTGTTTTGTTTTGCGGTTTTTCATTTTTTTTTGCAATTTTTTCAGATTTTTTAGTCTTGGCGATTTTTTGGGTTTGAGGTTTTTTTTAACGTTTTTCGCTTTTTGACGCTATTTTTAAATTTAGCGATTTATTTTAGTTTCCGCGCTTTTTTCAGTTTTGGCGTTTTTTTTGGTTTTTGGGATTTTTTTCGGTTTTTGGTGATTTTTTTAGTTTTAGCTACTTTTTTTTGTTTTGACACTTTTTTTCGTTCTGGCGAGTTTTTCGGTTTTTTGCGATTTTATCTAGTTTTGGCGCTTTTATTTTCGTTTTGGTGACTTTTTAAACTGTTGTAGATTTTTTCGTTTTTGATGATATTTTTAGTTTTGCCTTTTTTAGTTTTAGTGTTTTTTTTTCATTTTGACGACTTTTCTCGTTTTTTGCGTTTTGGTGATTTTTACGTTTTAGCGATTTTTTTAATTTTGGAGCTTTTTTTCTTTAAGCGCTTTTTTCATTTTGGCGATTTTTCGTTTTGACATTTTTTTAATTTTGGAATTTTTTAGTTTTAGCGTTTGTAAAATTTCAAGATTTTACCTCTTACGGTTTCCAAGATACAGAAAATCGTCTAAATTACATAGTCGAAATTACATTAACTGATAGAACACCCTTTAATTTTTATTGTTTTAAATATCGGTGTTAATTGGTGCAGTATATTCTACAGACTACACCAATTAACACGAACTGTGAAAGTTGTAGCGGCCAAAGTTTTACATATCCTGTAAAAATTTCAGGTCCGTAGCTCTTACGGTTCCTGAGAAAACATTACACTAGTATTTAAACATTTTTCGTTGCTCGCTTTAGAACACCCTTTAATTTTTAACTGGCATATATTTGTTGTAGCGGCCAACGTTTTACACATTCTGTGAAAATTTCAGGTACGTAGCTCTTATGGTTCCCGAGAAAACAGCCTGTGACAGACAGACGGACAGCGTAGCGAAAACAATAGGGTTCCTTTACACTTTTGGTGTACGGAACCATAAAAAATTGGACATTAGGAGGGAAGGATCCGAGATGGCATAAGTGGCGCCTAAAATTTTATGTCGGACTAAAAAGCCAGCCGAGTAAAAAATTAAGCTACAATCAAGCCATAAGCAACGATATGCGATATGATGAGATCGGACTTTAAATGGCGGCACTATATAAAAAAAACAAAAAGAGCTTGGAAAAAAAATCCCGTTTTAAAAACGTTAAAGACAACATATCCTTCATTCCAGTGGGTGACTAAAAAACTTTTTTTTATGAGGACTGACCCGGTCTAATATCTTTGTATATATGTATGAATATATATATATATATATATATATATATATATATATATATATATATATATATATATATATATATATATATATATATATATATATATATATATATATATATATATATATATATATATATATATATATATATATATATATATATATATATATATATATATATATATATATATATATATATATATATATATATATATATATATATTGTATTCAAAACGCTAAATCATGTCCTGTAAATATCCGCATTTCTCATCTTTTATATCTACAACCACAAATCACAATAAAATCTTAATGTTTATTCTGCAAAACTTTGTTCATTACAGGCAAAGAAATGGTGGATTACATCGCCGACTATTTAGAAAACATTCGCGATCGTAGAGTATTTCCGGACGTCAAACCTGGTTATATGAAAAACCTTTTACCCGATTCCGCACCCATCGAAGGAGAACAGTGGGATGCAATTTTCAGCGATGTAGAACGTGTTATAATGCCCGGCATTACTCATTGGCAAAGTCCACACATGCATGCATATTTTCCGGCCCTTAATTCATTTCCCTCTCTTTTGGGCGACATGTTAGCCGATGCTATTAATTGTCTGGGTTTCACATGGGCCAGTTCACCAGCCTGTACCGAATTGGAAATAATCGTTATGAATTGGTTGGGTAAAATGATTAATTTACCAGATGATTTTCTACATTTGAATACGGCGAGTAGAGGTGGCGGTGTTGTGCAAACAACTGCCAGTGAGTCGACACTGGTGTGTCTTTTAGCCGGTAGAACAAGGGCCATTCAGCGTTTTCATGAAAAAAGACCTGGCTATCAAGATGCTGAGATAAATGCCCGTTTGGTGGCGTACTGTTCGGATCAGGCGCACTCGAGTGTGGAAAAGGCGGCTTTGATAGGTAATTAATTATATGTATATGTAGTTAGGTTAATAAAAGTATTATTACTTTTGAGTAAAATTTATCTCTTACATGATAAATTGTTATTGTTTTTTGAAAATTTTCAAACAATAATTAGATCAGAGAGGCATTTTCTTCAAAAGTATTAATAATTGTATTATAGTCGGAAACAGGCTTTAATAGCATTTTACAGTTTATACGACTCCACATTTTTAGAAATATTAAGAGTGATAAAAAAAAGTTTTGTTCTTTTTGGTTTTATTTACAATCAAATATTTATTATTTTATTTCCCTCTATCGAAACGCAAGAATAATCTAACATGAAAATTATAATATTTAATGTAATAATCAAGGTAGATCAACACCAAGTGGTAGCAAGAGAATTCGCCGTGGAGAATTTACATTTGTGCTGTCAAAAAAGCTGATACCATAACACTGCTGACAGGTTAAATGTGTAAACATTTTCGTAAACAGTTGGGCTCTTGCGGCCACCTAGTATGAATTCGCCTTGGTAATAATTAAGGAGCTACGATACCACAAATAGACACACATACATTAAAATTTTAACACTCTTTTTGGATGAGGGGTTAAAACTCATCTACTCACATTAAAAATTATTTGTCATATTAAAATTTTTAGTTAATACCTTATTAGTATTGAACTAGTGAAATAAACCAATTTAAATTTTAATGTTTTGTATAATCTAAGGTTTGGTACGCATGCGTTATATCGAAGCTGATGAAAACTTATCGATGCGCGGACAACTTTTAAGAGAAGCCATTCAAGATGATATCCGTCAGGGACTAGTGCCTTTTTGGGTAAGTTATTAGTTTTAACTTTAAAGTTTTTCTATTCTTTCGAAGTAAATTAAAAAATCTACAGCCGAAAAGCAATATTAGTGCATTTATGTCCTGATGTTTTAGAGAATATCAAAGATTGACTTATGCCAAAAGTGAAGCAAACTAAAAACCATAGAGAATAATTGTGTATGTGCAAAATTAGAATTAAAAATATAATAGCTCTGTTCAATAACTGAAAGTTTTTGCCCTTCTGTAAAAAAAAATTTACAACTCTCTTCTCACGTGTGGGTATTTTGTTATTCAACATACATGAGAGAGCTAATTCAACACACATCAGATAGCGTAATTTTTGTACTTGAAAATGCACTAAAATTTATTTTTTCATATTTACTATTACTGACAGCCACTTACTATTCTCTAAGGCATAGAAAATGGGAAGTGACTGTTAATAGTAGTAAATTTTTGTCGACAGCGGGTAGAAGTGCCAAATTTTTGGTATTGTCTTGACGCGACGTTGACAAATAGTTACGGAATAAGGGGGTTAGGTTTTTAACGTTTTAGTTGACTATCTACGTAACCTATGTTAAATACTACGTATACGAATAGAAAATGGGTGGTAATAAATATTTTCCAAATTTAAGAAAAGAATAATTTAATATTTAAAAAATTTTTGATTTACCCACATGGTAGCAAAGCACAAAAAAATAGGTTATAATTTCGAATATATAAAACTGCTGATTTTCAACAAAATCAGTTTAAAATTATCGAATTTGCTCATCAACTGTTGCACAGTGGGGCAGGATTAAAATATTTTGGAAATAAATCAGGCTTTTCTAAACGGATGATCCGATGAGTATAAAATTTCATATGGACGTTTTTATTTGTTGCTCGCTAAGCATGTCTTCATGCTTGAATTTCATTGGTAGACTTCAATCATATTTAAAACAAAAAATTCAAACCTCTTACCTTACGCATGAACTTTCAACAATCATTGAGAATTACAATAGAATACGCGTAGTAGGCTTAGAAACTTATACAAAACACAACAAACAAATTATACTAAAAAATTTCGTTGAAGTCTGCTAATGACTTGGACATAAAAGAGGAGTACTCCTATTTATCTTCAGGAGATGAGTTTCCCCTATGGATCAGTAGGCATGTAAAATTTTTCAACTCTCATGGTTTTTGTTTCTCGCCCGATTCTAAAAATTTTTTAGAAGCTCATGTGAAATTTTATACTGTTGAGATTATCCTTTTAGAAATGCCTGATTTATTTCCCAAATATTTTGATTCTGCTTCACTATGTGTTGGTAAATGGGTGAAGTTTGCAATTAGAACTTTAATGGAAATCTGAAGTGGAGTTTTCAATGCCACTCTTCCAGCGGCGAAAATTTCGATCACAGAAGCGATGATCCGATGCAAATATGTAAGACAGTAATGCACACCATCTCATATACGAACGTAGTATACATTTTCAAATGCATTGCCGCATTTGTGGAGTGAACACCTTCCACCTGTACACAAAGTAAGCGAGATATTTTGAAGTGTTCATCCAAGAAGACATTTTGAACACTTCTTCGTACACATTGTAAGTTAGCAGTAGGCAACTCAAATACAATCTCGCTTACTTTGTGAGCAGGTAAAAGACGCCTGGATACAAAAGATGAACGAAATTCATTCTCGTGAATTCCATACACTACCGTCGTACACTTTGTAAGCTAGCATTCATTGAACACGAAGTGTGGCAAACATCATTAAAGAGATGTAATGTGGTAGGCAGTGTTCGACGCTGGGCAATCCATCATCATGTCCAGCTGTACAATACTTTTTAGGAGAACGCAAAACGCTGTCAATTGTGAACTTAAAATCAGCGTATTCCTAAAAGCGTAATTATAAAATTTTTCTTATTGAGTTTTCAATCCTCTATGAGAATTTCAACATTTTGCATAACGCAGTACCACCCACGTTAACGAATATGAAACCGAATTTTTCACATATAATAGTTGGATATAGCAGAGACAATAGGTCCGTTTGTTTACTTTTACAGTAAAATGCAGTAAATGAGAAATTTCTGAGTAAACTGAAAAAGTTACTCTCAAAAAAGCTGGAAAAATTTTAAAAATTCGTAAGATTGCGGATACAGCTGATGAGAAACACATTTAGTGCTGAAAAACATTAACACTTTTGACTACTCAACTCTTTTTCTTATTGGTACTCGATAGAATAATTTTTATAGCACGAAAATTTTAAGAAAATATAAAAAATTCATTTTATTTAATTTTTTACATTTGTTTTTTTATTGATTTTTCTAATTTGTGTCTAGTTAAATTTATTTAAAAGTACATGATTATTTGTTTTTGCTATTGAGTACCTTATAAACAAGTGCAGTACTAAGTAGCCAAATACTTAACACTTTCACAACGCTAACAAATTAAAGTAATACAAACAAAACACAGCAAATGTTTTCTAAAAATTTTATTTCTTTTTTAAAGGTACATGCTTGAATAAACAAGGGAAAATTTTCATAAGAATTATTAACTTTTTATTTTTGTTGAAGTTTTATTTAAATTTGTCTTTTTTCGCTATTTTTTGCAAGTTTTCCTTTTTTTTTGCTTACTTTTGTTTGTTTACCTTTTGAATCATATGTTTCCGTTTTACTAAATTTCACTAGCAAAAATTTTTGCAGGTAAAAATTTGTAAATACTCAGTCACGAACTGTCACTTTACTCTCTTAATTTGTGTTCTCATTTACTGCATTTTGTGTAAAGGAACGCAATTTAGTAAAATGCACTATAGTTGAGCAAAAAAATTTAAAAACTTTTGGGTACTCGAACGAACATAATTGCTCAATTCACAACCTTTTGTAAGTGTTGTAGATCGTAAAAATGTTGTTGGTAATTTTCACATAAACATGTTTCTAAACAAATGTTTATTTGGAAATTACCAACACCATTTATACGATCTACAACATATACAACAGGTTGTGAATTGACCAAATATATACTTATAGTCGTATGTATAGATCTAAACCCCTTGCCCTCTGTTATCAAATTTGTTTGCAAAATTGTAAATATTTTGAATTGGGCCAAATAAAAATAATGAAATTGCTTTTTAATGAAAAGAAAGCTCAATGGAACCTAAATATTTATTTTTTCTATGGTTCGTTCTTTCAACATAATTAAGCCAATTTAAATGTTGAGATGCCTGCAACAGATGCGTATGAGATTATTTGTTACTGTAAAAGCAAAAAAAAAAAAAAACTAAACACAAATACTGGTGGTACATTGTAAATAAATATGGCTAAAAACAATTCAGAGGGGAATAATTTAATTGTACTTGTGCTGTTTGACAGTCATAAATGACAACAGCAACAAGTAAAAGCCGATTAGAATTAAGAAGAGTATTCCAACCACTAACCAGACTGACGTTAAAAGAAAGAAAAAAACTGCCCCATCCCTTTAAAAATAAAAGAAGTAAGAAAAAGCAACAAATTGCCAACAAGTGACTTTGACGTGATTATATTTTTCTTCTTTAGGTTTGTGCTACTTTGGGCACAACTGGCTCCTGTTCATTTGATAATTTGGAAGAAGTTGGTATCGTATGTCGTGAATTTAATTTGTGGCTGCATGTTGATGCTGCTTATGCTGGAAGTGCTTTTATATGCCCGGAATTTCGCACGTGGCTTAAGGGTATTGAATATGCCGACTCAATTGCTTTTAATCCGTCCAAATGGTTAATGATACATTTCGATGCCACAGCGTTATGGTGAGCATTTATGTTCAATTTTATTATCTTTTTCATATTTCTTTATTGTATTTGTAGGGTCAAGGACAGCACTGCTGTTCATCGCACCTTTAATGTTGAGCCTTTATATTTGCAACATGAAAATTCTGGTGTTGCGGTTGACTTTATGCACTGGCAAATACCATTGAGTCGACGTTTTCGAGCTTTGAAAATTTGGTTTGTTTTGCGCTCTTTTGGTATAAAGGGGTTACAACGTCATATACGCGAAGGCGTGCGATTGGCTCAAAAATTCGAAGCCTTAGTTTTGGCCGATCATCGCTTCGAAATACCTGCTAAGAGACATTTAGGTAAAAACAATTTAGTTAATTAATCATATATTTCAACAATTTTATTAAACATTTCAAAATAGTTGCATAGAATTTTAGTTATTTGCGTTTTTTTTTTTTTAATTTCTTACAGGTCTAGTAGTCTTCCGTATAAAGGGTGATAATGAAATAACGGAACGCCTGCTAAAACGTCTTAACCATCGTGGTAATTTACATTGTATACCATCTTCCCTTAAGGGCAAATATGTTATACGTTTTACGGTGACATCGACCCATACCACTGTAGATGATATACTAAGAGATTGGATGGAAATAAAAAGTTCAGCTACCGCCATTTTGGATGAAATGAATATAACGATCTCTAACAGAGTGTATTTGAAAGGTATGATAACAACAGGAGCAGATACAGGGGAAGGGAAAAGGGATATTTACCATAATTTTTTTTTAATTTTTTTAAAAAAATCGACATTTAGAAGCAATAAAAACTGTTAGAAGCAATGCATTGTATATTTAACAACAATGCTTCCAAAAATGTTAACAAAAACGTTTGCAAAAGAGCAGAATCAAATAGGCATGAACACTTATTACCTTTTGATGATAATTAAAAAAATATAGGGAAAGCCATATAAGTATTTAAGGTTTAACTTCTCTCACTGGCGTTAGTGCTTTTTGGAAGCACTAACGTAAGCGAGACCCTTAAAATACGATTGTATACACGAACAGTACCCACACATACAGTATACATTAGGGTGTCCGTTATTTATTAAAGTGGAAACATTTTTGCTCTCATCCCCCAAAAAGTGGAGACTTGATGCAAAAATGACTCAAAAAATTTCACGGCCCTGGGACCATGCCTTCCCGTGCCGACTAGCGGTTGAAATTTCATGAAATTACATTTATGCAGCATGATGACCCACAATTCGAAAAATATGACCACATCATGAAAAAATTTCTTCCAAAAAGTTGTTATCTGTGAAGTTTTGAACAGCTTTTGCCTTACCGACTTTTATGTAAATCGTATATTTAACAAAATAAACACCAAAAGCCTATAAATTGCGAATTTCGGTAAACTTTTTCGTTCCCCAGCAATTGAAGTAGTTTCTTTAGTTATTTGGACCGCTGAACACGAATCTGAACTCCATTTTTTTTAACAGTTTAAGTTTTCGAGATATACCGCACTCGCACGACATGTATTAGCATAACTGTACCCATGTTCTGTAACTAATGTGAGAACTTTTCAATGCGAGTAAATTGTTATCATCGTGTGGAACACAAAAAAAATAAAAAATTAAAATACACCAACGGTAAAATTTTTTTTCAAGTATCATGTAGCTTAATATATTCTAAAGAAAATGAGCTATTTTAGTTGAAATCGGTACACAACTTTTGATTTTGTTCCCAATTTAGTGAGACAATTTTTAAAAATTTTTATGAAATTTTTAATTTTTAGTTTCAAACTTTTACGATATCTCTGAAACTAATGGGCGGATTTCGAAACAATGTTCGCTAGGCTTAAAGATAATTTTGTTCTCGAATTTGGGTTTTCTTTTTTTTACTGAATAGTAGTGCTGGGATACTATCGATATTTTCCACTTTCGATATCTATCGATAGTTCAGATTTCGCTATCGATACTATCGATATTACTATCGACTGAATGTTTGTACTTGAGTAAGAAAACTTTAATAATTAGTTTGAAAAGAAAACCATAAATATTTTATTCAAAAAACAATAAGTAAATAAGTGGAACTTAACTAAACGGTTAAACAAAAATATTATTGATAAAGAGTATCAGAAGTACCAATTATTACCCGTTTTACCTCTTAATCTTAGCCATATGCTATTCGTCTACCAAATTTCATCCAGGTCCATTTAGCGATTTCCGCGTGATACTGGATCAGACATCCAAACATAGAAACTTTCTCATTTATAATATTAGAAGGATAATAAATTGATTTATTTTATAATTAATTTACACTATGATATATTTAATGAAATTTATTGTATGAAACTTTATTCCCTAATAGAATGGACAGGGAAAATTTGGGATGAAAAAGTGGTAGGAAATAAAATTTAGGACTTTTTTTAAATTTTCTTTACCCCATTTGTTTTTCCGTGCTTGCAATATGCAAATAATAAAATTTCATGAAATATTTCATCGTTTAATTTTAGTATTAGACTGAATTTACATTATGAAATTTTTCATGAAATTAGTTGCATGAAATGTTGTTTTATAGGCAAGAGGTGTAGAGAAGCAAACGGGGTAGGAAAAATGACATGAGTTAAATTTTTAGGGGATTTTTTGACACTTGCTTCCTCTTCATTTCTTTCGTTGTTTAAATTGTTTAAATTTTATTTTTTTAAATAGTGTTTTGTATACATTTTATTCGCTGTAAATTTTTTTTAATATTTAATTAAAAATATACATGCATTTGTTTTTATAACGAACGCACAGACTTTATTTCAAAAGAGAACTATAAAAAAAATCAAGACGATTGCTTGAAAATTTCAACGTTTAAACTAGGGATGTAACGAATACCGATACCGATACCGATATATCGGCGATACTTCAGATTTTCCGATACATCGGTATCGGCGATATTTTACTGTCGATACGACGATACTTTTAAAAATTTTTTCAGAGTTTTTTTTAACAAATAATATATTTTTGTTCAATTTTTCACTTCGTTATTTTTTAAATCTTATTAATATCAATTTTAAAAATTAATAATATTTTATGCTGTTAATTTGTAAAAAAAATTATTAATTTTTTGTTAATTTTACCATGAATTCAAATTCAAGTCGTTGTTTTTTAAATCTTATTCCAGCAAAAAAAGACACTCCAAAGAAGTCATGAAAATGTAGAATTCGCGATCCGGAAGTATTGCAAATTTGGATAATTTCTAATTAGTTTTATATATCCTTGCCATTGCAAGAAGTTCTGTTTTTCGATTATCAATCACCGAATTGGAAGCGATGCTAGGACAAATTTCTTTGTCGGTGTTCTATAATGGTTTTTCCTCAAGAAAAAAGGATAAAAAATTACCCATTTTCACAATTTTTTTTATGCGAATTTAAACTCAAAACTTTATTTTCATGTAAATTTAAGTGAATAAATATAAACTTTTAGAAGACTTTTAATAATTAAGCTATTAAGTTATTTAGAAGAATATTAGTTGATAAATGTTCTTTAAAAAATCGATTTTTTAAAAAGCATGGCGAGGAATTAAAAATTTTTTCTTGCTTTTCTACTAATTATCTGCATATTTTTAATATAGATTTTTTTGAAGCAAAGAAAATGTAGCTCCTTAAAAATTACTTCCAATTTTTTATACTGGGTTAAAATCAATTTTAAATACTCTCTCTTACAATGTAATTTTGCATAATAAAAAAATTGCACTTGAGTTTTGTTGATCTAAACTTGAACTCAATTTCAATATTCGTATCGGTATCGGAATCGGTATCGGCGATATTTATTTTTAAATATCGGTATCGGTATCGGATCGGCAAAACGGCGTATCGTTACATCCCTAGTTTAAACAGACGGTGAAATACCAAGGTAGATTTATTTACCAGGTAGTCGCAGTTCCTTGAAAATGTCAAATTATTAAAACACATACACAACATAACTTGTGTATTTTGATACAAAATTGACAGCCACAAATAAAGAAAAGAGTAAACAGCTGTGGAATCAAGAGTACCGGGTAAATAAATCTACCTTGGTGAAATACGTAGCAACTTTACAACAGAATTGAAAAAAATTTCATGAAAAAATGTTATAATGTAAATTTAGTCTTACACGTTTTCAAAACTGCATTTTAAATAATAATATCGATATCGATATTTTTCTCATCGATATTTTCGATATTTTAAAACTATTGATAGTATCGATAGTATCCCAGCACTACTGAATAGGGCAAATCATTCTCCAATTATGCTAATATATGTCGTGCGAGTTAAAATTATGCATTATAAATAAAAGCGCAATTGCAAGTGGTTCCGTTCTGTTGTCTCCACTGCAAAAAATTTTCCAGCAACCACTAATGTTTCATTTAAAATTCCGTTCCCAAAAGTTTAAGCTGGATCCGCGCCGGGATTTTCAAATTTGTTTAGATTTAAGTTGAATTTAAGGGATTAAATGTTATTCAAAACTTTTTACTAGAAACATTCACTTATATTTGTGTAACTCCTTTAGATATTTGTAATAAATAAACGGATGTACATATTTTAAAATTGTTTCAGATACCAAAGAGAAATGTGAGGGCTTTGGATCAAGTTTGTTACTTTCAAATTCACCATTATCACCGAAAATTGTCAATGGCTCTTTTGCCGCCTTATTTGATGCTGATGAGTTTTTGGCCAAAACTTATGCTGGTATACGTATTGCAGTAAGTTATTCGAAATTCACATAATCATAACCTACTGTCAGTGATATTCTCGAAAACTTTTCGCTCTTTTTTGAAACTTTTTCGACTGCGACAACGGCTTTCACATTAACGCCGAATTTATAATAATAATAACAATAATAATATCTATTCTTTTGTCCCTAATAGCATCAAGAATCGCCCTCAATGCGCCGTCGCGTTCGTGGCATTCTAATGTCGGGTAAACAATTTTCTCTGGATTCACACATGGATGTGGTGGTACAAACATCAATGAATTCGCATACCACCAATTCGAAAATGGTCGATTGTTATGGCAACACCGCAACAAATAATAAAAGTGATGAACACGATACGATATGTGAAGATGAAGAATCTCTGGAAGGTATGAAGCCCAGGTATTGTAATCGCCAATTTTCACTAGTATGCTTGTCTAATCATTGAAAATATGAATATTGAAAAATCGCGGAATGACTTGAAAAATACTTTATACATAGAATACGTTTTATCATAATTTTGTATATCCACGAGAACTAATTGTGTGTGCAAAATCGGATTATGGGAAATAGTCAAAAAGAATATTTAGTTTGCATGGATGTGGCACTGCCCACTTTTTTAATCATAATGTTGTATTGCCCTGGGAACTTATTCAGGGTTGTTATGGAATCTGACTGCTTTTTCAACTACTTCTACTCAACCGATTCTTATGAAACTTTGCACACACATTAAGTTTCTATTTGAATACTACGTCATGATTAAAAAAGTGGGCAGTGCCTCGCCCATGCAAAGTAAATATTCTTTTTCAACAACTGCTGCTAAACCGATTCTTATGAAACTTTATATACAACTTTAGTTATCGTTACAATACAAGATTATGTTTAAAAAAGTGGGCAGTGAGTGCCACGCCCATGAAAAGTAAATAAGCTTTTTAACTACTTCTATCTATCCGATTCTTATGAAACTTTGAATACACATTTAGTTATCGTTACAATACATCATTGTGGTTAGTTCTCGTAAAAGTACATGATGATAAAATATGGGGACATTGCTACACCTATTTTATAGTTGGTTGTTTTTGGAAGAATTATTTAAAAATTGAAGCCCTCTTTAAAAACCATAGAAGCTTATAGAGAAATTTCGGGGCTAAAAGGCGAAAAAGAGGCTAAGATTAGCCTCGAAAAGCTTAAAAAGGCAACGCTGCTCGTTAAAATTATACTAAAAAATGTAAACAAAAGAAAACAGCTGATTTGAACATGGCATTTGTTTATTATCGAATCAAATGCAAAACCAAGACGGTTTCGGAATCGATTTTCAATTCTGACAGATGACAATTGTGACTTGGACTCCATAACAACCTTGAATGTGTGTGCAAAGTTTCATAAGAATCGGTTAAATAAGAGTAGTTGAAAAAAAATATTTACTACGTTTGGGCATGGCACTGCCCACTTTTAGAACCATAATGTTGTATTGTCACGATAACTAAATGTGTGCGCCTAAACTACTTATCCGATTTTAATTGAGTGAGGTGTCAATCGATTCGTTATTGTGCTGAGATCGTTTTTTTAGTCACTGTCATGCCAGATAACGATTGGATATGAACCGATTCGATTTGGTACATTTCGAGTACTTTGGAAAATGAAATTTTCCAAAAGCTCTTTACAATCGCATCCAAAATCTAATCAGCTCTTAACCTCAAAAAATAACATCGATTGCCGCAAATGTAATTCCAGAAATGACGTTGTCGAAAAATTTCGAATTAGATGTTTTTTAATTACTCCAAAAATTCTTGTCAAATTGGCTAAAAAACTGCGGCATATGCTACAAAAACGATCAAATTCGGTTAAGTGATTCGATAGTTATATTTGTCGAAAATGTTGGAACAAATACTTCTTATTGCTGTAAAAATGTATAGATTTTTTTTACATTTCGAAAATTTTAATTTCAAGAATAAAATATAAAAGAGAGTCAATATTCTACCACCTTTCTTTAAATATCGAGGGCTTATATTCAAATAGTGCTATCTACAAGAATACAATTTTTTTATGAGTGCAAAAAATCGTCTCGTTCTATCATCACTAAAGTTTTGCACAATCAATCTTCTAATAATACAAACCCTTATAATATAAACTGTCAATGTTATTGAATATTTATAGTCAAAAACTTTAATAATACGAGAACCAAACTAATTTCTGCCTTCCTAAAAATTTTTTATGCTTGCAGATAGTAGTTATTTGAATATAACCCCTCGATATATAAAAATCGAGTGTCATTGTGTTCGAACACGTTAAGTTCCGAAACAGCCCCATCGATTTCCGTAAAATTAGTGTGAATAATTGATTTCGCACTAAAAGATTATCGAAAAACAATTTTTATGGTAATATTTTTCAAGATGGTCTGCTGCAGGCCCAGGCTATTAATATTCTATAAAGTTTTCATATACATTATATGCTTCTTAGCTAGTTCGTTCAATATTTAAAAAAATTTTCTAAATTCCTCTTCCCCTTCTTGCAGATTGTGAAATGAATTGGATTCTGAACACTCTCCAGCTAAGTCCCAAGAATTATCTAGCAATATTAAACAGTTCAAAATTCACCCCAATAGACATCATTCAACACCGGAATAATTTATCAGTTCTAAAGAAATATTCACCTAAATATGAAATGAAAAATCTTACGAAATCAGTGAATAGTGTCAGAACTCCGTTAACACAATATCAAATTTATACATGTCCCAGGCAAGCAACGTACTCAAAAGGAAATCTTAGTGGCAATAAAACAAAAAAACAAGCAGACTCATCAGATTTATATCCTGGGAAACGTTATGTAAATTTGGATTTAAATTTATATAATGATTCAATATTTACGGATACAATATTTAACTTGCCAACACCCACGGAAGAAGTTATACCCATTATAATAACTGCAGATACTCCAACAACAAGTTTGAATAGTATACAAGAATTTGAAGATTTTGAGAAACTCCGGCCGCCAACTACAAATTTAATACCGATTGCAACAACAACTGCAACACAGGATTTAACGAAAATCCTTCCGCCCAATACTATAACAAATTCGTTAATAACGAATGTAAAAGATTCGAAAAAATCACAACCTCCCGACATAACTTCAATACCAACGCCTAAAATTTTCAATGATTACCAGGACAAAATAGAAGTTGCGGCAACCACCACTGGTAGTGAAGTTTTAAATGAAACAACTTTAAACCAGAATATTTCAACTATAGTTGAAGATTTTTCAGCATCCACTAATAAAAGCAATAACAATCCAGCTTCGATAGAATTGAAAAGTATCATTAAATCTCCAAATTTAGCTCAAGATTTCTTAAAAGAATTAAATTATGGAAAAAATAGTCAGTATGATATATTAGCATCAAAGGCATCAACAACTTTGGAAGAAAATTGTTCAGTTTTACGAGCAACAACTAAAGAAAGCGATATTCAACCATCAACATATTTTGTTTTAAATGAAAATTCTTCAGTTGCAAACAAATCCCAAAATATACAAAAACTAGATTCTTCAAATAAAAGTAAACATTCTGCAGAATTCAATACTGAGAGTAAAAATTTATCGGAAGTATTTGCGGCGAATTCCGAGCCACTCGTAGAAGACTTTCCAGATGTAAAGGAATCATATAATAAAAACCACAACATATCAATACCATCTTTAGTTCTAGAAAGCAGTATACATTCCCCAAAGTTTTCAAATATTGTTGAAAATGCTTTAGTTTTTGAAGCAAGTAATATCAGCGAATCAAAAATATTTAATAGCAAGTCCAAAGACGATTCATCATCGTCAGATGAATTTTTAGAATCAATTCTTCAGCCGTCAAATAATTCTGAAGGTTCATCTAGTGCATCTTCATCTTTGGAATTGATGTGATTGAAAATTCTCAGGATATCGGAAAGTTTAGGTGTCCGTATCCATACTGCTGTGCTAGCAATAACTGTAGTTTATAGAAAATCATGTTAATGATTATAAATAGTATATTATGTATTTATTAATTCAAATGTTAAAAGTGTATTTACATATGTACGTATTATCTAACCCCAATCAGCTTTGTGTTTCGCTTTAATAATCGCTTATATTAAAAATTACTAAACCCATGAATTAATGTGGTCTGTTCTGTATTCCATTTGGAATGAAAATGTTCGGAATTATCAAAGTATTGTTGTTACAAATTAATATTTATAACAAAAATGCTATGACAATTACGAACATTTTCATTCCGAATTGAATACAGACTGAACAGACCCGAAAAATTCAATTAAAAAAAGTTTTTATGTATAAAATAAATTTTAAAGATCCTTTTTAAAAGCATTTCATTTAAATATATGTATAATAAAACTTAAATAGAGAATATAATAATTAATAAACGTCTATCAATTAATTTTAGTTGCAAAATTATTTTGTTTTATTTAAAAAATTCACAAAGCGGCAACGCTGCTTGTTCGTTTGAAAATGTGTGAAAAATAAAATTTGTTGTAAAATACCAGGGGCCCATAATACCAAGCAAGCAGGTATTTAATTTTTTTAAAATAGTTGTAGCATGGTTTTAGGCGCTGAAAAGTATTTGAGTCTATCTGTCCTTAAAAACATACACAGGGTGTCTTATATAGTTATTTTCCGGTGTGGCAGCACCACCGCAAGGTTGTTGGCAAGACTAATGAAACTGCACGTAAAATTCATACTTACAGTGATTCGTAAGAAACAAAAATTAATAATAAAACTAATCGGTTTATTTATTTTGATTTGAATTTTATTTCAATGATTTCTCAACCATATTTACAAATAAAGGTACAAAATTAATAGAAATAAGTAGCAAAAGGAAAAAATTCACATATGTTATCAAAGCAGCCAGCATATAGTCAGATAAACGAATTTCGGCATGATGTCCGCCCATAATACATTGAGCAAAGTACATATTAAACTTTTGTACGGAATGGGATGGGAAGTCATATGAAAAGAAAATGAAAGGTGAAACATATTAATTTAGTAGAATGCATACAAATCGTAACCCATAAGTCGTAAATACCATGATATAAAAAAAAACAAGGTGGTTTCACTTAAAAATGTTTGACAGCACTGGAGATTTTTGAAGTATAGTTTAAGGCCAGGCCACACGGTCGTTTTTAAAACGCGCGTTTCTATTTTTTATTTTAAATTTGAAAGTTTTCAATTTTTAAACTTTCAAATTTAATACAGAAAAAGAGAAAGGCGCGTTTTAAAAACGCCCGTATTGCCTAGCCCTTATATGTAAACATTTAAAATAGCCTTGCCACACATGGAAAAAGGGAAAATATTTCCAGAAATTTTATGCAAGTATTAATTTTGTGATTATGTACTCGAATTTTGTGCTGATTTCATATAGAGTCGATGAAAATCTCTTAATCGTATATTGCAAAATTACAAAAATTTACAAAAAATAGCTAAAAATGGAAACAACTCCTAAAACTGATTAATCTTCTATTGCAAATATGTCGAAAATTGGTGAAATTTTTTACATACGGAAACAAGTTCCAAAGTTTATTAAAATTGCTAAAACTGTCAAGAGTACCAAAAACTCGGCAGACACATAAATCGCGGAAACTCAAAATATTCGTTGATAATTGCTGATAATTTCACTATTATTGCCCGCATATTAAACAAATAGTGCGGATATAAAGAAAACGGAAAAATTCACAAAAACTCTTAAAAAGTGCAAGAACGTAATAAATCATGACTATAAAGAAAATATCGAAAATTCATAAAAAAGGTGCAATATTGCCAACAAGTCCTAAAATTGATTAAAATTCGCTAAAAATGTACCGAAAGTCAATATCTCGGAAAAAATCGCGAAAATTAAAAAAAAATCGCTACAACTTGCTAAAATTTGAAGGATTAAAAAGCTTAATAACAACGTAAGAAAGAAAAAACTAGAAAAATTACGCTTGTCCTGAAAATAGCGAAAATTTTTAAAAACTTGCACAATTTTAAACAAGCCATAACTTTGATTAAATATCGCTAAAACCGTAAGGAATACCAAAAATTCGGTCAAAAAAATCGTGAAAATGGCGAAAATTAGCAAAATCTTGCTAACAGCGGCATAAAAGCAACGTCGAAGATTGTTTAAAACTCGCAAAAACTACAAAGAAGATGAAAACTTTCAAAAAGTTGCTTTTAGTGCGTACATTGTTGGTGTTGTGATTCTCATTCCTTGTTTGAGAGTCTAACTATAAGCATACAAGTTTGTGGTTCATCGGTTTAGAGTTTGATAGATCCTCCATTGGACGACAACAAATTGGGGGTTTTTTTTTGTTTAAAGATCTACTGATGAGTTGGCATTAGCAACCAACGAAATGCCGGCATATAGATTGGATAACCACAACATATAAATTTAACTTTTGTGCAAAGTATGTTATGCTATTTGGATTACAATCCGAAAGCCTCTTCTTTCGATCCGAAAATGGCGTTACGTAATATTTGAACAGCCGCTTAGATTTCGTTTTTACAGAGTTCTTTTTTGATTGCTACATATTACACAAGTCAGAACACTGCAGGAATTTTTTTATTATTAGCCGACTTCAATTTCTTTCTTTATTTCAGATTTCTTTCTTTATTTAAAAGGATGTGCTTCCAGAATGGTCCCGTTGAAAAATGGGCAGGGTCATGCCCATACTACTTCTACTCAACCGATTATTATGAAACTTTGCATACACATGAAGTTTCTGTTTGAATACTACATCATGATTAAAAAATTGGACAGTGCCACGCCCATCCAAGGTAAATATTATGTTTCAACAACTAGACCGATTCTTAATAAATCGATTCTTATGAAACTTTGCATACGTCTTTAGTTATCGTTACAATAAATCACTGTGGTTAGAAAAGTGGGCAGCAGCACGCCCATGAAAAGTAAATATTCATTTTAACTACTTCTACTTAACCGATTGTTATCAAACTTCGCACACACAATTAGTTCTCGTAAAAGTACATGATGATGATATATGGGGGCAGTGGCACATCTATTTTGTATTCGTTTTTTTTGCAAGATTTATTCATATCTTGATTTTGGAGAATAGCTTGGAAAAATAGCAAAATACGTGTAGTACAGAAAATGCAGAAATAAATACAAATCACACATGATTTGATAATTGTGCGAATGTCAGAACATGGGCAATTAATACATATTAATGGGCAATTAATAATAATATATTCATATATATTTACCAGATATACAACCAGCATAATAATTCCAAGACAAATATAGATTGCCAATGACACTTCATCGACGACATAAAGAGTTAAAAAGTAGACTGTCCCAATACAAAAAACGTATGAAAACACAAATAAAAATACAACGTCCAGTGTGAAGTCTTGCTGAAAGATACAAAAATATGTTAAGAAAATATAAATGAAATATGCATTACGTAAACTTAATATAGAAATGCCCCAACTCATTCTTATATTCATATCGAGTTTTTTGGATATTTCGATAGTTTAGATGTTTAACTATCGAAATATAAAAAAATAATGAGTTATGGCGTTTCTACATTATTTACAGGCATGTTCTGAAAATCATATGGTTTTAAATCACATGTGATTTTAAAATCAATAATGGTCGTGCAGAGGTTTTTAAAATCATATACAATAAATTTCTTTCAGAAATGATATATGGATGCTCTATACAATAGAAAAATTAAAAAAAAGATTGAAAAAATTGCTGCGTAACCATTATAGATTTTAAAATCACATGTGATTTAGGGCCATGTGATTTTCAGAAATGCCTTTTAATTTAAAAAATTATTAAATCAACCTTAAGTTCGTTAGCTAAAATTTTGTGTAAGAAAAGAATGCATAATGCTAATAATTAATTCCTTAATAACAACTATTGTAATTGACGAACTCAGGGCTGATTTTTTAACCACATCTTTATAAAAGCCTGGTTAAAATAAACAAATTATTTTTAACAGCCAGCGATAAGCTTTCTTTCGGCCATTTTTCTACTTACTACTTGCAAAGTGTAAATTCCCAAACTCACCTTTATAACAATAGCAATTATAGAAAAGAAAACTGCTACACATAAAGAAGTTAGAATACTGCTAAATAACTGCCAGAATGAAAAGGATATCATGGTTGTGAGAATCGCTAATGTCATGCATTCAACCTAAAACAATGAAACGTTTATTTTTTATATTTAGAATCTAATAATTTGTTACTTACTATAAGAAATGCAACCAGCCAATTAAAGATTTTATTTAATCGTACATTTTGCACAAAAAAATAAATAAGAAACAGAAACATTCCCAGACAGAAGGCAACAACATTTAATATATAATTGTCCTCGAATATGTTTGAAATATTTTCGCTAAAATTACTACAATATAAAATTATAAATTTCAATTATTTTATGCGTGCAACTCACAAACGTATGGCCAAGAGTAAGTGGGCAATTGTAAGAGTTACAAATATAATGAAGATTAATGAAGTTTTAAGCACAAATAGTTTCCTTTGCTTCGTGGTTATTGGAAAATGTTGGATGTTCATCATATTGTTGATATTAGAATAAATAATAATTTATATATGTATATGTATTTCGAAATTGAGGGAAAATCGTATGGTTGCCGTCAAGGCAAATTAATCTATCTTGGTTGCCGTGCAGCAACTTCTTACCATGCAGGATCAACTAAAATGCCTTGGTTGCTGTGCATGAACTTTCAAAAAATATACACGGGACATATGAATGTGTGATTAGGTTCAAGGTCGATATATAAGGTCTGTGCATCAGCCCATAAGTTTGGTAATTGTGCTGTCAAATTGTAGTATATTCTACCAATACACTCACATTTTAATATTTGCTTTGATTTTTTTTCTCATACATTTTTTGACACCACAATTCCCAAAAAAGTTGCTTTGTTGTGTCAATTCGCCGATAAGTATACATTATAGATCTACCTTGATTAGGTTTTTTCTTCTGAGCGTGCATGATCTACATTTTAACTCTTATTACAAAAACATTCCACATTTGGTTTCCCGGCAAAAAATAACATGACAAATCATGTGTATAATCATGGGTACAAGTGATGACGAACTGGTTCAATTTTGGTAAAACATGCATGATTTTTACATTGGAGATCATATGTTTGTGCGAGAATTTAAATAAATTTATCTCCATTAACCCTGATCACAGACAACTAACTAGACCCGTCACTATACAACAACATTACGAAGATTGTATGAAAGAGAAAGAAAATCTTATTTTCTAACGTGGTTCTAATTGGCTATCTCATTCATACAATCTTAGTAAAAACAACAACATGTAAAACAGCATAACACATGAGAACCTTTTTTAGCAGTCAAAAGTGAGTATTCTGTCCATATTCTGTGCCCTGTTTCCAAGATAGATCAACACCAGGTAGTCGCAAGAGAATTCGCCGTGGAGAATTTACATTTGGGCCAAGGTAGATCAACACCAGGTAGTCGCAAGAGAATTCGCCGTGGAGAATTCACATTTGGGCTGTCAAAAAAGCTGATACATTAACACTGCTGACAGGCCAAATGTGTAAACATTTACGTAAACAGCTGGGCTCTTGCGGCCACCTAGTATGAATTCGCCTTGATTTGGGCTGTCAAAAAAGCTGATACATTAACACTGCTGACAGGCCAAATGTGTAAACATTTACGTAAACAGCGGCCACCTAGCATGAATTCGCATTGCCTGATTCGAAGACGCTTTTTCATGTAAATATAAAACAGACAAAAATAAAATAAATATTGCCGCAACTGGGATACGAACCATGCTCTTCTAACTGTTAAGAAATGCTCTCTACAGCTGAGCTATTCGGGTATGTTCTGCATTTCATGTGGAATTAAAATGTACGGAATTATCACAGCATTGTTGTTATAAGTATTAATTTGCAACAACAATGCTTTGATAATTCCGCACATTTAAATTCCACATGAAATACAGAACATACCCGATTATCTTCTTACTTTTTTGTTGGAGCTAAAGCTATTAAAATAGTTCAATGTGATGATTCAATTCCGTTTTTGCATGCCTTGTTCTGTAGATATTTTATGCAATATATTCCTAGTAAATTCGTATACGTTTTTAATGAATTAAAAAAATATAGTTTTATTAACGATTTACGATGACATTCAGAATGCGTTCGAAGAAACAAATGCTCAAGAAATCATTAAGCAGTATTTCATTCTGAACGCATTAATTTCTTTTTTGCTGGGTTTATTTAAAATATTTGAAAACTCCAAAAAATTTTTGACATTGACATTTGTAAATTTCAAGCAAAAGGAGTTAAAAAGAAATAAAATTTTACAAATTGAAAACAACTTAGAAATGCATATTTTAGATTCGGACTATATTGAGCTCGAAAGTCGTAGAGCGGCTCAATTAGCAGCTCTACAATGGCAGACAGTAACTAGGACCTCTAAAATGGAGTTGCATCGCGCCCATCAGAAATTTGTGTGCAAAATATATTTAATGGGCTTCCTCTATACTATTGCAGTAGCAACACAATGGTGGTTTCTTACTAATCTGTATGTTATTTAATAACACTTATGCCGAGAAAGATTTTTAATAATTCGTTTCTCTTTTTACAGAAAATCAGTTCAGATATTTGTAATAATTTATTATTACATTATTATCGCTATAATTTTTGTACATTTTTTAATTTTAACTTTACTGCAGTACGTGCTAAAACAGGAGACGGAGAGACCCAGGAGAGTTGTTATTATTTATATAATTTTAATGGTAAGATATTTACATATATCTGCAAAAATATTTGCATGAATGAATCAAATCTGATTTGATAAAAAAGAAACATACTTGCCGTTATTTCTGAAGTTTTCGGACTTCGGAAGTTTTACGTCTGGCTCTCTCCCTTTGGCTTCATGTTCAGTCTCGACTAACTGTATCGTGATTAATATAAAAAAAGGTTTTGCTAATTGGAAAATATTGAAATTTATTCTAGGTAGAATTTGGTTCTGTAACCATATCACGACCGACTGTTGAATCTGATTTAACTACATTTATAGTTGCTTCAATTTTTACAGTTATAATCTGGAGCATCAGTTTCGGATTGGCTACAATAGGAACTGTAAGTATTTAATAGTTGAGTTCTTTTCTTTTTATTTATCTTGAATTTATTTTACAGACCGAATCAGACCGCTCATCAGTGCATATTGCTTTGTGGAGCCAGAAATATTACTTGACTACCGCTATTAGTTTATTAATGACAATGGAATTTAGTTTCATTTATGTGCAAATAAGCATAACATTGGTTATGACATTTTTCTTATCAATTGTAAGTACTAATAGTGCCATTAAAGTCGCTATTTAAAGCGGCACGAGTAGTGGGATTCCTTAAAAGGTGATTTTTGGGATTTTTCTTTAAGATAACTATCGTTTTAAAACTCTTAAATAATAGTTTAGCGATACATAAAGTATACATCGTTAAAAATCAAAATCGTGGTTTTTGCTTGAACAAATAATCAACCTTTTACGGTTGTCGAAGACGTGACTAAGGGCCATTATTACAACTTGGCGTTAGTTAAAGGTAGGATTTTATCGGACGTATAAAAAGTTTTTCATTATTACAACTTTACTCTAACCTAAAGTGAGCGACAAGTTAAGGGCATGTTCATCCTACTTGGCAGGTTAAAATAAAGTATTAATAATGAAAAACTTTTATATGTCCGCTTAAACCCTACCTATAACTAACACCAAGTTGTAATAATGGCCCCTAGATATATGAAATGTGACGACGCTTGCCGTATATTTTATATTTGGATCGTTTAATTTCGACTACCACAATCGTCATTAGGCCTAATTTTGTCTTAACCTCAATATAATTTTTTTTCTTCTAGTTTTTCATAATATGGGGACGTTCACTTGGCTCCCTAAAGTTCTATAAGGAGGAATCGAAATATTGCAATTATTATGCTATACTTACATTTTTGAATATGATTTCATTGCTGGCAAATAATGTTATATTTATTCAAAGATGTGTTGATGTCGACTGACGAAATTATAAGACTTCGCTGAAAAAAAAAACAAATAATTATTATTAAGATAAATTTTAATTGTAAATTTTATTTACTTGTATATAATAAATGAGAATTGTGAAATTTGCTTTATTTCATCATTTTTTCAGAAACATATCTCCACCTAAACCGAAGTTATAAACACTAAGGGTGGGTTTTTAATGTGAACATTTAATCTTAGTTTGAAACTATAATCAATTAATCTGAGAATAAATTTGATTGAGTGCTGATTCTGTTTGCCGTTTTTAAGTGGAAGCTTAAACCTCTCAAAATTGCCATACTAAATAATAAAATATGGCATCTCTGATCAGCTGGCTTTGCAAATTGCAGAAAATAAAAGAAAAAGATAAAATAAAAAAGAAACAATAGAAAAACTTAAGAAATAATTGTTGTGTGCTGTGAAATAAACGTATAAACGCGTTTACAACATAAAAACAGAATTTATATCATATTATTAATATTTGTATTGAAAAAAGTACAATTGAATGTGTGTATTGACATATTTATTTTTGCAGCTTAAACCACCAACGTTGGCCGCTTAAGCAGGGCAATAAAAGCAGTTAATTACCGTCGTAAAAACAGAAAACAAAGATTAAGGATGACTAAATCTTTAATGTTTACATTAAAAACCCACTCTAAAAAGCTAATACCGTCCATATACTTGCTAATATTTTGGAAACTTCAAACGCATTTTGCCAAGTTTAATTTTCTTTTTAGATATAACTACGTTGCAATATGGAGCGATATGTATTTTAATATTTAATATAACTTTTTTATTTAATCTAAATAATTAATAGGAGAGACGGTTTATTGTTATGCAATGTACGCTCACAAAGGTCTTTCCCCTCTAAAAAGTGTCACAATGTCCATGGACCTTACGACACTGCACTCATGGACATTATGACACTTTTTTATAGTGACATAAAGTCCATGGACATGGACGTTATGTCACTGGACATTATGACATGCCACCTTTTTTAAGCTAAAGGTTGTTTTTTTATTTTTATTTTAATTTTCGACATTTCGATAACTAGCGGTTGATCTTCTTCAGGAAATTATTTATTTAAAATAATTAATATATCAAGACTATTGTGACTAATTGATTCAATTACGAAATTAATTAAAACTAGTTTTAATTTTTGATGAACGCCCGTTTTCACAATTTATGATTAAGAGTTAACGTGGACTTTAACGGTAAGTTTTGTATGGCGAACTTTCCGTGAAAATGGCCATAAGTGTATTAATTTAATATTTTTGGAATAATTTTTTCAGTGTAACTTAAAAATTTAATTATTTTAGATATGAATATATTGCTTTAAAAGAGTGACGTTTACTTTTAGTATATAAATTTAAACTTACCATTATTTTTTATTAAGGCTGGTTGATGGTGATCTCTGGCAGTATAAGATTTTCATTCAGCTAGCTATCTGATGATATTGTTTTGAATGTGTAAAATTAAAGATTCTGGTTAATATTCTTTTGATTTTTAATGATTCGTTGACATGGTTTGCAAGGGCATTATACACGTTTCGTAATAAATTCTGCAGGTGGGAGGTAAACTACAGCAAGTAAACTTTTTTCGAAATACGTTTTATATATGCTGATGACAACAGCATTTTTTCCTCTATCGATGGGGAAATTCCAGTATGTTTCAAGGATCGTAGTATTGCTCAAAAACAGCATAAAATATTCGGTGTAAGTAAAATGTGTGGTTTTCAATGTTTTTTAGGTCTCCTGTAAAATTACCAAAATGTGACTTGGTGCAGTTTACCTCTCATCTATAGAATTGCTTTTTTAAGAACACATTTCTGTTTAGTTACAGTTGTTAATTACATATTTCCTTTTTATTTTTATTAATATTAATACAAATATTACATTTAAAGACAGAATCAATCACATAAGATTTGTTTCAATATACGATTATAAATTTTTTTTGTTTGGATATATATATTTTGGTGTATACAAAAATATATAAAATTGTTGCGTTCTTTCTTATAATTTCTTGCAGAAAAAACGTAGAAATTGTAAAATGTTAGTTTTAAACTAATTTCTTGTTCTTGGATGTTTAATTGTTAAACATTTTTTTTTAATAATTTCTGTTAGTTTTATAATTATATACTTGCATACATATAGTAAATAAGGCTCCTGGTTTTCCAAAAAGTGCATATAAAATATTATATATGTACATTTTTTCGTTGATTAAACTTATTCTTTTATTTTTATTTATAATTCTTCACTTAGCAGCATTCAATACTTAAAACTTAATTACCATGGGAAGGTGTTGGTAAAGACTCACTGCTGCTGCTGCTGCCAGAAGGCATTAAAGAAACTGTAAATAGTATATAATATGAAAATATCATTAGAAAATTAATATTATGTATTGAAAATCTAAAACAAATATGTGCTTAAAACTCACTTGTATAGAATGTAGGAAAAGGAATGTAGTATTTAATTTATTTTAGCTTTTCAAAATTACTCCTCTTTTCTACTACGAACTCTAATAAAAAAGACTTACTGCAAGAAAGAAATTTTTTATTACATATTCCCCCTTATCGTGGTTGGCGTTTTCTACTAGATTAAAGAAAAATGTCGCTTATTTTCTTTAATCTACTACAAATTGTCGAATTTGAAGTCGAAAAACGCCAACCACGAGAAGGCCCATTATCTTATCTTTGCATGGCCAAATAAAGAAATTTGCTTTGGTCCAAGTAGATTGGAATAGAAAAACGATTTATATAATAATTGCTACCGATAGATAAGTTTTCGCTTTATTAAGAGCCTCAATTTCTAAAACGCAACGCTAAATATTTTATTTTATTACATGTTTACTGCACTTCTCCACGCGCAATATTTATTTCCAAACATAAGAAATAACGTCGGCAGAATAACAGCACAAATATGTTCATGTATAGGCTTATGTTCTGAGCTATAGAACACGTATTGTGGTATTGGACATAAATTTTAAAAATTCACTGTGAATGAATCGATGTTTTTTGTCTTTATTTTAATTTATTTAATTTTGTTTAAAACTATTTTATTTTAATTTGCTTTATTTTATTTAAAAACCTTTGCATTTTTACCACAGCTACAATTTTTTTTTTTGTTTAATTCACGCAAACAACAAATGCCGATCAAATTTGACAGCTTATGTTGAACATTATTTCTTGAACAATTATGTCGCAATTTATTTGCAAATAAATGTTTCTGCGGTCCAGACGTGAACATATGATGTTGGAAATAGAATTTGACAGATGAGAACATAATTATTTCCAAGTTTATTGCTCGTGGAGACCCCCAGTTAGCAAATCTATTTTATGATGACATTATAATTTATTAAATTTTTTTACGAAACCAAAATTTTCAGTCAATATAAAGATCAAAAAATTTCCGATTTCTATAACTTGAAGAAATCTATAAAAATTCCCAGTTAAATTTAAAAATTCTAAGCGTTTGTAACAAACAAAAAACTATTTAAATACTTAAACTTTTATGTAAAAAATATTATTTGGAACGATTTTCCGTCATCTCACGATAAATTGGGTTTATAATTAGACCCGTTTCTGCTATATGGGATGATGGAAAATAATTCTAAATACAATCGAATACTAATTAATAAGGATGTACATATATTGATGGATTAATATAGACAAAAATATCTCGATTTTCTTTTTTTAATCGCTTTTCAAACGTTTCTGGTAGTTAACTTCTAAGAGTGGGTTTTTAATGTGAACATTTAATCTTATTTTGAAACTATAAGACTGGGTCTTTTACATACAGCTTAAACGACAATTAATAACTTGATTAGTTAATCTTAAAATAAATGCAATTCAACTTTAATCTACTTGAACGTTTTTCAGTTCTAGGATAGAACTTCTAGCTTAAACTTTTTAGCATTACCATACGAAATGACAGCAGGTTTTTGTATTAGCATGGCAATCTAAGTAAATTTCACAAAATGTCATCAAAATAATGAATACATCATTAACAAGAAGAAGAAACAAATGCGTTTTTTTGTTGTGTGTGCGAAATTATAGTCAAGGAAAGATATTTATTTACTATTTTAAATTAAATTGATCAAGAGAAAATTGTAAAATAAAAGTAAAATAACATTAAAATTGATAAAGAAAATTACATCAGAATCTAGGAAAATTTTCTGTAGAAAATTTCAGCAGAATCTAAGAAAAACTTCAGTAGAATTAAACCGCCAATTATGGTAGTTTAAACTAGCAAACAAACTAGCAAATAATCAACTAGTGAAAGACAACATTAAAAGATTGCATATAATTTAATCGCTAATCTCTATGTAAAAGACTCAGCATAAGAGTATGTGTTTGAGTACGAGACTAGAGATTAAACTAAATTTAATATCTGTATTTACTCTTTCAGTTGACTTTTTCTTGTTAATTTTTTGCAATCGAATGTGTGTGTGTTGACATACTTATTTTTTACAGCTTAAACCACCAACGTTGGCGGCGGTTAAAGTGGGCAATAAAATCAGTTAATTATCGTCTTAAAAACAGAAAACAAAGATTAAAGATGAGTAAATCTCTACTGATCACATTAAAATCCACCCAAACAAAATACATCATCTTTAGAACGGGTGGCGTTTTCTTTTCTATACAAAAATTTTGCACAATTTGCAAGATATTCATTTTTCGAAGAAGTTAATTTATTAGATATTCTGCCATGTTATGTATTTCATGTGGAATTAAAATGTGCGGAATTATCAAAGCATTGCTGTTGTAAATTAATATTTATAACAACATTGCTTTGATAATTCCGCACATTTTAATTCCACATGAAATACAGAACATACCCGTATGTGTATTTTTTCAGGCTGATACCGAACCCGAACTTCGGTCGTATATTTAAAACCGAAACCGAACGCGAAACCAAACTCTTTTATTGAAGAGAAACATTTTATCTTAACTTTTTTAACTATAGCCCATGTTCTGAAAAACGCATATCGCTTAAAATTGGCGTTTTCAAATCGAAAACGCCAGAACGCAGGTATTCTGACAAACGAAAACGCTAGAAATTTGGCGTTTTCAAACCGCTAGTGAATACTGAAGCGGTCTGGTCTATTTTATTTAAGCTGCACCTTAAAGAGAAAATCAAATGATGCACAATTTAAATTTAATATGTTTTCTTTTTATTTGAAGAAAAACTTGTAACATTTTTTCATGATTTTAGTTAAAAACATGCAATTTAAAAATTAGCTTTCAGTTTGTCAATTGTCTGTCTCAATTATCTACTTATGAACTGACGACGATTCTAGTTTTTTAAAGCCAGTATAGCAATCAGCAACGCTGTAGGCATTTTAATTTAAAATTTATTTGATTGTTTGTTTTTTTATCATAAAATATATGTTTCATTGCTCGAACACAACTTCGGAAAATAGCTAAACGCTAGCAAATCGCCAGGTTTTCAGAACATGCCGAAATGCGTTTTGCGTTTTTCAAATCGTAAGCGATTTGAAAACGCTGCGTTTTCCAGAACATGGGCGATACGCCCATGACTTATTTTTTTAATAAACACAAAATGGACTAATTCCTAGTACGTTGCTCTTTTTGATAATATTCTATAGGATTTGGGACTAACCAGGCGCGGATACAAGGGAGGGGAAAACGGGATATTCCCCCCTCCCACCGAAACGGTTAAAGTATACACAATTTGTATGGAGTTTCTAAACAAATTTTTGCTATGTTTCAGTTAGAAATTCCCCGCAATATAAACACATTGTTCGATATCGAATGTCATAATCTCAAATTAAGAAAACTCGATCGAATCAGCTCGATATCGAAAGCGACGATTAGACTCACGCATTTGTGTGTATCTTTAATGATATATGTATACTATACATATATAAAAAAATTTATGCAAAGTTCGGTGTTGGGATAGAATTATACAGAACGCCGAACATCAACCGAACATAGCATTTTGCCGAACTCCGACAAGGAACACAAACGTTTAGTGAAACACTAGAGATTATTGTACCATTCCTTGCGAAGGTAAATATTGTTAAATGCAAAGGTAAATTGTTAAATTGAAGTTTTTTAATAAAAATAAAAAACAATGTTACATTTCTTGTAAATCGTTCTCCTGTAAAATATCGAAAATTTCAGATACGCGGTTTCTCTACTAAGCCATCGATATACATATGTAATACATTTTTTTCTGTTTTCTTACCAATTATAATTATCAAAAGTACGACACCAATAACACCCATTATGATCATCATTTTCATATTGGCCCACCATTGTTTACGCTTCAATTTACCAGCCTGTTGTTCAAATTGTGAGGCCCCTTGTTCCAAGGCATCGGCCCTCTCACCCAATTCTGTCAATTTTTGATCACGTTCTAATACTTTTTCAACGTTTACACGCATAATGCCAACAACTTCATCGACTTTCGCCTGGGTTTGTTGTAAACGTTTGTTAGGCTGATTTTGTTGATTATTATTGCTGGGAAAAGTTGATGGATTCGAGGCAGATGGTGGTGGAGGTAAAACGGGAAAACTACATGCAATATTATTCGAATTTTCGTAAAATGTAAAAAAAAACACAAAGGCAGCGAGTTTTACTTTATCTCAGCAGTGCATTTGTTTTTTTATGTAGAACTTATTTTAGAATATTAATTTATACTTACTCATTGTTTCCTGAAGAACCGGAAGTTACGGGGAAATCGCTTGATGGATCCATTTTCAATTAATAAATAGTTTTTATTTGTGCTTTTAGCAGACAAGTTATTGTGCTTGTTTAAGAAACTAAAAAAAAATATTTTGTTGTTGAGAAAATATTGCTGCATATTCTGCAAATTTAGTCTATTTAAAAACGCTCGATTTAGAGAAATTAAATCCACTAATAGCAAAATGTTGTTCAGTTTTTTGCAGTTTCATATTTTTAGAGCTTAAAATATCATATCTGAAATTAATTTACTATATACGATTTAAAATACATCAATGGGGGCATTCGGCACTGTTCTGTAAACCGAATCAGAGTAAATTTTTCGTTTTTTAAAAATAAATTAATCCACCATTGATGAATTTTAAATCATTATAGTAAACTAATTTCAGATATATTTTAAGCTCTAATGAATAGAAAACTACAAAAAAAGTTTGAAAAAATTTTGCTTAGTGGATTTAATTTTTCCAAATCGTGCGTTTTTAAATCGATTCGATTTACAGAACAGGCAGGTTTTTTTATTTTTGGAAAACGAGAAATTTACTCAGATTCAGTTTACAGAACAGGGCCGACAATAAATATTTTGAAATTATATACGTATTACTGAATTTTACAAAATTGCTTTCTTTTGGTTCAAGGCGAATTGACAATAATTTAGTACTATTTAGTAGTATTACTTCCAACAACTGATTAAATGGGTAATTTTTTTCTTTCCTTGGTTGAAACTAGGGATGTAACCGATACCGATGTATCGGCGATACTTCAGATTTTCCGATACATCGGTATCGGCGATATTTTACTGTCGATACGACGATACTTTTTAAAATTTTTCAGTTTCTTTTAACAAATAATTTATTTTTTGTTAATTTTATCAGGAATTCGAGTTTAATTCGTTGTTTTTTAAATCTTATTCGCAGCAAATAAAGAAACAATCCAAAAAAGTCATGAAAATGTGGAATTTGCCAATTTGGATCATTTCTAATGAGTTTTACATATGCTTGTCATTGGAAGAAGTTCTCCTTTTCGATTACCAATCACCGAATTGGAAGCGATGTTAGGAAAAATTTCTTTTTCGGCTTCTATAATGATTTTTTTCTCAATGAAAAAGGTGAAAAATTATTACCCATTTTCGCTTCTTTTTTCTTTTTATGCGAATTTAAACGCAAAACTGTCTTTTCATGTAAATTTAAGTAAATATATATAAACTTTTAGAAGATTTTTAACTATTAAGTTATTTAGAAGAATATTAGTTAATGGCGAGTATATATTTTAAAATTTTAAATGAATTACAAGTTTTTGTATGACTTAAATAAAATTTTAATTGCTTTTCTGCTAATTATCTGCACATTTTTAATATAGATTCTTTGGAAGCAATGAAAATGTAGTTCCTTAAAAATTACTTCCATATTTTTATACTGGGTTAATATCAACTTTCAATATTAATAATCTCTTACACTGTAATTTTGTATTATAAAAAAATTACCGTACTTGAGTTTTGTTAATTTAAACTTGAACTCGCCGATATTTCTTTTTAAGTATCGGTATTGTATCGGCAAAAAAGCGTATCGTTACATCCCTAGTTGAAACCATGTCAAATCGACAAAAAAATACCATTTTCAGAAATACCAACTCCGAATTCGATGATATTCATCACATATGTCACATATTCATTAAATGTGTTAAAGATTTTTTATTTTCAAACCTCAGAACCTTCCCGTTTCTGAAATATAAACTGAAAAGTTTTATTTTATGTTATTTTGCAGGTTAAAATAAGGGTTTTGAAGTGGTGTACATTTCGATTTTTTTCCGCGAGTAGAACAAAGGTAATTTGTGGAGGTGTTGAGCTCAAGAGAAAAACAATTTTTCTAAAAATCTTAAAGAAATATATGTCAGTTATAAAACTCTTTCCGTCCGACTGGGCGAAGTCTTTACTAAGCGAAGCCACTATTCGACATGCATAGAGGAGAAAATCCTTAAGCCCGGCCAAAGGACGGCTAGGCAAAACATTTTACTCTTCAAAGCCAGTACTTTTATTTTTAACCGGACATTATAATGCCCATAGACATGGAAATAATGTCCATGGACGTTTTTTCATGCCGCAGTACTGTAGTATCATTATGAAGTAAAAGATATAAAAGAAGAATATCTGTCAGTTTTAATGGGCTAACGAATTTATTAAAAGTTTTATTAACACCTTAAATATATTCTCAAAAGCTTTAAAATCATGAAAATATTGACCGCATTCGATGAAAAATATGTATATGTACCATATAAACACAATTTTATACTGGAACTTCAGAAGCCCATAATCGAAAACAAAGGCTCTGAAAGGGTTTTTTTTGGAGCTGGAGCTAAACTTAATTCGTTCCGGTTAATAACATATTGCAATTAGCCGAATACAATGAAAACTATTTTATGAGGAATATATTTAAAAATTTTCTTCAATGATGTTTTCGTTTTAAGGATTGTTCCGAGTCCCAGATTTTAAATGACTAACATTTTTCCTTTTTTTTATCAGATTAGAAATATCTTGAACTTAATCAGTTGATCGGCAGTGTTAATAATATGAACTTCATTCATAGTACCTTAAATGTAGTATTCAACAAGTGCAAACATAAGTTTTTGCATTAATGAAAACCTACGTATTAATATGTTAATGTGTTGTTGTGGCATCTAGCCCAACACAATAAAGATGATTCACTGTGTTTTCGCCAATTACATACATACATACTTATTTAAGTATGTACATAAATACGAAAGAACTTGGACCTAATTTCCAGTTTTTACTTTAATTAAAGGTACATAAATTATTTTTGTTTAACTTACCTAAGTGGTTAAATAATCCACAAACTCAAAATATTTTTTAACAAATTAAACCAAAAATTGAACAAAAAATTGTAGAAAAACGTAAAAATGCAGGAATTTCTTTTTTATCTATGATGCAATAATGGTGGTTAGAGCTGTGAGTATAATAAGTAACTGGATACTTAGTACTTAGTGTCTTTGGTTTTCGGGTACCATAGCAAACAACCATATACATATATATATATATATATAAGCAGACATAATTATTTATAAAAGAACAGTATAATAAATAAAACTCCTACCTTGCTATTTGATAAAATATCGACAGTATTTAAATAAAACTTTTAAAGATTACGATAATCCTTTTTTTGGTTCAGTACCCGCAAAGCGAATTGCCATTTAAAGAATTTACTATATACAACACTATTGCAGGCAACAATAACATAGTTGATTGATAAGTACTATAATGCTGTACGCAAAGTACTTAAAAAAACAACACTGCATAGATGTTTTACACGATCCTACTTGTTGATTACTTTTGTATTTATTAGATAAGACCTGTTGAATGCAAAGAAATTTCAAATTGCTAAATAACACAAGTTTACAAATTTGGTCGGGACAAATTGAGAACAATCTGCCTAATTTAATTAACACAAAAATTTTGAATTTAAAAAATTATAAAAATAGCTGATACACATTATATAGATATGCCAAAAAAAACCAAGCCACATTTCATTAAAATTGATACATAAGTGTTGATTTTATTTACAATAAATTAAAGGAGCTTAATACACAAAAATTGTGATTTCCATTAAATAGCAGTATACACACACAAATTTAAAAATTTTACTGTTACGGAAATAGTGATTTTATGAATTACTTAATTGCGAATAAAATCAAAACCGCCTTCAGTGATATGTTTTATAAGAAGGGCGTTTTTTACACCTTCTATTTATTATGAATTTTTCAAAAACCATAAATTTCGATACCTTTCTTAAAAACAATTTTTTTTATGAAATATTCCGGAAGCTTTTGATCAGAATAAAAAATCCTGTTAGTTAAGAGACCATACGTCATTTTTTTTGCAAAATTTTGTCCGAAGAGAGAACGTCAAGCTACATATAGCTTGACGTTCTCTCTTGAGAGAGACGTCAAACTATATATAAAATATATTCTGTCCGAACAAATATTTTGATCGAAAAAATGGGTGAATTCGGTTTTATATGCAACTCGTATCCGTATTTTTGAGTTTTTTTGGAACAAACGGCTTTTGTTATGTAAGCATTTCTTGCAAATCCCTTAATTCGACCTAAAAATCGACAATATTTTTATTTTCTTTCAATGAAAGCAGAACAAAATCTTAACTAAATCTTAAATTTTCTTTAATCGTAAATTTTTTTTGTCTGAACTTGAGCTCTAACAAAATTGTTCAGACACTGAAATAACACTAATAAATAACCTGATAAATTTTTAGCTTGATAACGATTTTACATTTATCATGATAAAAATTTTACATTTATCATAGAATGGAAGGATGATCGATGCCCATTATTGATATCCAGAGAGGAAAAATAACATTATACACAAAATATAAACCAGGATATGCGATATATTTTCATCAGACTTGAAATGGAATTAGCTCCCTATACAAAACCGAAAACAAAACCGAAAATCCCGGGTTTTAGCTCGGGTTGAAAACCGGTTATAGACTTTAAAGCCATTTAACCGATGTGCCCCAAACCAGTTTCATTAAAAAGGCAATAATGCGAAGATGGTTTAAAACCGGTTCGAACCCATGCTCGAAACACGGCCTATAACTATCAGTTGGGTGGTTTTACAGTCTATAACGGGCATACATACATAGGTAGAAACATATATATATATATATATATATATATATATATATATATATATATATATATATATATATATATATATATATATATATATATATATATATATATATATATATATATATATATATATATATATATATATATATATATATATATATATATATATATATATATATATATATATATATATATATATATATATATATATATATATATATATATATATATATATATATATATATATATATATATATATATATATATATATATATATATATATATATATATATATATATATATATATATATATATATATATATATATATATATATATATATATATATATATATATATATATATATATATATATATATATATATATATATATATATATATATATATATATATATATATATATATATATATATATATATATATATATATATATATATATATATATATATATATATATAATATATATATATATATATATATATATATATATATATATATATATATATATATATATATATATATATATATATATATATATATATATATATATATATATATATATATATATATATATATAAATATATATATATATATATATATATATATATATATATATATATATATATATATATATATACATATATATATATATATATATATATATATATATATATATATATATATATATATATATATATATATATATATATATTTATATATATATATATATATATATATATATATATATATATATATATATATATATATATATATATATATATATATATATATATATATATATATATATATATATATATATATATATATATATATATATAGACAAATTAAATGAATTTGAAAAAAAAGTTATTAACTTCTCACCACTCACGATTGCTAATAACAAAAAAAAGTCTTTTTTCTTTTCTTAGCTTTAATTTCCTTATTATCAAGCTTAATTCACACAAATATTAGCAAAAGTAGTTCGTTTCTGAGCGTTAAGAAAATTACTTGGTATGTATAAATATTATTACTTCAAAAATTAAAATAAAATCAGTCTTATTAAATGTACAATGACCTTTTATTTTAAGAGTTTAGTCATCGTTATTTTGATCATGCTTGAAAGAATAGCGTTGGATACAATTTTTATTCTTTCTTCTCACACCTGATGGATTATTTTCTTTGGGTATATTAAAGAATCGTAGCAAATCAGCAATAGACTAAGTAAGATTCGTATTAATATATGATACCTTTCTGAGGCATACTTTGTTTGTTAATTCCAACGACTCAGCGGAACATAACGACATTCTGTTTTCAGAGTTTATTTCCACAAAATACAATTTCTTTATTTAATAATTTTTTAGGTCATGAAAAATTGCATTGATTGCTGATAATTCGTTGTAAATAGGTTTAGTGGGTCGGGAGATATCATTTTTGAAAATTTTCCAAAATGTAAACGATTTTTCATATACTCGTATGTTATTAAAGTTTTTAATTAAAAGATTTATGAAACGAAATTGGTATGCAAATTTTCGTAAATAAAAATACGATTTAATAATTCAACAATTTGCCACCAAATTTCAGCAAACCGTAAAGATTATGTCACAGAAAACAAATGTCAAATAAAGATGATCAAAATGAAAATCTTTTCAACCTGCTACAAATTCATGGCCACGGTCAAATATTTCAAATAACTTTCCAAGGAGTTCAAACAAATAACAAGCTAATGAATGAATTAACTAATGTAACGAACGAACGAACAAGTTATCACAATTATACAAGTTACTTCTAGAGATGGGTTAGTGAGTAGTTTTTCGCTTACGATCATGTACGTTTAAAGTACACTATCTTTTGCTGGACATTGGTTTAAAACGAAAATATTTCACTCCATTCTCTCGTACATACTTAATAGATGCACGGTTGCCAGATTGGACGATTTATCATAATTCTAACGAATTTGGGTGCTAAAAATGGTGGACGATTTTTGCATTAAATTTGACGGTTTTTACGAATTATAAATTGACACTTAGCCGATATCCCAAGTATCTAGTGTTATATACTTATGTATACATATTGGTTTTATATTTATATAAGGTTAATATCATTTACATAAATAAATAAATAAATTGACACTATTTTTTAAAGCTTTTAAACAATTTTGAACTTGATAAAGAGCTTGGAAGCTTTTGCTGCGATATGTAATAAAATTAAGGAGCAAAAGTTTCAATTGATATTAATTTTTGTATTATAGGTTTTTGAACTTCTTCCTGTCCATAGTTTATCAATTGCTGCATACTTATGGATCTATATCAACTAATTTATGGAGCATTTAAGGCAAGCCAAAAATTGTGAAAGGCACAAATATTAACAATTTTAAATATGAGAAAATAATGCTCAAATATTTATAACGAAATTGTAAGTTTTTTAAATATTTGAGGTACCAACCAATATCTCAAAAGATGTGAAACTTTGCGAAATGCATCTAAAGGTTTAAAAATGCTATTGAGTTTTTAGCGGTTACAAATTTTATTTAGATTATGATGTGTCTGAAAAGAAGAAGGTATTAATGAACACTTTTGCTAAAGTAACTTAAACATTTTGGTGTTTTGAGATATGAATATGTTACATTAAAGGAGCGACATGTATTTATATGCACATAAAGGCCTTAAATACTTAAATTTTAAAATAAGCTTTGAAAAGAATAAAACATTACAAAATTTGTGTCATTAAACTCTTATAAGTCTCGAAAAAAAGTGTTTTTTATTTTTGACGAATTTTTCACGATTTCGGATAATTATTTTGACGATTTTTTTCTCGAAATTTTACGAATTCATCCCCATTTAATTTGGCAACTATGAATAGATGTGGAATTAATAAAAACTTTTCACTCACGACATGCATGATCAAAAGATCGTTTATTTGCGTTACTTGAATGTATAGAAAAGTTAGTCGCGAAGCAGTAAAAAATTGCATGATTTCCAGATACGCAGTTTTGAATCACTTCCCAGGATGCGGCAAAAGAAGGCAGGAATCTTTCGGTCCCAGGGACCGAAAATAATTGTTATTTTTATCTTTCTAGAGAAAAGGTTATGAGAAAATAACCTTTATCTGTTTTTGGCTAATTTTTAATCATTATCGTAAGAAACATATTATTTTGGTCACCGTAACCAATATACATAAATAATAAATATATATTTTTTGGTTATGACTAACTATAAGGGCCAGGCCACACGGGCGTTTTTAAAACGCGCGTTCCTGCTTTTTTGTATTAAATTTGAACATTTTTAAACTCTCAAATTTAACACAAAAAACAGAAACACGCGTTTCAAAATCACCCGTGTGGTCTGGCCCTTATATATAAAAAAAATGTTTTGATTACCAATAGCCATTATAGAAAGTAGTTTTTTTTGGTTATTGCAGTTTCATTTAAGTAACATTTTATTTATAAAGTTAATAAATATATTTCTAAGCTGCCCGGTTTGTTTACTTTTCCAAAGACATTTCAATTTCTTGCCCTATATATACCTTGCCCTATATACCTTAGAAATGCATCCATTACATCTAAAATACGATATGTATCCGAGTAGTGATAACCGAAAAATAAAATTACTTTCCATAATGGTTATTGGTAACCAAAAAACTTTTTTGGTTGGTGTAATAAGTATTCATAACAAAAAAAAAATATTTCTCACTTATGATAATAGTTGATTATAACCATTATTTAAATGTTAATGGTTAAATAAGACCGTTTTGCCGCTTCTCTTACAACTGTTACGTCCAGGGCTGCCATAAAAATTTGAGGAAAAATCGTGAATTTGACGATAAAAAAGAAAAATATCGTCATTTCAACTATTAAAAATCCAACTTCATGGCTAATTTAAGCCTCCAGTTAAGCGGCCCACCAACTTGCAATATAATTATGCAATTTTTCGTATTGTACAATAATATCGCCCATGTGTATGTCATATTCGAAGGTGGTATAATATATTGGCATAAATCAAAAGACCTTTGATTTTTATTGTACAATAAAGAAAATTGTGTAATGTGGTGTTAATAACCTTAGAAGCCTGAGTAGAAATAATTATTTAAAAACAACACTGTTTAGTGTTATATTTACTTTTTCACTGCCAGGAACATTTTGAAATATTTTCTTTGAAAGTATTGTGCCATTTATTGCATAGTATAGGTCAAAGCGACAATAATATATACAACAACATATGCAATAATATTGTACAATAGATGGGCCGCTATAGCGTATTGTTGCTGCTTTGAAAGGAGCACAGTTTTATGCTAAAAAAAGAGATCACCGAAGTGATAGGTTGCAAACTAAAATCATGCCAACAACAAAAATCAACTGTCGTTTGTAAACCTGCTTCGGGTATAATGTAATTTTTGTTGGGCTGCTCCAAATAGCAAATCACTTCTGAGTGTTGTGTTTCTCTTCCGACGGGGTTTTTTGAATTTGGAACGATTTTCCGTCATCCCACAGTCAAATTTGGTTTGTAAACAGACCGGTTTCGGCTATGTGCCATCTTCAGTGTTCAATAGAACACTGATGATGGAAAATCGTTCCAAAATCACTTCTATTTGTATATCAAAAACTTTAAATTACATTTCAAAACTTTTCCTTCGCGAAGCTATCACGCCAAAATTCTACTTATGCACGATCGCTAATGTCGAGCAGCTTGACAATCACGGTCAAGTGCTTGGAGAAGAAAACAACTCACGATCACGCATGATTCACGACTATCATGCTATCGCTATCCATCACTTGTACATACTACATAAACCCAACACATCATTAACTAATATATTTGTGTCTGTTGATTGAAATCATAATCTTGAAACGACACTACCTCCCCATTAATCCTCTCATATAGAGCAAAAAATTTGCACAAGAAATTTTGTCTGAAGCAAGATCTTTTAAACAAAAATTTAATTTAAAGTTTTAATTATTAGCTTCTCCCTTAATTTTGTTAATAACTTATTAATATACATTTTCAAAAACACGACTAGAACTCACGGACAGTAGAAGCATGTATAGAAATGACGACGATGATGATCGTTGATAGTTTTCCACAAAACGTTGCTTTGTTTCCATCAGTGCGTGATATTTTTTAATGCTTGTTTTTTTTATCAACATTTTAACGTGAACCGTACTTCAATTTTATTTTATTTTTTGGAGTTTTATAGTTTCAGTAACTTTAACATAAATATGGTTGACAGGTCACAGTTTAGAGCCATTCCAGTTTTGATTTTTCAACAAAGTGGTTGCAAAATTTGTTTATTAGTTATTTTTTAAAATAATTAAAATGAAATAGCATTAGAATTTTATTAAAAGGATTAAAGAAAAACATTAGCAAGTTTTAAAAAATATTTTAAAAAAGCTGTTACTGTACAACAGTAAAAAATAAACATAAAGTAAAATTATTTATGGTGAATTTTTCAATAAATTTAAATATGAGAACCTTTGAAAAGGTAAGATTTGAAGTGTAACGAACTGACTAAAAGTTAACTTTTCTGCAATAATACATTAATCTTTTAAGCAGAAATAAATATAAAGTGTAAGATAAGAATTGAATTTTTGTTTGAAATAAGTCATAATAATAATTCTTCCAAAATAAATCGACTTCAAACAAAAAAATTATCGGTCTATAAATGGCGGAGTTCTCAAAAAAGAAAAACTGCAAACGAATTAATAACATTCTCCTTTTATAAAGTCGGCTAAAAATAAAAAAATAATTATTATTATGTATGTGGTAATAATATCGTAGAGTATTCATCGACTCAGTTGAAATCGAAGTGATGGAAAATGTACAATGAATATTTTTTTCTTGTTCCAAGAACTCGGATATAATAGTAAAACGGTGATGTCACCCCAAGTTTTTTTACATTACAGTTTTCAAAATTATGGGCATGTTACTGCCCATAATTTTTTTTTCATAATGATGTACTTTCACGAGAACTAATTGTGTGCGCAGTTTCATAAGAATCAGTTAAATAGAAGTAGTTTAAATGAATATTTACAAATCATGGGCGTGGAACTGCCCACTTTTCTAACCATAATGCTGTATTGTAACAATAACTAAATGATTATGCAAAGTTTAATATGAATCGGTTTAGTAGAAGTTGTTGATAAAGAATATTTACTTTTCATGGACGTGGCACTGCCCACTTTTTTAATCATGGTGTAGTATTCAAACAGAAGCTTAATACGTGTGCAAAGTTTCATAGGAATCGGTTACGTAGAAGTAGATGAAAAGCATACTTCGTATGGTCATAACACCGTCCACTTTTCAACGGGATCAATCTGGAAGTGCATCCTTTTAAATAAGGAAAAAGAAATCTGAAATCGGTTTACAAATGGTGAAGCTTTGAGAGAACATCCTTAAAAAAATGCATAACGAATTGATAACATTTTTGCTTTTTTTGAAGTCTGTTAAAAATAAAATTTTTATGGCTTTGCCTTTTACCACGAAATAATCGACACAAAATTTTGGATCCATGATTAATCAGGCTCTGAATATATCGGTTGCTTATGAAAATGCTCTTGTAATTTTTTCCCAATGGCCTTAATTTAAACATGAGGTATTTTATTCACTTTTTTTCAAAATCGAAGTGCAGCGAATTTAGAAAAACTAAAAACGCCACACAAACGTCAGATACGTGCAATATTGGTCTACAAGTTTTTATTGAGATCCGTGGGTATTCGATAACAGATTCGAAATTTTTTTGAATTACCCAAGCATTAAACATCGTTTGGAGGATTTGCTAAAAATACGACCGACCCATATCTCGATGGCTTAATATAAAAAAGGCTTATCTCGAATTTTCGATAAAGCTAAATAAAAAATAAAGCATTTACATACAAGACTCATTTTCTAAGTGGACATAAATCAGTTATTTTTAATGGTAATTTACTTAGTTCTTTAAGGAGGTTATAATTGCACGTTGGTGTAAACTAAAAAAAATTGGTAATAAGTATAGAGCTTGTAAACTTCGAAATGGATTTGTCTAAAAATTGAAATTATTGTAAAAGAAAAGTCAAGCTTTCCGAATTGCGTCTTTTGAAGTCTTTAGCTGTACCAGGGGCGGAGCTACAGGGGCTGAAAGCTGGCTACCTCGGGTGTAAAAAACTTTGTGCGGCTTGTAACTTTCGTAAATATATTTAATAAAAGAAAAGTGGGATATATATTTGACCACACTCATCTACCCACAAGTAATTCGACACGTTGAATCCCAATCTGGGTTCTGTTTCGCTCGTTATCCCTCAAATTTTTAGTACATTGCGAAAAAATCTTACAAATCTCGAAAAACTTCCGTTTTTCACAATTTACTCGAAATTTGAGAGATAAAGAGCGAAACAGACCTCATATTCGGAGAAATAATAAAATTCAAAACTCCAAACCTGAATTTCAGTAAGACCTGCGTACTACGCTTTAACGGCTCAAGATATTTCAAATCTTTGTTCCGTGTGTTTGCTTAGAATTTTATCAGTAATTAAATGGTGTACTTTAAGATGCTTAGTAAAAAAGTTACAACCAAAAAAATAAAAAGAGATGAGGCAAAAAATTAAACATTTTACTTTCGAAGTGAAATATCTCATAAACTATAAACGATACAAAAACAATTTTTAAAATTTTTTCTTTGTCTAGTGGGCTTAAAATTTTACAAATCGATCAGTATTTACGAAAGTTACAAGCCGCAGAAAGTTATTTACAATAATGTTCATCAAACAATTGAAAAGTCGTTTGAAATGAATAGCTTAACATTAGGGTTTTTTTATTCCCGGACTTTTTTGTTTCCCGGGAAAGTGGTAAATAAAAAATAAATTCTCGGGATTCCCGAGAATTCCCTGGAATTGAATAACACAATAATATATTTACCAAAACTTTGCATTTTCGGAATCGGTTGATTTTTATATGAGCAAAATGAATCATTGAATCATTCTTTATTTTAAAAGTATTTGACAAGCAAAACAGTTTGAGATAAAATACGGGAAAAGCTTAACACATCCCGAAAACAAAAAGATTCAATATAGAAATTTTAAGAAAACTTCGTATTTAAAAACGTGGTTGTCAGAAGACGAAAGTGATCAAATAAATAACTAATAAAATGGCTACACAGCTTAAACAAATCAATGCCTTTACTTGACACCAGAGAGGCTTGCAACACTGCTCTACAAAATAAAACCCCGCAATAGCAGTGTTGTAAATGAGTTAAGCTTTCTATCTCTCTCCCACTTCACCACCTGTTCTCTCTATAGTATCCCTTTCCCAAAGAAGGTAACACATTAATTAATTAACTGGTAGGCATTAATTGCCTGATTGTGTTACTTCTCTTCAAAAAAAAGGATGTAAAAGAATAGTCTTAGAATATTAAATTCAGTCCTTTACTTCTTGGTATGCAATAAAAATTCTCTGCCCTTTGAAAATTTGTACTTTTATATTCTTTGTTGCAAATGGCTTTTTAAAACAGTCAATAACGGTTTTCAGTGTGTGATGCAAATGGTCTGCCGAAAGTGCAAATGCATTATTGTATTTTGTTGTTAGATTTCATAAAAAACTTACGATATTTTGCACTTTCCCCAGACAATTTACATCAAATTCTGAACTTCGCTAATGTATTAATTGTTTCATCTCACAATTGGTTTCTTATTCGACCTCTACAGAAGTTGACCGAATAGTTAAGAGGGCATATAAATTATCAATATTTTTTTGTCTTTTTTCCGTTATCTTCAAATAATTTCAGTAATATCTATTTCCCCATTTTCTTCGACATTAAATGCATAAAAAACGTGCATAAAGATTTTTTGCTTATCTAATTATCGTGCACTTTGCAGTATATTTAAAAACATTGCAGTTTGTTTTACTCAAAAATATTTGGTTCTTTTAAATAATTAATTAAAGACACAACTTTTTTGCTCTTCATTCTTCAATTAAAAATAATTTAATATACGAGGGCGGATCAATAAGTCCGTGACTTTTCAAACTTCCTTCGTAGTTATATGAAATACAACACTGTTCCCATCAAGTACCACCTATTAATAGACTACTGTAAAATTTTGAGCAAGTGTCGTCATTTACTTTGCGTTTAACAACTGTTCAAAACATACAACCTCGTGTATTTTTCTAAAAATGGAAAAATGTGAATTTCGAGTGCTCATTAAACATTATCAATCAAACCAAGGAAAAGCTTGATAAATACTATGGGGACTCTGCACCATCGATTTTAATGGTAAAAAAGTGGCTTACTGACTTTCGTTGTAGTCGCACAAGTACAAATTAAGCTGAACGTTCTGGACAGCCAATTGAGGTCAGTACACCCGAAAATGTCGAAAAAATTCACGATATGGTGTTGGCCGATCGAAGAGTAAAAGTGCGTGAGATTGTTGATGCCACAGTCATTTCATATGCCAGTGTGGTTTCGATTTTAAGCGATCAGCTGGGCTTAAGAAAGTTGTCTGCAAGATGGGTGCCGCGTTTGCTCTCAATTGACCATAAACGTAAACGTAAAACGTGTGCAGTCTCAATGGCAAAAGTCTATGAATTGGGCTACGAATTGGTACCTCATCCGCCATATTCTCCGGATTTAGCCCCTAGTGGCTACTTCCTATTTCCAAACCTAAAGAAATGGCTCGGTGGAAAGAGATTTAGCTCCACCGATGAAATTATTGACCAAATAAATACCTATTTTAAGGACCTCGAAAAATTCTATTTTTGGAAAGGATACAAAAACTGGAGGAACATTGGAATAAGTGTATTGAGTTAAAAGGAGGTTATGTTAAAAAATAAATTTTTATTTTGCAAAAAAAACTGTGTTTCATTCAAAAAGTCACGGACTTATTGATCCGCCCTCGTACATAGACTTTGAGCCTTCGTTGGTCTCTTTGGCCTTACATAGATTTTATATCATGATGAACGATAATAATTTAAAGAAAAAAAAAAGAGTTTTTGGATAATAAAATCAGTACTTTTTATGTGTAGAAATGTATTTTTAGTCCCAAGAGTTCCCGGATAAAATTCCCGGGAAAGCGGGAAACGATAATAACAAATAAGCGGAGTTCCAGGGACGGGAAACTCCGGCAAAAACCCTACTTAACATGTATGTAGTATGTTAATGCATGTATACTATAATTAACAAAGTTATTAGAAATGCAAGCTGTCAACTTGCAAAAATTAATTATGTATGTATTTTTAAGCTGTTATTTTTCAATTGAAATTAATTATAAAATAATAATATATATAATTTGGTGATGATTAAGATCAAATGTCACACTTAAGATATTTCAAAAAGCCAACCATCCATCCCACTACTCATTCATGAGATAAAATAAATAAATTTGTATGCAAAAATAACTTTTAAAAGTAAGTAAGCAGTCAGATTAAATGTTTTCAAAGTCTTTTAATCTAAAAACCATATTTTTGCATTAGTGGCTTAATCCATTAATAATTATAAATTAAAATTAACAATAAAGTATCCGTCGCAATTCTATATGCATAAAAATAAAAATTATCTTATATTCAATATAATAATTCATAAATACTCGTTCGTATCTACGTACTCATACATTCATTCTTCCATTGGCCATCTGTATTTTGTCCAGTTAAGTTTCAATTGTATTTACTTTTTAGAAGGTATTTAAAGTATTTTTTTTTTTTGTTAACAACAATTAACCCGAAAGGCGACCAACCGCACATGGTGAATATGAAATTATTAATCACCTTTGATTAACAATAAGAAATAAAAATCTAAAAATACAAAAATACTCATAAATGTCTATGGCGACTTTAACCGTTTTTAGCCGGAAGTTGTTCCTGATGCTTGACTAGCAAAGCGTGGAGAGTAGACCAATTTAAAGCTCACGAGGAAGGTGATGTCAATGCTGTATGAAAAAAATATATTTTTATTTAATAAATAAAAATCATATGTGGTTGGCTTTTAGGCCAAAAGAAAAATATGTTTGTATATTTGTATGCTTGTATGGTTGTATGTGCTGCGTTGGCATGCAAGCTTTTTGTTATGACGCCCGCTGGCAGTTTAGAGGTCATTTTTTTGTGATGAAAGTGTTAAAAATTACTTTTCTATTTATTGCGGCAGATGAAAAAGTCTAAATTATTTCTTCTGTTAAATAAAAACATAAGCCTAACTTTAAACAAAGCTACGTATTAGCATAGTTTTTTTACGCGTTTTAGAATTATTAATGCATACATAATAGTTAAAGTTCCTAAACACTTGTTAGTTTTGCTGTATAGCTTGACTATTGAAAACTTTTAGTAATAAAACTAAATAATTAATATACTTAATATTAAATAAATTAGGTGTATTTAAAAAAATATACATTATGTAATAATTATATTTAAAGAATTTTAAATATTTTCAAGTCGTATTTATTACAATAAAAAATCACTGAACTATAAACCAAGGACGTAAAAAGTGTTAACTAAATTATAAATTACATATTCTTTATTGTTTTTTCTTCTAGTGGAAGACAATTTAATTAAAGTATGCTAATTTTAACCAACAAAAACTAAATGAATGGTTCTGTTTTGATTTAATTAAGACAAATAAAAAGCCTCTATTTATTAAGGAGTCCGGATTAATAAATAATAAATACATACATGGCTGATTCTCATTCTCAACGTACATTTTGTGTTTCTTCTTTTTTCTTTTTTTTACCAATTTAAATAATATAAATATGAGAAGGTAGTATTCGCCTCATTCATTGGATCCTGAAATAAAATTATATTTTTCGAATTTTTTTACATTTTTGTGTACTGAGCGTTACATTTGCTTTCGCGGTTAATCGGGGAATGATTTTTGGAAAAAAATACACCACAAAATATGAGTAAAGGGTTTGAAAGCACTATACATCTACTCTCTAAAAAAAAAAAAAAAAATAGAACAATCGCTGGACAAAATTAAACGTTATGGCTACTTTTTCAATTTTGACTTGGGTTCACATGGAAAAATAAAAAAATTTTTCTTTTAAAATAACACTTTACAAACATTTATACAAAAGCGAAAAGTAGACGAAATCTTCTTTCAAATAAGACTATTTTAATAAAGCCGACCAACAATGTTAAAAGTTATGCCAATTTAAAATAATTATTCGTAGCTAAAATACGACCTACCTCATATATTCTTCAAAAATATAACAGCCCACAGTGCGGTAGAAGCAAAGTATTTCAAAGAATCATATCAATATCTTTTCCCGTTACTTTTACGACAACAACAACAAATAGTTACTGTTTGAGAAAAAAATCTTACAAAAAATATTATTTCGCAGGTCTGTGTAATTAAACTGAGTAATAAAGCGTACTAAAAAAACGTAACACTCAATACACAAGACTGCGGACAAAAACAATTTAAAAAAATTATAATTTCTAATTTTTTTAAAAAATTTGATGTGTGAAATAAGAGAACCAATTGCAAATATTTTAAAACCGTTATAAATTTAATATGGTTTTTGAAAAAAATCCATATTTACTTAATGTTGAAAACACACAGCATGCACTACGGACATGTCATTTCGTGAATAAAAGGTGAACATATTATTCACGTGAAATATTTCCCATGAACAAAAAATGGTGAAAAAAGATTACAAAATAGCACGCAAACACAACAACAACAATACAAAGTTGGCGATCGCAATTTTAGGGAAAGGGGAAAAATTTCACGTGAAATTTCATTCCCGATAAGGGTGAGTATTTTCGTTTTTAACACATAATGAATAGTCTTACACAAAAAAACGTATGTACATTTATTTATAATCTCTTAAACGGTGGCATGTCATAATGTCCAGTGATATAATGTCCATGGACATTATGTCACTTTAAAAAGTGTCATAACATCCATGGGCATTATGACACTTTCAAAAGTGCCATTAAGTCCACGAATGCAGTGTCGTAAGGTCCATGGACAACATTATGACACTTTTTATGGTGTAAAGATAATTGCATAGCCGCCCTTCGGCCGGGCTTAAGGTTTTCCCCTCTTGGTACATCAAATACCGGCTTCGCTTAGCTAAGATTTTCTACTAAGCCAGGAGAAAATCCATTAGCATTGCCAATGGCCTGCCTGCTATGCAAAATATTTACTCAGAGAAGAAAACCGTTAAGCCCGGCCAAAGGCCGGCTATGCAAAAACCTTTACTCAGCGAAGCCGTTTTTCGTTATACCGAGAGGGAGAAATTTTTAAGCTCGGCCAAAGGCCGGCTACGCAGAAAATTTTCAATAACAAAAGTAAAATTTCTCAAATTATTTCAATTAATTTCCAAATATTTCTTAGGGTCGCCATACTTAAAGTATTGTTGACTCTTTTTCCAAATTTTGGTTGACGTCAATTGACTTTATTTCCCACCTTGTTAACCGCACTCAAGGATATAAAAATATATAAGCATACATACGATTATAAACATGTATATTTGGATTTGTTTTCAACGCTAAAAGTATGAACAATATGACACATTTAAAAGTTTCATAATGTCTATAATAATAATAATAATAATAATAATAATAATAATAATAATAATAATAATAATAATAATAATAATAATGTCTTAAAGTCAACGGACCAGCCGCGGATTCAGCTTTGCCTTTGGGGGGAACTCTAAGAGAAACTTACTACTTTGCAAAACTTCTTTTAGAAACTCAATAGAAATTTGGTACATTTTACTCGTTTTGGGGGGGGGGGGAATATCCCATCCCCCTTGTATCCACGCCTGCCATGAATATAATGACAGTTTCAAAAGTGTTATAATGTCCATGGACGTTATGGCATTGGACATTATGACATGCCACCCTCTATATACTTTCAACGGAAAGAAAAAAGTATTTGAAATGATAATCCCACATTATAATTTAGCAACATTCTCTAGGTATTCGAAATCGATTGTATGATTTTTTTCCAGGGATGCAACACTGGCTGGCGTGTTAGGCTTTGTGAAAAGGTATATGTGGTTCTTAGATATTGCAGCTTTTTAATTGGTTTTTATGTTTTAGATTTCTTGAGATATTTTATCCGAACTTAACTTCGAGTCACACTAAATTGTTCGATTAAAAGAACATTTTTTTTCGTTTTTGAAATTTTACGATTTCTAAAGGAAATGGTTTTCAGAACATGCCCGCATAAGTTCAGAATTTTAATGTGTAATATTTTTGTCCCTCTAACTCTTCGCTTTGTGGGTCTTTTTATTACTTTCTTCAAAAAAGGATAAAAAACTACCCTTCAACTGCGATATAGCGGGCTGGAATGGTCCACAAATATAAAGCTGAATTCACCCATTGTGTTCGAACAAAATTTTTGTTTAATTTGACGTCTATCTCATTAAGAGAACGTCAGGCTACATATAAAATAAATTTTGTCCGGACAAAAATTTTGTTCGGACAAAATGGGTGAATTCAGCTTAATTGTCATCAAATTCAAGTACAATATACATAATTTCTTTTGAGTTTCTAAAAGAAATTTTGCATAGTATGTTTGAGTTAAAGTCTCCCGCGCCCTTAAAGCCCAATCTGCATCCGTGCCTGGTGATCATACAAAAGAAAGCTGTATTATTATATTTATTGATTTATCTCTAGATCCACAGTCAATTACAAAAAAAAAACTTTTTTATCACATGTACCAAAAATGGTTCGACCTATTATCACTTGACGTCGTGTTGTGTTTTACAAATTTAGCCTCCAAATTTCGCGATTCGCAGTTTTCTTTTTTCAATATTAATATTTTATATAAAATATAATTTTTTCGACCCATTTATTTAGTCAACCGTAAAAATATATGAAAATTAAAAAAAAATTATGAAATGCGATGAAACTTTGCGATTAATTAGTACAATTATAATTTGTTTTAAAACAAATAATTAATTATTGGCCACAATTATAAAACATTTTTTTAATGTGAAATGCAGTTACCACATTCATTGAACATTTTATAACAATGACTTTTTTATTATTAATATTTAATAATTGTATAATGTTATATTTTTATATTTTAGATTTCATGTTTAATTTTTGCATTTTGTGTTTTACAATGGTCCATGCGTATGGTGGAATGTGCCATCACAGCTGGAGCCAGCAGTAGTAAAGCGGCATATCCGAACACTGATGACAACGAACAGGGACCTTCTACCAGTATATTGGGTTCTATTTATCACAAAAATCGACTATCAAGATGTGTAACATGCTATGAAGACAGGTAAGTTGGAGTGTGTGTATTGATCGTAATTGGTGAGGGGATATATGCATTTTTTAAAAAATACTGTTTTTGCGATTTTTCATTAATTTTTCCGAACTTTAAATTGGAAATACTTTTTCAATGACATGAAAATATTCACTTTATATATTGGGTTTTTATAAATAAGGCCCTGAATTTTTATTGATATTATTTAAGCATTTATTAAATTTGTTATTTGAGATATTCTCCCAATTTTATTTAAAACAAAAATTTATTTGTTTGATGATTTAGTAGAGCACCAAGGAAATGCATATAGACATTGCTTAAACCTCAACAAATAAATCTTTGTTAGTATTTAATAAATAATTTTAAGAACTCCCGAAAATTTTTTATCCTCCTCTGTATCTCTTTTCCATAAACAAACGCAAACTATTAACTTTTAACAAGTTTATTTTACTTTAACTTAATAAATTTCTGATAAGAATAAATAAAAGATTTAAAAAATATGAGAAAGTTGTCTTAATAACTTATTTTCTTTAATGCTTTCACATAAAATAATACATTTTTAATTATTTCATTATAATTTATTTATTTTTTCTGATATTTTTAAGGCGCTATGGTGATGATCGTAGCCGTTATTACAGCAGTTATTCCGCTAGACCTGGTGATGATCGTTCCAGAAGTGGGTACTATCCAAGCTATGATCGCTACGATGATCGCGGCTATCGAGGAGCAGAATATGACAGATATCCAGCAGCAGGAGCTGATCGTTATGGCACCGATCGTTATGGAGCTGATCGTTACGGTGCCGATAGATACGGAACTGCAGATCGATATGCAGGCTATAGGTTTTCAATACATACATATATCAAAATTAACGGCTAAAATGTCTTCCTTTTAATAAAAATTTTTTTAGAGATGATCCTTATGGAGCTAGACCATCATACGATCGATATGATAGCCGTACTCGTGGCCCCTATGATAGAACATCAGCCTATGATCGCGGAGAAAGTCGAGGTTATGGTTATGACAATCGTGATCGTTATTATGGTGGTGATAGGGGTTCAAGTGATTATTATAGCAGAGGTAGACTATTATTGCACTAGTTATATTTGTTTTTTATTTATAATTTTATTTACATTATTTTCTACAGATCGTTACTATGAACGTCCCCGATATGGTGCATTAGCTAGCGCTGGATCTGCAGCTGGTTATGGCGGCTATGAGCGTGACTATTATGATCGCTATTCGACAAGGTATGATTTTCGCCATTATCGTCCATGGGATGACACATACAGGTAAAGTGCATATTTAATTTAATGTGTGCTTGAGAGTTAGTGTATGTAGACGATGTTGTAAACATTTGTATATATTACGTATTTTTATATTTTCGCTGTAAATATATAGTCATAATTACGTTAGGGTCTGTTCACATATTACATATGGTTATTTTTGTTGACTGTAATATCACCACACAATTTTCAAACAAAAGTTTTTAAAAAAAAATTTTTCATTTTCAGTAAATGTTCTTTACTGAATCAATGAATTTTTTGTTTGACATTTATTTAGCACGCAAACACCAAAAACAATAAGAAAAACTGTGTCGTAAAAAATATCCCCGATGACGAACTACACACAAATAACAACAACAACAATGATATCAAAAGAAATCAATTCGTTAATGTCGTTGCGTTAATTCTCATTCATTTTTTAGTCTCTAGATAAATATTCAGACTTGAACACATTTAACAAAGTGAAATTTCATAAATGCTTAATGGATGATGATGGCCCAGACAAATATTTTTTTTTTGATATATTCCAGAAAAAATCCTCTAAATATTTTTGATTGATTAAATAAACTATTTTGTTTAATATTTGTTAGTATTTTTAGACTAATTGTTTTATAAATTCAGACAAAAATATTGTTTGAAATTTTTCAGAAAATCTAGTAAATCTTTTTGTTTGATTTAGTAAATTGTTTTGTTTACAATTTGTAAATACTTTTAGACAAATCGTTTTATAGATTTAAAAAATTTGTTCACTGAAAAAATTTTTTTTCAATGAAATTTTTAATATATTTTTGTCTATATTTACAAATTTGTCTGTAGGTTCGTTTCTAACAAAAATATTTACTATTTCATTCAATTCCTTTATAGAAAATTAAATTTAGTTTTTTCTGTGTGTAATCAGTTTTCAACTCCTTTTCTCCTAAAGTTATTACGTAATATGTGAATAGCCCCATATACAGTGAAAGCTTCTTGATATGGGAAAAAGGTCTGTTAAGGTGGCTTCGTTTCTAAAAGAAAAAACGAAATTTTTAAGGTGTTCTTATAATTTGTATCAACACTCTAAAACATTACTTCAAATTTACGATCATATATTGTCTAAATTTGTGTTGAAAATTTCTCCTTGTATAAAATTACATCGATTTTGTAGTTATTTTATTAAAGAAAAAACCTTTCAAATTAAACATATTTAGCCCAAGTGGAAAAAAATGTAACATAAAGTATAATACGGTTATGGCTGAATGGTAGGAGGTTGCGGTTCAAACCTGCACGCAGCCAATCGCTTTTTTTTTAATAAAAACATTTTGTTCAAAAATAATGCGTGTGTAATTTTAGGTCAATAATAATCTGTAAAATGTTGACCTAATTTTCAACAAGAGTGTTTTAGAGTGAAACCAGCAAGAAACTAGTAAGGATGTTATATTAATCTTATCGTTTAATATAACACCATCTGTTTTATATAAAGTGTGCTAATACGATCGGGCACGCTCATAAGAATTTAATTAAAATTAATTGAAAAATTTCTATTGTAAATTGTAAAACATAATTATCCGATGCAAAGTATTTACTGTGTAAAAATTTTGTAAAATACTTCCATAAATATTATGTACATTAAAAACTCTATTCTTATACTTACATATTTTCAATGACAACAACAACACAAAAACCTTTCAACTCCATGTATTATACAACAACAACAAAAACAACATATAAAAAAATCAACTCATCAAACTCTTATAACAAATAATAAACAACACTTCTATAAAATCACAAAATATAACAAGCGCACATACTTCCCTAAAATATTGTACATATAACATCAAACTATTACAAAATGACCACGCCCACAAAATAACAATAACATTTAATAAAAACCACTCAGGCCACAGTCAGGATATGGTGGTAGTACTGGCCATGGTAATTATTATGGCAAACGGCCCCAAGAAGATCGTAGTTATTTGCCCGAACCAGATTATAACTCACCTCAAATGTCTCCCTGTGGTATAAGAAAACCTAATTGCCCATATAGTCCTCAAGGGGGAGGAGGAACTCGTGTAAGCTCTGGCACCATTGATAGTGGCCATTATAATATGGGAGTATCCCAGACAACATACAACACAAACTCGAATACAAATCAAAACGAGAGTTCCAAAGGTTCAGGTTCGCCGGCCAGTTGGTCTTACGTGAGAGAAGATGAACAGGCCTCAAGAGGTGCTAGTAATAGTGGTAGTAATAGTAATAGTGAACGACAAAGGTAAGTTGTGGAAGGTTTAACACATAAAAACGCATTGTTAAAATATAGTTATATTAATATACTTATTTCTATATATTTTTTATGTTTGTAAAACTGTTGTAAATTTCTTTTTCTTTTCGTTTTAAATATTTCATTTAACAGTTTCTCTTGAAAGTTTACTACCTTGAGAATAGTAATTTTATTGAAAAAAGATCTCTACTCTCTCCTCTTTTAGCTCTGGGTATGGTGCCTTATTAGATCGTGGCTCGAATCTTATTGGCGTAGAACCAGCTGACCCCAATGCTAAGGAAAATGCTAACGACTCGATGGCAACAAGCAGTGATATGCAAAATGATAAAAGTGCTGAAGAAACTACAAAGCAAAGTGATAATGGAGAAAGTTCTTAAAAGATGTTAACGGAAGAAATATTCATATGTTCCTTTCTAAGAATGTTATTTAAAATTATGGCAAGAAGAAAAGTAAAACGAGACAGTTCAAATGTTTTTAAGCTAATAAATAATAATGTGTAAGTGTGTTTTTAAAAGAAAAGATATTGAAAAATGTGCAAAAGCACTTGTGATCATTATTTAAATGTTAATAAAACAACACATGCATTTTTATAAAGAAAAATATATATTTCAAAGTAAATAATTAGTTTATTTTTAACAAGTTTTATGACTATTTTCTGAATATACATATATTTGAATATCGAATATGGGATGAGGAAGTAATAAATGGCGCGGAAATACCATTATTTGGGAGCAAATTTGCAGCGCATTTGTTATTTTGAAATCTATATGTGTACTACGTATAAGTTACATATACTGAGTTTTACATAATTACACGTAACGTACGAGTATACGCGCCGCGTTACTAATTGAAATGTATTATATTGGTATACTGGGTGTACTCGCTATTTCCCGTGTTATTTCGAATACTACAGATTTTCTATGTAGCAGGCCTGTGGCGGGGAGGAAGCATTATATCGGCCCCTTTGCGCAAAATGATCGTAAGCGACATTCTGTAAAAGCAAATTTATTTATGGAAATCAAAATTTTATGAGCCTACCCACCCACAGTCTAAAATCGCCAAAATGTTTATAACTTTTGAAATACAGGCTGTAAATATTGATCGTAAGCGACAATTTATGAATATAAATCATGTTTAATACAATAAAAAAAAACCGTCTCCCAAAAATTCAATTTTTGTCGCTTACGATAATTTAGCGCTAAAGGGTTACATCGACCGATTTACGCGAAATTATCGTAAGCGTCATTTTGTAAAAACAATTTTTTTTATTGATATCAAAAGGGTTAAGCAATGTCTATATGCATTTCATTGTTGCTTTATCAAATCGTCAGTAGACTTCAACCATAATTTTGAAAAATATGGTTGAAGTCTACTGACGATTTAGTAAAGCACCAATGAAATGCATATAGACATTTATTAACCCTCAACAAATAAATCTTTATTTTAAATATGGGTATGTTTTTTTTAAGAAAATAAATATGATATCAATTTATTTCATAAATACAATGAAACTTTTCATCAAAACAATAAAATACATTTCATTGAAATTATGATATTCAAGGATAGACAATTTTATTTTTTTTTAATTTCTTATAGCATATATATATTTCAAGAATTTTAAGCAGCGATTAAAATACTTTGTCCAAACTTAAAGGGGTTTCCATAAAATGACAAAATGTTGTTGCCATAAATCCAATAAATCTTTCTAGCGAAACTGTGAAAGTTAATGAAGCAATTCCAATGAAACTCTTTCGCAATATTTGTGGAATTTCATTAGAATTGTGAAATATTTCATTAGATTTGTGAAAAAAATCTAACGAAATTGTTTCATTGGATTTACGAAGCGAACTTCTTGCAGTTATATATAAAATAAATACAAAAAATAATTTTGACTATATTTTTTTTGTGTGATTTTTACAACACCGCTAAATTTACTTCCTCTGCTGTTCTCTTAAGGTTGGCCAGGGGTTTGTCTGGTCGATCTTACAACATACATATTTTGAAGAACAAAGCCAACTAAATTCTAACTTGCGTATGTTAATTTCATTTCTCTGTTCGAACAATAGCAGTAAATGAATGTCAATGTTTATATAGAATTATCGTGTATCATTTTGTTTTTCTTTAGGGATGACATTTATGTAAATAACTGCCAGAGCAGGCAAACATTTAATATGTACAAAGAAGAAAATTACGGAAATCTTGTTATTTCGAACTAAATTACATAGTTATACTTCTAATAGCTTATAAACACAAAAGTAATTGAATTGAAAGATTGAGTGATTTCTATATTCTTTATCCATTGGCCCAGGAAGCACACTCTTTGGGGGATGGGGTGAATTGCCCACCTCAGAGTTTTTTTTTTTGTTAATTGCATTATTTTATTGTATTTTCTATAATTTAGACCAACAAATCAGTTCTTGCCCCCAGAGAAAATATTTCTAGCTCCGCTAATGCATTTATCTTATCACAACTGTTTGTAATGTTCCGAAAAGTGTTTAGCAACTTACTATGCATATACATACATACACACATATGCAGTTCGTCCGCAGTTATGTATTTTAATCTAATAAATATTAAAAATCGAAAGTGTTTGGGTTGAAAGTTTGTTTATTAGCAATCTTAAACTCTTGCTGAATAAACCAAAATTTTGTTTAGCAATTTTTTTCTTTAAAGTTTTAAGCACCTAATTACAAAATGTTAATGATTAAAACGACAGTGTTTTTTATATGGATCCTTGTCATATATCTTGTTTGGATTATTGGTATCTGGTTTGTTTCATTGGCAGTAAGTTTTGTTTTTTTTTTCCAAAATTCAAATGGATGTTAGTGCATGTTTTTTTTTATAACCACTCAAGTCAAATATCCCTCATGAAATGAAAATCTCGATGTGACAAAAAACAGAAATAATTTTTCTTCGTCTTGTTCATTTTTGAAAAGAAATTAAAAAATTAGAATTAAAAATACACCAAAAACAGTTGATCGGGATGGTGCGATGGAACAAACTGTTGCTGCTGGTGTTCGATTAAATATTTTTTTTAGTTGTTCAAAATTATTCTGCGAGAAGTGACATTAACGGGTTCATTAAATATTTTAATATTATTTGTGCTTAAAAAAACAAGAAAAAAGAAATACTCTACAACACATGTTATCAAAATTTGGAAAAGTTGTTTTCCATTTAAAAATAAGTAGCTCAAAGAAAAAAAAAACAAAGAAAATTATATGTAGAATATGTACATCCACATGAGCTCGTGTGCTTAATACTAAATATTTTTATATAAAAAACAATAACAATAAAATATTCTAAATATACTTGTACGAATGTGTCAAATTTGTTTACTAATAAGCATAAATATATTTTTATTAATGTAAAACTAATAAATAATAATGTGAAGAAGTATACCTACACTGTGATCGATGGATAGATGTAGATAAGACCATAAAAGGAATTCTTTCCGCTTTTCATTTTATTAAGAAGGGCCAGCTATTGTTTTCATCTGACATGCAATTTGCTGTTGTTGCTATTTTGTTTTGTGTTTTTGTTTTAATTCATTTCTTTATTAAGAAAAACTAAAAGGTGAATCAATAGAATTACCTTAGAGAATAATTATAACAAGACAGTAGTCTATGACAATGACTTGCGCTTGCAAAAAATATCTTCGACACTAACATACGACGACTACAGTGAATGTGAAATATGATCGATTGAGTTTGTATAAAAACAAAATCAGTAAAGTGCGACTTTGGCTTACACACGAAGGGTTCTGTACGAATACACATACTATACCCCTTTTTGTTTTGCCCTTTTTTTCATTTTAAATATTTTTTCGTTTTGCTTTTTCGTTTAATTTTAGTTTTTTAATTTAGATTTTTTTTTGTTTTTTAGGCTTTTTTTTAGTTTTGGCGCTTTTTTCATTTTGGTGTTTTTTTTTTTTTTGGTTTTCGGCAAAAATTTTCGTTATTTTTTTGCCTTTTTTGGGTTTCCGCCGATTTTTTCGTTTTGCTTTTTCGTTTAGTTTTAGTTTTTTAATTTACAAATTTTTTTTCGTTTTTTAGTCTTTTTTTAGTTTTGGCGCATTTTTCATTTTGGTGTTTTTTTTCGGTTTTCGGCAAATTTTCGTTTTTTTTTTTGCTTTTTTTGGGGTTTCGCCGATTTTTTTCGTTTTTTGACGATGTTTTTAGTTTTAACGATTTATTTTAGGTTTGGCGATTTTTTGGTTTTTGCGTTTTTCTTTTTGGCCTTTTTTCGTTTTAGTGACTTTTTCCCTTTTTGCCGATTTTTCTTTTTCGTTTTTTGACTACATTTTTAGTTTTAGAAATTTTTTGAGCTCTGCTGCTTTTTTTCGTTTTGGCGACTTTTTTCAGGTTTTCGCAATTTTTGTAGTTTTTTTCTGATCTTTTTCGTTTTGGTGTTTTTTGCGCTCTAGCGATTTTTTTACTTCTGGTGATTTATTTTCCTTTAATTGATTTTTTTCATTTTTGCGACTTTTCGTTTTGGAATTTTTTCAATTTAAAAATTTTTTGGTTTCAGTGTTTTTTTTAAATTTCAAGAGTTTGCCTCTTAGGGTTTCCAAGATACAGCAAATCGTTTAAATTACATTGTCAAAATTGCATTAACTGATAGAATATTCAAGAAAATTATTATTTGACATATTGTCGTAATTTTATTTTAAATGAAATGTATTTGCTGGATTCTAAGCAATTGTCTATATGCAGCATTTCGTTGGTGCTTTACCAACTCATGAGTAGACTTTAAGCACAATTTTTAACAGCTACAAACCCTTTATCTTATATACAAACTTTTAAAAACCATTTGAGAATTTACAAATATATCAATGATTTTCAAAAAATAAGCATATTAGGCTTTGAAACTTATACAAAACACAGCAAATAATTTTTTGAATTTGGAACGATTTTCCGTCATCCCACGTCAAATTTGGTTTGAAAACAGACCGGTTTCGGCTATGTGCCATCTTCAGTGTTCTATTGAATACTAAATTTAGTATTTAGTATTCAATAGAACACTGAAGATGGCACATAGCCGAAACCGGTCTGTTTTCAAACCAAATTTGACGTGGGATGACGGAAAATCGTTCCAAATTCAAAAAAACCCCGTCGGAAGAAAAACACAACACTCAAATAATTTTTTATTCGATATGAATTTAAAGTTTGTATATAAGATAAAGGGTTTGTAGCTGTTAAAAATTGTGCTTAAAGTCTACTCATGAGTTGGTAAAGCACCAACGAAATGCTGCATATAGACAATTGCTTAGACTCCAGCAAATACATTTCATTTGATAGAATATTCTCTACACTAGCTCTGAAAGTTTCAAGTGTCTATATATAAGTGTCTGTATATTACATTAGTATTTAAACATGTTTCGTTGCTCGCTTTAGAACGGCCTTTAATTTTTAACTTTCATATATAGCTAGCTCTTACAGCTCTCGAGAAAACAGCACCCTGTGACAGACAGACAGACAGACGGACAGCGTAGCGAAAACAATAGGGCTCCTTTAGACTTTGGGTGTACGGAACCCTAAAAAGACTGTATAACCTCTTCTTTTGGAATAATCATTATAATATTAAAAATGAAACACACAACTGTTTCTGAAAGAAGTGAGCGAAGCCTGTTTTGACGACAAGGCAGATGTGCTTTAATTAGTAAAACCAATTTTTGACATATCCAGAGGAAAAAATGCAAAAATCTGTTATGAAGACTTCGCATTTTTACAAAAATTTTTTAGGAGAAACTAATAAGAATAGAATGAATTGCGTCGATTCGAACGAAATTTTTTTTCGATGAAATAACTCGATAAAAGTTGTTTAAATCAAAAATACCTTTTTAGGATTGATTTTTTTTTGTACAAAGTGAAATACATACATACACTGAAAGAATTTCGCTTCATAAATGCAATGAAACAATTTCATCAGACTTTTTCACATTTCCAATGAAATATTTCACAATTCTAATGAAATTTCACGAAAATTGTGAAACAATTTCATTGGAATTGTCATTTTATGTGTATGTTGTTGTTGTACTCTTTTTTATTGTTATACACTCATAGATACATAGTTTTGACAGTGCATTTGGCTGAAGTAGTTAAGACGTTGCCTATAAAGCAGATGATGAAAATCATGAGTCTGAGTTCAATACTGTGAGCAGTAATCAACATTACAAATTTTTCTGATGTGCATTGGTGTCTATCGTACGTATTTATAGCATGGAATTCATAATATATTAAAATAGTCAATAAAAGAGATAAGCTAATGAGGCTACCTACTAACTAATGTAATAATTTCATTAAAACAATGAAATAATTTCATTGCAATAACGACAGAATATCATTAAATTTAATGCCAGAATTTCATTAAAATAATAACAATTTCATTAAAACGGTGAAAAAATATCACCAAAATAATGAAATATGTTCATAAGCCTAGCGAAATTATAACAATGGATCAATGAAATTATTTCATATATTTAATAAAATGTTCACTAAAATAATTTTAACGAAACTTGTTTCATTAATTAATCTCGAAATTCACAGAATTTATTTTCGAAATTCCCAGAATTTATGAAGAAAATTCTTTCAGTGTACATAGTTAAACAAGCTTCAATATTAAAAAAAAAGTAGTAAGTAGAGATTCTCTTTTTGAAATTAAAATATGGATAAGAATACGCATATATTTTTGGTAATGTTAATCTCGTTGGTATCCTGAATCATAGGAGTACTTTGAAATGTCATTTATACCCTGATTCACTAATACGAACAAAAACGTCTTATTAAAAATTTATATGACAAATACAAATTTTTTAAAGTTATTTTCATAAAAATTTTTGAGTGAACGTTTGATTTATTTTTCTAAATAGGACCCTTAATTATTTATTTGCGGACGTTACAAAAAACGGAACTCGGTTTGGAGGTTGAAGTGCATTTGTATAATTTTTGGCAAATTTTGAATAGTAACCAAAAAATCCAAATATCTAAAAGAAAGAGGAGTGTTTGAGGATTTTAAAATGGCTCTAGTGAGGGTGATAAGTTTCGGTTTTCATACACAAATTTAAAAATCGATTGTTACTGACGTTACGTTACGGACGTTACATTTTTTCATACTATCTATAACTTTTTAATTGTACAATTTGCGGCAAAAATGTTTTTAGTGGAGTTTTATTGAATTATGAACAGGAGCGGATTGAGTTTAAGCTTTTGGGAGGGGAACTTTTAAATGAAACGTACCATTTTGTAAAATTTCTTATATAGAAACTCTATGGATTGTGGTATATTAATTCGTTTTTGGAGGGGGGACTATCCCTTTTTCTACTTTTCTGGACCCGATTACGAATGACTTACATATAAAGGATCCCGAAAGGCATTTGTTCCAAGAATTCAGAACTTGATTTGAGCATGAATTTGTATTTTACATTATCCGAATGGATGATCGATTTAAGAAACCGCAACAGTGCGAAGTATTCATACGGTTGAATACTGTTGAAGACGTAGCTTTCTATCGTAGCGCACGATAAGAGCTGTAATATGTGTACGATTATTATTAATATTCACTGTAACACTGCACTTTTCTATGGTCATAATTAGAGACGGTAAAAAACGAAAGATTTTTGTGTTTGTATTTGAACGAATAACTATGTATTCAATATTAATTTATGGAAATATAAAGGATAGTTATTAAATTTGTACACAAACCATTTAGTAAAACTAATTGGAGGGTTTTTTTTTATTAAAAATATATTATGGAACTTTAATTATTTTTCATAAATTTTGGATAATATAATTATGTACTTTATAACGTGATTATTTCCTACATTTAAAAAATCCCTTTAGTAATTGAGTTATGAATTTTAGTCGAACTGTATGGTTTTTATCCAAAGTTATTTAATTAGTTTGGCTTAAGTTCGTTTCTAATGAACTTTTGTAAAGGTTCGGAGCTTCACTAACTGTATTTTCTTTATCATGTACAACTATTTTAAGCTTTTTGATTTCTGTCTTACCATGATTAATAGGTAGGACTCGCCGCGAGGTGGCGACAAAATCTGTTGATTGGGCTTACCAAAGTAAGTAGGATTTTCGCTAGGGTGTTGTTGCTGTCGTCGTTGGCAGTGTAGGTAAAAGGGTTCTGATGAGAAATTTGTGGTGGTCTCGAAACATCTGATGTCAGTTCAACCTTTCGTACATCCAAATTTTTCTTTGAATGTTCAATATTTACATGCTTTAGAATTTCTTTCTTAAATAAAAAATCCCTTTAATTTGCATAAAAAATTCTTAATTCACAAGTATAATTCAGGTCATGTTTATTAGTTTCGCATGCATACATCCGAGTTATATATTCGAATAAAATTGTACAACACTAAGATTATGAGCTTGTCAAGTTCATTTCTTTTATAGAATTACGATTTTGCAACGTTGTAAAACACCATGACTGATGACCTGTTTGTTAGCGTTTGCGTTAAACAAAAATGGAAAAGATACAAAAGCGATTGTGAAAACAATATTCAAGAAATAAACAATACAGAAACATAAATATTAGAATTAATAAATTAAAATATTAAACATTCAAAAACAAAAAAACAATAACAATTTATAAAAAAGAAAAGAAAAATAAAATTATTAAAAAATAAACAAACAAAAATATTTCCCATTGTTTTTCATATCTTAAACAAGTAAATTAAAAAAGAACTCAACTAAATATCATGTTAATTCGCGATACAACTCACTTGCCATACATTTATTTTGCTTTATCTGGAGCTATAGCAAGTACTTTGCTAATTTTGACGTATGTGTCTTTTATAACGGATGCAGTAAGTGTCATTTTAGTGTAACGGAAATATTTTAATATTGAATTTATATGGGCGTTAAAAAAATTTGTGTGTTCTGTTAAGTGGTTAAATTTATAAACAGTGTTAAAAAAGTTTTACATATTTAATTTTATTAAATATTTTTCTTAACATTTTTCTTAACATTATTTTTTGAAGGATGAGCAATTACGACATGACATTAAAACAACTCAATTATCTATGGAATTTCTTAAACCTTTGTCGACCACATGGAATTACAACAATAAGTGGAGATCAATTGGCAACGCCTCTTTGAAGCATAAAATTTATTCAGCTTATTTCGACAGACGTACTGATATTATAGGTAATTTTTATTTGTTTAAATTGTATGTGAGGATGTGTAAATAAGTTTTTAAAAAAGCAAATTATATTTCGCTATGCTCTAAAGTACGATATATTTTAATACCGCAAAATCTTTTGACCTGAACAGCTTTTCAAGTTACACTGTGTAACAATTAAAAAATTTTTCAAAGTGAGACGCTTCTAACGACTGATTCTGGAAGAGGCCAGAATAGGAAAATAAACGTGTATCGGCTTTTTGAAAGTTTACATCTGGGATTAATTTCCGCCCCTTTTTCCACATAGGGATAGGGTATGTCCAACAATAATAATCTATTTTATGCATACTCTCACTCTGACTACATGCAAAAAAACATTGTGTGTGACTTTTATCATCTTTACTTAAAAAGAGTTGTTTGAAAATAAAGTTGGGCAACGAATTTGCACACAAAATTGTATTATTTCTGGGCAAAACAAAGTTTTTGCTGGGTATGAGCCTATTTCACCAACGCTATTTAAATATCAATTCATATTTAGATGTCGGTTTTCATTCATTTTTGTATGGACAAATGATATTTAAATATGAATTGATATTTAATTAAATTGTTGAAATAGGCTCTTATGCTAGGAACACAACTGGGACGAACGACGAATTTCGTCCAACACGATGAATTCGTCGATAAAAATTCGCTATGTAAATTCGTCGTATGAAACACAATAGCGACGAAAACGTAACAGCTGTTATAATGGAGAAAGTTGTTTACTGTGTGTGCAAAGTGTGACCATATTAAAAAAATAATACATACTTGAAAAATTTAACATTAACAAAAACACAACTAACACCTATTAGTATAGTTAATTATTATCTATATATATTTAAAATGCGATAAAATAAAAATAAAACAATAATTAAAGTAAAAAGTAACTTTATTCACTAAAACAATTGAAAACTAAAACCAAACATGGTCACTTGGTACTGATTTGTTCGTCGTTCGCCGGCGTAAGAAATAGAAACAAATCTATTCACAGTTCGCCGCGTATGACGAATTTCGTCCGTCGCCGTTATTGTGTGTATTTTCATATACACAAACATGTTTTATTTTTGGCGACGAATATTCGTGGACGAAAATTCGTCGTTCGTCCCAGTTGTGTTCCTAGCATTACTCAGCAAAACTTTGCATATAAGTTGAATTTGAACAACTGCATACACTCATTGTATGCATAATCACCTATTTTTCAGATGGACAAAAATAAATGTACATAATTATTTTTCTTAAGTAAGTATCCAAAATGTAATGGCTTCGTTTTGGGACATCAAGAATAATAATAAGTACTTTTTCTAGTAGAAATGTAATGAGTTTTTAAATATTTTTCTAATAATTTTTTTTTTTGGTGATTTGGCAACTGAATTTTCGTAGGATAGTGTTGTTTGGTTAGTGTTATCAGTAAATTTATTTTTTTAATTACAAATGAGCTTTTATGTTTGATTTTAAAAATATTAAACTTAGATGGAAGGAAATTTCCTATTAATCGCCCTTACTACGGTTATCGTAGTCTTAAGCGGCCCTCCCACTTATAATATAATTGTGCAATTTTTCATATTGTACAATAATATCGCTAATGTGTATGCCATATTCGAAGATGACACAATATATTGGCAAAAATCAAAATACTTTTGATTTGTAATGTGATGGTAACATTGATCAGCGTTATGTTTACTTTTTCACTGTCAGGAAAATTGGCCAATATTTTCCTTAAAAATATTATGCATTTATTGCATAGTAGATATAGATCAAAACGACAATAATATGCACAATAGCATATGCAATAATATTGTATAATGTATGGACCACTTTAGTCGAAATTGAATAACTCCAATATAAGACATTCAGCCAGCGTTTCCAGATTTCATTGATTTCTCTACAACACCGACAACTGTAATACGGCTGAATGTTACAAAAAAATTAATACGAAGATATAATGGCTTTTGAGATTCCTAACAACTGCCATACAATCAGTATATTTTTCCGATTGCAAAAAGATGTATAAAAAGATATAACTTTCAGAAAATGAAATTCTTAATCGTTCTGTTGAAATCAATCGTTACGATCGAATCCAAAATCTAATCAGCTTTTAACGTTAAAGACTTATTTTAATTGCTGAAATTTTCTTCAAATTGATTTATTTTCTCGGGAGATATCGTTATCGAAAAATATCGAAAAAACAATATGTTTTTTTTTAATTTACTAAAAAAAATCCGTCAAATCGATTTTCTTGATTCAATAATTTTTTTCAAACTTTGAAAGCTGCTTTCAACGTTGCAAACTTGATAAAAATCGGTTTATTTAATCGACAGATGGCGTTGCGAAGTTTTTCGACAACAGGTTATTGAAATAACTACGAAAACTTTTGTCAAATTGGTTTTCTAAACTTGGTCACATTTTTTTGGAATTTCGAATCTGCGTCGAAAGCCGTAAATTTTATCTAGATCGGTTTATTAGCCTGAGTGATTTTCAGCTTGGAGCTTAATATTAGCGGGAAGTTCCAGCGATGGCCTACAAAGCTAACCTTTTCTTCTGTTTAATCACTAACAAACTTTACCCAAGCATGTATCTTCATGGCCAATTAGTCTTTTTCAAGATTAAAGATGTTCATGATTACGTGTGATCATGTATGATTCGTTCTAATCAGGTGATCTCATCTCTAGTAACTTCTTCAGCATTCGAGAAAGTTTGTTAAAACCTAAACAGAAATTTGATTAAAATATACGTTTTTATTTCGTGGCTGCGCGAAAAGTGTGATTTATTTATAATTTAGTAATAAGTCTTAACCCTGAAACTAAAGTAATCTATAAATCATTTATTGTTTCCTTTCAGACAAGCCCAGTAAAAGCAAGAACTTAATTGCCATTGGTTCGATCAGAGTATTTGCGATTCTTCCTTTAGCATTTAAGCACGATATTAGCTGTATATTGAGGTTAATTGGCATAATTTAAAGAAATTATTTTATTTCAATAATTCTGAACTGCAATTACAGATCAGAAGACTATTTACTAAGCGAAGTTAAAGCAGAAGTAGCCAAAGCTTTAAATGAACATCATGATGAAAAATTTGCAGCTTTTACGGTGGTATGTCCATTATACAAACAACACATTGCCCATCTCAAAATACATCTTCCCCAGGCTGTGGCCTTGCAATATAAGTCGAATAGTTTAAGTCATTTAAGTCCAACATTTATACCCATTAGGTAACAAGAAAATCGTTAATTACTTTTTATCACAATCTTATTGAATATGATAATAACCTTTTTATTTTTATTATCTTTTTATATGCAGCTATCCCCGCGAAATGGACCAGTTGTTTGCCCAATCTAAACCGGTTTTGTCGGTTTGTGTGGGTCCATTGCAACGAAACTACAGCGATGTTTTACGAGTTGTAGAATTTATTGAAATGTATCGCATAATGGGTGCCCAACATTTTTATTTTTACGATCTCGACTGTTCGCCAGATGTACGACGTGTTTTGAATTATTATCGTGACAAAGGTTTGGCCGATATTATGGACTGGAACTTACAAGATCATTTGGTTGATTTACATTACAGTGGCATAGTGGCACAGTACAATGACTGTGTGTACAGAGCTAATGTTGTGGATAATTACCGTTATGCCGTGATTGTGGATTTTGATGAAATTCTTATGCCTCTTAAGCACAATTCTCTGTTTCATTTTCTTTTGCAATGTGACGAAGGTCTCACTTCGGCCTTTATCTTTCGTAATGTGTTTTTCTTCAAAAAGGACAGTGATGACAAATTCACTGTTCCCGAAAAAGCCATTAATCGTAATCTCTATACACAAACAAAAATCCGAAGAAATTTTGATATTTTACCAGCCTACGCACGCAGCAAGTGTATTGTAAATACTCATGCTATAGTGGAAATGGGCAATCATCAGGTTTGGCTAGCCGCTCCCGGCTATGCGGACAGTGTTGTTCATCCTACAGTGGGTTTGCTGTATCATTATCGTGATAAATGCATTAATTGCAGAACGATTTTAACTTTAGACTATACAGCTAGAAAATACGGTTCCCTTATTTGGGATCGAGTGGACGATGTGTGTTTAAATATTTTCTTGAATCTCAAAGGTGTTTGCCCTTCGCATTAAGAGAGTTAATAAATTTTATATTTGTGTATAATGAAATGAAATTTTAGTCTCGTATGCGTTTTTTTTTGCATTATTCTTAAATTTTTTTTGCTGTTATTTAAAACAAAGGTTTTATATGAACAATTTGCTTGCATGAAATAATTACCCACGAAATAACAGTCCAAAACGAAAATGTGATAAGTCCATAATTCTATAAAAACAACACCCAAACTATAATGATTAAGGGGCTATTCTTCACATATTACGTAACACTCAAAGGGGGGGCTACAGATTTGTTACGGATTAGATAAATTATTCTGAAAATTTTGTAAAAAGCGTTACGAAGGGGGAGGGGTGGGGGGTTGTATAAAAACTCTGAAAATAGCGTTACGTAATATGTGAACAACCCCTAAGACCCCATTTTTAAGGTGCTTATTACATATTTTCAAATTGTAATAAGTCCCAAAAATATATACATATATGGAAAATTTTAAGTTTAAAAGCCAATTAAAGAACGTATGCGCATGATGTCATAAAAAAAATTTGTTAATTTACAACAGGGCGGGAGTTCTAGGTCAGTGAAAATAGGCCATAGCCCTTTCCACTCTCTACACTCTATTTTGAATACGATTAAGCAAGCACTGAAATAATTTTCTTTATAAATTCTGCTAATTTCGACATTAGTTCAACGAAAAACTTCATTAAAACTCAATCAATGTCACGTTTCGTTGGATTAAGGAAACGAATTCGATCAAAATTATTTTAATATCAAATAGTTTCATTGAAAATTTCGTTAAAATAATGAAAATATTTCATTATTTTAACGAAACTACTGCATCATTTTCATGAAAGTTTTTCATTATTTTCATGAAATTATTTAATTTTTTTATTCAATTTATTTCATTATTTTAAATAAATTATGTTATTGTTTTAATGAAGTTTTTTTCATTATTTTCATGAAATTATTTAATTATTTTATTGAATTTATTTCATAATTTTAAACAAATTACTTATGGGCTCACTAACTTTAATTGTTTTATAGACAACTCCATGCTACAAATACCTACAACAGACACAATTTTTTTTTAATTTTTCATCAAAACTATGAAATATGTTTCATTGAAATTATGACTTAAAGTGGTTTCCCCAAAATTACAAAATGTTGTTGCCATAAATCTATTGAAATTTTCTAACGAAGCTATGAATGCTAATGAAGCAATTGCAATGAGATTTTTTCACAATATGCGTGAAATTTCACATACATTGTGTTTGGAATTGTGAAAAATTCTAACGAAATCGGTGCATTAGATTTATGAAGCGAAATTCTTTATATTTTCTTCAATTTTCATAACATCTAACATCGAAAGGAGCATCCAAAACAGGAATCGAAATATTCACCAAAAATCGCGTTGTGTGAATTTTGACGTCTGACTGGTCAGCAGAAAAAATCTGACTGGTCAGCAGAAAAAATCGGCTTTAAATAATAATATGTGGAATACACAAAGTTTAATGCGCTAAACTCAAATTCGTTTTCAGTTGTTTTCTATCACGTACAGATTTTCTTTAATGGGCATGACTAATATTTCCACTAGGTACATCAGTACATCTCACCATAACTCGAGAACGGTTTGTCTGACTGGAACAACTAAACCAGTAAAAGATGCGAAGTAAAATTACTTTCAACTCACTTATATATAATTTACTTATATATTCAACTTTTTCGGAGTTATTCAGAAACTAGCGAAAATTAATTATTTTTTTCATGCAAAAATAATTTTTTTTTTCAAAAACTCATTAAGAGGGAAAAAATTTAATACTTTTGTCATTTATCAGAAAGCTAGTTATATTAGGAATAAAATAAGCCAAATTAAGCGAGAGAACTGAATAGACAAAAATTGCGAATATCATACACACACATAGATACACACAAATTAAAATGTTTCTTTCTTTTTAATTGTGTATCAAATCGACATTTATCCATGAATTTTAATCATTTATGGCTTATTTTATTCGTAATGTAAATAGCTTTCTGATAACTGACACAAATTTTAAATTTTGCCTTAATTTCTTATGAGTTTTTCAAAATGAAAACAAAAATACGTAATTTTGCATGAAAGACATTTTTTTCGGAGCAAATTTCTGAATAACTCCGAAACAGTTGGAAATATGGAAAAATTATGTAGGAATATCTTAAAGGTAATTTTATTTCGCATTCTTCTAGTGCATTATTTATTTAAGTCGAGGAAGCCGTTCTCGAATTGTGATGAAATATATTAGCGTGACCGCCTTATTTTGGGTGCCATATTAGTCATGCCCATAAAAAATCTGTGCCTAAAAACTGAAAACGGATTTGAATTTATTGCATTAAACTTGATATATTCCACATACATATTTTTATTTAAAGGCTCGAAATTTTTTATTCTTTTTTGCCGACCAGTGTTATATGACACTTATAAAACAGCTTATACAACGCGAAGACAAAAGTGTATACAAAATTTTAGCTTCTTCTCTCAAACTCCGACATTTGGCAATGTTTATCATGTCGAAGCACCCATACAAAAATTATGCTTCTTGTAAGTAGTTTTGTAAGCGGTAGCCTTGTTTTTAATTTCATTACTATGGAAGAAATCTTTAAAAATCTGCTGCTTTAGAAACTAGAAATTAACAAAACAAATATTCAAAATTTATAAAAGTATTGAGTATTTTTGTATTGACTACTCAATACCAGTCGCTTTATTGAGTACTCGATATTCAAAAGTAGTTACTCAATGCTTTCAGAATTGTATTTTCCAGCAAAATAGATTGTAAAATATGAATGAAACTGATAAAAACAAAATTTAATTTAAGGTAAAAAAATTACTGAATTGAAAATATAACTTTTATTTAATTAAATCGAATTAAAACAAATTAAAAATGAAAGTTTCTATGCAAAAAAACTAGTCTTCTTATATATAAATAGGTCACACAATTTTTTATCGTACACTTTTAAGTATCTTATTGTTCAACAATATTAATGAAACATATATGGTTTGAGAGGTATTTTTCTCTAGCTATGCACAATATAGTTCTTGGACTATAAAAACCGGTTACTTCGACCACCGGGTGGGATCCTAGTAAACTATAATTCTTACAAATAATATTGCAATTTTTAAATTTTTATATAATTTTATTCATCATTTCAAGGAAACAACCCATTAAAGTATTGAGTAGTATTGAGTCAATACTTAATAAGTATCGAGTGTTCAAAAGTTTAGAAATTTTACAACTCTACTGCCTGGCTTTCTTTCTATCTATTATTATTGCACAAAGTTTCAAAACTATTTTAAAATGTATTGTTTAATCTTTGTATAACGAAAAACACATTAAAAGATCTTAAAATCGATAATAAGCAGTTTTGAAACTCGACATTACCATAAATTGTTTTGATGTCAAAAGTTCTAAAAGAATAAAATCTCTTAGAAATACGCCTCCTAATTGAACACAATGTTCTGGTTTAGTTTTGTTTCTACCAGAGTTCAAAGCAGACGCGAACAATCATAATAAGTCTCATAAAATGTTAAAATTTTGCAGTTTACCAAGAAAAAAGTCACAAACACAAGAAGATTATCGAGATTTTCTTAAGAAAAGATCATCTTTAGACAATGACAGCATAAAGGATTTAATTAAGCAAAGAAAACCCATAATATTGGCATTAAGCAGGTTAAATTTATTTATTTTATCAAAAGTGCAGCGAAGTTTGGTTTTATATTAAAAACATTTAAAATCTTTAGCAATTCACCAAAAGATCCATTGGAGCAACTGCTGGGCGGTAATTCTAAGCACAATGTTGGAAGTTATATGGATGTGAAGCTCCGAATTGATGAAGAAGGTAAAAAAAGTGTTAAGATTTCAATAAACTGTTTAGTGTAATGTGATTGCATTCAAGTAGTTTTATATTTCAAAATTATGTTTTGTATTTGAATTTGGAATTATTGCTTTGTTTTTAGTTTTTGCATAATTAAACCTTGTATAACCAATTTCGTTAGCAAATATGTAAATATGCAACATTGATTCGAATTATGTACTTTGTTTTAATGCATAATACGCGTACTCTCTTAAGTCGATTAAACTTGCAAGCAAAAATATATTTAAAAGTTTTTGCATAATTTTTTATCAAGTGTGTTTCAACAAACAGAAAAGAGGGCAAGCAATAAATTTTATATACAGCTTATTTGTTAATGAACATTGCAACTAGAGATGGTCACCGTTTACGTGATGGACATACTTAGATCACACATGATCATACATAGCAGTTTCCTTCAATCTCATGTGCGTGTATGGTAGGGCTGGTAGTTTATGCTGCTTTTCATTACTCAATACTACTCAATACTTTTCATTTGGGTACTCAATACTCACTCGATACTTTTATCGCTTAGAAATTTTATACTTTTAAGCAGATTAATTTCTTCATTCGATTTAGTAATAAAAATACTACGTAATAAGTATCGAGTAACTTCTTTTGAGTATTTAGTACCCTGCTGTTGGCAGAGTAGTTAGCGCGTTTGACTACAAACCATGAGGTCTTGAGTTCGAGACTAGTTTTAGGCAAGCCAACAACATCATGAATTTTTCTCATGTGCATTGCTGTGTTATTGCGTTGGTTGTTGTTGGAATGTTAATGTGATGAAGGCATACCACTGATCACTTTGAGAGTATCGGCAGCGAGTAATACTAACATATCCTAATGCACTTCACAGCACCCTCCTTCGTCGGAATTGTAGCAAAACCGTCGGCGAAGTAAAAGAACTAATAAAATGGCTACACAGCTTAAACAACTCAATGCATCTACTTGACACCAGAGGGGCTGGCAGCACTGCTCTACAAAAAAAAAAACGCGCAATAGCAGAGTTGTATATTAATTAAGCTTTTTATCTCTCTCCCACTTCACCACCTGTTTTCTCTCTACACTATCCCTTTCCCAAAGAAGGTGATACATTAATTAATTAACTGGTAGGCATTAATTGCCTGATTGTGTTACTTCTCTTTAAAAAAATAAAAATAAAAAAATACTCGGTACTTGGTACCCCTACTCAATACTTTGCCAGCACTAGTGTATGAGCGTGAGCATAAAAATTCTGTAATTGAGAGTCTTCTGTCACGACAAACATTCACTTCTAAATAAAACTAACATTATAAAATATTTATGAAATTCAAAATGGATCCTCCTCTTCAAAAATGTATCTAGAAAAAATTCCAACGTGACGACTATATTCCATTATTCCAAATATGTGTGTCCAAAGCGGGTAGAGTTTTCTTTTAGTGTGCATTTATTGCATATAATGTTAAAGCATATATGTATGTATGGTTGTATGTATGTAGATTAGATTAATCTGAAACTTTGCCATGATAATTTTTGTTATCAACATTCACCAAGCTGGGGTGTGAGACTGGTACAAATCGAAAATTTTATATTAAGGGTCACCCTAATATACATATGCACATACAATTTTGCCCACAAGGAATAACAGCTGAACTCCATTTCGTCAAGTTTTCAGGAGAGCATTTTTAAGTTTGAAATCGTTGCCTGAAATCAGGGAATTTAGATTAATACCATATTTACACCATGCAACTTTGTTGCATGCAATTTTAATTTTAAGTGAGAGTGTTGAAATAGAAATGTAAACTTTTTGTATTTCTTCTCTGTCTTTCTCACTGAAAAAAGAGAGTTGCATGCAACAAAGTTGCATAGTGTAAATATGGTATAAGATAACCTTTGAATCCTCGATGCTAGCAATTTTATAATATTAATTTGTAGTTTGATTTCTAATGAAATAACAGTTAACTTAAGAGAAATAAACAAAATAAATAGTTTAATCTTGATTTCTTTTCGTTTATCTCCAATTGCTACATCCTATCTCTACTTTAACTGTTACTCCAAACTTAATGAATTGACTTTAACTTGCAAATTAACTCAATAATGACTAAACTCGAGTTTAGCAATCAAACCCAATTAAAAAATATCCATTTATCAAGAGGAATAATGGCTTAACTCGAGTTAGGTAGAACTTACAGTCACAGTACGGTTTGGAATAAAATCCTAATTCTATTTAAGAGACTATCTAAAATATTTTTTTAACAAACTTGACTTAGGCTTGACTTCTAAAATCGTAAAAGCGGACTATCGACTTGGCTGTTTCGATTTTTAGGTATAATATATCAATTTTTTTAAGCTACAATGATAAAATTTTGAGTGGTAGGTAGTACATTTAAATGCAAGGAATACAATGGTGGTCATAACTCAACTTTGTCCTAACTCGACTTTAGCTGTTATTCCTTGTGGGCACAGACAAATGAGGATTCATACATAATTATGTACGTATGTTCATATGTATTTATACATTTGAATTTTAATTCATAAAATTGTGATAAATAAAAAATTACACACATTAATATCTGCTTAATACGATCACAATGTTATTAAAATAAAAATATGTAATGAAAATTCGTACACCCACCCCAAATTTGTCAACAATAACATAAAATTTCATCTTGTAGCAGCCAGTAGTCAGATCGTCATTTAGTCAAACCGTCCAACTGTTGACGAAATTAATAAGTATGAACCAGGGATGGTAAAGGGAGTTTTTAAATTGTATCAATATTTTCTATCATCAAACTTAAATATGCCAAGCAAATTTTTTGTCTGTTAAATTGTGTGAGGATTTCATCTAAGGAGTTTTCTTGGATTTGAATCTATACAGTTCGAAAAAAATTAGAATTCCTATTTCGGACAAAGCCCCATTTAAAAGCGTCGTCTTAAAATTGTATTTCACAGTAAACAACAATTGTTCATGTTAGTGTAAAAAATGGCAACAATAGGAATAACGTAAATACAAAAAATTTCTTTATAGAAGATTTGTGGGAGAAAAAATATGTTTTACGCCATAGACAGTCAGCAATAATTCTCATTTATTTCTTGAGAGTTTTTATGTAAAACTCTTTTTGCAAAATCAGATAAAATTTTTTTTAATAAATTGCAAAAAATCAATAAAGAGTTTTGTATGTTTCAATTAAATAGTTTGTTAGATTTTTTTAGTTTTAAAAACATTTTTCAGCCAATTAGACAAAATATTTACTAGTTCATTGAACTCTGTGCTGAAACCAAAATTTTATTTTTTCTGTGTAGTGAACACAGAGAGCTCTGATGATGGATATGTTGTCGAATGTTATCTATTCCTATTAAAACTTACTAAAGTTTTATGCATATATCTTAATAGTTTATTTTAGTGAGTTATTAATTTGTAAACCTTTTTATCATAAGTTTTTTGAATTTTTGTTTGGCTGAGGTCCTACTTTTTATTTTAAAAATAAATCAAAGAAGCTGTAATTTTTGTTTATGTATTAAGAAATTCTTTATTTATGCCAACTTTGTAGCTCATCTTCAGGGATATATTAAATTTTTTTATTGCAGTGTTGTCCGATGTTGATGCTCTTGAGATTTTAAGATGACCAACGAAGTTGGCCGAAATATCGGATGAATAAAGAATTTATTAATAAATGAAATTTATTTGTTTATGCCTAAGCATATTGTCTATATGCATTTCATTGATGCTTTACCAAAACGTCTGTAGACTTCAACTACACTTTTGAAAAGTTACAAACCCCTTATCTTATGTACAGACTTTAAAGAGCCATTTGAGAATTTACAAATGATTTTCGAAAATAAGCATCGTAAACTTATACAAAACCCAACAAATAATTTGTATTCGATATGAATCTATTTTATTTTTCCACGCCTTTATACAATTAGAAATCCATTGGATAACAATAAAAGTATTGTTAAGGCAAAATGAAAGACAAAATTCAAATTAAACCTTAAAGAAATTTATTATTAAGGATTTTTCCCTCCAGGTATATCGAAAAGCGGCTTTACTAAGTAAAAATTTTTGCATAGCCGGTCTTCGACCGGGCTTAAGGCATTTTCTCTCTCGATATATCGTAAAGTGGCTATGCAAAAATCCTTACTCAGCAAAGCCGCTTTTCGATATACCCAGAGGAAAAAACCTTTAAGTACGACCAAAGGCCGGCTATGCAAAACTCTTTACTCAGCGAAACCGCTTTTTGATATACCGAGAGGAAAAAACCTTTAAGCCCGGCCGAAGGCCGGCTATGCAAGCATCTTTACTCGGCGTAGCCGCTCTTCGGTATATAGAGTGGGAAAACTCTTCAGCACGGCCGAACGCGTGCTACACAAAAATCTGTGCTCTTTGCTCAGCGAAGCCGCTTTTCGATATACTGAGAGGAAAAATCCCTTAAGCCCAGCCGAAGGCCGCCTATGAAAAAATCTTTACTCAGCGGAGCCGCACTTCGGTATACCGAAAGGGAAAACTCTTCAGCCCGGCGTACTATACAAAAATCTTTGCTCAGCGAAGCCGCTTTTCGATATACTGAGAAGTAACGCAAAAAATTAAAAAAAGAAACTATTGCACCAACTTTGCCATCCCTGTTCTGTGAACACTTGCATGTACAAATAGTTGGTAAATATTTGTCGTCGTCGGTATGTGACCAACCATTGAGACAGAACGAGTACTTTGCATTTAAATGAGCAACAATGTTGTTATATAGAGTCGAATTATTTCAGAGTGTAATGGTATTGTGGTGAAAGATACTTCTCGTAACAAAACTGTTGTTGGGGGTTGGTGGTGGTGCTCTATTCAAATTATCATTGACAATGAAATAGGGGGAAATACAAACAACAGCAGCCTCTACAGCAGCAACAATAACTATCGGATTTGCGGTTCGTGCCTTCCGACTGACCCAAAGTTAAACAATTATCAAAAAGTGTTGTTAATGTAATTTTTTTTACTATGAAAAATATAGTTTTTTTTTACCAAAATAGGAATAAAATTATTTTTGAATTTTTTGCTATACATACATATTTTAGAAATCTGGGACTGTATGGATTTTTGCGTATGGGATCTGAGAGATACCTCAAAAGAAAGATATGTCTTTTACGATTTGGCAGCATTGCTTGCTTACGCTTTTTCTTAAGCTGTACAACAGAAAAAAAATTGCAAGGTGGTCAAATCTTGTCAAATCGACAAAAAATGTAATTTTCGGAAACACCAACTCCGATTTCGATCATATTCCCCACAAATTTTATTCATTCTCGGTCTCCTCCCGTTTCTGAAATATACCGTCATGAAAACTAGAAAAATTTTTTAAATTTTACTAAAGTGGCCATAAAAACCCAAATATAACTTCTAAACTTCAAAACTGAGGCTTTTGAAGTGATGTACATCTCGACTTTTTCCGCGAGAAGTTCAAAGGTCATATGTGGAGGGCTTGGGCTCAAAGGGCTATATCTCAAAAAACGGTATTTTAAAAAAAATATATATATATATATATATATATATATATATATATATATATATATATATATATATATATATATATATATATATATATATATATATATATATATATATATATATATATATATATATATATATATATATATATATATATATATATATATATATATATATATATATATATATATATATATATATATATATATATATATATATATATATATATATATATATATATATATATATATATATATATATATATATATATATATATATATATATATATATATATATATATATATATATATATATATATATATATATATATATATATATATATATATATATATATATATATATATATATATATATATATATATATATATATATATATATATATATATATATATATATATATATATATATATATATATATATATATATATATATATATATATATATATATATATATATATATATATATATATATATATATATATATATAACAGTTATAAAACGGTTTTCTACACATTTGGAAAGCTCAAGTTTTGCAGCTATGGAATAAAAGATGGCACAAAGTTTGATTTAACTTTTGCAAATACAATTATACTGCTTTCGAATTTTTTATTTTGAGATGCTTAATTTTTTTATATAATTTTTTTTAAAGCAATTAGGATGTGCCCAGCACGGGAAAATATTTTTTTCTTCAGTTTGGCCTTTGTCCAGATAACGATCCATTCATGTTTTTCAATACGCACTTGTTTTTATAGCTCAGAAACTAGTAGCGGCACCACATTAAAACTTCCCGAATGTATACGAATAAGTTATATAACTTACATAATTTTTTCAAATTAAAAAAAACAGATTTTTGAGTTATAGCCCTTTGAACTCAGGACCTCCAGGACCTTAGAACTTCTCGAGGAAAAAATTTATATGTACACCCTATCAAAAGCTTTATTTTTACCTGCAAAATAACAGCTTGTAAAACTTTTTCACTTTTGTAGTTATATAACTTTTATACTTGATATATATAGTATACTTGGCATATATAGACACTTTTCCTGACGTCATATTTCGGAAACCAAATGACCTTAATGTTTAAAAATTTTTTACATCAAATCTCTTCCGACATACACTATCTGTGGTGAATTTCATTGAAATCGGAGAGGGTTGATTAGAATCGCTTTCGATTTGACATGGAATTACTCAGGTTCTTCCGTTTTTGCCATTTTTTTGGGGGGGTTTTAAGGATATTTTAATTTTTGGCGATTTTTTGGTTTTGACGCTTTTTATTTTTTGCGATTTTTTTAGTTTTGGCGATTTTTTTAGTCTTTGACGATTTTTTGCATTTTTCAATTTTTGGTGTCTTTTTCCTTTAAGCGCATTTTCCATTTTGGCGATTTTTTTTGTTTTGGCATTTTGTTGATTTTTGGAATTTTTTATTAGTTTTAGCGTTTTTTGTTTGCTTTTGGCGATTTTTTCGTTTTGGCGATTTCCTTGCATTACTTATTGTGTGGCATACCCTTTAATTATTAATTTACCCATTAATTATTAATTTTGTTTGCTTCAAGTGTTTAATTGTTATGGTTGAGAAGATACAGCTAAATTTCAAAATTACACAACTTGTTAGAATACCCTTTCAACACTCAAGAAAACCTCAACACTTTCATTTTTAGTTAGCTTGTTTTTAAAATGCTGCACTAGTTGTGAACATTTCAAGAATTTGCCTCTTACGGTTTCCAAGATTCAGCTAATTGTCAAAATCGCTTAGTCAAAATTACATTAACTGATAGACTACCCTTTAATTTTTATTTTGTTTAAATTTCAGTATTTTTTGGTGTAGTCTGTATAATCATACACTAACTTTGAACATTTCGAGTGTGTGTATATTACATTGGCATTTCAACATGTTTCGTTGCTCCCTTTAGAATACCCTTTATTTTTTAACTTTCATATATTTGTTGTTGTAGTGGACATAGTTATACATATATCTGCAAATTTTAGGTCCGTACCTATTATGGCTCTCGAGAAAACAGTCTGTGACAGACAGACAGACGGACGGACGCACAACGTAGTGAAAACAATAGGGTTCTTTGTAGAGGGCTCAAGTGTAGTACAAAAATATTTGTCATAAAATTATACTTAAAGATGGTATAATTTTATGACAAATATTTATATTTAGCACAAAAATTAAAAAAATGTATTTAAGAGTAAATTTCTTACTTATTCCCAATTAGTTCTAAAATATCTCATAAAACCGGATTTTATGAGGCTAATTTGTATTACTAAATCTGAAAGAAATTGTTTAGTTGTCCTCATGACGTGGAATACCCTCATCTACAAACAAATTATTATTGACAGCATTGTTTTCCATTTTACTCTCACATTAGCTAGCAATAGCCATTTAACAGCAGCAACAAATCGGAATAATAACAACTTAAACCAAGCATTTATTCATGAATGTTCGAATAGTACTCATACGTACGTATTTTCAAACGTATTTGAGTATGACTCTGTCCGGCCGTATGTGCAATATAATTATTCTTTGTATTTCATGACGACACACATACTCGCAGCTACCTATCAACCAATAATTTTTAGTTACTTAACAAATTTCAATAAGTCAAGTTGAGTTGAGTAGAAAAAAGTACTGAAAAAAAAACTAAAAACTGATTAGAATTCAGAATGAACGTACTGGAAGGTACATTCTACATTTATTAAAGCAAATGTGACGTGAGTTGATACTTCAGATACTTAAGAAAAACATAAACATTGGAAAAAAGATCTTTAATAAGAAAAACAAAATTTGTGCTGGTAGAAAATGAAAATAAAGAAAACAATGGAAAATGAAAAGAAAACAAAAACAGTACCAAAACATCCATATTCGATTGCGACAGATAATAATTCTAATAAGAGCTAGAAGAGTTTTTGACGACTGGCTATTGTTGTTTAGTTTATGTATTTGAAAGATAGTGATAATGTTTATATGTACATATTCTTAACACTAGTACATTTTATTTGTTGTTAGATTTTAAATTATATCGAAGGTCGTCGCTCTGTTGTTTAATTGTCCTTTTGTTTTAGTGAGAGTAATTAATTAATAGAAATGGTCTAATATTTGAGGTACATAAGTATATACATACATATGTACATATGTATATATCTGCATACATATGTACATATGTATGTACGCAAATACATATATTTGTTTGTATGCATACACAGTTTATTTTTTGTATTTCTTTAAACTAATTTATTCTAGCGGTATTATCTTACTAGAGATGGGCAAAAATATCGATATATCGATATATTATTAAAAATATATCGGTATATATCGTCGATGTTTTTAATTTCGATATATCGATATATCGATATTTTTTTGAAATATATCGACAGTATCAAATTCTATATTTTTTAGCTTTGGTTTTGTTTTTCGTGCAATTTTTAAAAACATTTCGGCACAGTATTAATATGATTATTTCGAACGTATTTGCTTTGTGAATCCAAATTGATTATTAGGCTGAGGTTCATAACGTTGTATTCAGAAAGAATTGGGCATGATTAATATTCCAAGGAACAAGGGAAGTCACAGTCTTCATCAAATAGAATATTACTAACAAAATATTTTGTTTTATTTATAATATTTTGTCTATTCGAAAAATTATCATTCTTTGAGTGTAATTTTGTTGATGTATGTTCCATGAAATATTGGTGGACCAGTAAGGATCTTGGAATTTAACTCTTTTTTAATTATTTATAAGAATGGTACTTTTTTTGTTTTATTTAAGAAACAAATTTGGGGATCATTGTTGAAAAAATATCGATATTTCGATATATCGATATTTTTTATTCGATATATATCGATGCCGATCAATATTTAAAAATGTTTCCATATCGATATACATATATCGATATATTTTTTTCACTTGCCCATCCCTATATCTTACTATCTACCTTTCCTGCTATAAGTTTCTTTTTTTGTTTTTATCTTGATTATAACCGTTATTTAATACTAAATTCGATGATAAGAATAATAATAAAGTTTCCAAAAATAACCTTTGAAATTTCTATTAAGAATTGTCGATCAAAATCAATCATTTTGCCCAAAAACGTATTTAAATTACTTTCTTTTGGTTTTACATGAATAACTGCGTATGTCCATTTTTGTCGGTGTTTATTAATTGACGCCAAATTGCTTTATTTTAGATTTCAATTACATAAAAACAAATACTAGAAATACATAGTTTTCAACATTAACAAAGTTTGTTCATTCACAGAAAAAAATTATTTTTTTTATTACACGGACCGTGTCTAAAAATATTTCTTTTTTGATATTTTTGTATATTCTACCAAGATAACATATATAATTTAGGACATCATTTGATATGTACTATTTTGAAGCTGTGCCACGCCAAACTCTTTCCGTAGAGCGATTAGTAACATGGCATGTAATGACGAGTCCATAGATCAATTACATGTGCAAAGTGAATGCATTTTTGGCTTTCAAAAAAAAAATTAAGACATATGCGGTTATTAATAAAAACCACAGAATTGTGTATGTTTCACAAACTTTTATGACTAAAAATTTTCTCTTTCTATTTTGCTATTTCTTTTGTGAATTTTCTTTTCTTTCCGCCTAGATACTAATTAATACTTATTTGTTTGTTGATAATTTATTCATTTGTTGATAATTGATAAATCAACTTTACTAAAACGTTAAGTGGAGCTTCGGTTTCACAATTCACAGTTTAATGATACATTTAAATTTAAGATTCGCCGATTACTAAACTAAATGACTGAAATTTAAAAAAGAAATATTTTTGGTTAATAATAAAACTAAAACAAACTACCCTGAAGGAAGCCATGGGCCAAGTGTCTCTCAGTCACCACCCACTTTTGTCGACAAGTTTGGTGACTTTTTGGTGACATTGTCAACGAATGGTTTACACTTTTTATTTTTCCTTTAATGGAAAGAGAGTTTTTTGACGCTACAAAACGATTTTTTATTATCTCATTTTGTTGTGTTGAAAATAAATGCGGTTGCACGCAAAACTAAAAATTTTCTTAAAAAATCTAACTTAATTGCCTTAGCTAAGAAAAAGTTTCATATGTGCTAACTAGAATCATTAAAATGCACTAGTGAATCTCTGGTGCCAATGTCGCAATGTGGTCCCATAAAAACCACCTAGTCCCCAGTAAAAAAATTGATTCCCATAAAGCAGGTTTCTACTATTATGGAGTAAAAGTAGCGCTGACAAACCTGTTGATATCGCTGCTGATTTTTGTATAGCGAACTCCCGGTTTGGAGTACTACATTTTTTGTTCACAAAATCGCTGAAAATCATCAACATTTTCAGCACTTAAACTGAAAATATATGAAAAAAATGGTTCGATGTGGATTGGCGGCGTTAACACCATTTTTAATTTTTATTATTTCGTAACTTTATTTTTATTAATTTTATATTTTTACTCACTGTTTGTTATTTTGACTTCAACTTGTGTTGAATTGAGTTCCTGGGGCCAAACACACTGCTGCAGAACGGCACCAAGAACTTCAAATAAACTTACTCTTCTTTCTCGCTTAAAAACCTGCATTGGATCAGCGCTATAAAATCAGCTTTTTTGTACAGCTTGTCTGCGAAGCTTTTATATAAGTAAAAAGCAAATACTTTTTTATTAACACTACCCATTAGATGTGAATACATTTGCTAACTTTCTCGCTTTAAAACAGTGGTGGGTATTCTCTCAATTTCCTATGCATGCGAGTATAGGCTGTTTTTTACCATCAACACACGTATACTGTGTGTGAGACACACAGCTTATCTATTGATATAGTCGCGAAGCACATACACAAACAAAGAATAAAATAGTGTATGTTTGCTCACCACTGCTTTCAAACCTGCATTGTTGGGGTGCTATGAAAGCAGCTTCAGAACAAGCTCATATTTTAAAGCGAATAATAACGCGCATTATTTCTTTAGTGCTTCAAAAAACACGAAAATTTTTTACTGGGGAAGTTCCGAACGTTTAGAAAAAGTTTATTAATTATAGGTACGACTCGCCGCGAGGTGGCGGCAAAATCTGTTAATTTGAGCTTACTAAAGTTAGTAGGATTTTCGCTAGGATTTTGTTGCTGCCGTCGTGTAGGTAAATAGCTCTGATCTCGAAACAGCTGTCAGTTCAACCTTCCGTACGTCCAAATTTTTTCTTTGAATGTTCAATAATTACATGATTTAGAATTTCTTTCTTGAATAAAAAAATAAATTGAGTGAAAGATTAAATTGAAAACGAACTTAAGCTAAACTAATTCAATAAATTTGGATAAAAACCATACAGTTCGACTAAAAATTCATTACTGAATTGTTAAAAACTCTACAGTTAGTGAATCTCCGAACCTTTACAAAAGTTCATTAATAAGTATGACTCGCTGCGAGGTGGCGACAAAATCTGTTGATTGGTCTTACTAAAGTAAGTAGAATTATCGCTACGGTGTTGTTGCTGCCGTCGCTGGTAGTGTAGGTAAAAAGCTCTAATGAGAAGACTGTGGTGGTTTCGAACCAGCTGTCAGTTCAACCTTCCATACATCCAAAATTTTTCTTTAAATGTTGAATATTTACATGCTTTAGAATTTATTTCTTAAATAAAAAGTAATTTGATCGAAAGATTAAATTTAAAACGAACTTAAGCTAAACTAATTAAATAACTTTGGATAAAAACCATACCGTTCGACTAAAAAAATACTTTTTATAAAAAGTACTTTTATTACAATCGTAACTTTTCTATGGAATTGCGGTACTTATCAACGTTTATCTGCATAATTACTTTTATCAAGTTCTTATTTTAATAATTAAAATTAAAGATATCATAAATTGCTTTTGAGGTTAATAATGTTGAAAATATTTTTAAGAACGAAAAAATTTCTAGATTATTGAGGTGGAAGCATTCTTCATACAAAATTTGTTATTTTAATAGTACTCGTATGTATAAACAACTTTTTTTGCTTGAGCAATAAAAAGCAATAAAATTAGTTACAAAACACTTTAACACACTTAATAAATGCTTGGAATTCTTGGTTTTAATTACACGTGCATATCTATTTATGCGTCAATGTATATCTTTGCAGAGTAAACGAAGTTAACAAAATGTATGTGTTTTACATTTTTCTAACACATTTTATTTAAATTAAGAGGCTTGAGTAAATAAACAAGATTTTGTTTTTTACAATATGTGAGAGAAAATTATAGATAGCTTTTGAGGTTTTTATGTACTTAAGATAAAAAAACAGTTTTTTTTAACAGAAAAGTACTTTAAATAACAAACTAAAAGAAATTAAAACATGTTTAGTTTAAATTAAAATTAAGTATACAACTTTTTAAAAACTGAAAAATAAATAAAAAAAATGTTAAGATTTAATTATTGTTTCCAAATATTGTGAGAGATAAGAAACTATTTAAAGATGTAAATTTAACATTTTTAGTGTTATGAGATTTCAAAATAACTTTACTAGCCGCAATATTTTGCCGTTTTAAGCGAAACCCCTTGTTTATTCATTAATTCGCTTAATATAAGTAGAAACATATGTACATATGTATGTATGCACAGCTCTTCTTTTCGTAAGAGCTCTTAAAAGCAGATTTCATTTATTGGTCAAAAGTTACAAAAAAAGCCATTAGCACGTTTAAAATTTTCGTCTCACAGTGGTCTCCCCGGTCAGTCATTGAACTTTTGGCAACAAATAAAGAAAATTCAATATATTAATACGCGTGTGTCCATATATTCATTTGGTATAATTAAAGCAATTTTGTGGTTTTACCAATGAACTTAAACATTTTGATTGTTTTCCAATAATTAAGAAATCATTAGTAAATTTTTTTTGTATATGTACTTTGGTAACAAACGTGCGTATACACAATTTGGTAATTCACACGAATAAAAAAATAAAATACGTTTTTTGTTTATTAATATACACGTGTGTAAGTCTGTACCCAGCGAATACTTTTTGCCGAATTTGGTCCAAACTCTGCCACAAAGTCCGCACAAGATGACGAATTCTTATACGAAGTCGGTCGGAAAACATACCGAAATTCATATTAGTGGTTCACAAGTAAGCGGACGTCTTTGGCTAAAAAAAGTTTTGCCGAAATGTCTGAAAGAATTGTGTACGAATTCTAAAGAATTTTGTAGGGAAATTCTGAAGGAAATTTAGACATGTCTGAACAATCTGTGACAAACATACAAATTTTTTTTCCAAATTTCTGATACTTTGTACGTTTTCTCGGAGCTAAAAGTAGACATTTATCGAAAATTCCCACATAAAATCAAAAAGCTTTAACACTTCTGTGGCTATTCTTGTGCCATGCATGTTTCTCATCCTTATGGCAGCTCATCAGAAAACATTTATTCATATTTTATGAGTTTAAAATGTCTTAAATTGCCTTCAGATAATCTGCAGGCTAGTCTGATATTAATCGGATAATACTTGAGAAAATATGTGAAGCTCGTATCAGAAAGCTACCGACTATTCTGCTAAATTTCTAAGAGAATCCCTTGAATCTAAGAGAGTTTCTAGCGTCAGACATGTCGACAAAAATATGTTTACTGGGTATGTACACACATACTTAATAATACACGTACTTACTTAATTACGCATTTACAATTATCATCAAAGTGAATGATGATTCACTATCTCTAAACAAAGTTCGCCACCCAAATATAAAAAAAAAATGCTCGTAAAAATATAATCAAATAAAGATGCCCGAAATAAATATATTGAAAGTATACATACGCATATGAGGCATTAATGGTGGTCTTCTTTGGCTGTTTCGATGTTTTTGTTGCGTATTTAAGTACTTCAAGGGTTAAGCAATGAGCGCTAGAAAAAGTAAAATGAAAACAAAATTAAACGCAAATAAAAATATATTGTATAAAATATTGTATACAACTGAAAAATTGCTAATATTAGTCGGCTTGTAGATACCTTAATTTTTATTTCAAAAATATTGATTTTTTGGTTTTATATGTATGACGTGTTTCAGAATGTAATAAAAAAATTACTTCCTTACGTATTATTTTTCTAAAAAAGTAAAATTATGCGTTATGTTATGTTAACACAACGTGGTATTACATGTCAAGACATGAAATGGGATGACTTGAAATAATATGACATGAGATGACATAGCATGAGATGACATGACAAGACAAGACAATATAAAACATGACATGACATCACACGGAATGACGTCACATGACATCACACGGTATGACATGACATGCACATACATATGAGGAGGTACTATTACACCTCTTCAGATGAAGTAGTACCATTCTTCCCCTAAACCACCACCGACCAAGTCTCAACCGGTTGTGGAGCAACCACCGTGATAGCTACAGTGGTCACCAATGGAGCACAATTTTGCACAAAAGCTGTAATCAACTTTGCTAGTGGATTCCCGGTCTTCAAACTTCCCCTCAAGCGCGCATTATCAGCTATGAGCTTTATCAAGATATATTCGTACTTCGCCGAAATAGTAACTTGTACTCTATCTACTCCATCAGCTAGCAACACCTGCATCAGTGAACCAGTTATACTTTTCAACTCTATCACGGAATCACCACACCCTCATCAATACCCCCGATACGAGCAGCCATTTTTCGCTCCTACGGATTATTCCTCCTACCTCAAGCCACACCACTGTCAGTAGCATCAGTGCTATTGAACACCTCCACCTCCTCAGCTACACCATTATCAATCGCACAGACACCAGCCGACGTACCAGCAAAGCTAACCAACGTACCAGTGAAGCCAACAACAGCAGGACCAAAAATAAGAGCAGACGCAACCATAATGGGATCAGAAACAGCAACAAAAGTTGAAGAAGCAGTAGCAGTAGCAGCATCACCACCAATAGCACCAGTAGCAAAATTTCCACCAACAGCATGCTCAGCAGTAGAAGCAGTGTGCTTTTTCTTACGCGGCGATGGCTTATAACGCCTCCCCCTCCCACTCTTATCAACCTCGCTATCCGTGTCAATATGCCTCACTTTCTTAATATCAGCAGGTGACCCCTCAGAGTTTGCCATATTCCACGTCTCGTCGTCGTTGTCGCCTGGAGGAGCCATGACTACCGCCAAAAAAAAAACTACTTAAAAACAAGTTCCACATACCTTAATAACACCGCGCAGTAGCTCGATAATAATTTGAAATTCCAGGTAATAAGAGGAAGACAATTTCAAAAATCGTCAGCACCTAAACCAACTATTGCTTGGTAGATACTAAGAGGATACTTATCGCCAAATGTTTGCAGAGATGCCTTCAGATAGCACTGTCACGTACCACTTAGCCAAATCACAAGACACTTAGCAAGGATAAAAACCAGGTTAGAGATTTCCGAAAATTCCAGGGGTTCCTCGGTACTTACCGGGAAAGCTACGGGAACACTCAAAAAACCCGAAACATCCTCTGAGCAAATACTCACAGTTTGCCAATGCGGTCTCAAACCAAAGCAGAATTCGTTACACGTACTATTTTTTCATATTAAATTTTTTTTAAGCCCCGCACTCTAATCGTTGATGTGCATAACGCGCCAAAAGGAATCTCGTTACAAAAATAAATCGAATAAAATGAATGATAATTTCGAAGTGAATTGGTTTTTATTTTAAAGTGATTTTTATTAAGCTAAAGCTCGTAACTTGCTATTCAGAAAGAATTGGATATGAGAAAATAGGGGTGGGAATAGTGCACGATTTTTCCATTCTGATACGCTAGAAGTCAAAATTTTGTGAGGTTTGAAAAAATAAAGCACTATTTTGCAATACTAGCCATTTAGCAAGCAAAGCTAGCATTTTCTTTCCACATCCTCATTGTGAATAAACGCCTGACGCCAAAAAAAACCATGAATGCGTCTGTCACCAAGCTTTTTCTAATTTTACTGAGAACAATTAACGAGTTAGCCGGGACAATCTTCATTATGTCTTTCTAAAAGTATATTTAACAAAAATCAAGTTTGTAGCGCACCAATTAGTGAAGGTATGAGTACTATTGAAAGTTTCCGATGTAGTGTTTGAAATAAAAAATTGTTTTTGAAGTGTTTCTAAATATAATTAACGTGTCTTTGCGAGCCACTATAAAAAACAACTAAATTTAAATACAAAATGTATTACAAAGAGTACATCTTCCTCCCTCCCCTCTCTCACGACTAATACCGACAAACCATGTTTCACAAGCCAATAATAATTACCCAAAGAGGAGCAGGAAGTGATAAACTCAAACATATTTTGGGAGCTTTTTGTTTCTGTTCATATTGTCGTTTCTATTTTTGCTGGGCTTTTGTGTATGAGTTTAGTGTTATTTTTTTGTGTGGAGTGGAGTTAAAAACGTTGTTAGACAGCGGGCTAGTCGAGAACACGTATTTACGCGCAGTCAAATGTTAATTTTGCCACCTGTAAATGTTTATACAATATAAAAATAAAAAAAAAAACAAAAACAAAAACACACAAAATGCAAAGTTGTTGTTTGTTATTTTTTTTTTGTTTGCCTTAAAAGAGATTTTAAATAAAAGTGTTTCGAAGTATCGAAAAGTCAATTAAAAAACCACAATGTGATGGCGGCAGAGGGGCTAAAAGCGATCGCTGTAAATATTTCCGAGTGTGCGCAGGTTAAAAAAAATTATCGAAACAACTTTATTCTCAAACTCTTAACAATATCGTTTTGACGTTATCATTCATGTCTTACGTTCGAAAAAACACTTGAGTTGCGATGTCTCTTGAAAAAAAATAATTTCATAAAAAAAATACTAAAATGATTTTACGAGTGTTCATTCTATTGGTTAAAATACTAAATAATTGTACTTGTTTCAAAGCTAAAAAGTACACAATTCTAAAATAATAGAAAATAAATTTTAAAAATTTATAAATAAAAAAAAATATTAATTAAAGGCATATAAAAAAAGTGTTTAACAAGAGAAATACCAAAATACTTATAAAAAAGAATAAATTAAAAACCTTAAAAGGTAAATAAATAAAAATGTGGTGAGACCAAATTCATAAAACTAAAAAAAAACAGAAGACATGAAGAATTTTTTGAAAATCTTACACTTAAAAATAATCTAAGCTTAAGGAAAAAAATGTTTGTTCAATTATCAAATCTAACACTTCGTAATCAATAGTTTTAAAGAAACATTACTCTAACTTTTGCTTCTATAAAGCCGGTGGTGCACAGTGGCACATTTTGCGAAAAAGTTGAAAAAAAAAAATTATACAAACAATACAACAAAGAACTCATATATTTACTAAATTGTATAGTCATCGTAAATAAAGGTTTCCACTAAATCTCAGATCAATCGGTTAACAGGAAGGTGCTAAAACTAAATATTACTTTTTATAGGCGTGGCGCGGCCCACTTTTGTAATAACAATACTGTAAAGTCATCATAAGTAAAGGTGTCCACTAAATCTCAAATTAATCGGTTAATAGGAAGGGGTTTAAGCTAAATATTTTTATGGGCGTGGTACCGCCCACTTTTTAAATACAAAATTGAATATGTTTCTTTTTATGAACGTGGCGCAGCACACTTTTCTAATCACAATATTAAATTGTCATCAAGATTAACGGCGCATATGTCCTGACCGTCATGCAAATTTTCTGAAAACCACAAACATAATTAAAGTCTTTGTTTCTTATGTTTTGATAGATTTATTTGGAGTTTAAGTAAAATTGCAAAATAATCTTCTTTAAAAAAAACTAAATAAATTAAGTAAAGTGCGACTTTGGCTCGTACACGAAGGTTTCCGTACGAATACACATATGTATATCCCTTTTCGTTTTTATCCCTTTTTCATTTTGGCAGTTTTTTCGTTGTGCTTTTTTGTTTTATTTTATTTTTTTTTATTTTTTTAAGTATTTTTCGTTGTTTTTTTATTTTGGCGCTTATTTAATTTTCGTGATTTTTTCGTTTGTTTCTGACGATTTTTCGTTTTTTGCAATTTTTTTTGTTTTTGCCGATTTTTTTAGTTTTGGAAATTTTTTGTTTTTGGCGTTTTTTTTAACGTTTTTTTCACTTTTTGACGATACTTTTAGTTTTAGCGATTTATTTTAGTTGTGGCGATTTTTTCAGTTTGGCGCTTTTTTCGCTTTTGGGGATTTATTCCGGTTTTTGGTGATTTTTTTAGATTTAGCGATTTTTTTTTGGTTATGACACTTTTTTTCGTTCTGGCGATTCTTTTGCCAATTTTTTTAGTTTTGGCGTTTTTTGGTTCTGGTGCTTTTTTGTTCTAACGTTTTTTTCGCTTTTTGACAATATTTTTATTCCGGTTTTTGGTGATTTTTTTAGATTTAGCGATTTTTTTTTTGTTATGATACTTTTTTCCTTCTGGCGATTCTTTTTTCGTCTTTTGGCGATTTTTGGTTTTGTGCAATTTTTTGTTTTTTGCCAATTTTTTTAGTTTTGGCGTTTTTTGGTTCTGGTGCTTTTTTTATTCTAACGTTTTTTTCGCTTTTTGACAATATTTTTAGATTTAGCGATTTATTTTAGTTTTGGCGCTTTTTCGGTTTTGGGGATTTTTTCGATTTTTTGTAATTTTTTTAGTTTTAGCGATTTTTTTTATTTTGATACTTTTTTTCGTTTTGGTAATTTTTTTGGTTTTTGGAAATTTTTTTAGTTTTGGCGCTTTTTTTGGGCTTGGCGCTTTTTTCGCTTTTGTGATTTTTTTCATTTTTGGTGATTTTTTTTTTTCGTTTTTTGATGATATTTTTAGTTTTAGCGTTTTTTTTATGTTGTGGGGGTTTTTTTCGTTTGACGACTTCTTTCGGTTTTTGGAATTTTTTTAGTTTTTTCTCGATCTTTTCAGTTTTGGTGATATTTTGCGTTTTAGAGATTTTTTTAATTTTGGATTTTTTTAGTTTTACCGTTTTTTACAATTTCAATATTCTACCCCTTATGGTTCTCAAAATACAGCAAATTGTCTAAATTAAATAGTTAAAATTACATTAACTGATAGAATACCCTTTATTTTTTTATTGTTTTATATAACGGTGTTAATTGGTGTAGTCTATTCTACAGACTACACCAATTAACACTAACTTTGAAAATTTAAAGTGTCTGCATATTACACTAGTATTTCAACATTTTTTGTTGCTCGCTTTAGAACACCCTTTAATTTTTAACTGTCACATATTTGTCGTTGTAGCGGCCAAAGTTCTACATATTATGTGAACATTTCAGGTCCGTAGCTCTTACGGTTCCCGAAAAAACAGCCTGTGACAGACAGACAGACGGACAGCGTAGCGAAAACAATAGGGCTCCTTTACACTTTTGGTGAACGGAACCCTAAAAATGGTAAATGTCTTAACCGTCATTTCCAAGATGTGTCTCAAAAAGGATAAAACTCGATATTTTTAGATTTTGGGACTATGTATGAATAATTATGCTTGAAAAATGTAGATATATATCGAAATGATATTTTTATCGATACCAATCGATATTGGAAAATATATCGAAATCGATATATATCGATATATTTGCACTTGCCCATCTCACCTAAATACAAGCATGGAATTGTTTTACGTAATTCCAAAACAAATTTCCCGTTCATGATTAATGACTGTCAACACAGAAATCCTGGCATTCCTTATCAAAACCTAAAATTTTTTTTTTTGCCGAATCGAAAAGCGAGTTCGTATTCTTCATGAATGTTCTTGTAAATCGAGTAGTGTATCATGTAAATTTAAGATACTTTAAAAATTAAACAACAACGCTTTTTGTACGTTTCGTTTGCCATTGACCCATATAATTTCTCTAATGTAGGTTGTGACACCTTTCCGTTGGTCTGACCGAAACTGAAATGTTATGGACCCTACATTACTTACGGATTTAAATTGCTCACACATATTTTCCAGATTCATGCTATAAGACTGAAAAGGTGCAAAAAATATCGCATTCATTAACTTTACGTGTAATGTCCCACTGTACGGCGCAAATGAAAAATAGATCACCTGCTTTCTCCCAATGATTCAGATTTGAGTAAATGTATAAGTTATAATAAAGTATCATTTTGTTTGAGTATTTGTAAAATACTTGAATAGAAAAATAAATGAAAACAACTCCACATTCTGCTATCAAAATAATTAACGATAAGTAACAGTCTATTTAAAACAATTCTACGAAAAGAAATGTTTTCATGACAAAAGTCAAAAAATTATATGGATAAATCTAAAAATTTTAAGTATATAAAAATCAATACTACATACATATGTATAAGAGGGACAAAAAAGATATATACGTACATCCGCGTTTTCAAAATTTAAATCTGGCATTCATTTTAGGGGGAGTTAAAGTCCAGCTCTTTTACACAAAGTTATAGTGACTCGGCATAAGAAATCTTACGTTTAAGATATAAGATGTGTTAAGCACTTTTATGTAAAACACTATGGGAAATATATTTGTGGAACATTTTAACCCTCTATCTAACTCTTCGTTGTATGGCTCTTGTAGTCCCTTTCTTAAAAAAGGGGACGAAAAACTCCCCCTCAGTGATGATATAGCGGTATGAAGTGCTATACAAAAATATTTGCTAAAAAACTCTCTGAGTCATTCAACGATTAAACTTAAAATTACTCGCACCATTTTATAATCTGCCGTTCTAAAGCTCATTTGAATGAAAAGTTTCAATTTCACACTTATGCATTTATAAAAAAAAGAAAAACTTTCCCTTAAATTTCTGATTTCTCCAAAATAATATACATACTTGCATTATATCATTGACAAAGATTAATAGGGCCTTCCAAATTGTTGTTTATCTCTACTATTTAAATGATTGCAGCAAGTTCCTTTTTTATAGCATTTTAGATACATCTGTTACAGTTTAAGTAAGTTATCTGTTACATCTTCATTAACTTGTTTTCCCATGTTCATAAAAAAAAAACAAGAACAGATTGCCAACATTTATCACAATTAATTTCCCATGCAATGCAGGGTTAATTGAATAGATCTATTTCATACAAACCGTTCAATACAATGCAAACATTTTATTAAAATTGTTATTTAATAGTGCAGACCTTTTTAATAGAGATGGGCACCGAATCATGTGATTGCTGTGGATCGTGAGTGATTATGTAAAAGTAATAAAAGAAATATCGCGCATGAGTGATGAGTAAAACTTCTGCATGATTATTGCATTATTTACTAAATATTGCATTTATATTTTGTTCATATTTATTATATAAATATTTTATCGTAAACTGAATTTTAGTGGCTGCCTGATTTGACTTGAAAGTTCAAAATAGGAATACCCTACACTGATTAAAAAAACCAAAAACCCGTAGTGGCCTGATGTAATTTGGCATCAATACGAAGACAAGTATCTTCCTTTTTGACCCTATAGCTTTTGTCATCATTATGATGTCAATATTTACATCAGTTGTCTTACTTCTTAATTTTACTCTAAATTTTGTCATAGTAATGATGATGAACGTACATCATCAATGCGATGTAGTTTTTCTTCATCTTATATTTTTTTAAATACAAATTCCAAACATAAGTACAATATTTATTTTACCCGTTAATGATATAAAAAACATGATATTAAATTTATGTTGTTTCAGTCATAGCATAGATGACACTTAAAATATGACAACAATCTATGATAATGTTTGGATTCAGATTGATTTTAGTTTTCCCTCGTTCGACGTTTGTCATAACATTGATGTCACAATTCTGATGACAGGGTGTCATCAATCAGGAGATACATTTTTCTATGAGTTCTAATAAATATGTTTTTAGATTCTATTCTCGGAAAGAATTTTCTTCATAAATTCTGTCTATTTCGACATTAATTCAATGAAAATCTTCATCAAAACTCAAACCACGTCACGCTTCGTTGGATTAATGAAACAAATTTCGATAAAATTATTTTAATGAAAATTTCAGCATATATATAAAATAATTTCATTGATCCAATGGAATAGTTTTACTAATGAAAATATTTAATTATTTTTATGAAATTATTTCATTATATTAATGAAATTATTTCATTGTCCAAATAAATTTTATTATTCAGGCATAAGTTTGTTCAATTTAGTTTTACAATTAAATTATTTTTATTGAGAAAGGTGAAAGCATGTAATAATTGAAAAGACAAATTCTTGACTTTGGTAAGGGTCGAACTTAACATCTTGGAAAATCAATGATTCTCAAACTGAGAGTGAAACGGAAAAAGCAAAAGTAGTAGTTGTCTAAGACGAGAAGCAAATAACTATGAATTTCTAAAAAATCCCCAAAAAGCTTAAGTAAAAATAAGAAAAAGCTTAATGCAAATGGGTTTAAGGTTTGATGTCTGTCTGCTTGTCTTTGGAGGCCGTAGTGGCCTAGAGTGTAAAAAGGGCTCTGATGATGAGTTCGTGGTTGCTTCCGAAAATATCGTGATGTTTAGTTCAATCCTTACAAAACTCAAGAATTTATCTTTTCACGCATTGAAAAATCCTTTCTCAATAAAAATAACACTGGTCAACAAAAAAACACTTTTTGCATGTAAGAAGAAAACCATTGCCAATTATGTTTGGATCATTTTACATACTAGTGTATCACATCACATTTACGAGATAACGGTACATTTGTATTTTGCGATGTTTAATTCTCTTTCAAACGCCACCCAGAGTCAAAGGCTGATTCGAGAAAAGCAAATGATATCTTGTTTGCAAGGCTACTAAATTACGCGTCAAATAGTGGCTAATTGGTTTTTATCGGAGGAAAAAAATGCCTGAGTTATAGTGGATCAAAGTTAAAATTTGATTAAACTTGTTTCACCAAGTTTTCGGAAGCAGTATTCTACCACAAATAACTAAGAATCCTTAGTTTTGTAATTTTATTGAATAGCTCATTCGATTACAAATTTTTTTAAGCCATAATAGACCGAAATACGATGAAAACAATGAAAAGACGAAAACACTAGCATTTAAATTTACTAAGAAATGCACTAAATAAAGAAAAATAATATTACATACAGGATTTGGTAGTAAATTCAAATGCTAATGCTTATAGCATTTTTATTTTCCATCCGATTTCAGTCCATTATAGCTTAAAATTTTTCTAATTGATCAATTAAATTATATAACTAGAGATTCTTAATTTTTTCTGTCACAAAACTCCTTCCGAAAGTGCAAATATTGGAGAAAAACGTTAAAAATTTCATAAAATCTTAACTTCGATCCACTATAACTCAGACATTTTTTATCCTAACAAAGCCAATTAGCCATCATTCGACACGTAATTTAGTAGCCTCTCAAACTAAAACATAACTTACTTTTATTGAACCAGCTTTTGACTCTGAATGGCTCTTGAAAGAGAAATATACATCGAAAAACGCAACTGTGCCGTTATCTAGTAAATGTGGTGTGACCAAATCTAAATAAATATGGTGTTTGAATAAGGGTAGTTCGGTAAATCAAAATTAGTAAGCACCTTTCTTGTTACAAAATTTTGTTGACCAGTGTAATTAAATTGAACGAACTTAAGCCTGGATAATAAAATTTCTTTGGACTAAAATCCATATAGTTCGACTAAATACATACATACATAATTTCAATTATTTCGTTGTCTTATTGAAATTATTAAATTATTAAGTTGGCACATTTTAACATAAAATGTTTAATTGACTATTTTAATTTATTAACAATTCCATGCTACACTACTGCACATCACACAAAATTTTTATTGTTGATGATTGCTCACAGTATTGAACTCAGACTATACACATATTTTCATCATTTGCTTTATAGGCAACGTCTTAACTACTTCTCCATAAAACAAGCGTTAATCAGCATTAGGGTATTCAATTAGTAGCATTTCCGCTTTTATCGATTAATCGTTGGTGTAATTAAACCAGGTTGAGATTGAATGATTTAGATTATTAATCGTTTAACTACTTAATTAAAATTGCGTTTATCACCTATTAAACTTTCCAAAATCTATTGGATATAAAAGAATTTTGAAAATAAAAAAAATATTTCTCCTTACATATTAAACCCATTGACAAGCCCGTAAATATCTATGCAATTATAAGAACAACAAATACACTTACATAAATTTTGTACTACTGCCTGATGACGTAAGATAGACCGACAGTCAGTCGTATGTATTTATTTAATTCTTACATTATGTTGCATTTGCTGTAATTGTTGTTGCACTAGTTGCAGTTTAATTGTTGTTGTTGTTTTTATTGTTGTTGTTTAAATTTAGAATTGTACACACAATGTGCTTTATTGTGCACATCGTCATTATTTAGGTCTGCAAAACGGCAAACTAAAGCCCTTCTAGTACAGACGCGATCGTTGTGCAGCAAATACACGATTTTAAAATTTAAAAATGATTTTTAAATATTTCTTTTCGTACTATACGCACTCAGCTTAGTTGTTTTTGTATGTATGTGTATAATTTAAATAAATTAATTAATTCATTTGTTTATGAACTAAACTTGCGAAGAAGAATTTTATTGTTTCTAAAAAAATTGTATTTAATAGTGCCAAAATATTCATACTACCAACAAAACTAAGGCCAAATTGCAAAGCGTATGGCATAAAAAATCACTTAAAAAAAATAGTTATTAAACATAAATTGTGTGTGAACTGAAACAATTGGCTCTAATAGGCCTGTAGTTCATTAAAATTTATTATGATTGTTTCGATAAATGTGCTGCTTAGCTTGTTTTTGAATGAAAAATACAAAACTCTAAAACAATGTAACAATCTCCCTCCCATGGTTTTAATAGTGTTAAATTTTTGTTTTGTTTTTGTTTCAAGAATCAATATTCAAAAATGTGTGTGATTGTGCATTTCTAGTGAAAACAGATGCCCATCTAATCATTTCCTTTTAAGATTTGACTGAAATAAATTTTACTCCAATTTAAGAAAATCTAAATGGTACAGTGCAGCTAAAAAATATAAATACAAAATATATACATACGTATAAAAGCATACGTGCACCTAAGTATGTATGTTGCTTTTATTGGAAATATCAAATTTTTTCTAATACAACAGAACTCTTGAAATGTTTGGTTTGCATTAGAAATATCGATTTTAAAAGTAATATTTCAACAAAACACCACACACAGTGGAGACTTTAAAAAAACAAGAAAAAAAAATTCCAATATATATACAACAAATAAATTATTAAAATCTGCTATAATATAATAAAGATACTAGGCGCGAAAATTATATTCAAGGTATTTAGCTTTAGCCCACTTTAGCTCCCTTCCTGCTTAAATTACAACACTTACTAGATAGTATTCTAAAAGCCTGGTCTCCTGCTTCACACAAATCCGATCTATTTTGCAAAAATACCCACTGTGCACTGTAAACTTTTTGATCTTTTTACATACTCTCTTGTATTGTACAAATTTATCCAAGGGTAATACTTCAGATTAATTGATTGACCCCTACACTTAATGGGTGTACTTTGTTGGTATTGTCTGAGCAATTAAGAAACATGAAATTATCTGAGAATGGAAAAGAAACAATTCAACTCGATTTACAACAAACAACACCACCAGAATGAAAAATATTTTTCCATTTTTAAGTTCGATACATTTCATTTTACTGCTTTCTTCGCTTTTAGATCTTTTTTAATATTTTCTTTTTTTTTCGCACTATAATGTAAATACATGCTATTCGTTTAATTCATTTAATTAAGTTTATCTACCCAGGGAACATTTTTGTTTTAAATGGTAAATAATAGTGCATATAACGATATCAAAGATATCTGTCAAACGAATAAGCTAATTTTACTAAAATTTGCGTCACTCGTTTCAAACTTTGGAAAAATTATAAAATTATAAAACAAATTTTCAAAGAAAAGTTTATCTAAAAATAAATTTAATTTTCAGTAAATGTTCTGTACATAATCTGTGAATTGTTTGTTTGACTTATGTAGGACGCAAACACCAAAAACAACAAGATAAATTGCGCTATAAAAAAAACAGCCCGGATGAAGACATGCACTCAAATAACAACAACAACAATGATAGCAAAAGGAATGTGATTGTACCAAGTTTGTTTACTGAAGATTTTTGAGTCTTTAGATAATCATTCAGACTTGAACACATTTAATAAAGTAAAATTCATAAATGCTTAATGGATGGTGACAATAATTTTGTTTGATATATTACAAAAAATCCACGAAATATTTTTGTTTAATTAAGTAAACTATTTTGTTTAATACTAGTATTTTTAGACTAATTGTTTTATAAATTCAGACAAAAATATTGTTTGATATTTTTCACAAAATCCAGTAAATCCTTTTGTTTGATTTAGTAAATTGTTTTGTTTACAATTTGTAAATATTTTTAGCCAAATTATTTCATAGATTTAAATAATATGTTCACCGGAAAAAACACGTTTTTTTCAATGAAATTGCTAAGATATTTTTGTCTATATTTACAAATTTGTTTGTAGGTCCGTTCGTAGACAAAATATTTACGATTTCATTGAATTCCTTTACAAAAAATGAAATTTTGTTTTTTCTGTGTAGAAAATATATTTGACAGGAATTTTAGAGTAAACTAAAAAGATCACGACTACGTTCACGAACCTAATAAATTAATCTTTCAAACTTAAAATCTGACTACAAAGTGATTTATCTAAAAATTATAGAGGAGGATCTAAGCTTTAAAAATATTTAAATATGGACTACACTGTTGAAAACACGTCGAGATATCAAAGTTGACTACCTCGAGAATGAAAAACATTGTCGGCCTTAGAAATTTTGCAACTATTATCCAATTTTCATAAATATAAAGTGGTGTAAAGCTTATAAGGAGATAAAGAAAATACAGTTTATTTTATTAAGATATCTTTAATATTTTCAAAGATATTTGGCTTTAAATTTTAAAATTTTGTTTTTTGGCCTTTGACTTTGATCTCTCTTTCGTCAATATCTTGCGGTAATAGCATAGACAAAATTCTCAAACAAATATTTAATGATTTTAAACACAATCCTTGATAATATGTAGCACAAATTTCAAAATTCTAATACGTATGAGTAATATGATGATACAAAATAACTCATCATCAGGGATGGCATATGAGATTTTAAAATTGTACCAATTGTTGTCTAAAATTTTACTTTTTTGGACCTAATTGTACCAAAACAGATTTTTGAAACCAGAAACATGTATTAAGTATAGCAAATATATTACTTTTCTATACATACATAAGTATATAGGCATTCCCACGGGAAAGTCCACTTTTTGGTCACGTGCGACATCAGGCAATTAACTTTGTTTTTCAGAACTATGTACATATTTAAACTTTGACTAACTATTATTTAAACAAATATATAAAGTAGTAAAAAAACTTACGTTTTCTTTGGCAAAAAGGAAAGTGAACTTAAGTCAGATTTAGCAATTTCTAATCAAAAATAACTCATTAATTTGGACAAATCTGCTATTGGAAGGTAGAAGAATATATTCTCATATTTCTAAATATTCGTCTTTACTAAATGCAAATAAATTTATAAAAATTAGTTCTTTTCAGACTTCATGATCTGCAAGAGCTTTAAATTGCAGATGCTACGTTTTGTGAGCTTGTCTTATCTGACCGGTTTAAATATTCCTCTTTTTAAGTCGAAATTTGTTCCCAATACTTCGCAAAATTTAAAAATGGAAAAATTATTAATTGTACTAAATAAGCTATTAGTGTACCATAGTACTTTAAAGTTCGATTAGTACCATAAATGGTACAATTGTACCAATTTTTCCATCTCTGACCATCATATTATAAATGCTTAAGAAAATTTTACTGTTGTTAAAAAATCTCTCCTGGCCACATTTTTGAGCGGGCGGGTAACAGCTAAAAGCCAGATTAATTATATTAAAAATATCTAATATAATTTGTAGAGAAAATTTAAAAACTCGCTGGGCGTTTTGTTTTCTTAAGCAATTAGTTTAGAATTTCGCAGAAAAATTCACAATTTTCGTTCAATGCTGGATGTAATCGATTTAAGATTTCAACTAAATTCATTTTAGAAGTCTATTATTTAGAAATATTGAAAATAAACAAATTTAGCTTTAAAAAGTTTGTGAGAAAAACGTCACTCTCATTTCAAGGCTTTGACTTTGATTCCTTTTCACGACTACATGAATTGAGATAACTTGAAAATGTTTTCGTTATCAATGATCGTGTTCAAAAGCATAAAATATTTTTTTGAAAATTATGGCTATATTGAGGAAATAGAGAACATAGTCGTGGCCAAAAACCAAAATTTTAAAATTTATCTTTGAAAATATTAAAAATATCTTAATAATAAAACTGTATTTTCTTATCTACGAGTATCTATAAACTTTACACCAAGTTTATATTCATTAAAATCGGATAGTGAATAGTTGCAAAAGTTATGAGGCCGACAATGTTTTTCATGCCCGCGGTAGTTAGCTTTGATACCCTGTACCTCAACGTGTGTGTTATTAGTGTGTTCCAAAATTTCAATATTCTTAAAGCTTAGGTCGTCCTTTATGATTTTTACCTTCATTGTTTTGTAATACGATCATAAATTTCAAAGATACAGACTTATTACCCCTTTTTTCCAATTGAAACGACTGTGCGACATAGTGGTACGAAATTTACTTAAAAAAATATAGCAAGTCGAATCGATTCATATTCACGCGATATCCAAGTTAAGCAAAAATATTGTTACGATCAGTTAAGTTGTAACACCTTTTTTTATTTACTTGGCTATAAAGTATATTTTCGAAAAACAAAAATCATTTTAGCAGAAACTATCTTTAAGAAAAACTTTTTGTAGAAATTAACTTTTCAAAAGCACATTTTAAAAAAGTACATCTTCAAAATGCTCTTTTATAAAAAATATCTTGTATAAAAAGACTCTTCAAGCAAGATATTGTTATGAAAAAATACTCTTAAATTAGTTAAACTGTTGTGTTTGTTGGGTAATAAATACTAAATAGACTAAATTATAAAATAAACTATAAGAATAATTTAGGAAATGAGCTCAGTTATATAGAAAATTAAAGATCTATTATATATTGCACTAATTTTGGAATAAAAAAACACACATACCCACACACACGCACACGAAATATATATTTCGATCGATGCATTCAAAATAGATAAAAACCTTCAATATATTTTTCACACAGAACATCAGTGAGTGCATCAACACAGCGACACGCGCACGAGATTTCCTAACGCTCACGAATGTGTAACAACAAAGTTTGGCAAATTCCAATAAAAATTTTGTTTGTTTTAATTATTTTAAATGAAATGTTTTTTTTTGGTTTTCAAAACTACAATACTAAAAAATCGAATGGATGCTAATCGAAATGTGGGGAATTTTTTAAAAAAATGTTTTTCAACATAAAATGTTTCCACTTTCTATTCCTTTTCTTAAATAATTTATATGAAAATTAATTTTTATTATTTGGTTGTTTTTGTTGTTGTTGGCTGCTGTTTGTTCATTTTTTAAATTATGAAATATTTTCTTTATGAAGAATTATACTTTTGGTGTTGTTGTTGTTTTTGTTACCCCGTGCTCTTGTGAATAAATATCAACAACAATTACACTAGTTTGCAAAGCAGCTAAACATAAAAAATGTTTCTCGAAGCTAATTTAGAGTTGCTGAGCACGAATATGGCATTGATATACACATATTCCCCCTTATTCTGTAACTATTTGTCGACGTCACGTCAAGACAATAGCAAAAAATTGGCTCATTTATACTCGTCATCGACAACAATTTACTATTAGTGACAGCCACTTACTACACTCTAAGGCATAGAAAATGGGAAGAGGCTGTTAATAGTACTAAATTTTCGTCGACAGCGAGTAGACAAGTGCCAATTTTTCGGTATTGTTTTGACGTGACGTCGACAAATAGTTACAGAATAAGGGGAAGAATAAGCGTTTTATGTACATATTTCCAAAAATTTTTTAAACTTTTCATCTGAGTTATGCAATTTTGAACTTTTGCAGACAACATTTGTGTTGAGATTTGAAAAAATTTTAATTTTTTACTTATTTTCAAAATTCACCCTTTCGGATGTTTTCACTAAATATGTTGCAACTTTCTTATTTTTTGTCCGATATAAACCATTTTACGCTTAAAATGTTTGGAAAAATTTGTTTTTCAGATTTTGGTAAAACAAAAACTTTAGTATTTGTTTGTCTCAATAGATCGTCTTACAATGTTGAATTTTTAAAACGTTAAAAAGTTCGATTTTTTTCAAATCTTAAGACCTGTAAAACTCAATGAATTTGAAACGATCTACATAGTTTATATATTTGTAGGTGGTAGGTAAACTACACTAAGGCATATTTCTTTGAAAATACATTTTTTATACTGTTAGAATCAGCAATTTTTTCCTCTATCGATAGGTGAAATCTTGTAAGTCCTCTTTTTTAAGGGACAGTAGTACTGCTCAAGACCATCTGCAAGGTAAACAACACAAAGTTGTCTTTAATAAGTATATGACGTAATTTTATTACGGATATGCTATCAATTAAGTTATGAGCTTAGTCGAACTGTATGGGTTTATATCCAAAGAAATTTAATTATTTTTGACTTGAGTTCGGTTTTAATTTAATATTTCAATTAAATTATATTTTTATTTAGAGAGATAAATGTGAAGCATGTTGACAAAGAAAATTTTGACTGCGCGGAGGGTTGAACTAACGTTTCGATAGCTCCCGGTAATATTATCAGAGTTCTTTACCGCTAGAGAAATAATAAAAAGAAGCTTAACACAAGACAAAAGAAAAAAGTGAATATCAATAACTATTAAATGAAATACAGCTCTAAGATTGACAGTATGAATTGATTAAAAGTAGGTGATATTCAACTCTTGACTGCAAACCACCGACATTGGTCGAGTGGTCTAAGTGGTAAAGAACTCTGCTGAGATTAGCTGGAGCTACCGAAACGTCAGTTCAACCCACCGCGCAGACAAAATTTTCTTTGTGTACATGCTTCACATTTATCTCTAAATAAAAATATAATTTAATTGAAAAATTAAATTAAAACCGAACTCAAGCCAAAAATAATTATATTTCTTACGAATATGTTTTATTTAAAAAAATTAATATCAGAATTATATAAAATATTTAGGGCAAGTCAAATGGTTAATCCTGTAAAACTTTGAAAATGTGACTTGGTGTAGTTTACCTCCTCAATGAGGAAAGACATATCTCTGCAACAGTATAAAATGGTATAATTTAAATGAACAGCCCTCAAAACTTTTGGAAACAGATAAAAAAGCTGCAAAAAATCAAGTTTTTCGCAAACAAAAATGAATGCCATATTCCTGTTCAGGGACCCCAGAGTAGCCTAGAAAACAAAACATCTTCCTTTTGAGGGCACGACCAAAAGTGGAAAATTTGTAAACTAGTGTATTTGAAAGATTGAAGAGCTAAACTAAAGTGAACGCGAAAACGTTAATGAAAATCTACAGCAATAACAACAACAACAGCAACATTGATAAAGATTTTTCAAAATTTTCTAAAAAGATTTGTTTGTTGCTTTATTGAGTTGATGATTTTATTTTATTCGTTGTTGTTGCTGTCTAAATCCGTGTCACATTCGTGGACGCGCGTTAATTTTTATTTTATTCATTTTTTTTCGAAAGAGATTTTTTCTATGTTTTCTTTTTATTTCAAATTTTTTTTGCCGGTGTTCGCCTTTGGGCTTTGGGAGCAGTACGTGTGTGTTTTCAGTCGCTTAAAGTCGAATGGTACGAACGAACGAAATATTAAAAAGCTGTTGCCCACTAAAAGTTTTCTTTATTTTTTATGTACAATATATATTCGTTAAAATGAAAATTAGAACAACAATTTAATAAGAAAAAAAGAAAAATATATATTATATTGAAAAAAAAAAATAATATATGTATAAAAATACAAAAATGTTATTGTTGATAATTGAGCAAACATTTTTAGTACTTGGCATTATCACCATATAAATAATCACCAATACCACTACCACTTTAATTATCACCACACCAACAAACAACATCATCACTAAAAAATCTTTAATCCTTTTTTTGCTTAATTATGTGTCTTTTTATACTACATAAATACTTATGCAATCAATAAAAAGATGCTTAAATTTAAAGCAAATGAAAAGATATAAAATAATTTGAAAACGGATATTGAAGATATTAAAGTTTTTACAGAAGAAGAAGAAGGAAAAAATTAAGTAAATAAAAACAGAAGCCGGCCAAAATCACCTTCGACTAGTACAAGTATTTACGGAATTGCAGGTAAACGATTAATAAACAAAGAAATAAATATAAACAAATAGTTAACAAAACGCAAATTAAAAATCAACCAAAAGAAAAACAAACCGAGGAGTAACAAACAGCTCGTCGATTTGTACGTAATTACATACATTCACTAGAGATGCCAAACTATCGCAATAAAAATCGTAATCGCAACAAAAATAAACAACGTAATAAGCAACAACAACAGCAGCAGCAACAACAACAACAGCAGAAACAACAAAAAGAAGAAAATTGTAAAAAAGAGTCTAAAGATCCACCAGCACCCACAAACGTCACCACCCGTAACGAATCGCCAACACCACCTCACCCCATAGCCTGCCAAGTAGTGACAAACTCAATTGCAATTTGCTCGGAAAAAAATGTCACAGAAGTTAACGAAGAAACCACCAACGAGAAATCTCATCAATCGGATGTATGTGAAGATCTGCAGCAGCCATTAAAAAAAGTACAAGACGTCACCACTGCAACTACTGCCACAGAGACAGAGACAAAGACCACAGAAACAACTGTAACGACGACAACAGAAACGAATGACACAGTTTTGAATGAACCATCACGGTGTGATAACAAAATTGGAAATAAATACGGTGTTAAGGCAAATGACAATATGGGCAATGAAAAATCTAAAATTATCGACAATCAAAAGGAATCCACCAGCATCGCACAAAATGTGCAGGTAAAACAAAATACTCACGACACATCAGCAAATGAACCAACGATCACTCCTAGTAGCTCTGCCCTAGGTAAGGTTATTGTACATAGAATAATTTGTGAAGATTCTAATAATGCAACAACAAATAAAGGGCACACAGCGACAACAAGAGAGGTAACAACAAGTGCAACTGAGTTAAGGGAATCTTATAACACAGAAAGTAAAAGTTCTAATAGTGCAACAACAAATAAAAAGCAACCAACAATAACAAAAGAGGTACCAACAAGTGCAATAGAGTTAAGAGAATCTTATAACAAAGAAAATAAAAGTTCAGTTGATATTATTACTCAGCAAATATTAGACAAGGAAGAGGAACTCAAGCAGCAGCAGCAGCAGCAGCATAAAATTATAGTACACAAGATAGCCATACCAGATGATGACCCCAAAATACAAGAGAATGAGGTTCAAGTTGCTCCACAAGAAGTTAAAGTTATAGTACATAAAGTGCTGGCACAAGATGAGGACCCTGAAGAGCAGGGAGACAGCAGACAACTCCCGAAAGATATTATTACAGACGATCAAGTGGACACATTAAACAAAGAATCTAACAAACCAGAACAAAGAAGAAAATCATCAGATTGTTCTGCAACAAAAGAGCATGATGTTAAAGTTATAGTACACAAAGTGATCACACAAGATAAGGACCTTGAAGAGTTGGAGGACAGCAGTCAACTCTTGACAGATATTATTACAAATGACCAAGTGAATACGTCATTTGGTGAATCTAACAAGCCAGAAGAAAGCAGAAAATCATCAGATTATGCCGCCACAAAGGAGCATGAAGTTAAAGTTATAATACACAAAGTGGAAGCACCAGAGGAGGATGCTACCGAAAAGCAAGAAGACCAAATTGATACCCATTATCAAATACAAGAAGATAACCAAAATCTACTTCCCGATATTATACAACTAGCCACGCAACACCAAGCAAAAGTTATTGTACATCAAGTTTTTCTGGAAGATAAAGATGAAGAGCCTAAAATAACCTCACCCACAATGAGAGAACCCATAGTGGCAGTAGCAAAACCCACAACATCCGAAGTTAGAATTGTAGAAATAAGTGATGAAAGCTTAAGTGATTTAGAGGAACTCAGATCACCAGTTGTTAGTGAGGCTGAATCATCCATAGAATATTCCGATGATGCCCAAAAAATATCCGATTCTATAACAGAAGTGTCATCATCTTCCTCATCCTCGTCTGCCATGACCACAACACAAAAACAAACACGCAAACAGAAACGTATTGCTTTGGAAAATCATTTCTTGCCGCAAATGATAAATCCACGCTTCTTGGACAGCATATCCGAAGAAAATAGTGAGTTAAGCGATAATTCAGAAAATCCCTTATCCAGATCTGTTTCAACAGATAGCGCTACTAACTGTCCTACAGAAGGTAAAGGTCAAAAACTTAATGCTAAATATCCCAAAAGCTCGTTAGACTTTTCCAAACCCCACAAACAACAAATGCCACATAATAGAAAATCGAAAATAATTAGAGAGGAGCCGGTAGCTGTTGCGGTGGCTGCACGTTTGCAAGATGCTCCTAATGCTGATGAAAGTTGCAGTACAGTGCGTAGTTGTATGTCGCCACAGGCCGAAGCTGCCGAAGTTGTTTTCATCAATTCCGCTTCCAGTAGCATATCCGATCTGCATGATACGGAATTGTTTGAAAATGTTAATACATCTACGTCAGAAATCAATTTAGATACGGATTCAAAAGATCTTATAAACAAACCAGTTACCGAACACATCTGCTTTGAATCACTGACATCATCGCCATCACCACCACATACTACATTAGCATTCACTGCCAAAATACCAAAACAACAGTTGCCGGAATTTTGTGCAAATCAAACCAACAACTATAACAATAATCAAATAATAAATAACAGTAAACTTATAAACAATAATACCTCCCAAACACCGCACATACCGGCTGGCATAGACACAGCCACTAAAACAAGACCATTAGCTGAAACAGATACAAAATTAAATACAAATTCCCAATCATCGTCACCTGCAAATGATCAACTTGTTTTTGCCCAAATCGAAGAGCAAATTTCATCTGTGCTCTCTTCCATTAATGAAGTCGCATCACAGCACACAACCACAACAATACCAATACCAATACGAACAACAACAACAACAACAACTACATCAACACCATCATCATCATCATTATCGTCTTCGTCGTTGTTGAAAATTCATACAAATCTCTCAAACACTCAACAATTGCCTGTCACAACAACATCAACAACGGCCGCCACCAGAACACTAGAAAATAGTTGTGAAGAATCGTTTAAATCTATTAGTAGTAGTAGTCTATGTGCGGTTAATAACGCGAAAACATCACGGTTTTTTTCAAAAGACGTAAATATGAATACAGTGCGCGATATAATAATAAATAATAACGCTAATGACAACAATACGTTAAAATCAAACGGTAATAATAATAATGAAAATAGTGCAACAAACGGTTATGTGAAATTAAATTATAATCAGAGTAACACTTTTAGTCCTATACCTCCGCCTAGAGGTTCTCCGCCACCACCTCCTATACCTCCTCCTTCTCAAGAACACCAAGAACACCAAGAACAAAGCCATGATGAATGTGATAATAAATTAGGCTCTACACTTCCTTCCTCTATCTCTTCTGTATCTTCCTATGCTTTACCTTTGCTTCAGAAAAACATAGACTATCACAATTCCCATACACAGTCACAGTCACAGCATGACTTTTCCCAGGACTTAAAATCTGCTTTAAGCCAACTCACTTCCACTGTTACACGGAAAAAATCCTTGGACTCCCCTTGTTCAGACAGTACCAATCTAAGTCAGTGTACTGCTATTAACGTGGCTAACGAACAAAGTGATAACAGTGATTCAGTTCAAGCCTCCTTAATTTCAGATATCAAAACTAATTTGAATCAACAACATAGTCAACCATCAGACCCTAAAAAGTTAAGATTTCTGTGCGCCGAAACCTTAGCTTCCTTTCCATATGGTGAAACAGTTCTAGAAGAACTTGCTACTGTTGCTCAAAATATAGGAGAAGCTCGTGCCTTCAAAGTAGTTAAAACCGAAGAAGAGAATATGCCTTATCCTTTGCCAGAACTGCCACATATAGATGATTTGCAGTTATCGCTTAAGGCCGGAAAATCTGTTACCGTGCGATCACAACCAGCAGATCAAGAACATTCTTGGCTAGGAGTGGCTACTATCAATGACCCCAAGGTATTAGTATGCCTCTCACCTTCCCAACGATCCTATATGCAACAGAGAGCTGAACGAAAGCCAGATGATTTGCTCGATGCCCACCAAAAGTTTGTTGAACGTCGCGGCTATCATGAATACACCAAGGAACAGCTACACAACTTGGAAAAGGAAAGATTGGCTGAACAACAATTGCTTCAAACTGCAGCAATGATGAAAAAATTACGTAAAAGTATAACACCGCCTCCCCCACAGATTCCACCACCACCAGTGCCGGTCAAGTCGAGTGAAACCGCATCTAAAGCACAAAACCTCTCTAAACGAACGGTCACTACAACTCATACACAGAAACCAAACAATGACATCAACTTGAGAGACGATAATAAACTAATAATACCAGCAGCAGCAGCATCAACTAACGGAGAAAACAATGGAGAAGAGCACAAACATCGTTTATTATCTATTATGCAAGATACAAACGAATCAAATGCTTATAAACAAAAACACTCAGTAGCATCTTCATTATCGTCATCCTCATCATCATCAGCGTATGAAAATAACTCAAGGCAAACAACAAACGATGTCAGTGCTCCAGTCCAAGAACAGGTGCCATCGGCAACGTCAACATTTAGCAACGATACTTTAAAGAACTCGTACCCATTTATAAATCTTCCCGCACACAAAAGAACAATTGGCAACATGCAAAGTGTTGAAACTACGTTGGGTCAGATGTTTCCCACAATTGGATCTTCCAATATATTCGACCAGGAACACAAACGTTTTTCCAACATTGAATCATCGAATGTTGAACCTTTTTGCAGTCAAATTATGAATACACAACCCAAAAGATATTCCAGCGTTGAGACACATTGCTACGAAACTAAGAAGCGCATTGAAAATGGCAAAGTGGTTGAAGATTTTTCCACATCGAAACATGAAACCCAAAGCTCGGGAGACAAACCCGATGACTCCAGCAGCTATCCTTTGAAAACCACATTGATTAAGGAAAACAATAGCTTTTTACTTTCAGGTAAAGAACAAGATAAATCAGCAGCAGATCATCGAAATGGCCAAGAAATTATGTCAGATTTAAATTTAAACAAACACACGTCAGATACACAAAGTGAAAAAGCAATAAAACCCACTACAACAGAAATTTTTCACAATATTGCCAATGACGAGCGGAAGAGTGCAAAAATTGATGAAAATGATTTAACAAAACAACAAGAATCAGAGAATAATATACCAAAGAGCAAAATACAAGACACTTATGAAGAATTTAGGCAACGAGCCAAGGCAGCTGCTGATGCTGTCTCCACATTACCAGCACTTAACTCGGCAGCAACAGCAGCAATGACAGAGAAAGTAACCTCGAATGCGGCTAATAAAGTTGAAACCATTTCGTCAACCATGTCAACGGAATCAACTACTACAACAGCAACAGCCCATCAGCAGAAAACCACAATGCCAAGTCGCGACCATGAAAGGTTATTCAAAGAATTCGATGACCTTTCCAAGCAATTGCACAAAGAGCTGGAGACTAGTAAAGCCGAAAGAGAACAACGTGAAAAGTCGGCGTCAATGTTTGATTTGAATAGAATTCACATGAGACAAAAAGAACAAATTGAAGAATTTAATAAAAGCAGACATGAACATCTTAAGGAATTGGAACAAGAAATCGAAAGATCAATGAGATCGCGTTCCTTAAAATTAACAAAACCTCAAGAAACGGGCATAGATGCAGTAGATCATCAAGCTGGTCGTATATATGAAATACCCATACAAATTGAAAATGGCATCTCTTCAGTGCCAACAACTGCAAATGCTAAAAATACCAGCACACAAGAGGAAGCTCCACCGGTACCAAAACATCCTAAAACGTATCAAATACCCATACAAATAGACAATTCAAATTCCTCATATGTTGATGATGATCGCTTCCGTAGAGCAGAATCAATGTTTAATCTCAGTGACGATATGCCTCAGAGACAGCGTACATACAGCAGTCAAACTCAGTACCAAGATGATTGGTCGAAATATGCTAGTGATTTGGGTTCTTCTGAAAATATTGTACGTCCCTTTGCCAAGGAGGTTGAAATATGCTACCAACGCCGACCAGGAGGCATAAGAGCTCCACGTCTTACAGCCTCCACAAATGATTTATCCTTTAATAATCATCACTCTTATGATCAGCATAATGCTTATAATGTTCGAAGACATCATGCTCCCATGTTGAGTAGAGCACCTGAACAAAGCAGACCTAAATTCGGCAGCTGTTATTCAATGATTGAAAGAGATCCTAATCCGAAATATATAAGTACTACAACAAGAAGAGGTGTATCGCCTGCCCCACAGCCTTCTGGCTACTTCCCGTTGGATGGCTGCCATGTAAGAGAAGAAGATATGCGTCAAAGACGTGCCTCTTTGCCAAGGGAGTTACATGACCAACAACTGAAATATATAATTAGCAAAGAAGATGAACTTCGCACAGAATTTGAACGTTTGCAAACTGAACGCAGACGTTTGATGGAAGAAGCACAAAAAGCCCAGTCAGCACAGATAAATCAAACACCAACATCACCTATAGCACCAACGCGAAACCTACGCGATTATTATAAAGCAACCCAAAAATTACCTACTCTCACCGAAGATGAAGTGTTTAGACAACAAATGGCAGAGGAATGGTTGCATAAAGTTGCCGAACGTGAGGAGCGCAGGTTGCAGAATATCATAAAAATATCTAAAATACAGGAAGATGAGGCCTCCTCAAGACACAAGGCCGATATGGGGGAGGAGTTTTTAAGCCGCGTTAAGGAGAGGCGTCATAAATTGGCTATGCCGGCCGACAGTGATTGGGAGTCGGGTGCTGAGTCTCATCCCCTTAACCAGGCACAGCTTAGTGAAGCTGAAGATGTACCGCCAATGAAAATAATTGAAGGTGAGCAAGAGGCTAGTCTACGGCAATTACCGCGCCACTTGCGCGAATTCGCCAAATTTTCCAATCATCAGAAAGAGGCTATCGAAGGAGGTCATCGCGAACAGCATCAAGAGGAAGAACGTTCTGAACAAACCACCGATAATTCCGTAAGCAGAGCTTTCAAAAAATCCTCAGTGGTTAAGACAGTGAAAACGTTGCGCGCTCCAATGTTACCGGAAAAACACGGACACGGTGAGTCCTTTAACAAAACAGAGACATCAAAAAAAGCTTCAGCTTCCGCAAGCTCATATTGTAACACCAAAGCCACTATTATTAATAACAATGATAATGAAACAACACAAAATTCTCATTTAGTATCAGATCCATATTATAATTTAACTGGTGTTGGTAGCGTCTTGGGTACAGCTGTGGTATTAGGTTTGTCCGCATGGACGGCTTGGAGAAGATTCACCTAGAGCACATTTAAATAAACACACTCTTCTCCCTTCCTCCCTCCCCTACACACATTTAAATTTCATAATGTTGCATTTTTACTTTTTTTTTAATCCAACTTGTTTATTAATCAGTCTTAAATCCTTTCATTTTACTCACTCTTTTTGTCGTAATGGAACTTTAACTTGTTTTTAGCTCTTTTTATCTCCATTCATTTCTTACAACAACAAAAACAATATATTTTTCTTTTTTCTTATCACCATAATATTCCACCCAATTCAATGAATACTCACTACTCGCTGCCTTCTAAAACCTGGTGTATGTATACTTTTTTATTGTTTGCACAACCATGACATTTCCTTTAGACTTGTGTCGCGTTCGTTCAGTAGTTCGTTTTAGACACAAACCAATGATCAAACCTATGTAATTTAAATGAGGTTGATCATAATAGGTTTGTATCTAAAACGAGCTACCGAACGAGTTCGACTCAAGTCTAATTTCCTTTATGTGCGTGTTTGTGTATTTGTGTGTATGTATGCACTTATCGTATTTAGATTATTACTTTTTATTTTTCTTTTTCTCTTCACCACTACTCCTCCTTGCCGAAATGTTTTGTGCTGCCAATTTAGAGAATGATAACGATGAGTATAGAAACGATAACGATAACTACGATGACGATGTAAACAGTCATGATGATGGTGATCATGACACCATTAACACCTCAACACCAAATAGACACACTTTAGATCCATTTTCAAATTTATCTTCTATTCCCCCAAGTTCTTCGGAATTTCTAACACAGTTTCCCGGCTCATTCGATGAAATGTTTGGAAAATCACCATTTCGTAGCCGTATATTTGAAGAGTTTAATAACTATTGGCGTAACTTTCATGATACAGGCAACAAATTTTAAAACAAGAGCACTATGAACTTTTAAACAAATTTCAACTTCAAAACAATTAAAATTTTTATTTAAAAAACAAACTCCAACTCCAAGATTATTACCAAAACCATGACAGTACTACTACTACTACTACTAAATACCTTAATACTAATCTACTACACACTACTTCTATTGTCTATTTTCTTAATTTTAATTTTTAAACCAACAAACAATTAATAATTTATTATAAAATATCCAAAAATTTATATAATTAATATATTTTTGTTAATCTTGTGAACTGTGAATTGTTACCAAAACTCTTTAGAAAATTTATATAAAAACATTAAAACATAAATATTATACTAACTTCCCCAAAATTTATGAAAAAAGTTTATATATTATAATTAATAACTATTAATGTATGTGCAATTGTTGAATCGAAACATTGTTCTTGTTTTTTTTTCGCAAATACCTAATTTATGAATTATTAAATAAAAACTGTAGTATTTGTTCTAATTTGAAAATCCAAATTATAAATTTTTATTTGATTTGAAAACAAAAAACGCTTTGCATGATGATGATGACAAATTTGATAACACACAACTACAAACTATTTAGTACAATTAAATGCATAACCGAGCTTAGTTTAAGTAAATGCACTCTTTCTAGCTATTAAGAAACACACATACAAAAGTTAATTGCTGTAAAATGCCCCACAGTTCTGAAGGCTGTACTCGAACTCGTGATTTAAATAGTCAGTCGGAGTCACAACTGTTTCCTTACAGCCTTTAGAATAATAAGTTTTTGTTATAAGTTCTTACTCTGCTGGTTCAAGGATCAGGTTCAAGGATGGAAAATGGGTTTTTACTTTTTAACCCATTTAAATTACATACCTTGATGGTATCAAATTTGTACACAAATTTAATGACAATAAAAGCTTAGCAAATAATAGTTTGAACAATTTCAGAATTCTTAGCCTCAGACCACAGTGGGGCAGATTGAATATATTTTGGAAATAGATCAGCCATTTTTCAACGGATATAATCCCATCAATATAAAATTTTACTTGGACATAGTAGACGAGTATTCCCATATTGCTCAGGAGCGGAGCTATGAAGTCCAAAAATAAGGCACTTTGGTCATATAAAATTTTCTAACGCGATACAACATTTTTTGCATCCTTATAGCCGTAATAAGGTTCTAAGCAATCATGATTGGTTAAGCACTGCTCTTTCATAGTTAGTGAAGAAGTGTACGCATTTGAAAATTAAAATTTCTAAATTTTAATCCAAAAGAATTTTTATTATTCAGGCTTTATTAGTTCGTTCAATTTAACTTGACAACTGAGAGGATTTCGGTAAGCCACAAAAACAAAATATTGAATAAATCGACTTTTAAGTTTAAACAAAATTTAAAATTGGATGGTTTTTGGAATTTCCTAATTTAAATATGCAGCGTAACTATTTGTAAAATACTAGAATTTATCCAACAATTTCTCTAGGATACAAAGCTATGATACATAAAACCAATTTTGATTGCATGTGGCTTACCGAGTTATTGCACTAAGCCTATTAATTAAATTATTTTTATTGAGAAAGGATTTTTTAAAACATGTAACAATTGAAAAGACAAAGAAAAATTCTTGACTTTGTGTAAGGGTCGAACTTAACACCATGATATTTTCGGGAACAACCACCATCCCATCATCAGAGCTCTTTTTATACTCTAGGCCACCACGGCCCCAAAATCCAGCAGATAAATATCCAACTTTAAAGCAATTTGCATTAAGCTCTGTACTTACTTTTGCTACAAAAAGCACCATCATTACTTTCTCTATATAAAAAGATTTTCTTCACGAACATGTAATTATTAAAATTTATATTATATTTGCTCAATTCACAAACTGTTGTATGTGTTGCAGATCGTATAAATGTTGTTGGTAATTAACAAATAAACATGTTTCTAAGCAAATGTTTATTTGGAAATTATAAACAACATTTATACGATCTACAACACATATACAACATGCTGTGAATTGGCCAATTATATTTACATATTTATTTATATATTATATTTATAGACATGATTTATGAAAAAAAAATTAAATCCAATTTACCATTTCTGTTGGCCCAGTTTCCTTTCGAATACGATCTATTTTTCAGCAAATTTTTGACTTTAGCCCATATGTTCTAATATGCCAAAGCTTGAACTCAAAAACAAATATCACCTTAAAAAAAGTCTTATGGTGTATCCATTTATTTGCTAAAGCATTTTTTGGGCCTTAGATCAAATATGGACTTGTGCTCAAAACCATAAAAAAATACCACTCTTGGGATTTCTTGGAACTTTTCGAGGAATTTCTTAGGAAATATTCTCGGAGCAAATTTTCTTTCTCCGCCTAGTCTTAAGTACGTATGTACCAGCTTAAGCATGTATAAAAACAAACAAACAAAAAGCTTTGATTGAAGGTATTGGAAAAAATGCCCATCAAAGCGAAAAATAAAAAATAATAAGAGCTTTGTGAGTGTTGGATTAAATCAGATAAGGGAAATTTCGTCTAACCAAGTTGAGTTACAATAAAATGAAAGCAAGAATGTTCCTGAAAAAATTCTTGTATTCTATTTCCTGACAAAAATTAGTTAAATAGCTGATGCTGCTTCGTAAAAAGCATCCACCTTCATAGGTGGCAAAACTGAAAAAGAATGCTGATGAGACGGTGTTAGCAGCCTGTCGAAATCAGTACTACTGATCCGTTCTACTAATCTTATTTGAATATTCCAACACTTCACTCTGAATAAAAAATATTTAATTTACATTATTTCAAATATTAAACTAATAGCTGAAATAATAAATTTAAGACTTAAGACTACTCGTTGTTGAAATTTTACAAAGAATACATATTAATTGAGGGGTTTAAAAGCAAAGGGGTACAAGAGCAAAAAATAAAATTCGGAGTAATTGGGCTTCAAAGCTTTTTGTTCCCATGGTTTCTAATACATACCGCCTCTTGAGGTCGTGGTACAGGTCTGAATTTTTGTAGAGTAATAGATATTGGCATTAAGTGTTGATTCCTGCATATAACTAAATTTTTTTAGTTTTGGCAGTTGTATTCCTTTGCTTTTCATCCCCTCAATTAGTTTCCGTTCTTTTCTTCCTTTCACGTTTAAAATTTAACAACAACCACAAATAAAACGGTGTAGCGATAAAATTAATACTATTTTCATTAATAAAAATTTAGATTTTTAAATAGTGCTGGCAATTTGTGACACTTTTAATTAATCGATACAACTCAATACTTTACATTTGGGTATTCAATACTTACTCGTTACTTTTAACGCTTAGAAAAGTTTATACCATTGATAAACATAGATAGTAAGCTCTCGCACTGTCAATAAAATAATGACAACTCTCTTTACACATATAGATATTGTGAATTCAACAAAAATGAGAGGACACCATTTTTGCATTTCAACACACTTGAGAGACTATTATTTTTCCACTTGAAAATGCACTAAATCGTAACTTTTTTCCACGCATAAACACTTTTTAGTTTTATTTAATTTTTTATTTGTTTTAATATAAATTTTGTATTTCTTCTTGCTGTAATTTTAAAATATTTTTTTAATTTTGTTGACATTTGTGTGTTGAAATTTATCAAAGTTTTCAACCCTATTTTTCATTGAACAGGGATAAAAATTTTTGGTACCAAATAGCAAAATTGCAAAAAAATGTTTAGCAAATCAATATTTTTTGAGCTCGAATGTATTAAAAAGCATTCGAAATTCATATTTTCATTAATTAATACAACAATAATTGCATAAACTTCTAAAAATTCACGTATAAAAAATATAAATAGTTTAGAATACTTTTTGTTACAACCAAGTGCGGTTTTAGTGCTAATACAAAATACTAATACAAAATGTTCTACTAATACATCCTTAGACTTAGGTTTTTGACAGCGCACTTAGGTTTTTGAAGTTTCTGCTTGACCTCTATGTACCCTATGGTTTATACTTTTAAACAGAGTTGTATTTTGGCCCTGCATTTTCTTTCCGGTTTAGTAATAAAAATACTACCCTGAAAGTGCCGAGTACCTACTTTTGAGTATTGAGTACCCTACTCAAAACTTTACCAGCATTATTTTTAAATTGTACTGATTAACAAAGCTCAAAATGTAGAAAAGCACAATTAAAACATTATTTCCATCCCTGATCTAGGTAAATATTATATAGCATGCTATAGTTGAGTCCAGTCAAAGGGGATATAGTAAGTGAAAAATACCAAAAGCAGTAATTTTAGGAGCATGAGACCATTTCCAAGTTTAAATATTTATTGGTCCTCTAGTCTAAGTAATCTACAATCGCCCGCCAATGGGTGATGAACTTAATTTTTAAAAACTTCTGGGTTCTATTTTTTAGATTTACTTTTGTGCGCTAACAACATATTTGCAACATGACGTATACACAGAGTTTGTATGTGAATGTGTGAATTAATGTAGATTTAATTTTATTCAAAGTAATTTAATAATTCTAAACAGATGTGAGAAAAAATCAAAGACGGCATCATTGGTTAATTAAGATTGCATCTTTGACGTTTAGTTTCAAAGAAATATTTGTTACGCGTAGAACAATGAGTTCTACTGAATGAATTTTCTTTTATTACAGTATGCTATTTTAAAGTGCAAAAAAATCTTGATAACGTATTACTAAGAATCACTTTAAATAGTTCTTTAAACACTTGAATATAAAATTATGAAAGTTGACTTACAGTCCAACCTAAATCAGAGCGTTGAGCGTCGCGTAAGCAACAGGGTACTGATTTAGGTTGTGCAGTTACTTATGTATGAATAAATGCATCATGCTCTTCTTTACCTATCATTGGCGTAGAAAGATCACTCGGGAGGGAGAGAGAGACAGACTAGCGCCTTGCCTACTACAAAATTACTGCCTCCTACAACTTAAAAAAAATTATTTTACTTTTTATGGAGTCTTGCAAGATGCAACCAAAAACAAATATATTTTTCCTTTCGCCCAATATTACTTCTGCCGGGAATTTTTACATGGCGACATTATTACAGAAAAGCACTTCCCTAAGCCTAAAATATGCTCTTAGTGGCTTTCATTTGCATTTTCAAAGTTTTCGCTCTTTCGACATTATGGAACAGGCCTTAAGTGTTGCATTTAGCTCTTTTTTCCTTTTCTTGTTACATATATTTTTCATTATCCTTTTTTTGGGAATAGCAGCTTAGGGTTTTAGCAATTCGTTGCTTATCGGCTTTTTTCTTTTTCGAATTTCTCTTATATTCGAAATAATTTTTGTGTATTTATTTAAGAATAATTCTGTTTTATTTCAAAATGACTACGGTGATCATACGTTCTGTATTATGCAGAACAATACTGAATTTGAGAGCTTTGATATGTGTAAATTATTATCGTTAATAAAACATAAAATTCTAAATGTAAAGCTTGAAAAAACGTTCCTCACTGAAACTGACTTCACCCCTCTCACTCAGTGGAAAAGTATAACTAGAACTCAAGGTAGATTGAACAGGTACCACTACGAGAACAGCTGTTTTAGTAAATTTAAGAATGTGTGCGACATCACACAGTCAATAGATTTTGACACATCTCTGGTATGTTTCTATTAACAGCGGGCATGTGTTAGTAAATTTATGAGAGGTTATGAATGTGTGCGACACACAGACAATAGATTTGATATATATCTCGTGTGTTTCTACCAACAAAATACTTGTGTTTTTGTTGTTGTATTTGTTGTCGTCGTGGTGGTACCTGTAATGAATCTGCCTTGCTAGAACTCTGATGATGAGGTCGTAGTTGATTTCGGGAACATCGTGGTGTTAAGTTCGACCCTTATGCAGTAAAAAATTTTTCTTTGTCTTTTCAATTATTACGTGCTTTATAAATTCCTTTTTCAATAAAAAAAATAAATGGAATGAGCTTAGGGCTGAATAATTAAATATTCTGTATATTCAACAGTTCGACTAATATCACTGGTCTGCAGAAAAACATTTTTTCGAGCCTTTAAATAAAAATATGTGGAATATACAAAGTTTAAGGTGCTAAACTCAAATTCAATGGACGTGACTAATATTTTCACCAGGTATATCAGAATATCTCACCCTAACTCGAGAACGGTTTGTGCGATTTGAATAGATAAGGCACCAAAAGATGCGGAATAAAATTACCTTTAAGTCAACCACGTATATAATTTCTTTATATTTCCAACTGTTTCGGATCTATTCAGAAATTAGCGAAGAAAAATTCGTTTTGTATGGAAAATTTAGCTTTTTACGTTTTCAAAAACTCATGAAAAAATTAAAAGAGCAAACATGTTACATTTTTATTATTTATCAGAAATCTAGGTATATTAGGAATAAAATAAGCCATAAATCATTAAGATCGATGGACAAAGTGAAGGAACTTAATTGGCAAAAATTGTGATTTTCATACAACACACATACACCGACACAAATTAAACTCTGTAGTCCAAGTCTTCGAGATATCATCGATGCAATTTCGAAACAAGTATCTATCGCCGGCGAGGAATTGGCGACACTCCAAGCCAAATATTGAAGACGTTTTCAAAGAAAGGGCACAAAACTCTTTGATGACAACGTTAGGAACATGCTACTAAACTTGTCGTCAATGGATACAAATAAAATATAAGAATTTAATAATCGAAGCGAACCCACAATCTCCACACCTACCGAGGTACTCAAAAAACTTTATACAAAAATGCGTTTTGTGGGCACCTTAAACTCTTTAATATTCATAAATGGAAGCACAACTTCGAAGCAGTTGTTACTCTTGCTGTCGGCAATAAGACCGTCATAAAAAGACAACTTTGATGCAGTTGTTACTCATGTTGTCGTCAAGAAGACCGTGCAGCTGTTAATCTTGTTGTCGTCAATAAGGCTTTATAGCACAAGCTTATTTCTAAATTTAATTTATAGGTGACAAATCATAGATTGTCTTGCGGAACACATCGATGACAATGTCGTCGATAACAACTGGAATTACAGGGAAAATTTTACTGTTGTATGGAAATTGTGATTTTTATCAATTGAGTTCCTTCACTTAATTGTGGATAAAATATACATTTGTCCGTCGAATTTCATGATTTATGGTTTATTTTATTCCTAGTACACATAGCGCTCAGATTAATAATAAAAATGTAAAATTGTTGAAGTTTTACATTTTTATACATCTTTGAAAACAAACAAAAAATTTTAGTTTTGCAAAATAAAAAAACGCCCTTAGTTTCTGAACAACTTTGAAATAGTTGGAATTATAAAAAATATTGTTTATGAATCAATTAAAGGTAATTGTTTTCCATATCTTTTAGTGGTCCATTTATTCAAATTCGACAAACCGCTCTTGAGTTAGGGTGAAATGTACTGATGTATCTAGTGGAAATGTTAGTCATTACATTTTAAACAAATCTGTACGTGATGGAAAAAACTGAAAACGGATTTAAATTTAGTGCATTAAACTTTATATAATTTTATTTAAAGGCGTGAAAATAATTGTAGTTGCAGAGCAGTGTTATTTGTAGAATATTTGATTTGGTGGAGTACCATATAAAACTCCCTTGGAATATGATAGACACCATAAAACTCCACAGTGGATCTCTAGACTTCGTTCTTCCTGTACGAAAGTAAAAGTCATTTGACAGTCTCAGCAACAAGCTCCTCTCTTAGCAAAAATTATGAAACATACTTTACAATTACTAATAAAATATTCTCTTGTTCTGTATTATGACTTAAAAATGATGGTCACCGTAGTTATGACATGGGTGAGACTGCACTTTTGGATTAGCTTGTGGCAGAGATTCATTAAATGATAATAAAGGGAAATTTTCATTAAAAGACTCTCAAGTATTTATTTCTTTTTTTTCAATAAACAGATGGTCGTTAATAAACAGCAGTAACAACAACAAAAAATTTAATCTAAAATAAATTAATAAAAAAAAACATAAGAAGCGTGTTTAACCCAGTGTTATAAACATGATTGTTTACACCAAAAATAATAAATTCGAAAATTTTTTCTTAAAGAACCGAACCAAATTGCTACAACAAATTAATCAATTATTGGAATTATTAATAGAATTAAAACAAAAAAATTGTAACAAAGCAATTGAAAAAGATTATTTAATATTCAGGAGGTTAAATAATAAAATAAAAATAAATTGAATTTAGCAATGGAATGCATCATTATTTTAAAAATAAACGGAGAAAACTATTTGGCATTGACAAACAACAAATTGCAGAGTACAACAATTTAATACAAATACAAAACATATATAAAATTTTGAGATATAAAAAAAATTTTCTGTAATAAATTTACACCATTTCCAATTGAAAAAACTTTCGCCATAAAAAAATGAAAGTTTTTAAACTATCAAAAATTTCAGGAAATGGTATTAGACTACCTTTTAAATATTGTGAAATATTGTGTTATATGTACTTATTTTTTTTTGTTGCTAATTTCTTCTATATTTCTATTTGGTTCTTCCAAATATAGATACCAAGTTACGTTATCATAAGCCCAGAGTCCATCACACAACACCCATCCGTAATCGAGATCCTCAGTTTACGGATCCTGTACAACGGAGAACTAATAAACAAACACGATTTGCTGTAACTACGAATCGTCGCAGCTGGTCTGAAAGCGATCTATTGCAGGAAATCGATAAAGATCTTAAGTTGGCTAAAGGATTTTTATTTCAAGATGGTGGGTGAGAAATATAAAAATAAACCCAGTATAAAGAAGTTAAAAAATATAATCCTTGTAGTGTCTATTTGATAAATCTTTCCCAGCGCATAAAAAGCAAATTTCGTTGTAGTGCATGTCCTTGAAAATCTACAAAATTTTTTCCTTTATTGTTTTTAACTTGAAAAAATCTTACTACTTTCAAATTGTGTTTTATTGAGAAACTTTTTTCGTAAAAAATGTTATTTTAGTAAAAGAAATACTCAAAATTCTAAACTATGATTTGAAAATTAAATATTGCATTTTGTTACCTTAATATAGAAAGGCCCTAACATATTTTTTTAAACGATTATTTACATATTTCATCTATCAAAATATGCAAAAAAAACTCGATTTGAAAAATAATAATGAGTTGGGCAATATCGTAATGTAAAAAAAAAATTGCACGACAAGTGTTAACATAACTACAGAAATGTTTGTTGTACATATTAAAATAAATAAAAATCTCCGACACTCGTCAACAATATTTCCCCCTATTATGAACGGCGACGTCAACATCACATCAACACAACAGCAAAAATTGTCACTTATCTATTTTTGACGACAACAATTGACTTATATTTATTAACATGCTCGGCTAATTTCATAAGCCTCAGAAAATAGTAAGAGACTGTCAATAGTAGTCAATTGTTGTCGACAACGAGTAAACAAGTGACAATTTGTTACAGTCGTGTTGATGTGGCGTTGACGACGCCATTCATAATAAGGGTGATTATTTTTGAGCCATTCCACCATAATTTTTTAATCTGGGTCTCAGAGATATTATAGAACTAGTGCCAAACAAAAATTTATAACAATTTAAAAAAAAAATTGTTTTTGAAAAATTCATAAAAAATAATAAACAACAAATATTCCGTTATTTTTCTATTAGCGTATAGGTAAATGTGTTCCAAGCAAAATTATCTATAGTTGATTAAAATCGATCTGCAACTTTTGATTTTATTAACAATTATATAACTGAAGAGAACAAACCGTTCTCTAGTTGTGCTAATATCTACCGTGCAACTATTTCCTTTTTGACATAACGGTATATCTCGAAAGCTAGAATCGATTTGACGAAACTGAGTGTAGATTGGAATTCTGCGCTTCATATAACAAGAAAAAACTTTTGGTTGTCGAAGCCCTGCTACATTTGTGTAATGTTCTCTTTGAATTTTTTTAATATATTTCATAAAGTTTTGTAGAAAGTTTAATTTCTTCTTTTTGAATCTTTGAATTCTTTTTGAATCTTTGAATTTTTTATCGAACAATATTAAAGAAAACTTTAAAATAACTTTATTTGTACGCTGATATTTATCCGAGCACAATTTTTAAGTGGGAGTGATCTAAGATATTTTTAATTTCTATTGATCTTAAAAAAAACGAACTAAATGTCTGACACATTTTCAAACAGCATTTTGTTTAAGATGCTTTCTTATTTGTTCAATCCACAAGCTCGTATTAACGTCGTATGTGTTGTGTAATCGTCTAATTATACAATACTGTATTTTTGTTGTTGGTAATTTACATAGAAAAGTGCGCTATAATTATACGATTGAATTTTATATGTTCTTCAAATAGTTGTATTGAGGCCAGGTCTGGGAACATTCCCGTTTGTTAGATTAATTTGTAAAAATCGTTTATATATTTGATATGTAACACCAGAAAATACATTCTTCTTAAGGATAAATATATAATTGATTCATTTCTATTTAATTGTCAAACTATTTTTATCAAAATTGCTTGTCGCGAAAAAAGTTATTCTATTTGGCGTCAAATTAAAACTCCCATGCCTGGTTTCATTTCATGGTATCAAATCAAGGTGAATTAATACCAGGTGGCCTCGAGAGATAAGCTGACTACGAATTGCTTACCATATTTGAACAGCCAACTGTGTTAATGTATCTGCATTTTTGATAGTCCAAATATAAATTCTGCTCGGCTAATTTATATTTGGAATGTCAAAAAACTGATATATTAACACTGTTGATAGTTCAAATATAGAAACATTTTCTTAGTCACCTGATCTCTCGAGGCCACCTGGTGCTAATTCGCCTTGCCTTGGTATTAATTAAATTGACATTTAAGATACGACAAAATAACGATACAACAAATTTATCTGTTCACAAGCACATAAACAAGTGTCGTCTTTTTTTAAACGATAAGACATACGACTGAGCTTGTGAATTGAACAATTATTACTTATAGTTAGTTTTTGTGTAGTAGATTTTGATAGATACAGTGAGCTAAACGAAAACTGTTTAAGTTAAAAAACAAAATCAAACTGAAATTTTTCTTACTAATTGTGTATAGGTATATATACCCTCACCTTTCAAATAATGTACTGTGAAACACAACAATAATACTGTACAACAAAAATAAGAATGACATGTTCTAAAGGCAGACTCTGGTAGAAGGAACTAAGAACATATGTAAAAGAATCGGCACACAGTGGTTCCAATTTAAAAAAAACGGTAAAAAATGTTCATCTTTGAAACTTTTGATCCGATTACAAAACGATATATGTAAAACCCATAGAGGAGGAATTAAGCTTTAAGAATGTTGAAATTTGGATCATCCTCTTGAAACACAGTTTGAGCTACAGGATGTCAAAGTTAACTCTTACAAATATTATTCGATTTTGATCAATTTATACTTCGTATAAAGTTTATAAATAGATTAAAAAAATACAGTTCACTTTATTAAGATATCGTTAATATTTTCAAAGATATTTGGCTTTGAATTTTAAAATTTTTGTTTTTGGTCTCGACTTTGTTTTCTATTTCGTCAATATCTCCGGTAGTACCATAGCCAAAATATTCCAAAAAATATTTTATGATTTTCGGCATATTCCTTGATGCAGAAAAATTGAGTTAGTTATCTGAGTTTATCTAGTCGCGAACAGGGATCAAAGTCAACACTTTCAAATGAGAGTAAAAAATTGCTAAATTTTGACACAAGTTTTTTAACTTTTTTCTCAAAAATTTTTCAAAACTAAAATCTTTTATTTTCAATATATCAAAAGAATAAACTTCAAAAATGTATAAATTTTAAGTTGTGCGCTACATCCAACATTGGGCGAAAACGGTGAATTTTTTACGAAATTCTAAATTAATCACTTAAAAAACGTCCATCGAGCTTTTCAAAATTTTCTACAAATTGTATTTGATGTATTTAATACTAGCAATACCCGGTGTGCTGCGTTACCCTATTGTTGTACTTATATAGACAAGTTAATAATAGCTTCGTATGATCAGTACTCGTCTCCCTACTCCTATATCACCAAGCTTTTGTTTAAGTACAATTTTCCCTCAATGCAGCCTTTTCATTTCATTTCATTTTACTTCTGCTTATGCTTTTGAAATACGTCGATTTGAAAAAGTTGAAAATATTTTTCTTTTGCTTTTGGTTACTTTTGTTTTACTAGATTTTTTTAGCTTCGGGTTTTTTGTTTTAGTTTTAGCGTTGTTTTTTGTTTGGCTATTTTTTAACAATTTTTTTTTTTCGTTTTTGGCGATTTACTTTTCGGCTTGTTTCTTGAATTACTTAATGGAGTTCCCTTTAATAATTAATTTACCCATTAATTATAAATTTTGTTTGTTTGAAATGTTTAATTATTATCGCTCAGAAGATATAGCTATTTCAAAATTCCATAACCCGATAGAATACCCTTCAAGAAGTTGCTCTTACGGTTTTCACGATACAGCTAATTGTCACAGTTACATAGCCATAATTACATTAACTAATAGAATACCCTTTAATTTTTATTTTGTTTAAATTTCGGTATTAATTGGTATAGTCTGTATAATAACACACTAACTTTGATTATTTCAAGTGTCTTTATATAAGAGTCTGTATTAGGATTTCAACATTTTTCGTTGCTCGCTTTAACACACCCTTTAATTTTTAGCTGTCATGTATTTGTTTCTTGTAGCGGCCAGAACTATACATATAGTCTGCAAAATTTCAGGTCCATGCCCCTAACGGTTCTCGAGAAAACAGCTTGTCACAGACAAACAGACAGACGGGCGAAACAATGGGGTTCCTTTACAATTTTGGTGTGAGGACCCCAAAAAATTACCAAAAAGAGCTCCAAATTTTATTCTTTATATATCAGAAATTTTCAAAAGTACCAAAGGGCATTTGAGGGCTTCTAAAGGGGAGAAGAATGCATTTTAATTTTCATTTCTATCTTTATTACTTTAGGAGATGAACGGGCTAGCAAAAAGGTACTGAAATTATATTTTTACTCTTTTTTGAACCCTAAATGTACAAATCTAAAAAAAGACCGAACACAAGTTTATTTTGGATCTTATTATGATAATTTTAGAATTTTGTGTCTATCTTAATTATAAACGGATATATATTGTTACCGAATTTACCCGTTTTCACCCCTTTATGCCCCCTTAACATTTGCTTTAAAAAATTCCTTCTTTTTTGCTTTAAAAAATATTCATTTTATATATCTGCGAATTTCCAAAAAGTACCAAAGTGCATTCGAGAGCTTTCGAAGGAGAGAAGAGTACATTTTAAATTTCATTTCTACCTTTATTAGTTTATGAGATAAACGGGTTAACAGAAAAGTACTAAAGTTATATTGTTACCCCTTTTTGGACCTTAGCTGTACAAATTTCAAAAAAAATTCTAAGCACCTGTCCGTTTATTTTTTTTTTAATCTTATTATAATGCTTTTGGAGTTTTGAGATCCTAAGATATAATGTTACCGAATTTACCCATTTTTGCCCCTTAGCATTTAAATTTCTTAAAATCCCTTCTTAGTAGATAAATATATCAAAAGAGAAACCTACATACAAAATTTTTTCTATCAAAAAATATTCATTCAATGCACATAACAAATAGTTGTAGAGGAAAAAGTACCAAAAACACCTCCAAAATGTATCCCTTATATATTCGAATTTCCAAAAAGTATCAAAACACATTCGAGGTCTTCTTAAGGAAAGAAGAAGACAATTTAAATTTTATTTCTATCTTTATTACTTTAGGAGATAAGCGCATTCACAAAAAAGTGCCAACATTATATGTGTACCATTTTTTGGCCCCTAAATGTACATATATCAAAAAAAAGTACAAAACACCTGTCCGCTTATTTTTGTATCTTATTATGATGCTTTTGGAGTCTTATGTCCAGCCTTAGTCGGGCTGGGCGATGATGAATCAGTCAGTCAGTCAGCTACTCAATAACGTTACTCTTTTATATATATATATATATATATATATATATATATATATATATATATAGATAATTAATCTAGTAAGGAGAGCAGATACGTATGAGTAATATCATGGTATCATCACGGTAAAATTTTAGTACGAATGAGTAATATGACTGTACCTCTATATTACTCATACGTATTCAGATGTCCTATGCCAATTCGCTATAACAAAGTGTAAAAGAGGGGAAAATGTAATTTCCCCTAAAATGTGTCCGTATATTTGTTTTTTCTTCCCTCTACAATAATCAGTCATTATAATTTTGTCAAATTGAATTTGATTTTATTTTTTCCACAGTGTAATTGTATATGCAGAATTTATTAAGTGAAATTTCATTGAATCGTAAAATTCCTTAACATCTTATTCTCACATTAAATAAATAAATAGAAGACTGTGCCGCCTCGCTTTCATTGTGTTAACGGTTTCTGCCCTAAATGTATACTTCAAAATTTTGCAAAATAAAAACAAAACATTAGTTGAAAAGAAAATGGAAATATGTATACATATACGGAAAAACAAACGGCCAATGTCCATCCATTCAAAATTTAAAAACACATTAGTACTAATTAGTTTTTATACCATTTCATATTTCAAATTTCATATTTTGGTATAACTTTATATGATATGTATTATATTTATGTAGATGTTTTTTAAATTTATTTTTATTTTTTCCGCTCGCATTTTTTTATACATTTTGAAAGCGAACAAATAAGTATATACGTCATAATGAGTTTCTATAAATAAGAATGGCGCTATAAACTGAAAGGTGCTCATTACTCAAACGAAAATTTGTTTTCAACATCTTGCACTCGCTGAAGAATCAACGATTTCTCATCAATTTCAAAACATAAATTATTGGCTCACCATCACATAATCATTGTCGTCAGAATGTTTAGCAACATTGTATCGTTGATTGATGTTTGTTGCCAGAGTATAATCTTCAAAATTTATTTCTCTTCTAATAGTACATCACAATTGTTTTATAAACAGCTGGTTGTGGTTAAAACGATCACGTTTTTAATAATGATACTCGCATATAAGTTTTGCTTTATAAATTGACTATTTCAAAATGTGCATTGCAAAGAAAAAAATTCCGAAGGCCTTAGATAACATCAATATATATTTCTTGTACAAATCTGTCGGATATCATCCGCAGATTTTAACCGAGAAAAAACTTTTTAGTCCGGGAAAAAATTTTTAAAATTAAAAAAACTTCAGTATTTGCAAAAACCTTGAAAACTTTATAAGCGCCTAAAAATCGATATAACTACAAAGAAGGTCAATTCCGAAAAAAATCACTAATCGGGAATTAAAAAAAAAACACAGCGTCCTTTAAACATTAATTGAAGAAGTTAGTACGAAAAATCGACTTTCAAGAATAAACATACTATAAAACAAATTTTGTTACTTACATGGTTACCGCACTAAGCTATTCCATTGGATGTTAGAGATATGGCACATTCCGTGTGAAGCGGACTAAAAAATATATTAATGTTTCCGGTTTTATTAATATATCGACCCCTTTGCGCGAAATGATCGTAAGCGACATTTTGTAAAAAAAAATAATATTTTTATTAAAATGAAAATTCTATGAGTTATTCATAGTAAATTCATAGTTTAAAATTATCAAAATATCAAAATTGTTGATAAATTTTGAAATACAGGCTATAAGATTTGATCGTAAGCGACAGTTTGTTAATATAAATCATGTTTAAATACAATAAAAAGCCCTTCTCCTGAAAATTTTAGTTTTTGTCGCTCACGATCATTTGGCGCTAAGGGGTCGATATATTTGACTAATTCAAAACCTTGATATGCGTTCGATCGTGGCACAAAATATTTTACGATATAAAATCTTTTTAAGGAGATATAGGTTTTGAAAATTGGACTAGCAGGCAGTAAGTAGGGAACTAAAATGCTAAAAGTTTATAGTAAAAATATTTCATTTTTAAAATAAATTACAAAACTTCCTGCCTTAAAGATCGATCGGGACAAAGTTTGTGCAGTTCTGAAGATTTTTAATTCACTTACATACCGCTTGAGTATCAACCGATTGTAGAATTTTGGTAAATAAAATTTATAAAAACGATTTTTTCGAAATAAATTTCAAACAATAGTTCTAGCTGAACCTAATCAGCTTCAAAAAAAAAACGTCGAAAAAATTCGAAAAAGGTGCATATTTTTTAAGTCAGTCCAACAAGTCTTGACAAATCGATTTTCTTTCTCCTTTGTAGGGGTAGACTTGAGGGTAGCTGAGAAGACTAAATACTTGGGTGTTTTCCTAGAATGCAAAACCTTCATGGAAAAAGAATACACAGGAAAGGCTCAAGAATGGCTTCAATGACTACCACGCGTGCAGGATTTCTATAGGAAGAAACTGGGGCCTGCAACCGAAGGTGGTTAGTAGGATTTACACATCGGTCGGTTTTTTTCATATGTACGTATGGTATGGTGTGAGTCATTGAGAGGGGAAAGTCATAGGAAACTACTATTACTAACGAACAAGAGTCAGGCTGCCTTAGACGTCATTCTCCATCTACATCCCTTAGATGATTTTGTGGTGAGAACAGTGGAAAAGAAAGATTAATAGGTCAGACAATTATCTTAAATAAGATTAGCTTTATTGAACAGGTCTCCATAGCCGGGGGATTCGCGAATTGCAAGGATGTTGAAATTGATATTAGCAGGACACCCTCAGCAGTTATTCCAGATCGGGACGTTTTGGGCTGAAACTGATAGGCTCTGCGAGGGTTGTGCGGAAAAAAAATTACAGCAGGCACGGGCGTTGGTGTATTTATTTTGGGGACGGAAGTTCGTAAGACCTTCCGACTCCCCAACGGTTCTAAGGGCCACGGAATCGGTGGCTAAAAATGTGACTGAAGGTAACCTTCTATGTTGACAATCAGGTGGCTTTGGAAGGACTCATTGTTAAATCAAAACTAGTTAGCGACTTTTAGCGTGCTTATGAACAAATATAGTGTCAGACTATGTTGGGTTCCGCGTCACTGTAATGATGAGAGAGATGAGACCGTCAATGAACTGGCAAGATTAAGTTTGGCCTTAGATGGGGAAATAAATAATGGATAGTATAGGGCACACAATAATTGAGTAATTAATGGTACCAAACGTTCGTTCCTGGTGGAGTAGAAAGGCAAAAACTTGACTTAGCAAGAGCCGAACTACTACAAGGTATGAATAGGAAGGTCCTAAGAGTCTTGATAGGTGGATTGACTGACCATTGCTCGAGGAAAAGCATTTGAGAAACTGGCACTCTCGATTTCTGCAGGCTGTACGAGGATCTAGGGGAGCGTATTACCTGGCATTGCCCAAGACTGCAACGATAGAGGCGAAGTGCAAACTTGAGAATATCAGTGCCTTCATCATGGGCACTAAGTGGTTTAATGACATTTAATAGGGTTTCTGGGCACAAGTGGGTATAGTTATATATACATATATTGGTTTCTTTAAATCTCAATGGCTCACACGGGGTCTCTGAGTGGAGTGTATTTCACACTGCCCTTCCTAAGCTAACCTCTCGTCACATTTTAGGACTTAGAAAACTGTCTCGAATGGTTCAGGAATTAGGTGAAAGTTCCATAGAGGGCCTCCAAGTTCAACCGTCATTTATTTTATTTGTTATTTTTTCTTTTTTTTAACTAAATACATAATTAAACTCAACATAACGCATACCTACCGGTTAGTTTAATTTTTGAAATCTTATACCAATAGTTTTCTTGAGTAAAGATGTATGTCTTAATATTGAAATTTATAGAGCTTTTCTTTTAACACTCGCAAACATATGCCAGAAGAACGTTGTGCAAAAATTTCAGACAATTTCATAGCGAAGATTTATATAACCGCTTATGTTGACATAAGTGGCATTTGCTAAGTAAAAAATAATATACTAAAAAGAGTTTCAAAATGTGTTCAGATAATAATAACGTAACGTTTAAATGATCCATCACACACGAGTACTTAAATCATTATTGTTGATAGTTTAGCCAATATAAAAGTTAGGTTGTTATTCAGAAAAAAAGATCGAGATTGGTCCAAAATATTTCGAAAATTTTTACACTCAAGGCAAGAGCATTTAAAATAGAGCTCTTTAGCATTAATAACTCAAAATCGACGTAAGTCGACATACAATGTTATTCAAGAAATCTATAGATATTTCGTTAAGAATGATGTAAAAATATTCTGTATCTGAATGAAACACGTATAACGTTACAACATAGTCAAATATTACCAAAATTGGAAAATTCAACATTTGTTACTTATCCGCTTCTCGTGCAATGCCTCATATCTAACAAATGGTATTGAAAATAACATCTTGTGTTAAAAACCCCTTTTTATTTTTGGCTTCAACACATGTTCATTAAGAGATTAATAATAGTGGGTGTATTTTTATTAGTTTTTCTTTTACATTTGGGCAGACTTTTGAATCTGCTCTCTTTACTCTCTATATTTTATTAGTCTACAAGATCGGTCGTAATGAAATGAAAACAAAAGCGTATATATAGCTTTCAATATTCATACACACATGCCCGAAAATTAGTTTGTTTTTTTTATTTTGTTTACATGAATGATTTTAATTTCTCTCTCTTTTTTGTAGTTGTTGTTCTTGTAAATTTTGAGAATGATTAAACTTTTTATCTTGTTGTTTTTTCTATTTACTCAGTCAGTAAGTCGTCTGAGTATGACAACAATGATGATAATGGTGGATATTGGTGGTGAAAAACAATTTTATTTGAATATTTTTTTTCTTCTTCATTTTTTTAGTTTTGAAATTTTTTAAAAAACAAAAAAAACTTTTACCAAACAAGTTGAGTGTCGGACGTAAAAGCGTACAGAGTGTTGTGCAGCTTCCCTATTCTTCTTCTATTATTTTTGTTTCTTTCTGTGTGTGTTTTCAGTCTGCGAAAATATGGGACAGGGTTAGTTAGAAAATTATTATAAAATATAGTCAACAAAATAATTAAAAATGCTCATTTAATTACTGCTAAATAAGAAAAATGGAAACGTTAATCAAAAGCGACATACAGATATAATTAAATTATAAACGTATTTTGATGATTGTTCATTGTTAAATTTAAACACGAAATTAGTGTCATTTTATACGTCAATTGTTTCAACAAAAGCAAATACAATTTGTATGCAAAATTTTACAGAAAAGGATCCTCAATCACCCAGCATGTTTGCACCGAAATTCAAGGCCAAGGCTCCCACCACAGGAACAGGTAAATTAAAAATATGTCCATTTTATTTACATTTATATGAGACGCATAAGACAAACAATCAACCTGTTGTTTCAAATGTCATTTCATCAATTGTTGTCAGTGAGTTTTGTTTTGTAATTTTGAAAATATGTTTTGTAACATCTTTTTGTGTTCGTTCACTCACGTCCGTAGTAGGAAAAGGTTTGAAGTTTTCCAAAATCGAAGTGTTTTTTATCTTTACATAAATTTCATAAATTTCATCTGTTAATTGTAACATTTTGAACAAAAACACAAAATTTGTTGGTCTCTATTTTTAGTCTTCTGTTTTTTATAAACCATACAATCCATTTAAAATTTTATATTTATATTTACATGCGTATGAGAAGAGTGTATTCAAATCATAGAATATGTATACACAGAAGCGAAAGCTCGATTGTTCGGACAATATGCAATTTTTAATCGATGCGAACACGTACAGATAGTTTTAAAAATACATGACAACAGTTTTGGATTTTTGATAAATTATTTTTGCGTCTGTGGATAAATGTTCTATGACTAAAATCCAATTCATTTGCTGTACATTTATTGTAGTTTAATTCTTTGTTTTTCTAGTGTTATTCACTCCGTTCTTATACGTCTTTATGAAACAAATATGTATATTTAAATTCAATAATAACAAAAACAATCAGCAAAAAAATAGTTTTTCATATCCATACAACATAAAATTAAACAAATTTTTAATAAATTTGTCTGTCTTTCTGTCCATCACTCGGCAGTCTATTTATTGTATGTATTTGTTGTTTCATCAGATGTTTTCTATTGTTGGAATTTACTACTTAGAATACATGAATATGTAGATGAGTATCTAGATCTCTATAAACTTTGCTAAAATGAATGATTAGATCAGTCATATAAAAAATGTTTATGTCAAACTTGTGAAAAGATAACAAACTTTTTCTTTCGTTATGAATTTTATGAGCTTTCAAAATGTTTGTGTCAGTCTATTTAATGCCTTGTTGGATAATTTATTAGGTTGCAGATAAAAAACAACATTTTGCTAAATAGAATTTGAGTTTATTTTTATTTTAAAATATATATTAAGAATGGGTTGTTTGTGTGTGCTCTTTGATAGAAATTAGAAGACGTAGATATTGCCTCGAGTCGCTTGAAATCAAATCAAAAATTATGTTGGAATAAAAAGATAACAAAGTTTTTTTTTGGTAGGATTTAACTACTGGGATGAAAATTTTCTTTTTAAGTTTTCTTTAGGGGTGGCAGTACATGTGAAAGGGACATGTAAAATAGTTAGATGTTTCCGATTTTTGTAATACTTGACTATAAGACATAACACATGGGGCAGGCACTATATTTGAAGCGGACAAACCAAAAAAAAAATTGGTTTTGCTGAAATTCTTTGATATTTGGCATAACTATGGTTCTAGTAGGTATAAATATGTATTCAAATTTTTTGTGATGTTTATTTGTCAAGTTATGGGGTACAAAAGTGTTGCCGTTTCTTAAAAAAAAATTTTTAATTATTGTGTATAAAAAAAATTTTTTTCATGATCAAAATTATAAATGACCAATTGAAATTAAAATTTTTCTAACTTCGGCCCTTTTTATTTTTTTGATTTTTTTTACTTAAATTACCCCAGTGTGTCTTCATTATACTGTAAAAGTTTGGTAATGGGATCTCCATAAGTTTAAAAGTTATGCAAAGTTCTTTACATGAATCCCACGTTTTGGTCATTCTAGGTATATAAGATATCGTGGAAACCTTACGTTTAATATATTAGGTGTGTTCTAGGGATGGGGAAGTGAAAAAAATATATCGTATATATCGATATATTTTTTAAATATCGATCGACATCGATATACGTATATCGAATAAAAAATATCGATATATCGAAACATTGATATTTTTTCAAGAATGATAATTGATACGTAGTCCCCAAATTTTTTTAAAAATGAAACAAAAAAAGTACCTTTCTTATAAATAATTAAGAATAGACAAAATATTATAAATAAAACAAAAGATTTTGTTAGTAATATTCTATTTGATGAATACTAACTACCCCGAAATGTTTTTAAAAATTGCACGAAAAACAAAACCAAAGCTAAAAAAATATCGAATTTGATATTGTCGATATCGAAATTAAAAATATCGACGATATATATCGATATATTTTTAAGAAAATATCGATATATCGATATTTTTGCCCATCCCTAGTGTGTTCAGCACTTTTATGTAAAACTCCACGAGAAATAGTTTCATGGGACATTTTAACCCTCTAAGTCCACGGTGTATAGGTCTTTTTTGACCCTTTCTTAACAAGCGGCAAAAAACTCCCCTTCTACGGCGAGACATCGGTCTAAAATATCCCAGAAAAAAAGTGCTCATAAAATTTTATTATAAGTCTTAGAAGACAATAAATTTGTTAACTCAACTGGATCGCCAGAAATCATTAAAAACTAATTGTGAATTAATACGAAATTACCCCTCAAGCATATCTTAAGCTTTCACGGAATATCTGGCGTTCCAGTTGAGTTAAGAAATTTATTATCTTCTAAGACTCATAGTAAAATTTTATGAGGAATTTTTCTTATGATGTTTCAGCCCGTTATCTTGCCATGGAAGGGGAGTTTTTTGCCTCTTTTTAAGAAAGGGCCAAAAAATATACATACATCGAAGCGCTAGAGGGCCAAAATGTTTCAAGAAATTATTTCTCGTGACATTCTACATAAAAGTGTCGAACACGCCTAGTACCTACATTAAACGTAAGGTCTACACGATATCTTATACCTATTCTCTATAACAATGATTAAAAGGTGGGCTTCATGTAAAGAAATTTGCATAACTTTTAAACTTATGGAGATCCCATTATCAAACTTTTACAGCATGATGAGAACGCTATAGGCTAGTTTTGGTAAGAAAAAAAATAAAAAGGGTCGAAGTTAGAAAAATTTTAATTTCAATGGGTCATTTCCGATTTTGATTATGAAACGAATTTTTTTTTAATTAAATATTTATCTCGAAAATAGCAGACAATTTCCTATATGAATCACTTATTTTAATTTTTTTTTATTTTTATTTTTTAGTTCGAAACAACAATTAAAAAAATATTTTTTAATACAAGACAAAGAAAAACTGAATATCAAATACAGCTCTAAGAGTGACAGTATGAATTGATTAAAAGTAGATGACATTCAGCTCTTAACTGCAAGCACCCGACTTTGGTCGAGTGGGTTAAGCGGTAAAAGAACTCTGATGAGATTAGCGGGAGCTATCGAAACGTCAGTTCAACCCTACGCGCAGTCAAAATTTTCTTTGTCTACATGCTTCACATTTATCTCTAAATAAAAATATAGTTTAATTGAAAAATTAAATTAAAACCGAACCGAAGCCAAAATAATTAAAATTTCTTTGGATAAAAAATATTTTTTTCAAAACCGGCAACATTTTTGCACCCCATAACTCGACAAATAAACATCAGACAAAAAAATGTTGTTGCATACACATTTATATCTATTAGAATTATAGTTATGCCAAATATCAAGGAATTTCGGCTAAATAAATTTTTGGGTTGTCCGCTTCAAAAATAATGCCCCACATACTATGTACATTAGAGTGGTCGTAAATAATTTAAATTTGGATTTCTTCAAGTCTCAATGGGTATTTATAAAAAACTAACCTAAAAAATGTTTAGGTCAATCAATTAATATTAAGGTGTGTCATGTCACACTCCCCCAAAGTTTCAGTAAATGCTCCTATTTTGTCTTTTACGTCGCAATATAACTTATAAAATAGAGTATTTCGAAAAAAAATTCTTCTGTGAAGTTAAATCGCATATATAACAAAATATCGAAAAAAACCCATAACAATTCAAATTTCAAAATCCTTACTCTAATTTGCAAATTTCGGTAAACCTTTTCGTTCCTTATAAAAGAAAGCATTTTCTTTAGTTATCAGCTCTAGTTTTCGAAATATACCATTATATCAAAATTGAAGGTACTTGCACGACATATATTAGCATAACTGGAGAAAGGTTCGCCCTATTCAGTAAAAAAGAGAATATTCCACAAAACCGGATCTTATGACGTTAGTTTGTACATAAAATTTCACTTTAAGTCACCATACAAAAGAAAGCTGTAGATGAAATATCTCTGGTTTTCTTACATAAAAGTGTAAGTCGACTTAAGTAGATTTTGAGTTATTACTCCCCTAAAATGAATACCTCATATAAGCTTTCAAAACGCAAAAACACGTATATTCTCTTTTGGTCCCCCTCTACCAGGATTAGTCGTTAGAACATTGCTGTTTTGAAAAAAATTTTGATTTTGTTGTACAGTGTTGTTTTCCAAACATAATGAAAATTTTTTGAAAAATATAGTTTTCTAAACATTTGACAAAAAAAAGTTTTTTTATTGTACATTTTCGAATAACTTTAATTTGTTTATTTAAAACAAAAATTAATTAATATACTTAAGGTGGGTAGGTCAGTTAACAATTAACCAATTTACATAACAGACTCTTAGCTTATGTTATAATACATATGTATGTACTCCACTATCAAAATACGGATAGTCAATTATTGAAATTTAAATGATTTAAAGCTTTAAATATGTATGTACATTAGGGTGACACTAAGATGTGTAGAGAAAACTAAACTTTGAATTTGGGCAGATTGTCATTTCACCAGAAATAGAACTACTTTTAGTTCAGCTCATCAATGATTTTAGTAATGGTTTGTATTCTCTTTACTTTGCCGGGAGTTAGCCCTTTTGTGTCGTTTGGCTCAAAATGGCACATATTTTTCAAACGACATCTAAAATTTTGTTCTAAAAATTTGATAATGCATACCGAAACCCCCAAAAAATTGTTTACTGACGAAAACATTACACCCAATTAAATATTTTACAGCTTTAAATTTTGCAAAAAGTTTTTTACTGAAATATTTTAGTCCCAAAGTGTATAAACTATTTTTAAAATTCTTTTTGGTAATATAATCAAGCGTATTGAAAACAATTGGCGATTTTCAGTAGAATCAGCGCAAAAATATCGAATTCTTTGATAAATTGTAGGTAAATTAGTGAATTTTTATATATTTTAACTTTGATTCTAAAGGAGAACGGCTTAAAGTTGCCCGATTCCGCTAAAATTGTCACTATAAGTTTTGGACTAAGCTTCAAATAATCCGCAAAAACTTTCAATGTCAATCAAATGTACATACATACATACATACATGCATATACATTTTTTTCAGTAGAGCAATTTGCTTAATAATTTTAAATCCACAAAATTTGCCACACTAATTAAGACCATACTGTAACTTAGAACGTGTAAATTCGTCCACTCCCAATGCAAAATTGAATGTTTCACATTCACAATAATGTTACTTTGTTTTCAGGAACATGAAATGATCTACTAAAAGCAAAAACAATGAAACTAAAATCTATTAATAAGGAATAAAATAGAATTTTTAAAGCCCTCATACTTTTAAATTTTATTAACAAATTCTAGCACGAGTAAATAGAAAACAAAAATTTAAATCATCGAAAACAAAAAAAACAAAACAAAAAAACTATTAAGTCCACTTTGATTGAAGTGAACCTTTTATGTTGGCTGTGCTTATACTCAGCATAGAGAACACACCTTGTCCACACCCTAAGTGATGAACCATGTGGATGAAATAGTTTCACCAGCAAAGAATGAATACAATTTTTAAACATTTCACCAAGACGTGCGCACACACACACACTCACACATACACATACTTACCTAATCGCAAACCAAAAAAATTCTAAAGCGAAAAACTTTACGATTGATTTGTTTTTAAAAATGATTGTTATATTTCGATAAATTTGCTGAAAAAATTACACTCGAAAATTTAAACAAAATTTTATTCCAAAATGATTTTTATAATGCTAAAATTAAAATAATATTTTTTGAGAAAAGAATACCGGAAAAGTAGAAAAACAAAAACGTGAACGCTGATAAAATGGTGTAGCAACCAGCGAAAATAGTAACGGTGCTGTGCTCTTAAAGGTAGAAGTACATAACACGCGTTAGTGCGCGAGCGCGCTGTAGATTTCTGTCAAAAAAGAGTTAAACTAGTGTTTCTTCATAGAAAAAGTTATATAAAAAACATTTTGACGCGTTTGCGGCAGAAAATTGGTTCAACTATTTAACGTGTTGTGTATTTTTGACAACTAATCAGCTGACAATGAAACATAATAAAGTAAAAAAAAATTTTAATCATGGATGAAAATCTTTTGAAGAAGCCGCTACACTTCCATCGTCAGTGCTCACGTATATTTTGCTTATCACCACTTCTCAGGTGGCTCTGCTGAATGTGATTTTAATTCTTATATATACAACTTTTTTCGTGAAAATTGAATACGAGAATTAAATCACTCTCAAGCTGATATTAACTGCACTTTCCAAGCGTTGCCATCGGTTTATTTTTCTTCATTCCCATTTTTCTGATTTTTGTTCTACTCAAGACCAACTTTTTTGGTTTGATTTTATACCTTAGTATATATGAACATGTAAACATGTGAAAAGCCCAAGCCAGTAGCTAATTGTTTGTTAATATGATTATTTCGAACGTATTTGCTTTGTGAATCCAAATTGATTATTAGGCTAAGGTTCGTAACGTTATATTCAGAAAGAATTGGGCATGAATAATAGTCAAAGGAACAAGGAACACAGCAGAACAGAGTAGCGCCACTTTCGCAAGGCGCTACACTTCCATCGCAGTGCTCACGTATATTTTGCTTATCACCACTTGTCAGGTGGCTCTGCTTAATGGCTGATGATGATGACGATGATCACCCAGACAAAAGTTTTGTTTGATATATTACACAAAATCGAGTAAATATTTTGTTTGATTACGAATTATTTTATAAAATCAGACAAAAATATTGTTTGATATATTTCAAAAAATCCAGTAAATGTTTTTGTTTGATTTGGTAAATTGTTTTGCTTACAATTTGTAAATATTTTTAGACAAATTGATTTATACATTTGAACAATTTGTTTACTGAATAAACACGTTTTTTCTCAATGAAATAATTTTTTTTTTTCTGTATTTACAAATTTGTTTGCAGGTCCGTTCCTAGGCAAAATATTAACTATTCCGTTGAACTCCTTTACAGAAAATTAAATTTAGTTTTTTCTATGCTCCCGAATCATCAAATTCTGATGCAGAAACCTCTCCGATCCGATAATATTTTCGGCGATGTCGGGAGGATACCACAAACGTTATTCCACTCGACGTCAATCCGATGTCTGCAGCGAATGCCATGACAATTTTGTATCAATAGTCGCTCAATGAAACTATAAGTAATTATAGATGCAACAAAGTTCTCAATACGGGACCTCCCGCGATTTCGGACAGTGAGCGCCAACTGCACAGGCAATCTCGCTTAATTCTGGCACAGTTAAGAGGCGGCGAATGGAGCACTAGAAAAGTTATTCAAGGTCAATATTTTCAGTTTTTTTATTTGTATCGTAAACGTTAAGCATTATCGAAAAAAATAAGTCAGACAGAATTGTAGATCTTAAAATTATCTACGAAAATTGTTCTAATAATTTTTTCTCTAAGATTCTAAAAGTTAAAGGAGTTACATTTTATAATAATATGAAAATATTGACCCTTTGACCTTGAGTAAATTTTTTTACACACATGGGATTTATGGGGACTTTTAGTATTTAGTTTTTAATGGTTTGCCTACTCAAGGTAGCTGCTAAAATTCAGTTTTCTGGGAATTTTTGCAATTTGGTCTAATTTGACCGGACTAATTATATTCTAACTATCCTGAAAACATCCATTACCCACAAACCTTAAAATTATTTGTAATTAACGCTACATTTTCCATGGGTGTAAATCAAGAAAAACTCAGCGAATAGAAACAAACAAAAACAAAATCTGTTAAGACCGGAAACTGATATAATTATTCAATTTAGGTTGCATTGTATCCCATCGAATCAGGGTTAGACAACCATCAGTCATCATTTACTGGCACAAGCAATCACAAACAACAACTACAAAAACAAATCGAACAATTCGAATCGAATTAAATCGAAATGAAATTAAATCAAATCCAATGAAAAACTGCGTTAGCTCATTTGCTGCTGACTAAAAGTTAAAAAAAAGATCTTCTTTTTTCTTGTAGAGTAGCAAAAATAAAAAATAAAAGCACTCAGTCCATTATTTAAATGCTATTTTAAATTAGAAAACAGTAAAATAATAGAGTTCTAATGAAATAAAAATGCTATTTTAATAAAAAAAACTTATTGTTACTGTTTCATACAGCAAAAATTGGAGAGTACTACAATATTTAGCCAAAATCGGAATAAGAACAGCAATTGTCTGTCAGTTGTTGGGTGTGAGAGCTCTAGTAGGTAGACAGTGACAATAGTCAGCAAAGCAGAGTATTAACAAAGTTAGTGGAGAACAAGCCCGTTTTAAAAACAACGAGCACCCAACAGACAAATAAACAAAACAAAACAGAATAAAAACTGTTGTCGATGGTCGTCGTTTGCTGTTTATGTTGTAGTTTTTAATTTGATTTTGGTTGGCTTTATAATAGTTTGTAGTGCTATTGTCATTTTCTTGTTGTTGTTGTTGTCAAATATTGTTATTGTTATTATTGGGCCATTAGTTTAGGGGGCTGTAGCAGGCAGCATTTAGCTGAAGTAGTAGAAATCTGATAGCAGCAGCTATCATGCGTAAAGTGTTTGTGACATGACACAAAATTGTTAGTTGTTACTTGACGTTTACGGAGTCAGCAACTCTATTACGGGATACCAAAATCAAACAAAACAATTCAACTTTATCATTAAGGGATTTAAAGTGAGCAAGAAAAAAATATCAAGAACTTAGAGAAATTTTGCATAAAAAAATCCTTTATTAACCAAAAAATTTTATCTGAAATTTTGTTTAAAAATACATTTTATTAGCAACTGACGTCAGTTTAATATCATTTGACTTTTAATTTTTGTATATTTATTAATAAAATCACCATTCATCCACTCTCTTCACGTTTTGCAAATATTGTGCCGTGTGTGAAAAGTGAATTATTATTCAATACCATTAAGTTTCAAAAAATTAATTGTTTTATTTCATTAAAACAGAAAGAAAGAAAGAAAGAATTTTATATTATAAAATTCTGTTGAATAAATTTTGCAATTATAAATATAAATAACCCGCTTTAAAAGCAATCGATGGATGATATGCTGTTTTAACAATTATTCCGGTTAAATAATGTCACTATATTCAAAAACGAATTGAAAAACGGGTTTTTATTCTAAATAAATGAATTAAAAATAAAACAAAATATATAAATAAATTAATGATCATATAAACAAATAATTTAACTTCAACAACTTTTTATCGAATAACTAACTGTATAGACTATATTGTGAATCATAAGTTAAATTTAAATATTTTGCACAGTGGTCTATAAAGATATGATAAGTAAATACTCAGAGTGAATTTAGATAAAACACGCTTAATTCATAAAAGAAGTTTAATATTTTTCAATCTTATAGGCAATATAGTTAGCCAATTCAAAGCAATATTACCTATTTTTTGTATGACATACTATTTTGAATATTAATAAAAGTGTTGCTGGTAATTGTCAAAGAACAAAATAAGGCACATTAGGGTGATTTTTTTGCAAATATTTTTTTGCAAAATTCTGTTGGATATGCCGAAACTACGTAAAATTAATCTTGGAAAAGTACATAAAAGTAAATATTGAAGGCTGTAACTTTCATTGTACTTTTCTTTCGGCATATCCTACAGAATTTTAGGCGGAGACCAGGGTTGTCAGAGTTTTTCCGACCTATTTCGCCAAATTCATTTTAAAATTCGTCAAAATCCATTTTATATACTTTTTCTTCATATATATTTGATAATAAATAAATTTGATTTTATATAATACTTTTATTAATATAAATTTTTATAAAACAATCATAGAACAATCATTTATTAGAAAATCGCCAAAATTAGAAATAAAATCGCCAAAAATTATTTCTTGTAGTTTTCTCCTCCAAATTCAAAACACTTTAATGAATATAATTAACATAAGAAAAATCATCAAAATCACATTGTTTTAATTTCTGCAGACGAGTTTTGGTTGGATTTTTTTTGAAAATTTTCCTGAATTATAAAAATTTTGAAGTTCAATTTTGTTTAAAAAAAAATGCCATAAAAATCGCCAACAAATTTATTTATCGCCAGAAAAATCGCCATGTCGCCAAATCAAAAATTTAGACGCCAAGCAAGTTGAAAAAACGCCACGTTTGGCGAGAAATTGCCTTATCTGACAACCCTGGTGGAGACTGCAAAAAAATATTTGCAAAAAAAATCACCCTAATGTACATATGCATGTGAATAAAGTGTTTGGAAAAAAATATTTCGTTTTTAATAATTTCCTTGAAAATTTGATGTTCAAGTTAAATTGAATATGTAAAACTAAAGACAACATTAACCCTTTCACTACTGAATCTTTTCTCTGAGTTCATGTTATTACAACATGAGGGTGTCGACAAGGTAGTTCATGTACTGCTTGAACAACTCAACAACCTGGTCTTCCGAACATATGGTTACGCCGACAACCTTATCATATCTGTGCTAGGGTGGAAGGATAGAACTATATCGTAAAGAATGTTTCAAGTCCTAAATGTAACTGACAAAAGGTGCAATGATAGAGGGGGCTGACCATGAACATGGAAAGATAATCATTGCACCTTTTACCAAACGAACAAAACTTAGACTCATAGACCTTCCCATGAATGATTCAATTATCAGTGAATTTAAATAATAATAATAATAAATGGGGTCACTCCTGACCAGGCGCCGATCCAGCTTGAGCTTTTGGGGGGGACTTCTAAGTAAAACATACTATTTTTCCAAACTTCTTTTAGAAACTCTATAGAAATTTACTCATTTTGGGGAGGGGGCGAATATCCCCTTTTGCCCCTTGTATTCGCGCATGCTCCTGACTAGGCATTCACTTGGAATTAACAAATTTCTTATACTGCCAAAAAAGGTATGAAGGCACTTCTTGCCTACCAACGGATTTTTGGCAAAACGTGAGAACTCAAATCAAAAGTGATGTACATATTGACCATTTAACACCCTAATAAAACCACGACCACTGCTCGACAAGATATACCGCCTTGTATGTATTTCGATCACCAGGGCAATGAAAATCTGTCCAGCATATGCTCAGCGTGTCAATCTGCACATTCCCCCTTTCACATTATAGTGAAGGAGGAGGCTGGCAGGAGTGCACTTTGGTTACTAAACATCTATACTATAGAAACCAGAAATCATGTGGGGCACATGAGAATACTAGGACAGTTTATAAACGGCCAATAATTACTGAAAGGAACCAATAGTTAAACCACACTCCATGGCACGAAGATCTTGACCAGATTTGGTTTACCGACGGTACCAAATAGGAAAATGGAGGTACGGGGCAGGGATATACGCCCCTAACTTCCAAAGTGCCATTCCCATGGGTAAATACCCTACGAACTTGCAGACGGAAGTATACACAGAAAAAATATGTTTTTCAATTCAAACACCAAATTCTCTGAATCAAATGTTTATTTGTTTAATTTAGGTCGTCCTACAAAGGAATTTGTAAATTCAAATGCACAAATTTATAATAATTTGTTTGAAAAAAAAACTCAGATTTTTTCAAATAATAAATTGTTTCAATCAAAAAAATATTTTGCAGAATTGCCAACATTAAGGATAGCAAAAATAAAATGAAATATAAAGTCAAACAAAATTATATACACACAGAAAAATTTCAATGTAAAATCGTCAAAAACCAGGTTAATTTAACATGTTTCTGTAGTGATTTTGCTTCATAGGTGTTTCATGTTAACTCAACATGATTTACAATAATCTTGAAAGAGCATTTATCATTTTGAATTAACTATATTTAATATTGGTTTAATATTGCAGTACAGTTAAATCAAAATGAAGTTGATGCTAATATAATACAAAAAAATCATGTTGAATAAAAGTTATTTCTTGTTGAAACAGCGTGAATTTGAATTGGAATAACACGAAAAATCATGTTGAATCAAAGTTATTTCAAGTTGAAACAACGTTAATTTGATATTGAATCAACACTAAGAATCATATTAAATTATAGTTATATCAAGCTGAAACAACATGACTTTAATGTAACTATTTTAATAATTATTTTACTTACGTGATGGTTATTAGCATAGGCATCAGAAAACTTTGTGTTGTAGTTAGCTGCCCCAGGCAAGGTTTGAACTCGTGCCACTTGCATGATAGTGAGAGCGCTAACCATCAGCTGCAACAGCTTCAAACTTTACTTTCGCTATACACTAAATAAATACCCATCGTATGTAAAATGAATTTCATTTTAGTTCAACATGATTTAAATGACTATTTAACATAAAATTTATTTTAAAATAAAGTTATGGTCATGTTAATTTAAAATTAAACGTAACGATTATAACAAAGTTGTTTTAAAAGTGAAAAATTTTAAATCAAAGAGATTTAAGGTTAGATTAATAATTTTTCATTTAAAATTAATATGAAAAATGGTAATTTTGAACCAACAGCAGCAAATTTTCGCTGGTAATTTATTTTTTTAACAAACATAATCCGCGAAGCGACTAGCTTGTCTGCGTAAAATACCCAGGGTCTAAGGCGGGAATCGAACCCACGATCTCTGGACTGACAGGTTAGCATCACTACCACTCAGCCACAGGGGCACCCATAGCCAACACATGTAAGAATAAACTACAACAAGTCACACAACTAGGCACAGCAGTGAACTGTAGCAATGAACAAAGCAAATCAACACTAATACACTTAAACGACAAATTATTTCTTGTAAATTTAGTATGATTTCAAATCACAATTGGGTCATGTTGATTTTACATTCCTTTTTTCTGTATGTGCTTCCTTTCCTCTTTCCTGAATATTCTGCTTCCACAAAAGTTTAAAGTCAAGGACTACTTTTAAGGTACTTCGGATTCTTTGATAACTGCAAAGAATCTCCGTTTAGTTTGGAGAGTCTAAAGTTTGGAATCATAAATATATTTTCTGGTAAACAGATACCGTATATCTATATAAGTATAAATGAAGGGCAACAAAAAAGTAGTTATGTATTATCAATTAAAAGAAAGTAATTTACGTATATGGTTCACTGACATACAGTATACATGTATCATAATTGTCTAATAAATCGTATTTAACAAAATCCCAAAAGCACTTTTCACACCACTGTGCAAACTATTTCAAAAAGACCTAAATCTTATTTATGATTTTAATCAATTAAAACATTTTACACGCTTCCTTCCATGCCGAAATTCAGTTAAATTTAAAATATTAATATTATAAAAAAAAACTATCACGCCCACTTTTGTCCACATCCAATATAACTTTGAACAACATTTCGCAATAAATATACAAAATTTTTGCCGGCTATCTACTAACTAACAAATAAATATTTAAAATAAATTAAAAAATTTTTTAAATAATTGAAAATAATATAAACATATGTAGTATACATCAAAATTTGCTGAAGATTTCCCCACCGTGCGTTGCCCTCTACAGTGAACACTCTTTTTTTATTTTACTAAAATCTTTACAAACAACAACCATCTTTCAGGAGATAACCAAATGAGTCATCGCCTAGATCAACGTCGTCACGATCAGCATGATTTCGAATGGATTGTTTTTACTTGTTTATTTTTTCATTTAGAATTTTTTTTTTGTTCTTTTCGCTTTTCTTGAACAGATGCCAACTGTGACTTTTTCTTTAGCCAGCCAGAATATTATTTTCTGCCACTTTTTCCCCACATTTATGTTTAATTATGATTTAAAAAAAAAAGGAAAGAAAGGTGGTCGTTTTTTTGGCATGTGCCTAAGTAGGGAAGACGCCAAGAAGGTCGGTAATTTTTTTTTTTTTTCGTAGTCGTCGTAGTAGTTTAGATTCTGTTTGTTTTGTTAATTCATAATTTCCATTTTAAAAAAAATTATACACTATAAACGTTTAATGTCGTCAATTGATTTGTGTTGTTTTATGACTGCGAAATATTTTTTTCGTTTGTTTTTCTTTTTCGTTTGTTTTTTCTTCTTATATTTCAAAATTCAATCATACTTGTACTACAACATTTTCACTTACTAATAGGCATATGGTCGCCAAAAAATCAAACACCAACATCGTCTTGTTCTAATTTGAGTGAATTTAATAAGTCTGCACCACCGACACCACCGCCACCACCTTTGAAACCGGTCTGGACGCCACAGTCATCGCCTCGATCGAATCGAAAAGAATTTCGACCAGTTCACTTTGAATCACCCACTTTGCCGCGCAAATACGTCTTATCAACTTCAACTGAACCCACGCTGCCACCCTGGAGTTGTTCGAATGAACAAAACCAAATACAAACTTATCTACCGCAAAGTTGTACAAATTTAAGTACAACTACTTCAGTAGCCTCTGAAGCAACCAACGTCTTAGCTCATGTGGGATCTTCAAACTCATTAGCTACGGCTTTGCCAAAATCCAGTATTTCGGAAAAAATTAAAAGTATTTTCTTGTTTATTTATGCCATTGATGAACTCTAGCTTTTAGCTAGAATTTCTCTTTTCAAATTATTTATTTATCGTTTTATTTTTGGCTTCTTAGCTTTTGAACGATCAGCTTCGGCCTCGGATTTATATAGCAGACCCCAAATAAAGCGTCTTGCCGATAGGGGTCGCCCCTTATGTAAACCTAATGAAGTCAGTAAGTATGAGTTAGAATTTAAAAGAGAGGAAATTGTTAAACCTACAAGATCACTCTCACTTGGAAAGAATAAACACTTAAACTCGGGTATTTAGTTAGAAGAGCAGGCGGGTTATTGTTTTTTAAACGATATTTGAAATCGACTTATCAATCAAATCTTATAGAACATAAAAAAATGTATTTATTTAATCAGATATCTACAAAATTCATGTGAAAGAACACAGCTTAAAAGTTTTACTAAAAAAGCTTTCTCCAAAGTTATTTAATTAGTTTGGCTTAAGTTCATTTTAAATTTAATCTTTCGATGAAACTATTTTTTAAAGAAAGAAATTTTAAAGTATGTAAATATTTAACATTCAAAGAAAAATGTGGATGTACGGAAGGTTGAACTGATAGCTGTTTCGTGACTACACAGAAAAAAATAGACAAGAATTATGTTCAATAAGACCATGTTATTGGAAAAAATATGAATTTCAATAACATTTGTCATTAACTTAATACAATATTTCGTTGTTTGTATTTCTACCCCATGCCGGTTATATCTCTTCTTTTCATACAAAAGTACTTAAAACAAGTTTTATCTCATAAAAATATAACTGGGACATGGCTCGGCTGTAGAGAGCAAGCTTTACGACCAGGAAGCCCGAGTTCGTATCCCAGGCATGTTAACATTATTTTTAATTTATATTTTTTTCTTTTGAAATAATTTTGCTATCAATATAGCGGAATTCTTTATCACAGGAAATTTGAAAAAAAAATTATTGAATACCGGGATTTTTGTTATCAAAAACGAAACTTATTTTTTTCTGTGTACCAAGTCTACTCATCAGAGTCTTTTATCCACACTACCACAGACAGTAGCAACAACACTGTAGCAAAAATCCAACTAGTTTTAGTAAGCCCAATTAACAGACTGTCGCCATCTTGTGGCGAGTCGCACCTATTTAACGTGCTTTTTCTAAATGTTCAGAACTTCACTAACTGTCTTCTCTTAGCATGCTCAACTATTTTAAGTTTCTTCCATTTCGGTCTTAGCTTTCTCTTAGAACTAAGTCACTCTTTAAAGTATATAACTTATTTCTTGTTCAATATTTAATATAAACTCTACTTTTTTCAAATTTCTTACTGTCTTATTTATAAAAAATATATTATAATTATTAAAGGTTTATTTGACAACTATTGTCAAATAAGCTCTTAATAAACATAAAATACTTTTTATAAACAAGGCTGTTAAAATTGAATAGTTTTACGAATTACTATCTTTCAAATAGCATTTCCCTTTAGCAAAGTAATAACGCTTTCCAGTAAAAGCTTTTAGTGAAGCTTGGAATCTCTTTCATTGCATTATAATTAATTAACTTATTAAATGAGACTAAATCGTTATGATATTTTCCTTTAACATGTGAATTTTTGAATAGAGACTTAAATCGAATGTTCAAATATAATTTGAATGGTTTTGCTTTTTATCCTGAATACCCTTAATAAAAACTTTAAACAATATTAGGTAATTAAGCTGTTTTTATTAATAGCCCACTAATTTTAAAAAAGTTGTCCTAAGAATCCTATTAGTATACTGTGTGCATGTATATTTGTTCTATAAAATATTTTTTTTAATTTGTCAAAAATTCCTTGTAAAACGTCTTGAATTAAAAAGACGTTTACATTTAGTACTAATATGTAAAGCCTTTTTACAGTTTATAACGTTAAACATGAATATATGAGTGAACCGGAAACGGAAAACGAACGTCCTAAAAAAATGGCACAATTAGTGAGAAGACAGTATGATGGCATTGGTCCCATAACTAATGACGGCATGCCCATCATTTTGAGATCGGTAATAAATGAAATCAACTTGATTTTAATTGATATGAACTATAACAAAACAGCTAAGTTTAATTTCCTCCTCTTCTTCTTTCTGTCTGTCTCTTTATTTTCTCTTTAACATCGTCGTCATCGAGCAGGAAGTAAAGGAACCACATCAGCATGAATGGTATAAACGTTTATACCAAACCATTCACAAGCAGAAACATGGCGGTATGATACGAAACTAAAAATCAATTTTAAACCAAAACGTTAGAAAAATTATTCAGTTTTTTTTCTTGTAATCAAATTTAAAAATAATTTAAATTTATTTGTTCAGTATGATTTTTTTACGCTTAGTTGGAGCTAAAGGCCGAACAATTGATTGAATAACAAAATCAAATAATTTTTATTTAGAAATTTTCTGTGTACACTGCATGCGTCAAGAGATCAACAAAGATAATTTTTTGGACTATAAAAGAATATTCATTTTCGCCAGTTATGGGTCTAATAAGTTAATGATGAGATGTATTTGTTACTTCCTTTTTAACCAGCAGGAATTAAACATAAATGAGATAAGGGTATTAAAGCTTTTTAACAGATACTTTTCTTTTTAAAAATGCATTTGCTGATACTTTGTACACGAAATTTGTTAAAAAGCGTTACGAAGGGAGGAAAGTGGTTAAAAACGGCGAAACTTAGGCTACGTAACACATGAACAGCCCCTAAGACCTCTTGCGTGGCTATGGCATCGCCGAAAGGAAAGGTTGCGTGCTTAGCAATCTATGAGTGTGCTTAAAGCTGTTTTACACTATCTCACAAGCCGTTCGACTCCTGTTGAAAATGCATCCCTGATCAAACGAGTTTATGGAAATTTTTAAAAAAGCAATAACAACACAATATATCAGGGTTGCATTTTGTGCAGAAGTCGAACAGATTGTATAATAGTAAGCATAACTCACTGTAGCGCCTTATCTACTTATCCGATTTTAATGAGTACGTTGTCAATAGATTCGATATTATGGTCTAGGTAATAAAGGCTATATTTAAACTTAAATTGGCGATCACGGGATGAAACATTCAAAGTCCTCAACGTAATGGCTATGATATTAAAAGGCATAAAAATACCAATCCAACGGTATAAAAGTAGTTCAATGTGGCGGTCATGGGATATTATGAGGTCTGGGACCAAAATTAATAATCACAAAAAGCGATCGTGTCTTTTATTTTGCCCTCAAAAAAATATTTGATTTTAATTTTTTACTTGTTACTTGCTTGATTTTTCCCGTTCCATTTAAATTATTGGTGTTGAGGACTGAGTTAGCTGGGATTCGAACTAAGGCTAGAGGTCAACATATTAATTTGTTGATTGACGATGTCGCTCATTTTGTCGTTAAAAAAGTTTGATTGAAGATAAATCGTAAGACATTGGTGATCATCTTGTGATTGAAGGCAAAATGTAAGATATTGTCGCCCATCTTGTCCTCAATAACTTTACTGAAGACAAAACGTAAGATAATATACTCAACAAAACTGTATTGAGGACAAAATGTAAGACATTGTCGCTCATCTTGGCCTCAACAAATTTACTGAAGAGAAAACATAAGACATTTTGGCTTATCTTGTCCTCAACAAACTAAAGTTAAAATATTGTCCTCAATAAAGTTGGATTGAGTATAAAATGTAAGACATTTGTTGCTCATCTTGTCCTCAAAAATTTTACTGAAAGCAAAATGTAAGATACTATCATTCATATTGTCCTCAACAAAGTTGAAGTGAGGAAAAAATGTAGGACATTTTTGTTCAACATTTCATCCGCAATTTTTCTGAAGACAAAACGTAAGATACTGTCCTTAGCAAAGTTGAACTTTAAGTACAAAATACAAGACACTGTCGCTCATATTGTCCTCAACAAAATTGATTTGAGGACAAAATGTAAGACATTGCCGCTCATTTATTCCTCAACAATTTTACTGAAGACACAACGTAAGAACTATGCGTTCATATTGTCATTAGAAAAATTGGATTGGGGACAAAATGTAAGACATTGTCGCTCAGCTTATCCTCAACAATTTTACTGAAGATAAAACGTAAGAAATCTTTAACAAAATCGAATTGTGGACAAACTGAAGACAAAACGTAAGACACTCTTATTGTCCTCAACAAAATTGGATTGAGGCCAAAATGTAAGACATTTGTTGCTCATGTTGTCCTCAAAAATTGTACTGAAAGCAAAATGTAAGATACATCATTCATATTGTCCATGTAAGACATTGCCGCTCATTTATTCCTCAACAATTTTACTGAAGACACAACGTAAGAACCATGCGCTCATATTGTCTTTAGAAAATTTGGATTGGGGACAAAATGTAAGACATTGTCGCTCAACTTATCCTCAACAATTTTACTGAAGATAAAACGTAAGAAATCTTTAACAAAATCGAATTGTGGACAAACTGAAGACAAAACGTAAGACACTCATATTGTCCTCAACAAAATTGGATTGAGGCCAAAATGTAAGACAATGTTGCTCAACTTGTCCTCAACAATTTTACTGAAGATAAAACGTAAAAGCCCTTCCCTCATATTGTCTTCAACAAAATTGAATTTGGACAAAATGTAAGATATTGTCGCTCATCTTGTGCTCAACGAGTTTACTGGAAATAAAACGTAAGATACTGTCCTTAGCAAAATTTGATTGAGGAAATAATGCAAGACTTTGTCGCTTAACTTGTCCTCAAAAATATTACGAAGACAAAACGTAAGAAGTTGTCGATCATCTTGTCGTCTAAAGTATTTAATAGAGGATAACATCCAACAATTTGTCGCTCGAATTGTCGTGAACCCTGAATTCCTTTACAAATTGTCGAGTAGGAAGCCTAATCGACAGAGTCGTATACGAATCGTCGACAACAATGTCGTGTAAGACAATCTGGCCCACTGAGACGTTGCGTCAAAAGTATTTTAAAAAGTTATTTTCTTTCTTTTCACTTAAACGTTAGAAATAGAGTGTTCTACATGAAAATGGACCTCTTGAACTTTTTCAGATTTTTAGCGGTCCTACTATCCAACTGTATCAATTTTTAATTTTTTGGAAATTTTTAATGGCTTCCAGCAACCCAAAGATACTTCTAGCAAAAATTATCATGAGTTTTGATATGTCAAATCTTTTGAGACCTATAAAAAGAAAATCCATTGATTTTTGCTTAAGTTACAAAGGTATTTAATTCAATTTTTTAAGGAATCAAGTACTTTTTTCAATAAGAAAAATGATTTCTCCCAATAAAAGAAGTATTGTCATGAACAAACTATGAAAAGGTGTATTAAAATGGCATGTTTTTTTCAAAAGCTCTTAGCTGCTCAAGGATATTTCATGGATACATTTAGATATTTTTTTTTGTTCCACGTCCTTTAACTAGTTTACAAAAAATAAAACTTAACCTCAAAAAAGATATGTTTCAAGCTGATTTGGGGCTGCTGAGCACGAATTTGACATTCATTTATTTTTCTTAAAACGCATTTTCGAGATATTCTCGAAAAACATGTTTTTTGCAGTATTTTTATTTATTTAATAAAATCTTGAGAACTTTTTATGTGAATTATACAAATGTTGCACTGTTGCATAGATATGTCTTTCCTCTTTCAGCCAATACTTATACAGTAACGATTGGAACAAAATTCATTAAGTTACAGGCCTTAAGAATTGAAAAAAAATTAAAATTTTTTACATTTCCTCAAAATTCACCATTTTAAGTTACTCCATTAAGGCAAAAATATCTAAAATTTCCTATTGACCCATATCTTAACTAGTATTATCAAAAACTGCGTATCCACCCACTAACCTGGTGAAAATTATTATTCGCTAAAATTGAAGAATATTAAATCCGTAATATATATGTATGTATTGAATCTAAAGTTTTGTATTAAAATAGTGCTTTAAGAATCGATAAAAAAAAGTAAACTTATTACATTAAATTGAGGTCTGAATTCGTTTTTTTTTTCGTTTTGGTTTATTCGCATTTAATATGGCTGTGTTCGAACGCTTTTTTTAAATGCACATCTGTTGCAATTATTCTTCAAACTTATTTATAAATAAATAAAAAAACGAATAATATGAATTAACAAAAATAAATAAAAAATCATTCATTTTCGTAATGCCTTTCTTTTCAAAATGCCATATATACACATCCAGAAGATTGTGTGATCCGCTACAAACAAGCAAGAGGTGAATCTCATTAGAATGTGATCCAATAAAATGTACATATTTTATAAGTGTGCGATTAGTGTTAAACTTGGCTTGTTTATTATACCATAAAAATCAAACATCCATTTAAAAATTATATGTATATTGTAATTATTTTTATCTACATACAGATTAATATATTCTATGGATATGTGTATATTTGAAAACATTTATAGTATAATCTGTATCTGAAATCTGCTGATGTTACGCTTGATTTAATATTTACCTAATAATGCCTTAAATTAAACAATAATTTTAATATGAAATGTTAATAGCAACCATAACAATTAATTGTCTTTATTAACAAATTAACAACCACTAGAGCAATAAATATAAACTTTCATAACATTCGTACAAAACTTGTGTTTCGTTTCACTAATATTCTATAATATTTAAAAAAAGCACTAACAATTGAAATAAGTAGACTATATATGTAGTTTTAATACTTCACTAAACACAAAAAACACTTAAAACTCTCCTCACTTAACATATAAAATCGAATTTTTTATATTTAATCCCATTTAACACACGTGTGACAGATTGGTGTCTTCTAAATATTCACTTGAAAAGAATAGATAAACTCAAACTGCCTGTTTTTGCTGCCTGCCTTTCTGCCTGCTACATTTATTGTGCTTAAATTGCTTTAAATTTAAAATAATATTTTTATATCTTATATATCCAAAAAAAAAATTAAATAAAACAGGTCGCACTCAATATAACAAACCTAATGGTTATCAATCAGAGCCCGAACCAAATTACGATTCCGATTACTCGACCATAAAATATCGTACGGTAAATCCAAACCGTTTGCAATCGGTTTCCTCGGCCTTGAATATACGCAAAAGTAACGATACGTAAGTTTAAATGTATATTTCTTTGAATAAAACTCAATTTAACACAATTGTTCTTTACAGGCTTTATGGAACTTTGCCACATCCTGTTAAATCAGGTCAAAACTATTATAAAAATCAACCTGGGCGTATAGAAGACTACGTCACCGGTCATTCTTCGGTGTCCGAAAAAGAAAAGAAAGAAGTAAGTGCACTTTGATTATGTATTTAAAAAATAACACTCTGTTACATATTTTTTCTGCGATCGCACTATTTGCATGCTTTCTTTTCGTTCCTTAATCTTTTAAATTCATTAAAAACAAAAATAAAAATATCAAGCATTTGAGATCATACAAAATTAAGAGTGGATTTTTATAGAACACTAGCGGCACTAGTTGATTTTGTCCTGAAACAGGCTGCTTTAAAATAAGTCGGATATTAAAAAAATCATCAAATAATCTTAGAAACAGCGCCACCTATCGCGTCACAATGCATAGTATCTCCCAAGCTAGAACCATGCATATACGTTTACAAGACTTTATTGAAATCGGTTGTGAGGCATCGTAGACTAGTTTGAATGAACACAGTGAGATGTGAGTTTTATATATTAACTAGGTGGCTAGGCAGACATAGTCCTTTCAAAGAACGTTTTGAAAACATTAAGGTTATAGAGAGGGGTGACTAGAAGATAAATTCTGAAAATTCCCACAACAGCTCCATCTATAGTTTACAAAAGTGTCATATCTCTCATTCTGGAACCCCCCAGCAAACTCACAACATTTCATTAGAATCCATCCGAAAAACTAATGCCTAATTCTTATTCTTCTTCGATACTGGCTATGTTTTCTTCACTTTCCGCCAATCTCTATCTGGTTGGTGAGTTAAGGTCAACAATTAAGCCGAAATTTTGGTAATATACATTGTCGTAGCTAGAGATTTTTCTGCGGGGAGGGGCTAGGCTGAAGCCCACATTAGTACCTACAGTTCGCTTATATTATCTAAAATACTCTAATATTCTTATTTTCTAAGTGGGGTGGGGTGGGTAGGGTATGCTAGATGCCCAAGAAGGGCCTAGTTACGCCAATTTGCACACGTTCGCCAGCAGGGTTGGCCAAAAATATTGCTTTTCGATATATTCTTTTTATTTTTTTTTTAAGAGAAGTAACACAATCAGGCAATTAATGCCTACCAGTTAATTAGTTAATGTGTTACCTTCTTTGGGAAAGGGATATTGTAGAGAGAACAGGTGGTGAAGTTGGAGAGAGATAGAAAGCTTAATTCAGCCCTGCTATTGCCCTTTTTTTGTAGAGCAGTGTTACAAGCCTCTCTGGTGTCAAGTAGAGGCCATTTTATTAGTTCTTTTACTTCGCCGACGGTTTTGCTACAATACCAACGAAGGAGGGTGCTGTGAAGTACATTAGGATATGTTAGTACTACTCGCTGCCGGTACTGCCAAAGTGATCAGTGCTATGCCTTCATCACTTTAACAGTCCAACAACAACCAACACAATAACACACCAATGCACATGAGAAAAATGCATGATGTTGTTGACTTGCCTGAAACTAGTCTTGAACTCAAGATCTCAGGGTTTGTAGTCAAACGCGCTAACTACTCAGCCAACAGCACTCTCAAAGATATATCGATGCAGTATATAGTCGATATTTTTAATTGCCATATATCGATATTTATATGATCGAAATATCGATTTTCTTAAATCGATATGAATGTATATAGATTCCGATCGATATTGAAAAATATATCGAGTTTTTACTTGTACATCCCTAATCGGAAGGAGTTAAGCGATGCATATGAAATTGCAAATGTTATTGAATATTTTGACAGCTAGGTGGCGTTGTCAGCTTTAACACATTCTAAAATATAGCTATAACAACTGATTTATGTATATCTAGGACTGAAATTTCCATACAATTCATTTAATGTAAGAAGAAAATAGGAAAATTGCAGATGTTACCTTTTAACCCATAATGGCCATTTGACAAAAGAAGTATATGATTTGAAAATCGGACGATCGGAACTTATTAAGAGTGCTATAATGTTCGTCTTTTATATGAAACATTGCGATGTCCAAATGTTGGCCAATTTTGACCCACATGACACAAATGGGCTAATTTTTGCAACAAGAAATGTGTGATATATATAATTTAGCATTTTCATAACAGCAGCGTCTTTGACTTTCAGCAGAATCAGGCAAAAGGAACGAATTCTTTGATCAAGACTAAATTTGCTGCATGAAATATTTCATGAAATTTGTTGCATGAAACTTTTTTATTTCGTCAAGGAAGCAAGTTGGGTGGAAAAAGTGGTATGAACAGAATTTCCAGATGGTTCTTTCAAGTTTCTTTGCCCCATTTGCATCTTTACACTTGCAATACACAAATGCAAAAAAGATAAGTGAATTTTCCTAAATTTTAAATGGCGCCTCAATGACGCACGTCTTAGAGTTGACTGGCTCTGATCTAATTGTCAACATATCAGATTTAGGCTAATTGTCACAATAATACTTCTGGGCTTTTACGCAAATCCTAATTTTATGAGAAAGTACATCCTAATGCCATCCTAGGACTGGAGCTCTTCTTTGGTATTTGTTGCTAAGTCCCGGTTCACACTATGAAAGTTTTCTTCCAGAAAGTCTTAGTTTTTGGGTGAGAGGAGAGATAAGATTGTAAAGGGGTACACACTTTCATGTTCTTTAAAATTCTCTTTTGTTTTGTAATTCGTAACGGCCAACCTGATGTTGGCTGCAGCTTAATTTTACATTTGCTTTAAAATTTCATTTAAAAAATTTCAGTGTATAGACATGAATGAAAGTTTAAAAGAGAATTAGAGGAAATTTTATAAAGAAAACTTTCATTTGTGAACCGAGACTAAGTGATTAAAAACACTATTTATAGGTGATAAAAAATTAAAACCTTAAGGGACATTATCACAACTCGGCAGTAAAATAGAAGATATATCTTCTTTTGCTCAAGTTGCCTGTAACTATAGTTACAGGCACCTTGAGCAAAAGTGTGTAACAAACTGACATCTAACTATTTTTCATTGTTACAACTTGCCTGTAAAATAAAAGTTATCTATTGCAAAGTATGGCTATACCAGAGCTTTTAACGATTATTGTGAATCGTTAAAGAGCTCGGTGGCAACATCACACATCTGTCTTTACTGGATAAAGTAGAAAGTATGGCAGCCTTTGAAAATGTGCCAACTTCAAATGACTAACTTGCCGATAAAAGTTAGAGGTAGAAAGAGCTTGCCTACAACTTATCGCTAATTTTAGAACAAAATAAAGTTGCAATAACGAAAAACTGTTTATTCGTCCGATAAAATCCAAACTTTAACTAGAGCCAAGTTGTAATAATCCCCCTAAAAGTGGTTATAATTGCACTGTTTGTAGAAACTGTTACAGAATATTAATCCAATTTAAATTTTAAACCCTCGTTATTATCACATATCTCTCCATCTCATAGCTATTTTTTATCCTACAATTGGCTGTATGAAATTTTTAAGGCTAATATTACTTACTTACTATTAAGAACTCATTCCTTTACATTTATTCGCTTAATTACCCCTTTCCCTAATAATTCCATTAAAGTCATCTTCATCATCTTTTTTATGATCTCATACAAATTTTTAATTTTCAAGGTGTTTTGTTAAACTTTTTTATCTAGTCTAAATATTAAATTTGTAATTGTGTTCAGTTCAGGTTGAATAAACATATTTCTAAGAAAAAAACGTTTTAATTAAATTTAAAAAATCAAATATTTTATTCGCTTTTCTAGTGGTGGGACGAAATAATGGACATCTTTAATGTGGTATGCAAAATTTGGCTAATTACTTTTTTTTAATTTTTTAGTCTACAAAATTATGGCTTTGATTACTTTAGCTGAGTTTTCAACTAATTTGAGTACTTCCCAGTAAAAAAATCATCACCATTTTCAGCACTAAAACTGTAACTATATGGAACTTTCTCGCTTAAGAACCTGCATTGTATCAGCAGTGAAAAATCAGCTTTTTGTATAGTTTCTTTCATATACGTTCACTGCTCTGCAATAAGCTCTTATTTTAAAGCGTATTATTATGGGCTTTATTGTTTTAGTGCTTCAAAAAACATGAAAATTTTTTACTGGGTTTACAATAAAATGCTAAGAGAGTTTTTTAATTCAAAAATTAATATTTGTTCTTAGTACAGAGTCTGTACTACAGACATTCAGCTTTTCAATTTAGATGAGAACTCAGTTAATTTCTAGTTAGGTTAAGAACTAGAGATGTAAAAATTTAAATAATTTGAAATATAGTAGCAAATATAAATTTCTATCTGTAGATAATTAATTTCATTGTTATCAAAACTTTTTATGGAGTGATTATTTTTCTTTTTGTTTTTTTAGTGTACAGTTTTTTCAGTTCCTTTGCTAAAATCAGTAAAAATGGCTCTAGAAATAGAAAAATCTGTACACCCTCGTATTTCACATGTTAACTACATTAATTTTAAATTCAAAAATTTAAGGAATTACTCTATAGATTTAATGTACACCAAAAAAAATCCATGCAACATATGCACGAAAAAGCTTTTGCAACACGTAATTCCTTCGTAAAATATAAGAAATATTCGACAATACTTTAAAAATAACAGTAAAAAAATAAAGTTTGACTCAACCGGGACACGAATTCTCAATCTTCTTCGGGTGCCCCTATGGCTGAGTGGTAGCGATGCTAGCCTATCAGTCCAAAGGCCGTGGGTTCGATTCCCGCCATAGGCCCTGGGTGTTTTCCGCAAACAAGCTTATCGCTTTGCGGGTTGTGTTTGTTTATAAAAAAAATATTTCAAGGCAAATACTCTATACCCACTGAGCGACTTTCTACTTATTTTATAGCAACTAAAAACTTGTTTTATTTTCTTACATCTGAAATATGTGTCAATTTATAACAAATAATTTTAATTTGTTTTCTTATTTCAAACATATTTTTTAACAAGGAAAAATGTCTACGAAAGGTTTTCGTTACTTTCGTAAACTCAAAACAAAAAACCTTTTTTTTTGTAATATGTACGAAAGTTTTGTATATTTTACGAAAAATGTAACTACGAAATTGTTTATCGTAAAATGTTGCGTGCATTATTTTCAGTGTAGTAAAAAGTAATGTTAACCGAGATTTCACAATACTCTGAAGATAACTAATTTTCTATAGAAAATTAACTTACAAATTTCTTTCTACAACAAAGTTAAGCTCCCTTTTTTAAATCCTTGAAAAACAATTAAAAGTTAAAATCCTTTACTGACTATTTTTTAGAACAACAGTTTATTTAATGCGTATAAATATTATTTGTATTTAATTTACTCTGCTTGCAAAAAGTGGCTTAAGGAGCATACCGATATTCGATCTTTTTATATTAAAATATCGAAAACACATGAAGCTTTGAGAGTAAGTGTTGAATGAATTAAGTAAGGGATGACTTTCTTATATCACAAGAAAACTATAGCAAATAATATACATATTACATATACATGTTTTTTTTTTTGTTAAATATATCCCAATTAATTACTTTCCTTTACTTAATTATTCTAAATAAATTAAAATCAATTTCTTTAATTTTAATTTAGCAACTAGATCAAACCAAGCTCTCTTCTCATTACACTGAAGGAAATCTTTCAAGGTATTTTGATTAATTATCTTAAATTACTAGAAATGTAAATTTTTTTCTTTTAATTTCCAGAGCACTGGCCAAAGAATCGGGTTATACCAGTGACTCTAATCTGGTCTTCCGTAAAAAGGAAATTCTCCAAAGTAGTCCCTTGAGTCCTGTTGAACAAAAGCTAGCGTATAAAAACGTTCAAGCTGGTGGAGAACCTCCACTTTTTGGCTTCCGTAAACCAGCACCCGAAAAATCTAAAGGTTTGTATAATTACTTTATGCACTACAATATTAATTATGGGTTTTAGGTTTCAAATCATGTGCAACACTAACAAACACAACGTTCGAATAACACATTAACACATTTTACACATTTTTTTTTCATGTAATTTAGAAAGTATAAATTTTAAGTATTCAGGCCTGTTCTGTATTCCATGCAGAATAAAAATGTATAGTAAAACTATCCAGCATAAAGAGGGCATACATTAGTTGTACTTTTTAGTATGCAATGAAAATGCTATGCCTTTGGAACAACTTCCAATTTTTTTCTGGGTACTTAGCCACTGTAAAGAAATCAACTGAAATAAAAGTATGACTGACTATGAATATGCCCCTTAAATTTTCTTTAAGTTTTATTTTTAAAACTAGATAACACTGGTCTGTAGAGAAAAAATTGCCTTTCAATAAAAAATACAGTGGACTCTTGATAATTTAAAACTTGTTAATTTAAATCTCTCGATAATTTCAAATGCTTCCCAGGTCCCTTGAAAAACATACAATAAATTGAAGAAAAAAACCATGTAACTTGGTCTCCTCGTTAATTTGAAATTATTTATATGGCATTTTGATCGTCAACACTCTATAATTTGAATTTTTTCGGCTCTACGCTCTATAATTATTTTAATGTGCTGTGTTTTATAAAAGATAAAATTTGTTTATGTTTATATGCATTGCTTTATACATAGGAATGTCATCTTACTCGCCGACGTTCTACAATTTGAAGTTTGACTTCTCTACTCTCTATAATTTGAACTCGTTATGTGAATGTGTTCATGATTTTTCTTTATTTTTTCATATTAATTAAAGTCTTGTTAATTTTTATGTTTTTCTATTTCCTTTTTGAGAATTTAAACTCTTGTTAATATGAACTGTCGATTATTTGAACTTTTTTGCTAGTCCCTTGAAACTCAAATTATCGATAGTAGACTGTATGTGGAATATATAAAGTTTAATACGCCACCCGTTTTCAGTGTTTTATTATTACCTACAGATTTTTTTTTTTTAATTTGCATGACTAATATTTCCGCTAGGTAAATTAGCATATTTCATCATAACTCGAGAACGGCTTGTTCGATTTGAACAAATAAACCAGCAGAAATGCAGAATAAACGTACATTCAAGACTCTAATATATAATATATTTTTTATATTTCCAACTGTTTCCGAATTATTCAGAAATTAGTGGAGAAAATTATTTCTTTCATGCAAAACTAAACTTTTTTATTTTTTCAAAAACTCATTAAAAAAATTAAGAAGTCAAAAATTTTACATTTTTGTCATTTATCACAAAGCTAGGTATGTATATTATAAATAAAATAAGCCGTAAGTAATCAAAGTCGATGGACTTGTCGATGGTCAGCTTATTATTGGTTTGCTGCTTTCTAATGCTTTTACCTATGTTTATGGGCCAAACCAACACAGAAAAAAATATCATCAAACTGCAACTGACAATTTCAATTGTTAATATGTAATTTAAATTCAAACATATATTTTGTTAATACAACAAATTTAGTTGTTGGTACGACAAACACAGAAATTTTTTTCAACAAACTGAACTAACCAAATTTGTTGTTATGTATTGTGAAAAAAATGAACAATCATCATTGTTGATATGACAAATGAATGCACACATATACATGAAACAAAGCAAATCAAAAAATTTTTTCAACAAACTGAACTAACCAAATTTTTTGTTAAGTATTGTGAAAAAAATTAACAATCACCATTGTTGATATAACAAATGAACACACACACGTAGATGAACAAAGAAAATCACGTTTTGTGTGCATTCATTATTTGCGTATTTGATAACGAATTGCTGTGTAGCTGAGAGGTAAGAACGTTAGTCTATTAGTCCAGAGGTCGCCGGTTCGATTCCGCCCAAAGACATTTAGTGTTTTTCGCAGACAAGCAAAAAGTCGCTTCGAGGATTGTGTATAAAAAAATATTGTTAATACAACAACTATGACTCGTAATCTTAATTGAAATAAATTTAAATTTTTTTTCTGAGTTTCCTTTAACTTACAATTTCGTAATTGTATTTACAAAAATCGTTATAGGTTCAAAATCAATTAATTATTTAATTGATATAACAAAAAAAAATAATTGTATTTAGAAAATTTTTTTTCTGTGAATAATAAGGCGACGAAAAGTCGATTTTATTCGAAATTAAGTGACGGAATTTAATTGCCAAAAAATTCAATTTTCTTACAACTCACACACATACACACATTAAAATGTTTCTGTTGTACGGAAACTATGATTTTTTATCAATAGAGTTCCTTTACATAATTGTGAATAAAATCGACATTTGTCAACCGATTTTAATAATTTATGGATTATTTAATTAATAATATACCTTGCTTTCTGGTAACTAACAAAAATGTAAAATATTTTCTCTCTTAATTTTTTATGAGGTTTTGAAACGAAAAAATATGTAATTTTGCATGAAAGAAATTTTTTCGCCACTAATTTCTGAATAACTCCGAAACAGTTGGAAATGTAACAAAATTGTATATCAATGGCTTAAAAGCAATTTTATTCCGCATCTTTTGAGTCATTTAAATCGAGGAAACCGTTATCGATTTATGATGAATTATATATTAGCGTGGTCGCCCTATTTCGGGTGCCATATTAGTCATGCCCATAAAAAAATCTGTACCTGATAGAAGAAAAAAGCTGAAATCGTTTTTGAATTTAGCGCAATAAGCTTTATATATAAACCTATTATTATTTAAAGGGTCCAAAATTTCTCTTTTGTACCAGTGTAATTAGACTCGAAGCAGCACAAACCTGCCGGTTATTAGAATATTTAAAACAACATATCTCGTTAACACGACTTTATATCTGTATCGAGGACATATACGCCACTTTTCACAATGTATGATTAAGACTTAACGTAGACTTTAACGGCAAGTTTTGTATGGCGAAGTTTCCGTTAAAGTCCATGTTAACTCTTAATCGTACATTGTGAAAAGGGCCGATAAACGTATAACATAGTTAAATAATAATAACAACAGAAATAAAAACACCATATACGAAATTATTCTCCAACTTTATATGAAGTAAAAACTCATTCATGACTGCAAAATTAAAATTTTATATTTTAATTTCTCTAAACAAAAAATTGCAAAAAAAAAAATACATGACCCTTTTAGACAAAAACTAAATATTCGATAAAAATTACTACGCATTAAACTTTTGCTTTATTTGCAACGATTCTCTAGTAACACTGTGCAACAGAATAAATTCTTTTCAACAAAAAAGACTCTAAAGACTAATTCTGGTAGAAAGCACCAAAAAAAATATATACACGAAAGTTTACATCTGTCCGACATAATCCTAACTTTAACTATTGACAAGTTGTAATAATGTCCCTAAAACAATTTTGATTGTTTATCAACTCTCCTTTACATCCTTTGAAGTATAATATAGCTAAAGTACAATTAACATAAAAATATCTCAATTCTATTTAAAATAAGAAACTAAAAACTATTAAATATTTTACTTTAAACTTAAACTAACTTAAACTGTAGTTTTGAACTTTTGCTATTACACTTAAGTACTAACCCATCAATATTGATCTAAAAACCAAATAAACAAATCACTACGAAGCTAAGCAAATGTATTTGTAAACATCTTCTGGATAAGATGAATTTGAAATGTAAAACTTAAACTAAAAGCAGTTGGAAAATCTAAAATAAACACTTCGTGCAATTGTTGCAATTTTTGTGTTAAATAAATCACCTTTAATCTTAGTGTGCACAATTAAATCACCGACGTTGTGAAAAGTTTACCACTCGCAAAGTTATTATACAAATACACACAACTCTGTACGAAATGCTATTGATTCGAAATACAATAAATATTTTTCTTTGCTACGTTCAGGAAATTAAAATCACACTTGCAAATTAAAATGTTTCCTGAAATTCCGAAAGCCCTGCCATCGTTTATAGCATTGGAATCGAAGAAATCAAAAACTACCGTACCGCCGCCAACACCACCAAATCGTAAATCGTTATATAACAAATCTATGTCTAAGAAAACTTCCAAAGGTATACCAATACGAAGTAGTTCTTCTTCCAGACATGAAAAATGTTTTCAAAGGCCAGAAAGTCCTAACTTAGGAGCTTCAAATAAATATGGCACAATAACTTTACGTAAGAGTATTAGAAAAGCTCCGCTTTGTCGTTCAAAGTCCGCAGGAGCGGTAGCCCCAGCAATACACCCATCTTCGGAAAACAAGATAACTATGTTTAGAAAGCAAATATTTTCACGTGCCACCAGTCCTCTAAGAAAGCCTTCACAATCAGTGACCAAACGACATAATAGTCGTAGTCCCGTAGCTTTTGGTAGATCTGTTTCTAAAGAACGTACTTTTGCCGAGGAGAAAAAACGTTTGGAAAATTCTTTGCCTCTAAGTCGTTATACTTTTGAAGCCAGCACAAATATTTTAAGGGATCCTGCCTTGAAATCACCCCAAGATGTTAAAAAGGCTGTACGTACGCTAGCGGCATGTGCAGTTCAGACACGCAGTCGTTCAGTGCCACGTTTTTGTACTGGATGTCGTAGCCAAGCCCATTTCTATAATACAAATACTTCCTCACAAACCATGTTTATACCCTATGTAAGTCATTATGGTTATACAGAATGGATACCATCTCCTCAGGAGGCTGCAAACATAGAGCGCAAAAGAAAAGTTCAAAAGTCACAGTCAGCCAAACATTTACCCAAAACCAATTCGAATGTTAGTTTGGCGCCAAGTAATTCTACATTTTCTTTAGGGCAATCTCCGCCAATAGAACCACGGAAATCCAATGTTATTAAAAGTCCAACAAAGTCGCAAACCTCACCCAAAATATGCAAAAAATTTGCAAAAGATAAAAATAAAAATAAGAAAACCAATGTGAGCAGAAAAGAGCCTTTAGCAGACAAAAGTGTACAAGAAATCACATACGTGTGCCAGCATAAATATACTCCTACTGTGAGTGAAACTCGGACCAAGCCAGATGATATAAATCGTAACATAATGTTTGAAGAATCATTCGACTCTTGTATTTCTACGGTACGTGATAAAACCCATTTTTGGAATGACTTCAATATGCAGCAATCGGCTTCGTTACCTTATGCTGGTCACAAAAAACATTTGCCCAGCTACACTACCCATGTATCTGGTCACAAATCTAGAAGCCTTAGTCCTTGCCGCAATCGTTTGCAATCGGAAGAAAGTACTCAAACCATAACCGGTGACTCGGGTTATATTGAGGTTTCCGAGGCCAATATGAATAAAAAAGAAAAGGAATTTTCTCCCACCAGAGAAGTTCGTGTGCCACCATCTAATTTAACGCGTAATCTACGCTCGCCAAGCCGCCGCAAAATTGATAGTTGTCGCTCTAATCAAACAAACAAAGTCATACGGGCCAGTAGCTTGTCTAGTGCTGAAGATCGTTCACAACGCGGTCTCTACTTATGCGATGAGTTTGCGCACAGTGCCACTTCTCTTGCCTCCAATGATCGCCACAGTCCTACTTGTCGCTATCTTCACAACTCAGAACGCTTTGTAGAGCTTAATCGCTTTTATAATACTCTAGAACGAGTAGGCCAATTGGAAAAATCCACTTCAAAAACAAATTTTAAGCCCATACGCAAAGAAAGCGATCTTTTGGACTATGACGAATGGCGCCAAGTACGTTTACATGAAAGAGCCGAAAAGGAATTAAATTATTTAGTGAACAAACTTAAGCAAGAACAACAGGCCCAGAAATTCCTATTTTTACCCAAAGATGTCAATGATGTAAAATGGCGCATGGAGAATGATGTAGGCTTGAATTCTCGCGATAAGTCTGTAGAAGATCTAAGAGAAAATTTTGAAAGGATTAATTTTTTACAAGATTATATCGATCAAAAGAATAAACCCTGCTGTAATATGAAATATTGGCGACGCAATACAGTGGCTGATTTGGCCCAAAGTCTGGAGGGAAAATTTCAAAAAACCGAACGTAATAGATCTCCGGGACCCGAAACTCATTTCAGCGATTTAGTTAGTACTCTACCAAATGATCAGAGACAAAAAATCAATCAACAACTTAAAGAAATATATTCTTACGAACAGAATCGAACAGGAGAAAATGATGATGAAAAGTTTGTAATGACCGTGGAACGCAATAATATGCCCTCATCATCTCATGCTCTAAAAGTACGCTGTAAATCTTCTATAACTAGAGACGAGTTATTGGGTTCAATATTGAAAAAGAAAAATGCTTTGACCAGCATTAATCTAAAGAAACATGATAATGCTGGTTTGGAGCTTGCAAAAGAAAAACAAAAAGATAGAGAAGTTGGTCAAGAGCCTCCTGAAATTCCACCAGCTCCAAAAATGGACTACCATGAATCCTGTGAAAAATACCAAACTGAGGAGTCACAAAATACCAAAGACTCGACAGATATTACGGACAAAATTAAATATTTCGAAGAAAGAAAATATGATACACCTTCAAAAACTATTTATCGTGCTCGTGAAGATTCTTCTCCCGATGAGGATGAGGTTATGAAATTAATTGAGGAAAAAATGCGTTTAAAACAATACAGTGGCTACAATCAACATAAAGAGTTAAGCAACTCTTTAACCGATTTATGTGGCATTTTTGGTGAGAAAAATTCTTCACGGGTAAATTTTCACAGGCTCTCGCCTCAACAACGACCACCAGATGAGAGTCATGATGATTTTAGTGAAACTTATCAAGGTTCTGAAGATTATTCTGCTTACAGTAGCTTAGAATTTTTAGAGACCTATTGCCATTCACGCAGTGCTTCGCCACAATCACAATGCTCTTCCTATTTGCAACGTGTAAATACGGGAGAAGTACAAAAAATACGCGATAAGTTTGAAAGTTTGGGTTACGAAGATACGAAACACAATCATTTTTTTGGACTTAATGAGCTGAGAAAGGTGCGCAGCGACCCTGAAGTGAATAGCATCAAGTCAGAGTCAAAAGACACCTTGACCAATGGCGAAGTATCTTGGATAACTCATAAATTTGAGATACAAAATAAACTATTGAAACCCATAAAAGAGGAGCTGGAGCCTAGAAGAGGTCGCAAACGTTTAATGATATCGCCTACACCACTAACCAATCGGCTTATGCCACACATTGATCGTATAAGTAAAACCGCCGTCTTAGGTAATATACAAAATAAACCAGAAAAGTCTCAAAGTCCCACAAGAAGTCTAAGTAGCAGTAGTGGCATAGTGGAACGTTTAAAAGTGCGTTATGAAAATCAACAGTGTAATGAGCTGCAAAGTCAATTATCACACTCTTCGCCAGATATAAGGGAATACATACCCCAATATTTAACCGCTAACTGGATAGCCCACAGATATCCCAGTCCCACTCACAATAACATGGCTGAAACTGTTGTGACAAATAAACCAAAGAAGATCACATCTTGTGTTCACTCTTCTTCCACAGGAAAACCATCAAAATGTTTTCATAATAAAAAATCTCAAGATATTTTTGCCAATCAAAAATTCGATCCTAAAATTCATACACCCAAGGCCCGTTATATACCTAATGGAGCTGAAACCAAACAGAAACAATTACCAAGACTACAATGGTCTCCCTTGACTCCGAAGCGAGGACATGCTGTAACATTTCAAGGTTGTTTTTCTTTTTCTACACTGAAAATAAACCATGCAACATATGCGCGAAAGTTTTCATGTATATTACGAAATATTTTGTAATATTACGAAATATTTCGTACCAAAAAACAATCGAAAAATAAATATAAAAAAATTTTGTCCTCAACTGGAATACGAACTAATATTCATCACATTTCAAAACAATTAGTACTCCTCTACTCGCTAAGCTATTTTATTTTAACACATGCATACCAGGCCTTGGACTGAAGCAACGGAAAGTAGCTTCTTTTGATATTTAGAGGGCTGACTTCGAATTGCACTAGGTTTCTACAAATTGTTCTATTTTTCGAGAACAGAGTAGTTAGACAACAAATAATAACATAACTGGGTAAAGATATGTCCTATTATGTTAAACAAAAAATCTGAAAGTTAACAACAATATTATCTTGAAGCTGCGCCAACATTGGTTTTTAATCAGAGATATCGTGAAAAATAAAAACACAAACAAATTCCGTATCTTACTCTATTGCATATAGGTAAATATGTTTCACACAAAATGAGCCATATTTCATTAAAATCGATACACAACTTTTGATTTTATTCACAATTGAGTGAAGTACAGTCAAGAACTAAAGTTTTCATACAGCCCAACATTTTAGGATTCTGGGGAATTGGGCGAAAAAATATAAAAACTATTTATGACAATACTTATATGACTGCTATATATGTTCATATATAAAACAAAAAGTAATTCATAAGCACAGCAACAACAACAACAACAATTACAGAAGCTTGAAAAATTCATAGGACAAAAGTCTTCATACAGCCGCAGTAACGATGAATTTTTGGCTTAATTTAAAAAAGCAGAAACTTTTTGCACCTTTTGGTCAGCAATGAGAACTTGAAAATAACGGGCCATTAGTTTTCCAAAAACTTAGGCAATATAAACATTCAAAACAACCCAGCATTGAAAATATCGATGATATTTCACGCTGGTAAGATAGAAATCAAAAAGCTTAACATAGTTGAACATGATAAAGAAAAGACAGTTAGTGAAGTTCCGAACCTTTGCAAAAGCTCATTAATAGGTACGAATCGTCGCGAGGTGGCGACAAAATCTATTGATTGGGCTTACTAAAGTAAGTAGGATGTTCGCTAGGGTGCTGTTGCTGCCGTCGTTGGCAATGTAGGTAAAAGGGCTCTGATGAGAAGACTGCGGTTATCTCGAAACAGCTGATGTCAGCTCAACCTTCCGTACATCCAAATATTTCTTTGAATGTTCAATATTTACATGCTTTAGAATTTCTTTCTTAAATAAAAATAATTTGATCGAAAGATTAAATTAAAAACGAACTTAAATTAAATAACATTATATTTTATTTATATTTTTAATTTTTCTTTTGACCCAGCTGGGATACGAACCTGTGCTCGTTCAGATTTGAAAACAAGTACTTTACCCACTCAGCTATTGTTGACTTATAACTTTAAGAAACAAAAATTTGTTTTCATATACAAACACATGTTGACTTAAAAAGTGGTTGTACGTACTAATTTTATTAGCAACTAGGTAGTTGCTCTAATTTGAAGCATAGTAATAAGATAAATAAGTACCATTCATTACTTTGTAGCCCATTAATAAAGTACTACCGATTACAAAAATGACAAAATGTTTTGCTATGCATTTTTTAAGTTTTTGTATCGTTGTTGTTGTTGTTTTTATGAACTATAATTTTTTTTTGCAGATCAGCATATTTAGCACTAATCTGAGCTCATATTGTCATAAATTGTTTTTACATTTTCTTCCCAAAAAACCTAAAATTATGGGTTGTATGAAGACTTTAATTTTTGACTGTAAATCTATTGACAAAATCAAAATATTACTGTTGTATGAGCGCTGTGATTTTCATTAATTTAGTACTCTACTTAATTGTGAAAAAAAATCAAAAGTTGTGGATCGATTTTATTCCGATGTGTCTCCTTTCATATAAAACGCATTTACCTTTATACTAAAAGAAAAATAAATGAATTTTGTTGTTTTTTTTTACTTTTTATGAATTTTTTTAAAAACAAAAATCTCTTTAAATAATTTATTTTTTGACACAAGTTCCACAATATCTCTGAAACCACAGAGCTGATAAAAAAAACAGTGTTGGCACAGCTCAAAGATTTTTTCATGTAAACTTTCACTACTTCGACACGTTTTCCAGCTACCATTGTTTCTTTGGGATGTCATAGGATCCAATCTTGTTAATATTGGATTTGAAAACGACACAAAAATACTTTGGTGTCATGAAATCCAATGTTTTCGGTCTTATGTTCGAACTAGATTTATTGCCGGTTTTAGATGTAACAGAAACGACTGTAATCGGTTTTGTTATTAGAAATAAAGTAAGCAGCTAAGAGCTGTCGTTTTTTATTGAAAATAAATCTAATTTCGAATTTATTAATTGCTTGAGTAGGTCAAACCGTTCTCCAGTTATGTTAATATTTGTCCTGCAGCTGCTTCCTTTTGGGCATAACGGTATATTGCGAAAACATGAACCAATTTGGAGAAACAGAGTGCATATTCGAATTCGGCACCGAAAATAACATAAGAAACATATTTCCCTTGCTCCAGCTCAAAAGTTGAGCTGAATTCGTAACCTTATGCTATTTTCTGAAAAATTTGTCAATTAAAAAATTTGTGAAATTATTGTCAAAATTTTCTTTCATCAAATGTACGAAAGTTTTGTATATTCTGTGAAAAAAGTAATTGCGAAAGTTTCCTTTTTCGTAAAATGTTGCATGGATTATTTTCAGTGTAATAACCAAATTTTATTACCTACTTTAATTTTCCCTAGTTAGTAGAAAATCATCGTAACTCAAAATGAAACGCATATTAACGTTTGGGAGGACATTTGGGAATCATTGAATACTCGATTAATAAAGCTTTCTTTCGCTTTTAGAAGTTAAGCTTTCTTTCAAATGATTTAGAAACTTATACAAACTTTTTATCCTTCTTTTTATGTCTCGTATATGTGTACGTTAACTCCCACACAACATTGGTTAAACTTTTCAAAATTGTTTTGGTATAAATCAGACTATGATTTTATTACCCCAAAACTTCCACCACCACCCAAAGGTGAATTACTTCAACAGAGAACAGGTGAGTTTATTAATATTTGAGGTAATTTTTAAAGGGAGCAAATTAGAAGAAGATATTGTTTAAAGGCCAACTGTTGGTTTTGAAACAAATGTATAGCAGCACACACTGGCACAGTTCATTAGCAGGAAACCTCATTCATTCATTCATTCATTGTTTTATTTTTATTTCTTTTACATGTTGTAACTAGATAGCATGTCCAAAAAGTAGGCCTTAGTTTTTTGCTAGTTTTCTTTAGTATAAGCTCTTGAAATCAATATATGAGCTCTAAATCAATGAGTCAATCAAGCATTGACCTGTATTTCTTGAAAACTACTACAAACTGCGCATGGCACCTTTAATGGCAGCCGTGTAATAAGGTAAACTAGAAAAAGCGTTACTATGTTACCTTTAGTCACAATAAAAACAAACGTGGAAAATAAACAAAGCGCAACACTAATTTGGCCACTAACTATTAGATAGATAGATATCTAGTTCTAACTTGTTTAATTAATTGATAAAAATAAATAAAATAAAATAAAAAATTCGAACAAAACAAAAAAAAACAAATTATTCAAATGCATAACAATAAACAAAATCCTCACTTCCAACATTTGGAGACGCTTGGAGGGGAAACATTTACACACAGAAGAATACCCAATACATCTAACGGTGTTCCTCAAACAATTGGAACAAGCAATTGTAATTACATACCAAAGGGACCCGAATATTTGCATCATCCAGCGCGTTCATATGAATTTGATAAAAACTATAGTGCTTATTGTGATATAACAAATTGCGGCAAACTACTGTGGGTCTACAGAGATCCACATAAATCACGTAGTTCGTCGGCTTTAACACCAGAATACACAACGTATGACGTTGATATTAGAACAGGTCAGCGTAATCTGCCATACACGCCACAGCCCACTGAAAGGCAAGCCTATTTGGCAAATCAAAATGCCATTAAGACAGCGCTTCCATTAGTAATGAGACAAACTAGGAATGCATGTATGTATGTATGTATGTTAAACATATTAATTGAAAATATTTATAGCTTTTAGATTAAAATTGATTCATTGCATACACACGAACGTTAATTATATCAAGCGGTGAGAAAGGGAGTGTTAAATATTTATGTTCATGCGGAAAGTATAGCAAACTTAAATAAGATTTCATTCAGTAGATTGATATTAAATTTTTGAATTGTTAATTTAATTAAAAAATTCTGATGGTTAAAAATGCTCGCTACATTTAAAAAAGCTCGTTACATTATAAAAATTATTGCGTTGCTTTTTAATGTTGCGTTCAGTAAAAAAAGTATATGACAGTTTTAAGGGTTTACTTTTTCATTGCTTCCACAGTATCCATAAGTATGAATTTTCGACTTGTTAGGAAGTTACCTGCCACATTCAAATGTTTAACTAAAAATTTTGACTTTTTTGTGGAGGGAAATCAGCCAGTTTTTGAAATAACAAATAGATTTCGGTTGAAATAATTCTTAGTAAATCATAGTATTCAAATTAATACGTAATACCATATTTTCATCTATTCTATATAGCAAATCAATTTTCTCCACTGCACAGTGGCGATTTTCGCAAAATAAATGGTAAATAATCTGGAAATTCTAAGCTGCTGATTGGATTTGTCTGAAACTTGGAACGTCTTTGATGGAGGAGTCAGGCTTTATAAGGTGTGTCTCGGTGGAAACAGAGCTACTACACTGGGCCAAAGTTGACCACCTCGGATTCAAAAACTTCTGAGACTTGTAACTTTCCTAAATGATATGCGATTTAGCTTTGCTAAAAAATTTAAAGAAATAATGTCCTAACATTTACTTTCATATCTCTCATAGTTTAGAAGATATTTGACTTTAAAGAAAAACATGTGTATTTGTCTTGACTTTTTTTAGTTTTTTGCTTATAACTTTCTATTTTATGACTCGAGTTTAATATAAAAGGCACCATTCGATTCTTGATAAGATTCTAAGTAAAACCAAAAAACGCCTTTTTTTTATTATTTGTATTCTTTACACGCGGAAAAAAGGTAAAATTCAAATTTTTGAAATTGACCTGGAAAACATATTTTTCCCAAAATAAAATTATGTTAAAACTTTGTTCAACATACTCATTTTTTTATGACATATCGCGAAAGACAATACATTAACGATGTGTCTAGTACCAATTATTTTTTTATATTGGACATGTACCCTACATCATGAGGCTGGGCTCAGGCCGAAATTCGTAAAACGCACGATATCAAAACCAAAAACAAAAAGAAACATTTTTTTAAGACATATTTTTCTTTTATTTTAACGTTTCCTGTTCTATTTATATTTGTATTTATATATTTTTGTTGAGAAACAGTAACAGTATAAAGATTTTCGCTTGTGCGGCTTAAGAGTAATAAAAAAGTGGAGCTTCATATATCTAATACATGTTTGGCAAGCTTCTGGATTCATACATATTTTAATCCTAAAATCGTTTCGTGTTTTTTCGTGTCAAGTTTGGTCAACACAGCACAACCCGAATACGAACGAAATTAGATTTTATGTCACGAAATAAGATTTTCGTCCCACGAAAAAAAAACACGACTCGCGCCCATCTCTAGTAAAGACAAACTTTGTGTGTGCCATTGTAATCATTCATGAGATTAATTTGTCTTTATTTCTTTGTAGACAAACTTTATTAAGTCTTCCTATTTAAATGTTGAAAGAAATTCTTTAGTGTTAGCATCACTGTTTATGTTTTTGCGCTAAAAACTTGTATCAGATACAAATTCTAATTGTTTGATCATCGTACTCTTTGTATTTTTTAGATTTTTGTTGCATGTTTTGTGAAAGCGTCTCTCAAAGTTTTCTTTTTGTAATGCAAAAAATAAACTAACTAAAGCAGGAGACACAATTTAAGCCATGTAATAATTTGGTTAGTAAATAATATTTACAAAAATTCATTTGACTGAGATTTAAGCAAATTCTTTTTAATTAGTCTTTCGCACGGTTGCTAGTTAAGGTATACTTTACATATGTAGTAATACATGTATTATGACATGTCTAAAACTGAAAAAATCTTATCATGTAAAAGCAAAATGTATTGAGTAGAAGTAGCGTTCGGTAAATTACACCAGAGGTGTAAACACGTAAAATACTGAAAGCAGACTTTTGTTCTCTTTTCTTAAACAAGAAAAAAATTTCATAATATTTTGATTATACAAAGTCTTAATACTTTCTATCACCATGTAAAGATACCTTTAATTTTTACCAATGTCCCCAGACAAGTTAGGAAAAATCCCCAAATATGTATGTATATGGACATCTTGGTGATAAGAACAAAAACTTAGGTCATTATTATAGTTGTTATAGTCGAAACTATACGATGCTAATATAAAATATACGGACAATCCCGTAAAATATATTAGAAGTTATTTTTAAGGAACTACTTTTTGACTGCTTTCAAAGTATCAATAAGTGTGTATGTTCGACTTCTATGGAACTTGTTATTAGCAACATGCAGATAATAAATATAAATGTCATTTTATTCCCTCAAACCTCTCCGTCATATATGTTGAACCGATTTCGAAAATATTTATTTTATATGAAAGGCTAAGCTGCCGGAGTGGCTCCCTTGCTTAAATTTTTTAGTTTGACCTTGCTGATCGTCCGTCTCTATGTTTTGGGGTCGTTTCTTTTTGCGAAAATTATTATCGATTAAAAAACGATTTTTTAAGATGTGATAGGTTTTTGAGTACGAGATTAGAGATTAAATCAAATTTAATATACAAATGTATTTACTCTTTTAGTTGACTGTTTTTAATTTTTTGCTAGTTTAGGATTAAACCACCAACACTGGTGCTTAAACTGGCAAAAACATTTTAAAAACGTTACAGATATTAGGTTAGGTTAGGTTAGGAAGGGTAGTGCTATGCCGCACATCCACTCGGAGACCCAGTTGGATCCATTGTGATTCCCTTCTATTCATACCCGCTATGAAAACCCAGAAAAGGAGCATCCTGCTATCCGCCATTCAACCACCTTATTCCCATAATGAAGCCCCTGATATCCTCAAGTTCACACTTCGCGATATCACTAATGCTCTCATAAAAACATCTGCCAAGCCACCTAAGCATGTGTCGTTGCAGCCTCGGGCAATGGCAGATAGCATGCTCAATAGTTTCTGGTTCCTCCTCATCATCGCACATCCTACAAAAATCTGGAGTGCCAATCTCCCAAATGCTGGTCCTAGCCCTGACCGAGCAGTGACCAGTCAATGCGCCTATTAAGACCCCTATCACCTTCCTATTCATACTCAGTAACAGTTCGGATCTGCCTAAGTCAAGCTTTGGCCACATGGCCCTCGAGACTCTACAATCCTCCCTGCTCCCCCATGAACGGTATGCCCTATTCGACACCCAGTCACTGAGCTCCCCATAGTAATGACCGATCGGTACTTTAACCGATCTATCACACAATTCCACATCTAACGCTGACCCTAATCTTGCCAGCTCATCAGCTGTCTCATTTCCCTCAACATTGCAGCGGACAGGAACCCAACATAATCTAACACTATATTTGTCCATGAGCAAGTTGAGGGCTCTCCTGCAGTCACTAACTAGCTTCGATCTGACACAGTCTCCCTTCAATGCTTTTGGCGCCGCCTGACTGTCGACGTAGAAGGTCACCTCCTCGCCCTCAGTCATATCTGTGGCCACTATCTCCGTGGCCCTGAGGATCGCCAGGACCTCAGCTTGGAAAACGCTACACTCGTTCGGTAGCCTAAAAGACCTACGAATGTCCGTCCCCAAAATATAGACACCAGCTCCCGTGCCTGTTCGCATTTTGAACCCGTCCGTGAAAGCCGCACAACCTTCATAAAGCCTATCAGATTCGACCCAAAAGTCCCTATCCGGAATCACTAATGAGGGTATCCTCCCAAAATCAATTTCAGCAACCTTAGAGTCCGTGAACCCATGAGTTATGGGGACCCCCCGCTATAACTGATATCATTTAGGATTGCTGTGTGACCTGTTACTCCTGTCCTTACCAACCCTGCCTCTAATAGTCTTAGGAGACTCCTTGCTGCCGTTCTCATTACAAAATCCTCTATGGGAAGCAGATGAAGAATGATATCCAAGGCAGCTTCAGGTGTGCTCCTCTGGGCTCCTGTGATGCCCAGATGAGAAAAGAGAGTCATAGGAGATTACTTGCACCTTAGCAAGTAATCTCCTATGACTATCTTTCCTCAACGCCTCCCACCACAGCACACAGCCATAGGAAACAACCGGCCTGACAACAGTTGTGTAAATCCAGTTTACCACCTTCGGTTGCAGACCCCAGCTTCTTCCAACGGAGTTCCTGCATGCGTAGTAGGCATTTAAACCTTTCTTTAGCCTTTCTTGAGTGTTCCTCATCCATGAAAGTTTACTATCCAAGATGACACCCAAGTATTTGGCCTCCATTGCTAGATATTAAATTAAACTTAATCTCTAATCTTATCCTCTAATGAACAAAAAAAAATCTAATTATTCGGACAACAGGAAACACGAAACTGCATGATGTTTTCGGAGGCCGCTGCACCCGCTCATAAACTGTCATGCACTTTTTTGAAAATATTATGAGTCATCGCCCATTCTTTTAATTACATTTTTACATTTATACATAATTACATATACTTGTTTGGATTTTGTTCAAATCCAAGAAAAAAATTTATATTTTTAAGCTACGAAATATATCCGAACCCTGATTTTATCTTGCAGTCACGCAAAACAAAGAGAAAGAGAGCTTTTAATTAAAATTAAATAAACATTACAGTGAACTTAAACTCACTACAAAAATTCACGACCAAACACACATGATAGTGTTAAGGCCAGACATTTACGCCAGATCGGTTAGTTTGGATTGATCTGCTAAACAGTAAACTTCAGTTCGATATCTATTCGGCGGGTTTTTAAAGCGCAAAACAATCGCGTAAAGTTTAAAATTTTCTTATAAAAATATCGTGCACTTAGCAAGTATACATACAATACATATAGTAAATACCTATGTACATACACACATATATACTTGTTAGTAAATAAATAGTTAAAACAAATAAATAAAAATAGTTACTTTATCAATTAACAAATATTTTGAGTAAAATTTAAAATATGATTGTATGAGAGTACAACTAAAAAAAAAGTAAATAATTAAAAGGTATCTAATAGTTAATAATATAGGTACGTACCTAAGAAAATCAAATAAACCTTGTATTCACGTACTTTGTACGAACTAAATATATATCAGAAAAGAAAAGAAAAACATTTTAACAAATCCACAAGTAAAAGAAAAAAAGTTATTACAGACAAATAAAAATAATAAAAAATGTCATAAAAAATGACTGGTAGCTTGTCAGTGAAAGTGAAACTAAATGTTGTGTTTATGGAAAATACAAGAAAAATAAAATCATAAAGAAAGAAATCGCACCAAAGTTACGCGTATGAAAAAATTAAATGTATGCATGTAAAATATATGCCCTGAACTAGAATAATGAAATGGAGCCAATCATGCATGGATGTTTATGTCAGGGATGGTTGGGTTAAAGTCATACTTAAGTACAGTACATCAAGCAGCTTAATAGCTTAGAAGATATTTACATTTGAACACTCCATACTCAACTTGATTTTAAATCCACACTCTGTACTAAATTCAGTTGGATTTCTTAAGAAACAAGTATTTAAAGTAGTTGTGCAGTTTAATCAGACAAAGAAAAAAAACAATACTTGCACAAAAATAGGGAAAATCCTAAGTAGACGTGCATAAATACTACATTTGCAGAATTTACAAAACTTGTCCAGAAATATCTTTAGCTTTAACCGCCAAAAAACTATTTTTGATTTGAGCTCTTCTCTTATATGAACTTTATCAAGAAAGTAGCAATCAGCAAAATGTTGTTAATTATATTTAATTGTTAATTATATTTAATTATTTAATATAAATTACATTTTCTATGCGAAAGTTTATAATCAAAAAGTATTAACACAAAGATTTTAAAGTTTTCTGGAGAATATAAAATATTAAGCATTTCAAGAAGTTTTTTTTTAATCCCATTGGATTTGAAGTCATGTTCGCAATATTAAAAAAATAAAAGTTTTTGGAAGTGCTACAAATGTTATTTATTCCAGAGTATACAATACGTTGTAATATTTAATTTGTATAATTGAGTTATGAATTTTTGGTTTTTATCCAAAGTTATTTAATTAGTTTGGCTTAAGTTCATTTTTAATTTAATCTTTCGATCAAATTATTTTTTATTTAAGAAAGAAATTCTAAAGCATGTAAATATTGAACATTCAAAGAAAAATTTGGATGTACGGAAGGTTGAACTGACAGCTGTTTCGAGACTAACAAGTCTACTCATCAGAGAGAGCCCTTTATCTACACTACCAGTGACAGTAGTAAAAACACTGTAGCGAAAATCCTACTAATTTTAGTAAGCTCAATTAAGAGACTGTCGCCATCTCGCGGCGAGTCGTTTGTATGTGAAAATTTTACTAATTGTACATAATTTTTTCGCATAATTTAATTTGTTTTAGTGATATTTTATCGACTGGCTCGAACTACGGAATTTTATTTTAAAAGTCAAGGCGTTTACCACCTCAGAAACATCAATATCTAACAAAGCAGCATTCCTACGTCGACGATACGGAGTCGATACGGATAATCTGTAAATGAAAGAAACTGAAACGAAAGAGGAACCGGGGTAGGAGTACCTCCGAATGGCAGGAAAGATCTGTGTAGACTGTGCCTGGTAGAAGCTGAGACAGCAGATCACGTTGTGTGTGAATATCTAGCTTTGGGTGTGATGGTTGAAGGCAGACTAAGACAGAGCTAGCGATTGCTAAGAACTCAATGATGAGAATGGAAGTCCGAAATTACCAGTCGACTGCTAAAAATAAATAAATCAAACTCCGTGGCCATAATCATTGAAGCATGAAGGCCATCGAAAATAGGTTGGGACAATAGTGGACTTACACATTACTTGTCAGGCCGCTTCTTTGATCTGGAGGTGTTGTATCGTGGAGGCATTAAGAAAGGAGAGCCACAGAACATCAGTTACTAAGGTTCAGAAGTGTACTTCATTCGACATTGCAGGTACTACTGTATGAGTAGTATCCCTGAGACGTCATTATTCATATACTTCCTATAGTAAGAACAGCGGCAATGAGTTTGCTTCGACTTTTAGAGGCAGGATTTGTGAGGACAACCATAACAGGTCATACAAGAATTGTAAATGAAAGTCCTCCATAAGCCATGAGTTCACGGATATTAAGATCATTGAAATTGATTTTAGTAAGGCGCACCGTCATTAGTAATACCGGATAGGAACTTTTGGTTTCATCGGATAGGCTCTACGAGTATTATGAAGTATTTACAGGCAGATCTAAGTGGGTGCATTTATTACGAGAACGGACGTTCTTAAGTTTTTAGACTTCCGAATGAGTGTAGCATGCTCCAGGCTGAGATCGTGGCGACTCAAAAGGCCTCAGCACTGATGGCCGAAAATGTGACTGGAAGCAAACTTCTATGTTTATTTTTTTTACAATCAGGCGGTGCTAATGGTTTCAAAAGAGCGCCCGTAGCAGAGCTAATGTATAAATATTGTATCAGACTATGTTGAATTCCAGGTCACCGCAACGTTGAGGGACTAAGCGGCAAGAATAGGCTGGAGAATTATACCATAACCGAAACTGCGAAAATAGTTGACAGGCTCTTCACAGAGGCCAATACTAAACACATTTTTGTAGATAGTCTGTCCGCAATTAGAGCCCATAATTCAAAGGTGATAAAATCGAAGTATACACTGACATGCATTCAATCTCCGACACGGCTTGAACTACACAGGTCAGGTTTCTACATAACAGATGGTCGACTTGAGCACAAAATTTTTATGGAAACTACTAAAGTTTTTATTAAGCGTAGCCGACTCCAAAAGGGATATTGATATTCCCTTAGTTGAGCTGTCAAGTGAGATTGAGGAGTGGGCCTTAAAAAAATGGCGCTCATTTAGTCCGCAATCACCACTTTTAGAATATCCAATAGTTTTTGGCCCCTACTTGGTAGAGCTAGGACCAAATATCTCCTAGCACTTGGAAGAAGGTCGCTTGCACTCCTGGTTGGAATCATTATTGGGCACTGTACGATCGATCTTTACCAATGATGTTTATTACAGGAGTTGCTTCGACGAAGAAGAAGAAGAAGAAGAGTTAGTCCAACATCTTCTCTGTGACTGCCCACCTTTGCAGCAACGCAGGCTTGGGCACGTAGGTAATCGTTTCCTGCAGAGCCTGGACCGTGTCAGGTTCTAAGAGATAAACAGGAAGATTCTAAGTATCTTGATAGATGCATTGACTGGTCGCTGCCCGACCAGAGCAGGAAGCAGCATTTGGGAAAGGGACACCCCCAATTTCAGTAGGATGTACGAGGAAGTATGTGGATGATGAGCCAGAAACTAATGAGCGTATTACCTGTCATTACCCGAGGTTGCAACACAACAGACTCAAAAGGTTCTTTCAATTCTCTTTCGGTATAGATTTTTTCAGATCATTTAGATGGGATCCATAATGGAGCCAATGGCTCTCAGTGGAAGTGTACTTAATTGACACTACCCTTCCTAACCTAATCTAAGGCAATATTCAACAATTAGATATAAAATATTAATATGGGAATAAGCACACTTTTCTCTTTCCTCTTGCTAATTAATTTTTTAAAATTATTTACATTTCACATTGTTTAACGCCTCTTGTCCATCAAATTGTCTGCCATACAAATACGCATTCATTTAAATCAGACACAATCATACCTTAAATTAATTGATATTCTTTTAGCTTATTTTTATGCGTCTTTAATAAAAAAACAAATATTTTTACACAATCCCATGAAATCAAATTAAGATGTACGCATATTTAATCAACACCAAAAATACTTATTGAAACAATTTAGAGATGAGATCGTGAAAAAGTTTTCACAAACGAAAAACTTTAGACGCGTCCTGCCTACACTACCCTGCCTGCACTACCCCGTAGTGTAGTGTACAGTGCGCTAGACTATTAGCCGGGGGTCGCAGGTTCGATTCCTGCCAAGACCCTGGGTATTTCTGCAGAAAAGCCAAATCACGCTAAATGCGTGAACGCTGGCCATCTCTAAAACAAACTGAAAATATGTAATAAAAACGCACAAAGAAACAAACAAACAAACAGTCAGTCTCGCAACCATTCATTCATTCATCAAAAGTAAAAGACAAAAATGGTCATACAATTACTTGCAGGTTTAAGCGCATAAAATACTCGTTCGCGTCTTTCTACAAATAGTATCAGCAAATAATTTATACAATAATTAATTTCAATGTTAATAAACTGTTATCGGAAGCTCTCGTATTTAAAAGCAAATTAAAACTATTTTTAAAAAAGAAACACAATAATAAACAATTTATATTTTTCAAAAGAGTCATCGCCATCAACGTCAGACAGAGGCAATTTATTTATTAGGAAATCTTAAGAGTCAGTAGCTGTCTTGGACAGATTTTATACATTTGTAGTCTTTGTATCTTTTCTTTCCTCACAAGTACGTCCGTACGAAAACAAAAGAAAGTAACTTTAGTTTTAGTTTGTTTTCTTTTCGCTTAAAAGTTTATTTACTCCAAATGGCTAATTAAGCGCACCGATTATTTCAGACGCATCATAATGATCATTTAGATTGTGAATGACTTGTCTGCCAGCCTGTGAATCAAAGAGAATGAGGAGGATTGATTGAATGAATGACTGAATGAATAAATTGTGGTTACACTTCAAAGCTAAATAAGAAATTAAATTTAAAAAAACAAAAATGCAATTTTTTGTGCAAAAAAGGAGGAAATAAGAGGCATTAACTTGAAAAACAATTTAAAACGGTTTTAATTGAAATGCAAGGACAAAGATACATAGTATATGGGTTATTCCATATTGTAATGAAAGATTTTTGCTTTTCATATTTCTAAAAATTAATAGCTCTGAAATTTACTTGAGATATTTCAGTAGATATTTCACTTCCTCCAATATCTAAGTGAAGTCTTTAAGATATCATCGTAAAAATATTAGTCCATAAAACGTCGAGATGTGGTAAGAACTCGATGTTCCAAAATCGAGTTGAAATCAATAACTTCCCATACTTTTATAGCGGAAATTATCAAGTTGCAATATAAAAACAAGTATGGGTCCCTCCATATTGAGGGTGCTATTGGATGAAGTGTATAATATCTTCAGCGGTTGATACTGCTAATGTACATTACAGCGCCCTCCTTCGTCGCTAATATTAGCAAAATCTTCGTAAAAGTAAAAAAATGAATAAAATGCCTAGACAGGTGCTCCAAAACACTGCTCTAAAATTACTCTCTACTCTAATATTTTTTTATTTTATACACTTTAAAAGGCAAAACTTTCGTCGCTTTGAACGAAAATTATTTTTATTTCGAATGGTTAATTGAAAAACGAACTTGAACCTTTCTTAAATTATTCACTGAAAAGGCAAAGCTTAAGCAATTTAAATAATTTTAATTAAAATTCATATTTACATCTGCATTCCACAGTGAAGTAAGACACTTTGGAAGACAATTAATACCGTCATAATTATCAAGATTTTTTTAATTATCTTATGCTTTTTGTATTGCACAAGAAAGACAAGTATCGGATGAAAAATTTTTCAATTTATTTCTTAATTCTTTTATACATTACGCATCTTCGAATGAAATATAATTTTATATTGTTTAAATTGAAATTCAATGTCAGCTATGGGCTACTCCATAATGAACAGAACGATTGATTTTTAACCGATCTAAAAAAATAGAGGAGGTTATAAGTTATAGACCAAATTGAAGGAATACACTTAAAGATTGGTATAACAACTCAAGTTTACAATTAACTTGAACTTGAGGCTAATTAAAATTCCTTAGTTTTGAATATTTTTTTTATTACTACATAGAAAAAATTAGACTTCATTACTATGAAATAGGATCTATAAAACAATTTGTAAATTCAGACAAAACATTTGTCTAAGTTTACAAATTTTTTTATTGAAAAAATATGAATTCTTTCCTTTGTAAACGTTTGTCCAAATTTAAAAATTTTTTTATTAAAAAAAATTTTTAATATTTGTTGTTGTATTCCATTATGAAAAAACCAAATTCAAACAAAATAATTTACTGAATCAGATAAAATAATTGTTTAATTTTTTTTCATAATTAGCAAACAAATTTATAGATTCAGAAAAATGTTCTATTGAAAAAGGCCCTAACAATTATTTTTTGTAAAATCAAACAACACGTTTACCGAAAATTAAACTGGTTTTTTTTTGTTTCTTTTCTATTTAAAGCAAATTTCAAGCAAATGCTTGTCTGAAAAGAAAATTTTTAAATTTTTTGTGTAGGTTCGGGTAGAATTTCGTAATTAGTTTTAAAATAACTTCCCGATGAGCTAGGGATTTCAATTTTTGCAAAAGCATTTGGTTCCCGTGACAATACAATTTTTTAATTTGAAAAGTGGGCAGCTCCACGCCTATAAAAAGAAAATATGCACACTTTGGTTTTGGTCCGTTTTAAAAACGTAGTATAAAAACTTTTTTTCCTTAATAATTATTTTACATGCGATATTCTGTGTTTAAGCCCCTGACCATAAAAGAGGGGTGTTAAAACACTGCAAACACAGATTTAACATAATATTTAAAATGATTAGATATCAAACGTTATCAAATGATTATCAAACCTTATTTAAAACCTGTGTTTGCTGGGAATTTTTAATAACTGCCTTACGTTATCATATCAGTATCTACCGATAATAAATCGCAGCTAACTTTTTTTTAACCCCCGACCAAAGAAAGGGGTTTTATATGTTTGATTATTGTGTGACTGTGTGTCTGTACGAGTCCACGTATAGACCAAACGGCTGGAGCAATTTCGATTTAGTTTTTTCTGTTTGAAAGGTGACTTGATCGAGATTATTCTTAGCTATGTTTGATGAAAATCGGTCTAACCGTTTTGAAGATAACACATATTTTCTAGGTATATATAGTTGAATCTGTGTGTCTTTGACGCTATAGCTCCCAAACGGCTAGATCGATTTTAATTTAGTAAATCTTGTTCGAAAGATGACTTGATCCAAAATGTTCTAGCCCATGTTTGAAGAAAATTGGTTCAGCGATATTCAGGTTATGATCTATTTTCTTCGGGGGTTTTAAAATTCCTAATTTAATGTTATTATACACATATATTTCTATCCATAGAATTTATACATACATAAATATTAAAATATATGTATGTATACCTACATAAAAATGTATTATATTTCTAGAGTCATACCTAATGAATATTCTAGGGTTGTTATTATCAGTAAAAGAACATAATTCTTCGTTACAATCTTTGTATTACACAAGAAAAAAAAACAGTTTCATAAACAAAGACTGAAATCATATCGTTTGACCATTTAATGAGTCATTTAGTTTTATATACAATATTTATATATTGATACACATATTCGCTTTTGATATGCGTAAACAATCTTATAAAACTATATTTTTTAATTTTTTCCCCATCAGTCTCTCCCCATCGTTACTATGAATCGGATGTAAATATTCATTTTAAGACACCCGTCCGTCAGGAGTTCAAATATCCTTTGTCGGAAGAAGAATTAACCATACGCCAGGCAGAGCATATGCAAAAGTTGTATCAAGAAGAGAGACGTCGTAAATACCTGCAAGAATTACAAGATATGAACTCACGTCGTCACACGGACAATTTTACACCATCACAAAAATCCCCAATAGCCCTAAATCGTTATGATGATTTTCCAGCGGATTTGGCGCCAAGAGCCACGAATCAAATTAAGTCTGTAGCCAGGGCTTTATATAATTTCCAAGCACAGAATTCAAAGTGAGTAATTAAATAATTAGATATTGTTTTGAATTATATTTACATAAATGATTAATTTAAATTATATTTACAGAGAATTAAGTTTTAAAAAGGGCGATATTATTTATATAAAGCGCGCCATTGACAAAAATTGGTATGAGGGCGAACATAATGCCATGATTGGATTATTCCCGGCTAATTATGTAGAGGTTAGTATAATAGCTAAATAGAAAAAATTTAATTTTTTACGAAAACTTTTGTTTAAAAGAAATATCTAGAATCAACCTACATATCTTGATCTTAATATTAAATGTAACCAAAAATATTATTTAGACGAAGACTTTTTAGCTTGATTTTTTAGAGTTGATAGTAGAACAGGGTAAAACTACGTTTAACCGAGTAACAAGTCCAAAAGATATTGCCTGAGGAAGTTCATTTCTTTTGGATTTGGTATCCCACAAAACGACCTTATACCCCGTCTGACCATAAACTTTAAACAAATCAAGCTAAAAAGTATTAGTCTAAATCCCATTTTAGTTAGAAAGCCCTAAAATTTTGCGTAAAAAACTTAAAGTAAAGCAATTAAATAAATATGGGATCCAGTCGAACTTGCAGACAATCCCTGGAAGTTTCCACTAATTTACAGCTCAAAACTCCAGAATATTCATAGATTTTTGGAGAAATTTACAAAAAAAAGCATTTTTCTAAGTTTTCGGCGATTATATCTCACGAACCACTTAAATGATTTAGATAAAATTTGCAGGCTTCGACGCAGTTTTTCAAGTCCTAAAAGTTTTTCGAAATTGATCGGCAACGATATCTCCCGAACGAATCAATAGATTTTAATGAAATTTTAATGTACTTTTGTAGCTTTTTTTTTTTGGTTGGGAGCTGATTAGATTTTGGTAGTAACAGTGAGCTACCGCTTATTTAAAGAAATTAAATTTCTCGTAATCTATCAAGTCGAATTGATATACATACATATATTCACAGAAAATTTTGTTTGATAGGTTGAGCCGTTCAAAAGTTATGAGTGTTTTATGTACATATTACTTACATAGATACATACATACAGGCATATCGACATCATCGTAAAAATTGCCAAAACAGACAAATCATACAAATGTTTATAAAATTTTGATAAATGTACATAATTTGAACTTACCTAGAAAAAGATTTTGATTAACCAGTCCGTTGAGAATTTGATTTTTCTAATGACATTGGAAACTTTCAACACACTTTTTTCTTACACCATCACTTTATTATGTTTGAACTTTATTTTTTATTATTAATCAATTTTCTAAAACCATCTATGCAATTTATATGCATAAATGTATGTATGTACATATGTAGTTTAATTTGTGGTTAAATGTAGCAACATTCTTATTTTTAATTAGATACTTCATAGGTATAACTTTGTATATTTTATTTATTTTCTAATACCTACATATTTATAATTTTTTAAGAAAGTTAATTAACACTTTTAATCACTTAAATAACTTTGTATTTACATGTGGGTATTACTTAAATACATAATTATAAATTTGTTTAATATCTAAGAGCTTAACTGTTTAAATTTATTTCGACAAGTTTTATCATGGTGCATATTAATTTAAGTATGTATGTAGCATGTATGTATAACCTCGCGAGTAGAAAAATACATCAAAAAGCAAAGCACACACAAATACAATTATGCCCCTGCAATATGTATAGAATATCATTTAATTAATAGTTACAATGATACGAGATTTAAATTAGAATAATTAAAGAGCATTTTTCAATTAATTATGTACACATTTACACATTTACGTATTTATTTACTTTGTTAAACTTCTTCTGCCAACTTTAATAGCGTCTTCTTTAGATGACACATTTCAACTATTAAAACATAGTTTGCATTTATTTCATTATTATTTAGTAAATATATCAATAAATTTAAGGTATATAACTTCTAAATGCACCACTTAACACTTTTTTTAGAATTAATAGTTTTTAACATAAAAACACACGATTTTGCTAAAATTGGTTGCTAGCTATATTCTATTACAATTTTAAGCGCGCAAAATGCTGTCATTAAACAACAACAAAAGATAGTGTGTAAACTCTGCCTTATCATATCTAATAAGGCCGTTATAACGGAAAGAAGTAAAACAAAGTTGCCAGAGTTTAAAGAAAATATTTTCTTCCCAATATTAAAAGGGAATAAAACTTTAATTTACTGTGCTATTTACAAGTCGGAAAATTCTAGTTTTTTCACTATTTTTCAAAAATTAAAAGACGTAATTTATGAGATAGTTGTCTTCGCACAGAAGTTAATGCTGCATTAAGGGCCATATGCATAACGAAAACTTGGCATGAGCTTAGCATAAGTGACAAAATTGAACTAGCTCTGAAGGAGATTCTTCATACAAATTGATATTAAAAATCGCCGTAAAATATAGTCCTAAGTCGCGACTACAATCTACAATGATTTTTAGGCGATTATATTCACTTTTTTAGCTTAGGAAACAGAACTGTAAATGATGCACCACAAAAACTAAGATTTTTTCATCAATAGCGTCACAGCTCGCAATAATACTGTTTACGTGAAAGAAAACTACTCAATTGCTGATAAGCGCACCGTCATAACTGAAAATAGTACTCTTTACTTGATGATGTACAAGCGAAGTAAGTAACATAAAAACAGGCATAACGGAATTTTTCCAATTAAAGAAGAATGTAATGCAAAATAAATTTTTGAGCCGTTAGAGATTTGTTCTCTGAATTGATATGTGCAATAAAAACGATTTTTAAACATTTTGAGTTGTGACTGTTTATGAGTTAGTGTGCGATATATACATATGTGTAAACAACATACTTTCAGAAATCATATTGTGATATATGAACGTGAACGGCTACAGGTCGAACAGTTAATAAGAACGGTAGTATTTTTGAAAAGAATATATGTATTTTTTAACAATGTTTAACTCCAAAATTCAAGAAGTGAAAATGAAACTATGGTATATTCTGTCAATTACATTTCAAGTTTGAAGCAAATGTAAAATATGTTATGATCTTCTATGGAACTAGGTTTAAGAATAAACCGATTTGTTTAAATTTCATTTAGGTATATTCTTAATGCAGCATTAGCTTCTGTACCAAATTTCGTCTATTTATCTTAAGAATTGCGGAATTCATTTCGTAAAAATTTAAAAAAAAAATTAGTTTTAAGTATCTCCCCTTTTTGAACTAACCTAAAAACGGATTACACCTCTAAAATCTGTTACCTTGAATTATGTAATTAATGATATTTGTTGATTTTTTTTAATATTTCTATTTGTTCAACTTCCAGATAATTAACAAGGAATCAATTCATCCGGTGCAACCTCAAGCAAATGTGTACCGTAAACCCTCCGAAGGTCAAGCTAGAGCCAAATACAACTTTCAGGCCCAATCTGGTGTAGAGCTTTCACTGAACAAAGGTGAGCTAGTCGCCTTAACACGTAGGGTCGATGATAACTGGTTTGAGGGTAGAATTGCCAATCGTAAGGGCATATTCCCTGTGTCATATGTAGAGGTAGGTAGTTAAAACAAGTAGATTTTTATTAAAATAAATAAAAACTATTTTTTTAATAAAAACGAGGTACTTACCGATATTGGTGCTGAAGATATTGCGGCCAGAACAACCACCATACAACAAGTAAGCGTGGTTAATGCACGCCCATCGTTAGATGCTTTGCGCACAAATATTAATAATGAATTTAACAGCCTTACCCGGAATGGTAATCAGCCACCTAATGCCATACTAAGAGAAACGCGTAGTGTTCACAAAACAGATATTTTACATGTTGACACTAGTTCAGAACCTTTGGTGTAAGTTGAAATAGTATTACAATTATATATCTATCATATTGAACATTTATTTAAAATAAAGATATATTTCTTGAGGGCTAAGCAATGTCTATTGGTAAAGCATCAATGAAATGCATATAGTTTTGGTATTAAAACGACCAGTTGTTGTTGAGTTCTTTCTTTTACTCATGTTAAAATTTTACAAACTAAACTTAAAGCTAAAATTCACCAAAATAAAATTTGCTTACTAAGAGAATTACACTAAAACTAAAATTCATATCATGAAATGCATCAATGAAATGCATATAGTTTTGGTATTAAAACGACCAGTTGTTGTTGAGTTCTTTCTTTTACTCATGTTAAAATTTTACAAACTAAACTTAAAGCTAAAATTCACCAAAATAAAATTTGCTTACTAAGAGAATTACACTAAAACTAAAATTCATATCATGAGATTTACCTGCATAGCAAATTCACACGTTAAACTTAAGTTGAAATTCATATTGTGTGAATTTGCATGCAAAGCAAATTCACGTACGTTATGAAATCTTAGACAACTATTAGGGTGGTTCGCATTGAAAACAGTTATAAAGGGTGTTTTTTATTGAGGTATAGAACTTTAAGTTGGCATCACTTTTTTAACTGGCGGCCATTTTGTCAGGTGTCAAGTGATTAATATTTAGTTTGGTTTGCCATTTCATCATGAACAGGTTGACAAAAGAACAACGCTTGCAAATCGTGCAAATTTATTTCGAAAATAATGGTTCAGTTCGCGAAGTTTACCGCAAGCTCCGTCCATATGGTCGACATAATCGTCCATCAGAGCAATTAATTCGGTTAACCATGGATCGTTTTCGCACTACGTTTACTCTATGTGATAATACGCATCCGCAGAGACGTCGAACAGTGCGCACCGAAGATATAATTGCCGCTGTAGAGCAAAGTGTTGAAGAGGACCCGAATGAATCGATTCGCCACCGTGCACAGCAATTGGAGCTTTGTCCATCAAATTGAAAATTGGACCTGTAGAATTGGCTTTATTCGAGCCAGCCGCGGCGGCCACATGCTCGAAATCATATTTAAACATTAATGGCATAAAATTATCCTTCCAATAAAGCCAAATTGATGGACATTAAAACGATTTTCTTGTGTTTTATTTCAATTCGAAGTTCTATACCTCTAAAAAAAACACCCCTTACGTGACTCTTCCACCCTCAGTTTCAGCAGTCCCTGCTGAAACAGTATAATTTTATACATAACTATTTGATTAAAGATAAAATTTAAAGTTAATTACATTTTATTTTGAAGATAAAGAAATAAATTTATATATTTTTTCATAGTTTTTGATTTGAGGATGTTTCACAATTAATAGTTAAATATGGATTTTTTTTTCTTAATAATTTTATCATTATTAATACATATTATATTTAATTGCTTATATTAGCATAACAAGACTTTTAAATTCGTATCTTATTTGATTTTTAAAGGCCCCTGTACTGCTCCATCACCTTCGACTTTGGCAATGTCAGCAGTGGAAGACATTTCGATTTTAATTCCAACATCCCGTTTAGTTTTCCTATACTTGCATCCCAGGCAAAACGCTATCGAAAGTCCGAGGAGAAATGAAAACAAACCCATACTGATACCATATGATACATTCCTATGATACTTCAATTCCCTGATCTCTTTTATATTTTCTAAATACGGCATTGTAATTTTCTCGAAACTAATAGTTTCGTTAACAGTCAAATTAATATTGTTTGTAGGATAAAAGAAAGTGTTTCGAATTTCAGTTTTCTTATTAAAGTATACATTATTCCCGATTATTATTTTGCAATTTCCAAAAGATAATATGTAGTTTCCATTAAGGGTTAGTGTTCTATTGTCACAGTTTTGTGTTATTTCCGTAGAGATTGCGTTCTTGACTAATATAGTTTCATCGTCTATGTATTCTATTTCAGTTCTGTTATTAAATTCGAGTTTACAAGTGTTTCGATAAACACAGTTTGTCGCAGGTTTTAATTCTTTTATTAATAGGTTTTTATCGTAGGTATACTGCCTTTCATTTATTGTTACTATTAGTTCATTTGCTTGGACAATTTGAAAGTGTTCTCTATTGGGTATTGGGGTTACTAACAGAACCTCGACACTTATATAGTTTTTGGGTATCTTTATTGCAATAACGATACAGTTTGATACATCTAACATTACTCCCACTCTAATTAATTTTAATTTTATAAAATCTATCTGGAATTTTTCAATTTCCTCGGAAGTCAGAATACTTGGATGGGCTATACCATTACGTGCTGAGGCAATACTGTCCAGTATTATGTTAAGTTTGTTTTCTAAGTATCTTAATTTAAGCATTTGGTCATTATACAAAAGATGTTTCACAATTTCATTGTTACGGGTCTTAATTTCACGGAAAGATTGCTCGATTTTAGTTCTGTCTTTTTCTATGGTTTCTTTGAGAATAGTAATACTATCATTGAGATGCTTATTTATAGAAATTTGTTGATTAAGGGTTTGTATAGCGTTATGACTGTTTTCGTCAGTAATTTTTAGGTGTTCTAGAATCTCTTGTCTGTCCTCCTCGTCCATTAGTCCAAAACCCCATTTGTAGATCGAACCCACAGCATTTAATAAACCTCTTTTGCTTCTCAAATTATCTAATGGAGTAATACTTTTTATTTTAGTCTTAATGATTCGGATTTCGCTCTTTAAAATATCTCTATTATATATGTCTATATTATTTATATTGTTTTCTATCTGGTTAATAATGTCTCCTATTTCATATGGGTTTATTATATGTACTATTGTATTGGTTAAGTTTGCTATTTCCGTATTAAATAGATGTATTCTGGCGAAGCCCGATTGTTCACTAACAGGATTCACCAGCAAGCCACACAGCACAATGCCTCTTCTTCCAAATATCACTTGTAAAAGGATCATCAGTGTAACATGAAACATTGCCATCTGGGGGAGAGATAAAACGAAGGTGTTCTCAGTAAAACTTGACATTCAAGAAAGGATATAAAACATGTTCTGCCTATTTCTCGTCTAGTGATTTTGATATTTTTGTCGCCTTTTCACTTGAGTTTTATAAATCTTTTTAAATTTATTATCGTTCGAAAATAAATAATTTCCTTGTGTGCTAAAGTTTTGAATTATTTTATATTTAGGTCGAGATTTACTCACTCTGTTATTGTCTACAAATTTATTTGAAAAATCACCCACTTGAGCTCTTCCTTGGTTTAATACTTCAATCTTTTTTCTTTTTGCTTCGTGTTGTTCCCTAGCAAAAACCTCCAAGTCGTCCCTCGAAATCAAGTTATTAAGGAAGTCAACTGGTTTACGTTTTGTCGTTGAATGGATAGTGTCATTATAAGCCGCTATTGCTTTACATACGTTGCCGTGCAAGTCACTCTCGTTATTAGGATCAGCGTTGAGCAATCGAATATGTTCGTTTAATGTAGAGTGCAGTCTTTCAACGTCCGCATTCCCAGTTTTCAAATAAGTAGTTGTTAAGTGAAAGTCTATTCCATTATCGTTAAGAAACCGTTTTGTATTTAACGTGTCGAACTCATTATCCATTATGATTAGCCTTGGTCTTCCCAAGTATTGAATTCGCTTTTGCAATCCGTTAATAATAGAAGGCCAGGATCTGTCTTTTAGCTTTTCAGCCGTGGCGTATTTGGTAAGTTTATCTATACTTGTAAGGTACATTACGTTCCTTTGCGGATACCAAAGGTCTATGTGTACTATATCATTTTGTCTGTTAGGGGTGTCTGCAACGTTAAAAGCATGTTTTAGTGGGCTTCTATCGAACTTTGCAAGATTACATACCTCGTAGTTATTTATAAATTTTTGAATCTCTTTTTGCAGGTTTGGGTAAAAACAAACGTTTTTTAAATTTGTGAATACTTCGTTCATTCCACGATGATTGTTTTTAAGGTGTTCAGTTTCAATTTTCTTTAGAATAATTTCTTTGTCTGTAATATCTTCCAACAACAATTTAGACCTCAAAATTCTCAGATTTTTGTTATTTGCAAAGTACATCCTATAAATATCCTGAAATTTCAGAAAAAGGTTGTCATTCGCACAAAAAATGGCTACTAATCCTTTTTCTGAGAGGTATTGTAGCATTATATTTCTTAAATCAGTTTCCCTTGTTACCATTATAAGGTTTCTTAATTTTTTCCTATGTATTATCTTCAACTTCGATGATTCTCTGGTTCCGTAGTCGAGAATAATCTGATTCCTAAACAAATTCAAAGGTTTTTCCGTAACATATATAAAATTGGTATCATCAGTTTCTGCACTGTGAACCGTTTCAATGTCGTTCTCAGCATTGTCCTCCAATGGGTCAAATAACTCATTCAAATTAATACAGATAGTTGATTCCGCGGTTGTCTCATCCGATCTGTCATTCTCTCTAGGGTCGTACACTATTCTACTCAAACCGTCTGCGACTACATTTTCTCTTCCCTTTATGTATTCGACTTGAAAGTCAAATTCGTTTAACCTAATCTTCCAGCGTTGCAACTTAGAGTTCGGTTCCTTCATATTAGTTAGCCATACAAGGGGTCTGTGATCAGTTCTCACTGTAAATCTGCGACCGTACAAATATGGACGAAAGTGTTTCGTCGCCCATACAATGGCGAGAAGCTCTTTCTCAATAGTACTATATCTTTGTTCGTGTCCATTAAGGGAACGGCTAGCATATGAGAGTGGTTTGTTGTCCTGCATAAGGACAGCGTCTAAGGCGTAGTTACTGGCATCGGTTACCAAAGTAAAGTGTTTTTTAAAATCGGGGTGAGCCAATACAGGATCGTTTTTTAGTAATAGCTTCAATTTATTAAATGCATCCACATAGTCAATGTCCCTAACGTTAATCTTCGAATTCTTCTTTAAACATTTTACGAGGGGATGAGCTATCTTGGCATAATCTTTAATGAAGCGCCTATAATAACCGGTTATCCCTAAAAATGATTTTATTTGTTTTCGTGTTTTAGGCAGTTGGATCTTGTCAATAGCCTCAACTTTCTTTCCGTTTGTTCTAATTCCCTCAGCAGTAACAATGTGGCCTAAGAACTCAGTTTCCTTTGATAGAAAGAGACATTTATCTGGTTGAATTCTCAAATTAGCCTTCTGTAGACGATTAAGGATTTTATTCAACGACTCCATATGTTCTTCTAAACTAGTGGAAAATACAAGGATATCATCCATATAAACTATACATATTTTGTTTATATAATCTCCCAAAATTTTGTTAACTAACCGTTGGAACGTCGCTGGTGCATTACGAAGGCCGAAAGTCATTCGCAGAAATTCATAGTGACCGTTTGCGGTCGAAAACGCAGTTTTGTGAATGTCGCCAGGATCCATTTCCACCTGATGGAATCCTTTAGCGAGATCTATTGTGGAGAAATATTGACAATTTCCCAATTTGTCAAATATATCTTCAACATTAGGCATAGGGAATCGGTCCTCAATTGTTATGTCATTCAATTTCCTATAGTCGATAACAATTCTCCATTGTTGTACATTGTCTGAATTTAGCTTCTTTGGTACAACCCAAATAGGACTGTTATACGGGCTATTTGATTCCCTAATTATGCCGTCTTTAAGCATTTCTTCGATCTGCCGATTCACCTCCTCCCTATGAATCTCCGGGTAGCGGTACATTTTAGAATATATTGGCATGTCATGTCTGGTATTTATTTTATGTTTTATATCATTCGTGAACGGCAGTTTTTGTTCTGCTTTATAAAATATTTTTTTATGCTTTAGCACGATAGGCCTCAACTTGGACACTTCTAGCTCATTTAAGTGGTCTGTTTTGATGAATGCAAGAAAATTTTCCCTAACAATTTGATTATTCCCCACATCCATAACGTTTTCTTTATAAGATATGGTGTGGTAAGTTTCCTCATATTTACTCATGTACAACGGCAAAGTCGCATTTCTGGTGATTAGCTGTCGATTCGGGAAGTCGATTATACTATTTAAATTTTTTAAAATATTGTTGCCTATTAATCCATCGTATCCATTGCTTAACTCACACTCCAAAAATTCACAATAACAATTTTCCATTTTAAATTCATTGAAAAGAGGGAATCTACAAAGTGATCGCAAAAGGAATGTTTTCCCCAAGGCCTTAGCCTGCAGAGATATTGGTGTTTTCCACTTTGGAGAGCATACTCCCTTATCTATAATACTAAATTCTGCCCCACTGTCAACGACAAAACACAATTTCCTGACTGGGGTGTCAATAATTATATAGGGTAGTTGTTTAAGGCTTCTCTCGAAAAATTTATATTGGATGAACCAATCTCCATGGGAACTATATCCTGAGATCTGTTCCTATTCCTGCTCTGATTTGATCCATTATAATTTCCTAATTGGTCATTGTTGTACCTGTGGTAATTTCCTGATTGGTCGTTGTGACCCCTGTAAAAGTTTCCTGATTGTTTGTTATTTTGTCTGTAAAAATTTCCTGATTGGTTATTATTTTGTCTGGAAAAATTTCCTGGTTGGTTATTATTTTGTCTATAAAAATTTCCTGATTGGTTATTATTTTGACTGGAAAAATTTCCTGGTTGGTTATTATTTTGTCTATAAAAATTTCCTGATTGGTAATTGTTCTTGTTATTAGTAATTCTTGATTGTGTGTTGCTATTTTCATAATGATGTTGATGGTTTTGATTATGTCGGTTTGTTGTTTGGTTTTGTTCTTTGTGTTGTCCATAATATTTGGAACTGAAGTTATCATTATACCTAGTATATTGAAATCCATTACTTTTTTTTTGTACTCTATAGTATAAATGTCCTGCTTCTGTAATAATTTTGAATGCTTCCTCAATGCTGTTGGGGTTTCTTGTAAAAACCATTGTTTTTGTTGGTTCGGGTAAGTTTTCCCGAAAGATTTGAAGCGCGATTCTATTTAGTGCTGATGTGGAGTATAAGTTATCACTGAAAATTAAGTTTCTGTTCTGTAGCCTACTTACTATTTCCGTTATTTGCATGTAAAATTTTTCTATAGTTTCTGTCATACGACACATTTTAAGTTTGTCCATTAGGCTATTACTATTTTCTTTTTCCCCGAAATTATTTTTTAGTACCTCTTTAATTTCTTCCCATTTGTCCGGGTTTCCCTGTCTATGTAGTGCTTCCTTACATCGTCCTACTATTTTGCCTTTCAGATAGTCCATTAAAATATTTTTATGTCCAGCGTCGAACTCTTGTATAGTAGGCAGAATGTTTTCTACCTGCTTAATGAACTCAGGTAGCTGATACCTACTGGAGCCATCTAACGTGCTTAAGTTCTTAATGCAATCTAAAACTACACTGAATGCCTGGATATTGTTCGCGTTCATATTAATTTTTTATTTTTTATTTTTACTTAAACAAGAACAAAAAATTTTCCCCAAAAAAAATTATATATATATTAGTATTTAAATTTTTAAGTAAGTAATAAATTTTTGACTATTGTTAATAACTTATATCAACTGTTTAGTATAAATATAATAGAACATGAGTTACTTTTTTGCCTCTTGCAGCTGTAACTTCTTCCTTCCTGTCTACAATTTCGCTGTTGTTATTTCTCTTCCTTTGTTTGTTGTTTGATGTTGCTGTCTTAAGCTTGAAAATGCTTTTGATTAGTTCAATTCGTTTGCACTTTTGTCTTTAGTTGTTTCTTTTCTTTTTAATATAAAAGATTTTAATCTGCTTTCGGTTTTGAAATTTCTTTTTTTCCTTGTATTTGTACTTTGTATTTATTTTATTTACTTTACACCTTTTCAAGTCGTTGTTTGTGAGTTATTTATACTGCACATGTTTATATTGCATTTCATTCATTTTGGTTTATTCATCAACTTTACTTTTAATTTATTATTCAAACTCTTTTATGATTAAATAAATTTGTTTGTCTTTATTCTTTTAGTTTATTTTAATTTAATTATCAAACTCTTTTTTTTCATTAAATAAATTTTTTGTCTTTATTCTTTTAATTTAATTATCAAACTCTTTTTTTGATTAATTAGATTTTTGTCCTTATTCTTTTATTTTAATTTAATTATCAAACTCTTTTTTGATTAATTAGATTTTTGTCCTTATTCTTTTATTTTAATTTAATTATCAAACTCTTTTTTGATTAATTAGATTTTTGTCCTCGTCGCCAGTTTTGGTATTAAAACGACCAGTTGTTGTTGAGTTCTTTCTTTTACTCATGTTAAAATTTTACAAACTAAACTTAAAGCTAAAATTCACCAAAATAAAATTTGCTTACTAAGAGAATTACACTAAAACTAAAATTCATATCATGAGATTTACCTGCATAGCAAATTCACACGTTAAACTTAAGTTGAAATTCATATTGTGTGAATTTGCATGCAAAGCAAATTCACGTACGTTATGAAATCTTAGACAACTATTAGGGTGGTTCGCATTGAAAACAGTTATACGTGACTATATATATATATATTGCTTAACCCTCAACAAAAAATCTTTATTTTAAATAAAATTGGTAGAATATCCCAAATAATAAATTTAATAAATGATTTAATGTTGTTTTGAAAAAAAAATTATTTAAAGATACCGAGCTTTATATAAATACCGTCCACAAAATTCTGATGAATTGGAACTGCAAGAGGGCGACATCGTGCACGTTTTAGAAAAATGTGATGATGGCTGGTATGTTGGTACCTCACAACGAACCGGCTGTTTTGGCACATTTCCCGGCAACTATGTGGAAAGAGTTTGAATGTAGGATGAGACAATCCCTAACCCCTGTTATATGTATAGTAAAAACTTAGCTGAATATTAGCTCGAAATTTGATAGCAGTTAAAAAACAAATGAAAAAATAAAATGTTATTGAAAGTTTCTGATATTATGCCCATATTGTTAAACACTTATTAACGATTATTTAAAATTAATTTATTAGTTTACTGTTCGAACAAGAAATAGTAAATTAAAAGAAAAAACGCAATAGTACATTAATTTCAACAAAATTTACTTATATACATACGATATTTTGTTGCACCCAGTTTTGATATAAGGCACTCACTATTTTGTTCGCTAATTTTTAGTTTAGTTTTTTATTTGCACTTATTTTATAATTTTAAGTTTTAGTTACTTTGTTCTTTTATTTTTAACTAGTCAAAGCTAAATCCCAAATGTGTTTTTATTTCATTCTTCTTTTCATCATTATGTTCTTTTTTGTCTTTTTAAATATTTTTTTCTTTCTTAATTAAGTTTATTTATATTAATGAGGTTCTACTGTTGTGGTCTAAGTGTACCAATATTTTATTTATTCATTGACAACAATTCTGTTCTTTTGCAAAATTTTTAACAAGTATGGTTAAAATTAAAACATATATGCATACATATTTATAAATAAAACATTGTTAAACTCGTTATTAATTTAAAACACAGATTTTATATAAAAATGTTAAAAGTTAAAAAAAAATTAAAATAGTGTACATTGTATTAACATACAGCTTAATTTAATTATTTCATTTTTGCATATACAAAAATAACATTAATTTTAAACGATACAAAAGAACTCCACAAATCTTGCAAACTGTAATAAAAATAACAAAAAAAATCAAAGATTATATTTATTTTTAACGATTTTATAAAAACTGTAAGTATGGTAACTTTTAATAATATTGAGCTGAGAAGAGAAAAACCATCCTCGCCAATTTAAATGGTTAACCAAGACATAAACTTTGTCGATATTACGGTTGCTAGAAATAAGTTCGCCTTCACTGTACTACCACAAAGTAATAGAGCGAGGTATAAAAAGTTTCATTAACGAATAACATAGGTAAGCCCATATTTCAGCCATTTATGGAACGATTTTGAAATATAAATGTGTCTTAACTCTACGTCTCCACCTAACTTTAAATGCTGTTGTAACTTGAAGATATGACTGCGTTGCTAAAACAATTGCACTAACAACTATTTTATAACCTGAAAAAAACCATTAACTTGAGCGGTTTACACAGCATTAACTTGAAGTTAATGTTAAGTTAAGTTAGGTGTAGACTACAAATAAAGCATATATCACATCTCAAAATAACAGTACACAAAACAAAAAAAGTAGATGGAGAAATAATGTATGAAACGTAGTGAAAGCTGTAACCGTTGCCATTTACCATGTTTTCCCTTTTTGCAAGTTTTTTTAGGGAGGTGCCAAAAAGTTTTAAATTTATATGTTTTTTCAAGTTTTTTTATAAATACATAATTTCAACTTTGCGCTATTTATTATTGCAACGGTGTTTATTCCGTCTTAAGTACAATTATGCCGTTCTTGTACATTGACAGTCGAGGCGAATTCATACCAAGTGGTCGTAAGAGAATTAGGGTTGAATAATGCCTTCTTGGGATGTCAAAAAATTTCCCGAAAAATGTGTATTGACATTGGAGGATGGATGGTTTAAATTACAAGGGGCGAATATAACACCTGGGCTGACTTGAAAAAAAAATAACAGCGATTGTACAAACTTTAAGCAATCAAAAGAAACGGCTTTAAATTTTAATAAAACAATGTACAGGCAAATATGTTCATGAACAGGCTTATGTTCTGAGCTATAGAACACGTGTTGTGGTATTGGACATAAAATGAAATCCACACGTGAACATATGGTGTTGGAAATACAATCTGACAGATGAGAACATATACCTCGTTAACGCTGCAGTGACACGTTCAAGTTTTGCTTTCAAGTTTTCTACATATACTGCTTATCAAAATTCACAAAAATTTAAAGCTGTGACGAAGGCTGCACGCAACTTTAAACAATTAGATAACCATTTTGTAAGAAACGTAACAAAAAACAATGGCGGCAGAATATTTGCAGAAGAAAATGGTCATCAGCTGGGCTGACTTCCAAAACGTCAGTTGCTTTGTATTCGAACAATATATAGCGTTTCATATCGTCGCAGTACAAAACATTGACCTTTTCAAAACGTCGTCGACAAGTATAAGAAACGCAGCAAAAGAGTAATCAGGGTATCGGTTTCAAAGTTGATGCAATGCTTAGCAACTTCGCATACATAAACGATTTAAATACCGCAGCAGAACTGTATACAAACTTTGCATTGTTTTCTTCAACGTAAATTGAAACACTCATCTTGAAAGAGAAATTGAAAGCAAGTTCGTTTGAATTTTTAAAAGTAAGAATGCATTAGTGAAAATATGTGAGTGTAGGGAAACTTGAAACAAAACTTGAAGCAAAACTTGATCTTGTGACCCCCAATTTATAAGCATGGCCGACTTCCTAAACGCCAAAATGCATTGCAGTGATGCGACTTTACATTGTTTACAACAACAATGCACATACGACTTTGCATCACTGCAATGCATTTTTGTATTTAGGAAGTCGGCCCATTTCTTATTTGCAAATAAAAATGTAGTGCTGCCAAGTATGTTTTTTATTGTAACTTAATAAACGCCCTCTTCACAATGTATGATTCAGAGTTAATAACATGGACTATAACGGCAAGTTTTGTATGCGGAAATTGCCGTTAAAGTCCAGGTTAACTTCTAATCATACATTGTGAAACGTGCCGTAACTCACGAAAGCAATTGCTTATTAACGCACTATTTGCAAATAATAAGTTTGAGTTGCCACCTTTACTAGAGTTGTAAAATTATTGAGTATTTGGGTATTGAGTACTCGATACTCAAAAGCAGTTACTCAATACTTTCAGAGTTGTATTTTCCAGTAAAATAGATTGTAAAGTATGAATGAAACTGATAAAAAACATTTTAATTTATGGTACAAAATATAACTGAATAAAAAATATATGTTTTATTTAATTAAAACCTCGTAAAATACAATAAGCATGAACGTTTTAATGCAAGAAAGTTAATAAACTATAATTCTCACAAATAAGATTGCATTTCTTAAATTTTTATTTAATTTTGTTCATCAATTCAGGGAAACCGTTAAAGTATTGAGTAGTACTGAGTCAATACTTATTAAGTATCGAGTATTCAAAAGTATCGAAATTTTACAACTCTAACCTTTACACAAGTTTGTTAATAAAAAGTGATAAATAGATAAATATATTAAGAAATTCAGTGATAATAAATTACAATAAAAAAGTATTTGGCAGCATTTTTCGTTCTTATCTGCAAATAAGCGCTGTGTATAAGCGTAGTAATAATTATTACCAATTTTATTGCTCGTAGGGACGCCCAGTATGGTGATGCCATATCTGCGTTTAGCTGTTATAAAAGCGATAAAGACGCAACTCTAAAGACGATTGCATTGCGTTAAGAATATACTATGTAGCTAACTGCAATTTGAAAAATCGATCCATGTTTAGACCTAATGAACTTAGAAGTATCAGGTAAATTTTCCCTTAAATTTCCGCAAAACTTATAAAATATTTTAATTTTAGCTTAATTTTTCCAACTGTTACTATACCTTTGATGTAATATGTAGATTTTAAAATAAATAAAACAAACACTGCAAGAAATTATTTTTTATAAAAAAGAAACAATCTTTATTAGTAAAAACATTTTAAAAATAATAGACTTTTTTGTTAATTTTGTAACGTGAATTATTTTAACTTAGATCATCTTAAGGACATACAAACACTAAACAAAATTCTAAAAATATGCTTACAAAAATAATTTTACAAACGGAGAATTTAAGTCATACAAAAAGACGATTTCAAATAATATTGCACAGTAAATATATTGTTCGGAAGAAATCAATTAAATTTTCGTTCAAATAGGAAATGATAGTGCCAAATTGTACTTGAAAGTTAATAAGCAATCTAAACTTTAAACTTATATGCAATTATTCAATTCAAATTAAAAAGTTATAATTAACAAGCGCTAGAGTTCTTTTAAATCAGATTTTAATTATTAAAGTATGTAATACTTGTATAAATAAAATATAATTAAAACATATAGATAAATTAATGAATGGCTCGATTATGGATAGCAACCGAACTTCAATTGCGTTGCCAAACGGCAACAGAAAATTTGTGGTTGCCAAAGAGCACTAAATGGCAACTGAAATTAACATTTCTCAGCTGCTAGTTGCCATCGGTAATATCGTTTTTAGCAACTCGCAACCCAACTGAAGTTCGGTTGCCATCCATAATCGAGCCATAAAACTTAAGGCGATAGCCATTGTGAACAAGTTTTTTATTTATTATTTTTTTATTTGTTAAATTCTTAATAATTTCCGTTCTTTAAGCCTTAATACATATTATATTATAGTTTGTTTTATGTAAAACAAGCATTTCCAGTTATACTATTAGAATTTTTGTTAATAATAACATTTATGTATGTTTCTGTTTGTTTCATTTTATTATTTACTGGCTTTCGCTATTATTTAGTGGATTGTAATTTGTGTATCACATTTGATAATTACTCCTATACTACCTATACTTTTTATTATTATTTATAAATTTTGAATATATTTTAAAGATTTCGTTTATTTAAAAAAAATAAATTTTTTTTATAAAATTAACAATAAACTAAGTGCTAAATATTTATAGTTACTTAAAATTATTGAAATCAATTAAAAACGTAAATATAAAAGAGTTTCATCTACTGCTAAACTTTCATCCTACCTACCTAAATATTTGCTCAGTGGTCTATAGTTCCTATTTACAGAATTTAAGATTTAAAAAATAAAAAGTATATTTTAACTAAAATATATAAAAAATTATTATTGTCAATTTATTTTAATACATACAAATATATCTATGTACGTATATAGTATGTATATGACAAATTTTATGGTATATGAGATACTAATTAATTTATTATTTATTTAAACTTTTTTAAGGCAGTAACAATTTTATTTATCGTGAAAAATGAGGTCATTCATTTTCATAGTGGTCAAAATATTTGCAATAAAGTATAGACCAGTGATGACAAGTTGATATGATAGTACTTTTTCATAGTACCTGTTACTTCCTCCACTGACTAAATTGATACTCTCCAAGTAATATCACTGCTGTATATACCAAGGGCTTATATCCAAATAGCGGTACATATCTACAAACACAAAATTTTTCTAGGAGAGCCAAAAATTCGTTTCGTTCTCTCATTATTAAAGTTTTGGGCATTCGATATTCTGCAATATTGATAGCTTATATTATAATTATTAGAGTTTATATTAGGAATGTGGCGATATGCCATTTTGCCGATACGATACCCATACTCAAAAAGAAATTTTGGCGATACCGATTCCGATACGCATATTTAAATTGAGTTCAACCTTTTAAACTGTGTATTTTTTTGCTGGGAATAAGATTAAAAAAACCACGAATTGAATTTGAATTCATGGTAAAATTAACAAAAAATAAATAATGTTTTTACAAAATAACATCGCAAACTACTATTAATATTTAACATTGATGTTAACCAGATTTAAAAAAACGAATTGTATTTAATTCATGTTAAAATTAACAAAAAATTAATTATTTGTTAAAAAAAAGAAACTGAAAAAAATTCAAAAAGTATTGTCGTATCGACAATAAAATATCGCCGATACCAATGTAACGGAAAATCTGAAGTATCGCCGATATATCGGTATCGGTTACATCCCTAGTTTATATTATTAGAAGATTGATTGTGCAAAACTTTAGTAATGCGAGAACGGATCGATTTTTGGGCCTCCCGAAAAATGTTTTGTGTTTGGAGTTAGCACTATTTGAATATAAATTAACTTGTGGGTTTTGTGAATATTTCACTGCTGATGTTTTATAACGTCGTTGCTCTGACGTAATCAGTTATGTGACAATTAAAAAAAATGCACCAATCTAAACACTTATTAGTCATACATCTAAAAACCAAAGAGTTTAAGGATATTTTCATTTAACCTTGCAAAATAAAATATTCGACTCTAAAAAAACAATTTTATTAGAAATGCTTCAACAAAATGTACTTTTTTGATCAATTTGATTATAGGCTGCAAATGTCCAATTATTCCCCCTTATCGTATTTGGCGATTTTCGCCTTCGACTACGACATTTTTGTAATAGATTAAGGACATCACGCTACATTTTTCTTTAATCTATTACAAAAATTTCGTCGAAGGCGAAAATCGCCGAACACGATAAGGGTCATTATTTAGGTTGTATTTTGCGACATAATAAATCATTTGACTTAAAAAAAATATCGCACGGTTACGGCATAAAACAGTTTTTTTTTGCCTCTTCTGAGAACCTAGTAAAAAAAACACATAACTGATTTTGTCGGAACAACGATGACAAAAGTTGTAGAGAATTTCAAAAAAATTTCGTATACAATGATATTTCGTAGCATCAAGAGATTTTTAGATAATCGCAAAGTTTGGAAAGGGGTACGCCATATTTGCACTGACCTACAACTTTTGCCTACCCGGAAATTAAGAAAATTAAGGCACTAGAATTAAGCACTATAAGCTTGCAATTTATTGAACTCTCTTGCCTTTTAGTCTTAAGCCTTTCCTTCAACAACACCAATTCTAAGCAGAGAAAGAAGGTTGTATTGTTGTTCTCTTTGAAAAGTAAAATTTAGAAACACAGATGAATGCTTTGTTTATTTTTTTTTAACTTTAAAATAATACATGCACGCATACTATGTGCTCATAGATTAGTAGTAACATTAAACGCTTACAGCTCCCAAATCCTTTTGCCATACAACGAATTATTAAGATTATTGCTTTACATGATAAATAAAACTGCTAATACTTTAAGAAACATTAATTTACCTACAATATAAGATCTATGTTAAGACTATTGGAATATATAGTTTGTATATAGTTACAACAACAATATTAATTTTGTTTAGATATAAACACATATTTGAATGGAATTAATCCGTACAGTTTTTGTTTATGTGATAACGACTCTTTTCACAATGTATGATTAAGAGTAACGTGGACTTTACCGGGAAATTTTTATATGCCGAACTTGCCGTTAAAATCTACGTTGACTTTTAATCGTACATTGTGAAAAGGGCCGTAAGTTGGTTTTCTTTGTTAAACAAACCTTGTTTATACGCACGTCTTATTGGCAAATAATAAGGTAAAATGTTGCCGTATATTTTTTATTGTAACTTACTAACTCACGATTAACGCACTATTTGCGAATAAAATGTTTGAGATTGCCAAGCTTACAAATGTTTGCTAATGAAAAACAATAAGTAGATAAATATTGCGCAAAAACATTGATAGAATATGTTGACAATTTAGACAAATAATTATTTGTTATCGTATATATTTCAGCTGTTTTTTTAACATACCGAAGAATTCTATAGAAGTGCTACCAAGTTGTTGTATTTTTGCTATGACGTATAAGCAGTGAGTTAACTATTTGCTTATAAACGAGGTAATAGACAGCGAATCCTTTTTGGGTTGTCTGCAGAAACACCCGGAGTCAAGACAGGAATTGAACAATCAAACACCAAACTATTAGTCTAGCATACTATCCAGTAGTCTACGGTAACATAAAAAATTATGCAACAAAAATTTCTGTTTTATATACTACGTTCATACGCAGTGCTTATTTGCAAATAAGAACGTAAAATGCTGCCAACTTCTTTTTTTATTGTCATTTAGTAAATCACTGAATATTTATCTATTTATTAATCTATTTATTTTTTATTAACAAACATGTATAAAGGTGGCACGTCAAACTTCTTATTTGCAAATACATAGTGCGTTAATCAGCAATTGTTTTCGTGAGTTAGTAAGTTACAATAAAAAAACATACTTGGCAGCACTACATTTTTATTTGCAAATAAGAAATGCTTAAGCTGTTTTTAGACTATTATACAAGCTGTTCGACTTCTGCACACAATGCAACCCTGATATAATGTGTTGTTATTGGTTTTTTGAAACTGTTCATAAACTCATTAGATGAATGTTGCTTTTTCTACAGAAGTCGAACGGCATGTTAGATAGTGTAAAACAGGCATTATAAACGAGCTAATAGAAGGACTGTTTTGTATTGTCCTAAGGTAGCTGTTTCTACAGTTATTGCAAAATTTTAAATAGACTGAACCAAAAATTCAAGGAAAAAACAGTTCATAGTTTCAACGAAATGTTCATTAATTTTTACCTAACGTACTAGTACGTTAAATCAATGAACTGGTTCATTAATGTTGTTAAATAACAATAACCAATACTTTCAATGAACCGATTTACATTGAACTTCAATGAATATTTTCATTGAAACAACGTATGCGTACATTGAATCAACGTATTTTTGCAAAAAATTAATAAATCTAGGTCAATGAATGTCACTCATTGAAATTATGTAGAATAATTTTTTCAGCGTACTTATACGATAACTGTGGTCAAGATTAACGTGAGCTGCTGCCATTAGTTATTGATTGTGAGCAGCTACTTACTAATGCCTCTATGTCCTAGCTAGATCACTGGTCAGACCAAGGCTTTTAATAAGGCCGAGGTTTTAGTACTACTCTACACACCGGGGAAGTTACTCTGCAATTCAAATCGAAAGAAAATGCTTTCGATTCAATGTAAAAAAGATACAAATATTGTAGCCATTTTCGTTTCAAATCGAATTACGTTGTAACCCACAGATAGTGATACATCAAGGTGTAGAAATCGCTAAGAAGACATAACTCTGGAGGTCCTATACGGTAGACGAATGCCATGTAAGCTGGCTCACTTAGAATAAATACAGTATAGCTCCCTCACAGTATATAAATTCATATTAGCTGGAGAATGCCACGTTCAAAAATTCATAAAGCTTTAGATTTAAATACCCTTATTCGAATAAAAAAAATTTGTGTTAACAGCTTGAGGGCAAATATCATAAATACCCCTTATAAAAAAAGAGTGCTATCATATTGAAAGGAAGTTAACTAATGATTATTTATACGATTGTCTTTAAAGATCTTTTTGTATTTGAAAAAAAGTTCCTAAAAACAATAATTCGAATTCTTTTTCGATTTTTTTAGAGCGATATGTGGAATGTTTCAGTTTTCAAAATCATATTAATGTAGCAAAAATGTATTTATTCTGTCTTTTCAAATAACTAACAAGGTTTTAAACTATTTTATGTTTTTGGGGGAAAAAGAAAAACAAAGCGTAGATTTGAAATAAATTTCTAGATTAAATGAAATACTATTTTAAAATCACTAATGTATATAAGTTTGAGAGCCATTTTAATTATTTAAAAATAATTAAAACATTTAACTTAAGCTGCCTGAAATATTATTTTTTAGGCACAAACTAATTATTCCTTTGTCAATAAATTTTGAATACAAAAATATTCAAAATCGATGAAGTAAAGAAAAAATCGTTTACTAATTAATTTGTTCGTAATAGAGATTTCAACTGATCAACAGCTTTCGAGAATGAAATTTAACAATAATAATCAATAAGAGATATAAATTAACCCTCGTATCCATAAATGATTAGTAAAGTTAATGTATGCATTAAAACCGGTTTTCCCATATGAAATTCGTACATTAAGCCAACATTAACTTTAATAAACGTTTATGAATATGGGGGATAAATGTCTGCAAAAGAAATAAACATGTATTGAGATGTATTGTATTTTTATAAAATTTAAAAAATAATATTTGATTAAAAAGTTTATCTAAAATAAAAAATTAAGCATTAATAAAATTAATTAGTATAAGAAAGGACATTTAAAAGAAATCAAAAAATACAATTTTATATGATAGAAAGAAACTAGAAATAAAACTTAAATCGCTAAATTATTAAAATAGTCTACAAACTAAACGAATACTCACATTTTGATTGTGGAAGGAAGCTCCTTTTAAACTTCTTATTTAAATAAAGTTTAATAATTAATTAATGCCCAAGTTGCAGCAAAGTCCATCAAAATTATCATCATGATTGTGACATATAACTTAATAAATAATAAAAATATATTAAAAGACACACTGTAGGTAGGAGATAATTTAGCAGTAGGCTAACTATTATCCCGTCCCGTGCCTGCCGTTCTCGAAAAGGCCCTTCTTGAAGAAAGGCGAGAATTGAGCTAAGGAGGCACGTGTCAGACCGGGCCCACCGGCTCCTTCATAGATTGGACTCTGCGGTATGCGTGAGCAGACCACAAAGAGTCGTCGCAAATATAACTCGAGCAAACGCCTGCGATGTTTAGCCACTGTTTCGCTGTTCGAAGAAAAAAGTTCGCGTCGTGGAAACGGTAAGGCGGCAATCTATAAAAAGTTAATTAATAAGATTTAACGTTTCGAGCAATTGTGTAAGAGATTTCATTGTTAGTGTTTATGAGCAGTTGTAACGTTTTCAATTCCAGTTCGAAAAAAAATATGTTTTTTTTAGAAATTATTATGAGTTTTTTTCCTAAACAAAATGTTGCACTTTTTGTCCTTTTCAATGAAAATTTGCCAATTTAAATTTTTGATTTAAAAAAATTTTAACTCCAATTTGAAAAAAGTAAAAAAAATCCATTTCTTTTTTTTAGAAATTGTGCATTTATTTTGTTTAACTAGAATATAATTTTTATAGAATTGACTGTACAACATCATTTATATATAAACTTTCTTTCGAATTTAATCTTGATCTTTCGAAAAACGAATAATTATGTAATTAGGATGTGATAAACACGAGAAATAAAGAACATTTTCATTTCGGCCATTTTCCAGATAACGGTACATTTGTGTTTTTCGGTGTGTTCTTCTATTTAAAATGCCACCAACATTTAGAGCTTGGTTCGATTAAAGAGAATGCCATCTTATTTTAAAGGCTACTGAATTACGCGTCGAAAAGTGGCCAATTGGCTTGGATCGGAAAAATGCCTGAGTTATAGTGCGTAAAAGTTAAGCTTTTATGAAATTTCTAACGTTTTTCACCATTGAGATCCATTTCCGAATCTGTTTTGTGCCACAAATAATATAAAAAAACTATTCTGCATGTTCTGTAAATCGCGTCGATTTGAAAACTAAATCCACTAATAGCAAACTTTTTTCACTGCAGTTCCATATATTTTAGAGTTTAAAATATATCTGAAATTAATTTACTATATATACTATATTTATTTTTTGAAAAAGAGAAATTTACTCGGATTCGGTTTACAGAACAGGGTCGTATAATTTTATAATTGTATTGTATATTCATCCATTCGATTACAAAAATTTCAAGACATAATGGGACCTAAATCAGATGAAAACTAAAAATCCTATAATATTTATTATTTTTAGGGTTCCGTACACCAAAAGTGTAAAGGAACCCTATTGCTTTCGCTACGCTATCCGTCCGTCTATCTGTCTGTCACAGGCTGTTTTGTCAGGAACTGTAAGAGCTACAGACCTGAAATTTTCACAGAACATGTAAAATTTTGGCCTCTACAAATATCTGACAGTTAACAATTAAAGGGTGTTCTAAAGCGAGCAACGAAAAATGTTGAAATACTAATGTAATATACAGATACTTATACATATATACTTCATTTATACGCACGTGTTATTTGCAAATAAAAATATAGTGCTGCCAAGTATGTTTTTTTGTAACTTACTAACTCACGAAAACAATTGCTGATTAACGCACTATTTGCAAATAAGAAGTTTGACGTACCACCTTTACACATGTTTGTTCATAAAAAATAATAAATAGATAAATATATTAATAAATAGATAAATATTCAGCGATTTAATAAATGACAATAAAAAGTATTTGGCAGCATTTTACGTTCTTATTTGCAAATAAGCCCTGCGTATAAACGTAGTAATATACAGTTTACATTTTAGTGTTTACAAAGTTAGTGTTAATTGGCGTAATCTGTAGAATAGACTACACCAATTAACACCGATATTTAAAGCAATAAAAATTAAAGGGTGTTATATCAGTTAATGTAATTTTGACTATGTAATTTAGACAATTTGCTGTATCTTGGAAACCGTAAGACGTAAATCTTGAAATTTTAAAAAACGCTAAAACTAAAAAATTGCAATATTAAAAAAATTTCAAGACGAAATATCGCCAAAATGAAAAAAGGGCTTAAAGAAAATAAGTAACAAAATTCAAAAAAATCGCTAAAACGCAAAAATCACCAAAACAAAAAAGATCGCCAAAAAACTAAAATAACCGCCAAAAACCGAAAAAATAATCGTCAAAACGAAAAAAAGCGCTGAAACTTGAAAAAATCGGTAAAAATCGTCAAAAATGGAAAAAAATACCAAAACAAAAAAGCGCCAAAACACAAAAAATAACGCCAAAACTTGAAAAAATCGCCGAAACTAAAAAAGGGTCAAAACAAAAAAACGCTAAAACTAAAAAATCACTGAAAACCCAAAAATCTCGAATACCGAAAAAAACGCAAAAACTGGAAAAAGCGCTAAAACTAAAAATATCGTCAAAAAGCGAAAAAAATTTGGAACAAAAAAAACGCCAAAAATCAAAAAATCGGCACAACTTAAAAAATCGGCAAAAAACGAAAAATTGCAACAAAAAAACGAAAAAAACCAGCAAAATGAAAAAAAGCACAAAAACCAAAAAAAAAAATCTCCAAAATAACGAACAAAAAACCAAAATTAAACAAAAAAGTTAAACGGAAGAATTGACAAAATGATAAAAGAGCAAAAACGAAAGAAGATATATGTGTTTTCGTACGGAACCCTTCGTGTGCGAGCCAAAATCGCACTTTACTTAATTTTTTTATTTTGTTTTTTACTAATGCATCTTCTTGTAAATTTAAATGCAAGAGTTTTCGTTTTCTCATTATAGCATTTTTAGTTTTCATCCCATTTCGATCCACTATGGCTTGAATTTTTTTTAATCGAATACAATGAAATACACTGGATTTTTGATCATTTGTGGTACAAAACAGTTTCCGAATTGACAATTGGTGCAAACCGTTAAAAATTTTATAACTTTATTTTATAAAATTTTAAATTTCGTCCACTATAACTCAGTAATTTTTATCCGATCAAAGCCGACTATCCACTATTCGACGGGTAATTCAGTAGCCTTTCAAACAAAATATAATTCATTTTAATCGAACCAGCCTTTGACTATAGATGGCGCTTTAAAGATAAGTATGCATCGAAAAACACAAATGTACCGATATCTGAACAATGTCCGAAATAATTTTTTTTTCATTTTTCTCATGTTTAGCACATCCTAATTATCATAAAAAATCTATTAAAAAACTAATACCTTTTGGTTGTAAATCAGTGTTAGATATTCTTTCTGATATTAGATATAAATTAAAATTACTCTTACTTACCTTGGCTCCATATATGTTTTTCATACTCATATGCAATTCTCTAAAGCGGCTATAACGGCGCAATATATTCAATTTACCATCTGGCAAAATTATGCGAACTTCATATTCATAATGAGTTTGTTTCCCAGCTCCACGTATCACAAATGTCGGTATAGTTATAACGTGTTCAGTTTCAGCTGCAAAAAAATACGGAAACAACATATGTACTTATGTAAGTATATACATATGTATACTTATAAATAGTTCCTCGTAAAATCTACTATTTAAAAGTAATTCACTTACAAAAATCTCTAACAGATGGCCATGAACGTGTCATGTATGTGGGATCATCTATTGGAGAATTTATATCTGTATATTGGGCCGATGTTTCCACACCTTCCTCATTGTCATACTCGAGTTCCTCATTATTCGTTTGACAGCATAGCCGATGATCATCGGCCGCATTTTGTCCAGATTCTACCATATGCTTTTCAATTTTAGCATAGCGTTTTTGTAATTCTTGTAGTTCAGAAATTTGCTCATCTAACATGGCTTTGTTAACATTCATTTCGAGATTTTTCATAATTAGAGCTTTCTGTGCAGCAATTTTACGTCGTAAATTGTGAATGGAACAATGGGGTTGCGTAGTCTCGGAATTAGCACTAATTTCACACGACGAACATGAAGCAGTCTCGTCATCAGAATTGCACGCGCCATGCAAACCATTATTAGCGGGAGCTGTCAAATCGTTAATATGATTATGATTGGAAGATTTCACTGTATCCAAACAGACACCACTATCGCTCATCACAGCATTGGGAGCATTTAAGTTTTTCTTTGCGCTACCACTTTTTAAGCTCGATTGTGTGTCTGTATTTGTGGTAATTGAGGAGGATTGTGATGATTTTGATTTTCGTATACCATCAGATATGGTGTCGTCATCATTTCCATTCCCATTATCGTTGTCATCATCGTCATCTATTTCACCCGACGACAATGTACAACTACTTAAGGGAGTAATTTCGTCTTCAGCTATAGTCGGTGAACTCAGGTTGGAGCAATTAGTTTGAGCTGTATGAAAAGTATCACAGGTGGTTTCATAAGTATCAGTTCTACACGAAATATCGTTCTCTGTCTGGACATTCATATCGGTTGTGGATCTTTTATTTAAATTTAATTTTAAACTGCAAATAGAACATGAAATAGAATTGATATCAAGGTCCTGTTTTTGTGATAAAGATCAATTACATTTGTTAGTTAGCTGCAGTGGAACGAAAATTAGAAAATGAAAAAAAAATAACTAGCAATAGAATAAAAAGTTTATTTAATTAATACACTTTCATTTAATTTATTTAATACCTTGTATTAAAATACTTAGGAAGGTATTTTACAAGGTAGATTTAACCAGGTAAACCTATTAGGACTGCAGATCGTCAGCTGATTTACCCCAACTGTCAACATCCATATTGATACTCACCACTTAACAATTGTTAGTGGTGAGTATGATATAGCATTTTGCAAATGCAACAATGCAAGACCATTTGCACAAGATTGTGATTTGGGCTATTGTGATTTTTCTAAGAACTTAAATATTTCCAGGAATACCATCCATTCCCGGATTGAAAACAAAGTACAGCAGTACTAGCAAAATTGAGAGCTCTTAATCCATTATTAATAAATAGTATCGGCGGTTAAACTATTCTGGTGTTTGAAATAACTAAATAAGGCATATTCGGTTTCATTAAAAATAAACATGATTGATAGATAAATTAGCTCTCGTTTTCACGTAGATATCATTTAAACATCTTAGTCTGGTTTTTTGAGATCTCAGTTAAACTAGGTTTATTAATCTAAAAACAGATTTGTGCCGCCATTACCAAAATTTTTACGGAACAGCTTAGTTTTGCTTAAAATGCTTAAAATACAAGAATTTTCTTTAATTTCTATTTCCAAACCAATATCAATAATAAAACCGGTGCGGACTACTTACAACAACTCATCCGTACAATTTTTTTAAATAAATGAATAATGCACCAATATGCTTGTGTGGTATGTGTTTAGAGCACGATTCAAAATCACTTTTTTGTCGCTGTATGCTGTAATAGTGTATGACCTGCTTAAGTCCCAAATTTACAATCTTTGGTTAACTAATCACAAAAGTTTAACATATAAACATCGTTGTTTAAACCATCGACATTAGTTAACTAAATAATTTGAATTTGTCTGAGATTTTTGGGTAAATATTCCATGATGATCTGCATTAGATTCAGAGAAAAGCGCATAAACCCTCAATAATCAATTTCAGTGTATTTTTTTATCTTACCTTTCTTTCCTCGCCTGCAGATCGTTATTGTCAGCTTCCTTTTGTATACGTTGCAAACGCAACTTTTCCAAGTGTTCTTCAATTTCTAATAAATTTTCATCAACTTGTGCAATTTTTGTAGTACTGGTTTTCAAGATACGCTCCTTTTCAGTCACTTGTTCATCTAGGCGATGTATATCTTCGTTCTAAAAATTTAAATATTGCAGATTAATAGCACGGACTAGATTAATTAGCAAAGTGCACAAAACTTACATTTTTCTTAACTATATCCCTAATAAATTGTGAGGCAAATAAGTCTAATGAATCGGCTGCCAGTAATAACAAATCATCTGTCAAAGGTGATGAAGGATCAACTTTGATGTCAATCTAAATAAAAATTAATTTAAAGCTTTATTACGCGTGTAAGACACATTATGAATTAAAAGATCCTAGGCAAGATAGATCTATAAGGTATACTTATCGGCGAATTGATACAACAAAGCAACTTTTATTGCGAATTGTGGTGTCAAAAAATGTATGAGAAAAAAAATCTAAGCAAATATTAAAATGTGAGTGTATTAGTAAAATATACTAAAATTTGACATCATAATAACCGAACATATGGGCTGATGCACAGACCTTATATATCGACCTTGGTCCCAGGCTTATTTATATGTAGATTTTGTAAAAAATTTCGTTTCTAAACGATTCAATTTGTATGAAAAATAACGCAAATACGTTTCAAAAATATATTTTTCATTTCATTTTCATTTCATTGTATTTACAAAATCTGGCCTTTAATTACTTTGAAAAAAGCTTGTTTCAAACTTGCACATTTTATTAGTGACAGAATGTACATAAATACTAACCCACATATTCACAGAATTTAAAATGAGTTTGAAATGTATTTTATTTCAAATTTTTCATAAAAAATTTTCTTAAAATAGATTTCAAATACATTTTATTTATTTATGAATATGGGGATAAGATTTTGTTTTTAAGTACGAGATTAGAGATTAAGTTAAATTTAATATATGTATTTACTCTTTTAGTAGGCTTTTTTTTATTTATTTTTTACTACTTTATGGCTAAACCACCAACAATGGCGCTTAAACTAGCAAAAAAATTTAAAAAAAGTCAACTCAAAGAGTAAATACAGATATTAAATTTAATTTTCTCGTACTCCAAAGCCGACTCTAAATATTCGAAGGATCTGTTTATATTTATTATTAGCTACGATACATTGATCTATTCATAAATTTAACAAACACAAACCTCATCTAATTTGCCACAATCTTGCAATTCTTGCAGTTCCTTGGCAACATACTCAGAAAAATCTCGTTTTTTTGAGTCGAGCTGGGTTTGCAAAGCTGAGATCTGTCTACATACAATATCAGTCTAAAACGATACATTAACAAAAAAAGATTTACAAATTTTTACAATATTTTCAAATCGAGCAGAAACATAAGACATAAAACGATCATAGAATTCTGTTTAACACCTCAAAAATTAAAAAGAGTATTTACTAACCTGCACTTTTTCATTATTTTTCTCCCATAGCAACATATCTTTTCTGGCCATTAGTTCCTCTTCTCGACAACGTAACAACTCCAAACTATGTTTTTCTTCTTTCTCCAAGCGCTTAAGTTCTTCGGTTAAATTGTGCACCTTGATCTTGTACTGGTCATGCATTTGAACACGTTCCTAGGAACAAATCACAAAAATTAAATTTTGTTACACCTCATCATCATATCATTTCACTTACAATATTTAACTGCTTAAGAGCATTTTCTATTGTCTCTAAAATTTTACGATTTTCATCTTGTAATTCTGGATCATCACGTGACATGGGCTTTGTGGGATAATATTGTTTATCGCTACGCTTTAAGGGTGATGAAACCATACTATTATTCAAAGAGGAAGCATCATCATCTAAACAAAAACTTGATGTAAGCAGATTTTCACGCGAAGATGTAATTAACGATAATCTAGACATGTCTAATTGAGAACGACTATATTCTTTTCGTAGTCTAGCAGCTTCTGTGGGATTATTAAAACGAAAGATATTGGTACGGCCTAGCAGAATAATGTCACCCTGAGAAATGTTTGTGGGTTCATCGATTAAATTGGCATTAAGCCAACATTGAGCCAATGGTTTGGGATGTAATATGCAAATGCCATCTTTGAGGACAATACTGCAATGTTGAGGTCGTATACCATCGCCGCTCAATTCTATGTCTGGCGGTGTTTCTGCCTCAACGGTGCCTATGAATGTTTCACCTTCTTTCAAACTGTATAAAGTAACGCCTGTAGTTATGTCATTATGTATTCCTATAAGATGAGGCATTTCAGAGTCTAGTACTACTCCGACACCGGATTTTCGTAAGCCCAAGCTCTTTTGTTCCTGAAGTATAGATTGAGCTTCTTTCCATTTTTCAGTCCACTCTTCAGTAAGATGTTTTTCTTGTGCCTCTTTCTTTTGCAAATCTTCCAACATTTTAATGGAAGGCTGCAAAGGATGCTAATAAAGAATATTTTATATAAGTATTTCATATTTTCCAATGTAAATTAAGATACAATATAACTTACGATATCACTACTTAACATTGCCTTAAGTTTGTTGATTTCATCGCGCAACTCTCGTATGAGTTTGACATTTGGATCTTCATTAATTGTTGGCTTATTAATGATATTCTTCGCACGATTGGCATAACGCAAAGTACTCAACGTCTCACTGTAGTTGCAGTCGGCCGGCGAGAGGGCAGCAATCATAATAGTTTTACTGTTGCCACCCAAACTGTCTTTCAACAACCAGGTCAGTATGGAGTCTCGATAGGGTATGTATAAAACGCGCTTCGAATTACCGCCCGTTGTATTTAATGCGGAGGCATTGCTTTGCTCGGCCAAAGCTGAAATTACACTGCCCAAAGTAACCAAAGATTTGTTAATGTGGGCTCCTTCTTTTAGACGTTGACCCGTGGCTCCAGTAGCATTGGCCCGTTCGCTAGATTTACATAATTTTTAAATGTTAAAAATAAAAACTTTGTTATATTTGCATTTTTGCTTACCTTCCCGCTAAATCCACTAAATGTATCTTGGATACCGTTTCACTGGGCATATCATTCATAAATCCTGCCTGCACAAAAGTTATAGTAAAAATGGCATGACTTCTGCTACTCGTGTCATTCATATTTGTGCTGGCCGTTGTGCGTTGTACATTACCTCGAGTTATACACTCTTGAATTTCTTCAAAATCAGCTACAGAATGTTGTGATAAATTCTCAACGTATGGACCCAATGTACGATGTTCTCGCACTCTTAATCCATGACCACTTGTCTGAGGGCCTAATAAATCTTTAACACGTTCATTGTAGATCTCCAAATAACTGGCATGTGTCTTGTAGCTAGTACCCGACTCCTGTCCCACACGCATACGAGCAAAAAGCTCCGAACAAATGCGTGGTATGAGACCAGGATTGTCGTAGGCGCCCATCATGGTAAAGGTTTTACCTGAGCCCGTTTGACCATAAGCAAAAACACATGCATTGTAACCTGATTAACAAAAAATATCATTTGCACATATTACATACATACGTAATTTATTAAGAATTTATATATTATATAATTTATTAAGAAATGTTTTTTTTTCTTGCACTGACCTTCAAAAGCACAATCAATTACATCTGTACCCAAATCACTGTAGACTTGTTCTTGTGTTGCAAAGTGTTTGTCATTTTTGTCAAATGACCAATACGAGTAATCGAATGTGAAGTCATGAAACATTGTATCACGCATTGATTGAACTTTTGGCTTGAGCAGTCGAGTTTTCTTAGTATCCATTTCCACAATGCACTGAGCATCCATATCAACTTCCCTGTAATAAGATAATAGATGCTTTTTATATATGGATGCATGTATGTACTATATTATTTATTAAAAAACTAATGCAATATAATAATTTTTGGTCAAGCTGTAATACAAAACCTATTATACCAAGGCAACAAAAAAAAAACTGACTAAAACCGTTGCCAAATTTTAAAACATTGAATAATTTTATAAAAAAAAGTTTTTGCGGTCAGCAAAAAGAATGTCGCACCAACGAATATCGAAATGATGTTTCCTGATGAGCTGTCAGTCAGCGAAATGCTTTCCTCATAATAAAAAAATAGAAATTTTATTATAAAATGTTTATATTTATAGATTTTGCTTTTGCAAAGACAATAACAGTAAAATATTTTTTCTCTGTTTCGAATTGGTGTTGTTGTACGAAAGGCATACGGCCCTGTTCTGTAAGCCGAGCCCGAGTAAATTTCTCGTTTTCCAATTTATAAAAAAAAGATAAATATTTAATAGGGCATTTACATTGCCTCGAAATCTAGTAGATTTGATTTGAAATTTTTTATCGAAATCTATATCGTTTACACTAAGCTTTTTGACATTTTTCCAGATTTCGTAACGAAGAAAACTCCTTTGTCTGAAATTTATCTTAAACTGTAACCCAAGAAGTGCAAACATAGCTAATTCACACACCTTTTAGAGATAATTTTTGTAGAGTGTAGTATGCACGTAGCTAATTCACTCACCTTTTATATAAAAATGTTTTACAGGGTAGTAAATAAAAAATAACAATACTAGATTTTAAGTAGATTTCGTCCAAATCTACTAAAAAAGTAGATTTCGTTTACTGCATTCGTAATACTGCATTTACATTGTGTAGATTTCGAGACAATTTGATTTGAAATCTTTAACGAAATCTATATCGTTTACACTTAGGCTGAGGCCACACGGGCGCTTTTAAAACGCGGCGTTTCTGCTTTTTATATCAAATTTGAAAGTTATACATTTTTTAAAACTTCAAATTTAATATAAAAATTATAAATGCCGCGTTTTAAAAAGGTCCGTGTGGCCTCAGCCTTATATTTTCCAAGATTTCGTATCCAAGACAAAATTCTTTGACTGAAATTTATCTGTATCCAAAAGTTGCCGACTCACACATCTTTTATGGAAAATTTTTGTAGAGCATAGTATTTTTGTAGCTAATTCATTCACTTTTTATATAAAAATGTTGTACAGGGTAGTAAAAACTAACTAAAAACTCTAGATTTTGAATAGATTTCGTTCAAATCTACTGACAAAGTAGATTTTGTTTTGTATGGGAAATCTAAAAACCAACTAGATTTAGCTCGAAATCTCTTAAGTACTAGATTTCGAGATAATATAAATGCCCTATAAATCTAGAAAAAAACAACTAGATTTAGCTCGAAATATCGTAAGTACTAGATTTCGAGACAATGTAAATGCCCCCCAGCAAAAAATATATGAACGCGTTGAAAATGAAATAGTGTTTCATAATTTCTTGAGCACTTGTTTCTTCGAATGCATTCTGAATACCATCGAAAATCGTAAATAAAGCTATAGTTTTTGAACTCATTAAAAACGCATGCAATTTCACTAGGTAATATATTGCATAAAATATCCGCCGAAAAAGGCATGCAAAAACGGAATTAAATCATCACATTGACACATTTTCATAAAACAAGTTTTAGCTCCAACAAAAAATAAGAAGACAATAGCTCAGTGGTGGAGAGCATGTCTTAACACTCAGAATAGCATGGTTCGTATCCCAGCTGTGGCAATAATTTTTTTATATGCATTTTTTATATATGCGTTTCACGAGCCCATGCAAAAACGTAACCGAATCATCGAACTTGCATTGGTTCTAAGCACTAATTTCAATGATGAGCAGTTTTGTTAAATGTGAACCCATGCACGTCAATGACACGCATGTGTTAAAATCATGCGTTCTGCACCTAAATTGAACCATTTCATTTTCAGTAGAACCCATGAACTAACTATTTCTTTTGCATGTCTTTTTTTGCTGGGCCTATAATAAAGGAATTCATACAGGTATGTGATGGAAATCGATTTCGAAAACGAGCCCATTTTAAAAGGTGTTTTTAACAATATTTCTTTATTAAAAAGAACTTTACCACAAATATTATAAAAATATTTCTTTGTTATATATAATTTTATCACAAAAATTATAATAATTGGATGGAAGGTGTATTAAAAATCGATTTCCATCACATACCTGATACTTCATTCATAAAAATACCAGCAAAAATCGCGTAATTTTTTCACATCGACAAGTCAGGACGCACTGTTTGTTATTTATTTGAAAAACTTTCAGGAGTGAACAAAAAGTATGACAGTGCTATAAAAATTTACAGCTTTCAATCTATCATTCAAAAAAAAATTGTCCGTTTGTTTACTTTTCAAGGTCCGTTTGTTTACTTTCCCAGTAAAATCCAGTAGTTGAGTAAGTTCTGTCATGCATCTCTACAACAAAAATAATGCCATAATCGTGAAGATGTTAAACAAACTCCATATATAAAAAACGTTGTTTAGGTTTTTTATATATGAAGTCTGACATTTTTACGATGGCAAACAATAAACAGCTGTCGAGTTGCATTGACTTGATTACTGGATCATGAATTGTGTGTTATTTGAAAATTTTACTCACAATAATGGGTCTTGCACAAAAAAAGTACGCGAATGAAAAAATTGCAGGTTAATCAAAACAGCTGGTCACTATAAAGCGTAGTGATAGCTCATATCCCGTACTTTCTGGGTATAGTTCGGTAAAAAGAAAGTAAGCAAGAATTACTCTCACTAAAGTCACTAGTATAATTTTAGTACTGGCATAAATGTGTCCAGTAAAAAATTGCACTCTCAGTCAAACAACTGTCACTTTACTCTCTCAACTGATGCTCTCATTTGCAAATTTATGTGTAAACGAACGTATTTCAGTAAAATCCAGGACAAATTTGTAAAAATTTAAGCAAATTTTGGTGCAAACGATCACATTTAAAAATGCTTCTTGTTTAACTTAGAACCATATTAATCTAAGTTTAACCAAGAAGTGAAAAAGTTTTCCCTATTTTAAACAGGCATTACCTTTGGAAACAAAATTTATCTCCGTCTGAAATGCCGTTATCAATTAATGTCGCCCGCTTGCGTTGTTACAGTTACCTACCAACCCTGATTAAAGCACTTATCAAAATTTGACATATATAGAGGCACATATATAGACACATACATACAATAAACATACTTATTTACTTTAAGATTATGCATTTTTCATTATTCTGTGCTACTTTTTAAAAGTACAAAAAATTTAAATAATTATCTAAATGTTAACATTACTTTTTATCTCTAAAAAACGATAAGTGGCAATAAAAATAATAACGATTTGAGGAACTTAGGATCAATAACAATTAAATTATTACTTTATCACGCTAAAATTTAAGTAAATAAAAATTTGAAATAGATTGATATACTTTTAAGAAATTTATTATTTGACGTATTGTCATAATTTTATTTATAATGAAATTTATTTTCTGGAGTTTGAGAATTGTCTATATGCAGCATTTCATTGGTGCTTTACCAAATCGTCAGTAGACTTCAAACACAATTTTCAACAGTTACAAACACTTTTTCTTATATACAGACTTTCAGAAATCATTTGAGAGTTTACAAATATATAAATGATTTTCAAAAATAAGCATATTAGGCTCTGAAACTTATACAAAACCCAGCAAATAATTTTTATATTCGATATGAATCTATTTTATTTTTCTACACCTTTATACAATTAGAAATCCATCGGATAACAATAAAAGTATGTATTTATAAGGCAAAATGTAAAATAAAATTCAAATTAAACCTTTACGTGCGGTCTCCACGTAGCAAATTTTATTGACGCAAACGTCAAATTTGATTGCTTATAACAATTGAGTATAACAATTGCTACGTGTGGACCGCAGATTGCCATGAGTGGCAATCCATTGCGCAATGATTGCTTTGCTAATTGCTCGAGCAATTATTGCCAAGCAATCGGCTGTCACGTTTGTTGTGTTTTTTATTTATTTTAGCAAAACAGCAAATTCGGGCAAAATATAAAAAGATATCATCAGAAAATATAAAATAAGAACAAATAAGGACAAATTTGTTATATGTATTTTTACATTGGAGCTGTATATATTAGGCACTACCTGCCCCATGAATGTGTAAAAATTGTGGAAAAAATTGCTATACGTGTTCCCCGCCTCAAGCGAGGCAAAAAAATAAAAATATTCTGCCGACGTTTTTGCCTGTGCTCAGCAATAAATATTGCGACGTGAAGACGCAGTGTTAAGCAATTTATTATTTGACATATTAGGTGCCATCCCGTACTCAACATTGTTATAATTTTATTTTAAAAGAAATTTATTTGCTGGATTTTAAGAAAACTGTTATAAAATAATTTTTTGATATCGATAACTGTTATTTACGGTCCCTGGTACGAACAGCATTAAATTGAAATTATAAAAGCGAGCAAAAAACACAATAAAAAATTAAGTTTTTGTTTAATAAAATCAAGTGTATCCGATTGTTTGTATTAAATAATGGGTCTACCAACACAGCGTTCGTAAAACCGGAAAATCAGTGTATTTTTTTCTTTTACTTTTTTGACTCTTTAATCTTTATATACATATGTATGTATGAATATGCCCACAAATTCATAAGTATGTACATAGGTTTCATAATCCTATTGAATAAACATTTGAATTCCCATGCATCCGTTTTAAAATGATTTGTACCTATAAATTTATGTTTACCTTGTGTTGAAGGGTCGAACCCTGACAGCAACTTTAATTGACGATGACATCTTTCATGTGTTGTTTTTGTTCTTGTTGCTTTCTTACAATGTTGTTCTTGTTCTTTTATCGAATAGGTAAAGGTTGATGATGGTTCGAAAATGATGACGAAGATGATGACAATGCATGTGTGTTTGTATAATTAAAACAGCAAAACATACAAACACACAAACAAACTTGGAAAACCAACATAAACTGATAAACAAATGAAAATAAAAAAGTCTGCATTTGAAGACAAAACGAAAATTTGTTATTTAGTTACTTCCTAGTTGGTCTTTCTGTAATTTATTTTTCTTTGTCTTCGGTAGTTTGTTGTTTCTTTTATGTCTTGTGTAATTGGTATGTATATTGTTTTTTGTTGTCGAAATTTGAACTTAATTCACTTCACTCTACTTAACATTCATTTCTTTTACTTAAGTTTTATATAAAAACTGAAGAAAAAACTTAAAGCCAACAACCACTTCACTTTTTAATTGTATCGTCTCTATACACACAAAAACAAGTTTTATTTTTTAGCCTGTATAGAAATTTAGCTAAATTTTAGTTCTCTGTATAGAAGTGGTATACATTTTTATTACATATATGCATTATATGTACATATTTAGGTAGATAGCAATGTATATAGTTATTTATCATGATTTTTAAAAATTGTTTTTACATATCTATTGCTGATCTAATTTTTATCTTCTCTACATTGAATTTTATTAACGTTTTTCTAACAGCAATAATTAATCTTCAATTAAATATGACGTTTCATTTAAATGATAAATCCACTTTTTTCACTCTGGCAAAACTAATCATTAATGAGGCGTCGCCATAACTTTAAAATTTCCCCAATATTTTTCGTTTTCCGTAAATTTAATTGAAACTTTACGTTTTGATTGATATATTTTAGAAAATAATAATGTAATGTATAAAAAAGTTAAATATCAATATATATTTGAGGAAATGAGCACAATGTAAACACTTGTAATCACTCTACTACCTCCTTTTAAGAATTAATGACTGACTAATGTTGACATCATAATCAGGACTGGGATGTTTGGCACATATTACTTTCACCACTGAAAATTAATTGATACACGAGACATATGTACTTATTTTTAAAACTCTGAAAATTGTTAAAGAGTTATAAGAAGGATAATAGTTCGCTTAATATATTTACCACAGATAACTTCCTGTCTCACATACATGTATGAAAAAACCATTATTATAACTTCTTTTAAACTAATTTACTTAGTTTCCCATCTATGGAATATAAAGTATGTCAAACAATTTAACACAGTTGCAATTACTCGTTCCAGAGTACACACAATTACAACTATGAATGATAGTGCAGTGCTCTCCGCTAAACTTCTAATATATACCGGCATACCATTAGCTTACACAAGAATCATAACAATAAGTTTTTCTTACATTAATACTTAAAGCCATAGGAATATTTATTGATAGTATTTCATATTATATCTTGTAAAATTTTGAGCTTTTGTTACTATCTCGCGGTGAATGACAAACATGATTTTACCAATTTCCTTTAATCTTTTACAATAAAAAAGTTGTCAAAAGAAAGGCGAATTCAGTACCAGGTAGCCCTATCATCACAGATGATCATCAGCTGATTACACCCAATCAGTCAAACTCTATATAAGAAAAGAGAAAAACTTTAACCCGAACTGTCAAAGCACAAATAAAAATAGTCCTACACCTACTTTGTATGTGTGTTGTTTTGATGATAAGGCCACTTGATATTAATTCGCTTTGGTCAAAAGCGTATGTAAATACATACCCAACAAACACTAGCTCCAGAGAGTAAAATGCCTGCATCACATGATAACATGCATATACATACATAGCTTTCCACTTTTGTTCAGACATAAGCTTATACTATATTCACACTGCTATAGTTTAGCGTGTTTCGGCAAATATTTTAAGAAACTAAACAAAGTTGATCAGACTACAATTTTATAAACTTTCTGTTTACATGATGACGAATTCATAAAGGTAGTAGCAAACCGGCAGCAAAAAACTTTTTTCGTGTCCTAAATATTAATAATTTTCCAAAGTTATTAATTTGAATTACACATGTGTATGTACATTTTTCCATTTGAATTGAAACTTGAATTGAAAACGAGGTTTTTAATACTTTTAAGACAACACAAATCATAATTTTCAGAATACGCTGTTTGTTGTTATAGAAATGCTACAACCTTTTTTAATTTCGACTTTGTTACATATTTTGCCGCCATTACAAACCATGTTCAATAAGCACTAAAATCAAAAACTCGACTGAGCATACATCAAGAAGTACTTGGAACCCTGCCTTTTACTAGTTTTTGAATGCGTTTAATTTTGAAACACGTAAATTTTTTGACAATTGAGTATATGAAAAAACAAAATTAACGTGTTTGGCTCGTAAACACTTAAAATTGCCATAAACACAGTAGTGTGAAGTGCCTATTATACTATATTCACACTGCTATAGTTTAACGTGTTTCGGCAAATATTTTAAGAAACTAAACAAAGTTGTTCAGACTACAATTTTATAAACTTTCTGTTTACAGCATGACGAGAACATAAAAGGTGGTAGCAAACCGGCAACAAAAAGATATTAATAATTTTGCGAAGTTATTAATTAGAATTTTAAATGTGTATGTACATTTTTCCATTGGAATTGAAAACTTGAACAAAAAACGAGGGTTTTAATACTTATAAGCCAACACAAATCATAATTTTCAGAATACGCTGCTTGTTGTTATATAAATGCTACAACCTTTTTTTATTTCGACTTTGTTTACATATTTTGCCGCCATTACAAACTGTGTTCAATAAGAACTAAAATTAAAAATCGACTGAACATACATCAAGATTTACTTGGAACCCTGCCTTTTACTGGTTTTTGAATGAGTTTAATTTTGAAACACGTAAATTTTTTGACAATTGATTATATGGGAAAACATCTAAAAATTAACGTGTTTGGCTCGTAAACACTTAAAATTGCCATAAGCACGGTAGTGTGAATTGCCTATTAGTATTATGTTCAAGTTTGCGAAAAATGTTTATCAACATTAGTTTTTTCATATGAAAAATTTGACAAGTAACCAATAATAACTAGCCCCTGAAAGCATGCTACAATTGCTTACGTTTGAAAAAAAACCGAATGTGTTTGTTGTAAACTCCACACGAAAAATGGTGCTCATATTATTTCGCATGTAGACTTAAAATGTTGTAAATATATTTCACAAAATAAATAGAGTGCTACTTATTCAACATTTGTAAATTTGTTCATATGGAGGCCTTTTAGTTTCTAACAGCCTTATTCTGGCAATTCTGTAATAATAAATTTGTAACTGAATTTTTGTTACCTTATTTGTTCCGGTATTCCGGCAATATGGTAATAAAAAAATAATTCAAAAATGTGGTAAAAAAATTTACACATTTTTGTAATAAAATTAAATTACTTTAAATTATTTTTTAAATAAAAAAATTGTAGAATGCCAAAAAGTAAATCTATGAATATTTTGGCTTCTACATGAACAATCGTCCAAAGCCCTAATTTCTTTGCGATTTTATTCATATTGCATAATAAAAATAGTTGCAAATCACACAAAAGTTTTGGGTAGAACAATCTTAGTGGCAAAATGAATAATCGTCCGCCCATATTTTTGGATCATTAATGATTATGGCAAATTGCGAAAATTCGCAAAAGCTTGCTAGCTTTATATATATATATAGAAGTCTGGTATTATTTAAAAAGCGGCAAAACTGTAAAAAAAAAAGAACTAGCTAAGCAATCACGTTTACCGTAAAAATAGCGAAAATTTGCGAGATATGTATTCCAAAATTACAAACAAACCTTACACCCCGTCTTCACGAGACATTTGATATTTCTTAACATAAGAAATAACGTCGCCAGAATGACGTCACAAAAAATTCATGTGTTCAAACTTGTGTTAAGGGTGGAGTAAACGTACTGATGTTTGGACACAAATTTTATATATTCATATAGTAAATTTGCACGGCATTTTGTAATTTTTTTTTTATAGATTTCACTTTATTATTTTTCTGTTTGTAAAAATTTTATGAATATGAACATAAATAATATGCAAAAATAAAAAAACATCTAAAAGATTTATTTATAACCTTTTTTCAATAAAATCAAACAAATTGTAAAAAAAACACAAAACATATTAAATTTGACAGCTTGTGTTCTAACATATTTCCTCGGGCTTGTGTTTTAACATTGATTTCCAAACATTGATTTCACAAACACATTTGGTCCACACGTTAATTTCTTGTGTTAGGACAGAATTTTGACAATTGCTAACACACAAATTTCCAAACTTATGTCTTGTGAAGACCGGGTATTAAAATTGTGTTAAGATACCTAAGATTAAAAGGGATGCAAAAACTCGGAAAAAATCGCGAAAATGACGATAATTCGCAAAAACTTTTTAACATTAAAAAGATAGAGAGTTCTGATAGTGATTAAAATTTCGTAGAACTGCAAAAAAGCAAAGAACTAGCTAAACAATCACTTTTATCGTGAAAATAGAGAAAATACGCGAAAAGTTACAAAATTGCAAACAAGCTCTAAATTGCTTAAAAATATCTAAAACTTTAAAAATACCAAAAGCTCGGAAAAAATTTTTTTAAAATTATACAAATTCGCAATTTTCGCGGTAAAAGTTTTCTTTTTGCAGTTTTTGAATTATTTACAGTTTTAGCGACGTCTAATCAATATCAGACTGCGCCATATTTTTCATCTTAGCAAGTTATTGCGAATTTTCTTAACATTCGCGAGTTTTTCCGAATTATTGGCATTCCTCACAATTTTAGCTACTCTTAAGCAAATTTAGTGCTCGTTTGGAATTTCTCTCGAATTTTCGCTGTTTTCGTGGTAAATTTGATTTGAGCGATGTTTAATGAATTCAAGGGCTTGTTTCCAATTTTTCGCCAACTTTAATAACAAATTGAATGAAAAATGTTTAAAATAAATTCTTGTTACCTACTTTTTTGTAGGTAATAGTTTTATTGACTTTTGTGACGATAAAAAATTATCAGAATACCAATTTCCAATTTTTATAACTTTGGTTACAAATTATAACCATGGTGACTATTATTACTGTGTCAGAATAGGCCCGTAACTTACCCAATTATGAACATGCTGCGTAAACACGTTGATAAGTGTATACCTACCATCTCGGTAGCTTCAAATTGTTTGTGACTGAGTTCGATATCAAATCCAATGCGAATCGATACCAGTACTCATGTTTTGTAACTAATGTGAGAAAATTCAATGCGATTAAATTTTTATCATCCTGTAGAACACAGGATGAGCAACGAAAAACTTAAATTTTCTTTGTTTATTTTAATGTGTCCAGTTGAACTATTATATAAATCACCATGCAAAAAAATAGGACGACTAATATAATTATTAAATTTTTCTCGATGCAAAAACTTCTCACAAGTTACAGAACATGGACAATTGTGGTGTCCAGATGATTATCAGCTGACTACACGAAACAGCCAAACACGCAAAGTCTGATGAAAATATAGATAGTCTAAAACCACCTTCATTAATACGTCTTGTTCACATCATACTGAATTTAAGATCAAACGTGTGTGTTTTCTGGGTAAGTGTTAAGCTGTCACAGTGACATTTGTATACATTCGAACTGCTGCAAATTTACGTAATTTGCCTTTAAATTAATTTTTATTAGAATTTTTTTAATTAAGGAAAATTTTAAGCAAAAAATGGGTAAC